>CM056054.1:128391350-128991350 GCA_029574335.1 Rana kukunoris | reverse complement strand
CCTGCGCAGTCAGCTCCTAGGTCTGTTCGCAGGCGCCGCATTTCGCCGAGGATACCCAAGTCCTTAATCGGGTATTTTCGTAAGATGTGACGCGCTATACTAGAGCCGTCCACCGTGGGGGAAAGAAATTAAAATTGAAGATAATACAGTAAGTGGGGGATTTAAAAAAAAAAAACCAGCATACTGGCGCTGACGCCAGTATGCTGGATCACATGAGAGAGACTTTATTTAGGGTGAACCTCCGCTTTAAGTATTCCACAAAAACAGGTTGTGCTATTATAAATTATTCACTGGGAGAGCTATATGTTATGTGTTGCTGCCTCCTGGCTTCCAAAGAAGAAAGTTATACATTTGGAATATGTGACGTGAGAAAATGGCCTGTTATGCTTCATATATAGTATTTTAAAGATACAGAGATATGGACAAAAGTAATTTTGCATTTAATTCTTTTAGGATTAATGGGCAACTGGTTGCTTTGAAAGTCATCAGCATGAAAGCTGAGGAAGGAGTGCCCTTTACTGCCATTCGAGAAGGTAACAGTAATTTTCAGGACCAGGGTATATTGTACTTATAGCCATCAAACAAAACAGGGTTATTTAAAGTTGTTGTTAAGCCACTATATTACAAACAACGCTGTATCCTGTTAATAAAGTGAATTCCGCGCCAACAAGTGTATTTGTTAAAGCTACCTAGAGCTTTAAATACAAACTCTACAAATGAAAGTGAAATGAAGCTGCTCCTCGGTGGTTCAGTGGGGTACTGCAATAAGTGGAAAATGAAAAGAAATAGAGGGCGCTATTAGGTGAATATTATATAGACTAAGTAAATCACCTGTCTATAGTGAGATGAAGTAAGTGTACTTCGTGTGCGACTTAAACCTGGTAAGGTGGTAGATATATACAACACAAAAAATTATAATATTTGGAATATAGATCCTAGATTAAATAACAAGTGATAAAAATTGAAATAATCACCAACCTATATAAACAAAAGACAAAAAATATCTTGATGCAATACATTGAATGATCACCAGTGCAGAAGATTGCTCACTCTTGGTGAGACGTAAAGTGCAATTGGAAATACAGTGCAGTAATAATCTCTATGGTGCAAAGTCCCATGAAAACCACAACTGATTAGCAGTTGAAAATTGTTGAAAGCTGACTCATGGATGTGTCATGGATGTGTCTGATTCCTCCACCATTAAAATAAGGACTCCACCCAAAGTGCTGGGGAGATGCTAAGCGCTTACCACAAAGAGAGACCTCTTAACTAAAAGTAGGTCAGGAAAGCAGGACAGGATGAGTGCCTGTTTCACTGGGGACGTAGCTGGATCTCGATGGGAGCCGTGTTAATGACCACGGTCATTAGCACGGCTCCCATTGTGGCACAGACTAGCTGACAGGCATGGAGGGGAGGAGGGAAGAGGACAGGGGAGAGGAGGACAGAGGAGAGCTGCAGATAGCTGACAGAGGCATGTAAACTGACCACGTTTACAGCTTGGGTGGGTCAGTTTACAGGGGGAGGGTATAGCTAGGCAGGATCGGCCAGGATTTTTAGGAGATAGAAAGAGCCAAATTACACAGCATGAGTACTGTGCTGTTATATGTGCCTTAAGGGAAAACTATCAATTTTTTTTTTTTTTTTCAGGGAGGGGGTTACAAACACTTTAAGAAATAGAGATTTAGCTTAGAAAATACGATAACGCTGTGTTCACTTTGATAAACTAATCATACCTTGTTATTTTGTTTCCCTCACACATAATTGGGTATTCAAAATGAATACAGGTTTAATTTCATTACACACGATTGGGTATTCAAAGTGAATTCAGGTTTAATTTCCCCTACATATGATTGGTTATTCATAGTAAATACAGGTTTCATTATTATATTATATTATTATTAGACAGGATTTATATAGCGTCAACATTTTACACAGTGCTTTACAATATAAAGGGGAACAGTACAATTACAATACATTTTCTATATAGTAGGAATAGAAGGGCCCTGCTCATGGAGCTTACAATCTAAATTTCCCTTACACATGATTGGGTATTCAAAGTAAATTGTGAATACAGGTTTAAAGCCTATGTTTAATCAAAAAAAAAGAAAAAGAAAAAAAAATCAGCACAAGTGACATTATTTACAATCAATGTGCTGTGTCCCTTGTACTGTTAGCTCCTGCTTTAGTGGAAATGTTCAGTTCTTCAAATCTTCAGTACCCCCAGCCCCTGCCGTAAGCTTCTAGTGTGGTAATAGAGTGAAAGGACCTGTCATATAGGCTCATCAATACCCTCTATGCCCACTGCCCACTTTTTCTGCCCCCTCCCTCCATTCATAGAGGCTGTACTATAGCTTGTTTGAATGAAAAGTGATATCTATAAATAGGATGGGTGGATGAATGAAGGGTCCGGCTCCTCTATTCATAGAGTCGGCACCCTTGATGAGTGCATATTACAGGTGCCTCAGGAGTGTGGTCAGTTCCACTATAAAAAATAAAATGGGAATCATTAAGCCTGTGTTCCCACACATGCAAACACAGACATCGCAAGTGATTTGTACCTGCATTACTGTGCCGGTCACATGCGATGTCTGTACAATGCGACTTCAGCCATACAGTCTGTATGGATGAACTCGCATTGGATTCGCACAATAAAGGTGTATGGGTGTTCACACCGTTGCGATCCGTTCCCTGTCCGAATCCACAGTTCGCACTGCGATCTGTGAACTGATCTGGGGGTGTCATTAACATTGTTTTAACATCTGCAGCGGTTCGCAGAGTGCAGCGTGAACTGCTTATGGGAGAGATGCGATGCTGGAATGGCGCTGGAATGGCGCTGGAATGGCGCTGGTTCCCGCATAGCTATAGTGTAAACTCAGGTTAATAAAATGCAATTGAAAGATACTTATAGCTGTTCCATTTTTTATTTTTTTATTTTTTCAGCATCTCTCTTGAAAGGCCTGAAACATGCAAATATCGTTCTTTTGCATGACATCATTCAAACCAGGGAAACGTTAACTTTTGTCTTTGAATATGTGGTGAGTGATTGTATATTTTTATTATTATGATCTTTTATATAAAAGATTTGTAACTAAAGTAAGCCTTACACTTCGTACACACGACAACAATTGTGTGATGGAAGGGTTTTATCGGATAATCCGACCCTTTTGTACGCTCCATCGGACAATTTTTGTCAGAATTTCCGACAACAAATGTGGGATAGCATACTATAACATTTTCCGACAGCAAATGTGCCTTGTCAGATTTTCCAATCGTGTGTACACGCATGCTCAGAAGCAATGCTAAACATAAGACAACCTTAGCAGAAGTTGCCCAAAGGGTGGCGCTAAAGAGCAGAAAAAAAACACGTAGTTTCTGTTTGTTAGCCGACAATGTTTTCCCATTTGTATGCAGAGGAAGTTCACAACCAACGCCCTTCGCACAAAATTCCACGCCTTTGTTCTATGGAAATCCGATCTTGTGTACAAGGCTATAGACAAATGTACAGGCAAGATCTGACCAGGTGTTATCTCCATGACTAGCTTCCTGCATAAACATAAATGCTTGGAATTCATATTTTTTTTATCAAAACGTGTTTTCCATCGCTAAACCTTTCATCTGATTTCTAAATTTGTAAATTCCAAAAGCCAATATAAAGGAATAGTAGTGGTAAAAAAAAGCACTTGTGGGTTTAACCAATCTTCTTTTTTTTGTACACGGGGTGTGTCCTATGCCTGTATACTTTTGCTAATAGGTGTCCCTCATTCCCATCTCAAAAAGTTGGGAGGTATGCCTATCCTTTTTTTTTTTTTTTCTGATGGCACTATTTTCAGGCACCCTAGATGTTAGAATATTAGTCCTCCAATCTGGAAGTAAGAAAACGGGTAGATTGGGTGACTGTTATGCCATGTTAACCAGTCATTTAGGATGCAAGATGGTACAAAATATGGACAAATAAAAATGACATCTTTCTGATAAATTCTCTTGCTAATAGTTACCTTTTTTCATTCTCTGTTATACTTTATCCAAGGACGGCAAGGAACGTTCACTACCTTGTTTACTTTTTGCAAATACAAATATTAAAGAAGCAGGTTACAGTGTACAGCAGGGGTGGCCAACCAGTGGCCCGGGGGCCACATGTGGCCCGCGGAGTCCTCTGATGTGGCCCGCGACCTCCTGCTCTGGAATGGTGAATTGGCAAGCCCAGATCGCAGGTTGCCGACCCGCCATACCGCAGCATCAGTGTTGTGAATGAAGCTGGTGGTAGAAGAAAAAAGCAGCTGCAGTGCAGAGCCCCATAAGCCGAAGCTTCCTCTACAGCGCTGGCTTTTGCACAGGTGGGGTCTATGGCAAAGTTCAGCTAACCTGCATTATAGACACAGGTGCACTACACTGCACCCGTGATGTGAGTAAACCACAGAACATCAGTGTGAAAGCAGTCTTAGGACCTTTTCACACGATCAGCCTGACTAAATGAGACCCTCAATTCGCCTCTATAGGGCGACAGATGCCGGTTTACACCCGCCTACCTCCAATCCGAAAAACAGAAGGGATTTTGTCCCCTTTCATCTGGGCGGATCGGAGGGCCTCTCATCCGCCCGCTCCCCTCATTGTGGCCCTCGACTGGTTACCAAGTTGCTTAAGTGGCCCTCGCTCTTCAAAAGGTTGGGCACCCCTGGTGTACAGCAAGGATAACTATTTTGTTGCCTCTTTTCATGCTGGGTTGTTCACATCTGTAACCGTGTAGAAGTACAAGTTGGCTGTTACTGGAAACTATGATACTGCTTCAAATTCTGAAAAAATGCTTGTGGAAAGTCTATACTTACCCACTTAAACTGTGGAAGATTTACCCCCCTTTCATGACCAGGTAATTTTTTGCGATACAACACTGCGTTACGGCGCTGCATTACTTTACCTGACAATTGCGCGATCATGTGACGCTGTTCCCAAATAAAATTGATGTCCTTTTTTTTCCCACAAATAGATCTTTTAGTGGTATTTAATTGCCTCTGCATTTTTTTATTATGCACTGTCACTGTACTAATGATACTGGCTGGGAAGAAGTTAACATCAGGGGTGATCAAAAGGTTAACTGTGTGCATAGCCAACTCCATCCATTCCCTCCACTCAGAACGACGATCTGCTTTGTTTACATAGGCAGATCGCAGTTCTGTCTCTGTGTGTGTGTGTAATCACAGACGAAGCAAGCCACCGGCACCCCCTACCCGGAAGTGTCAGATCATGTGTGTGTATATATATATATATATATATATATATACACACACACACACACACGTGATCTAGCACACAGGTCCTGTACTGCGATAGGGCGGACCTTAAATGGTTAAAATTTATTTTTGGCCTCTGTATTTGATTTAAGATGCTAATTGTGCTGGTGTTGCTCACAAAGATTTGTAATTTACCACACCTTTCACCTCTAATGGTTTTATTCAAGCATCCTTTTATGTGAGAATTATTGTATAAAGGTAGTGGTGTATGGAGAAGTCAGAACTGAGCCCTTTTCTCTGATTTGCTATGAAAAAATTAAAATAAAATTCATAGCTACAAAATTCAGGAATTCAGTGGATGTTTTAACTATACACCAGATTAACAAATCAGACTTGGTAAATTTTCAGAGGACTTTGGGTCATTCAGTCATCTATCCTTTACTCCTCTTTTTTCTTTTTATACCAAATGTCAAATATGTTTTAAGTAAAACTATAGGTAAATGACGAAAAACCCTGAGCACTAAAAAAAAGGAGAAAAAAAAAAAAGAAAGAAACTTCCACTTATATATTGTTTCATTGTGCAATCAGCTTAATAAACCCAAGTTGATTTTTCAAATACCAGTACATTTTTTCAATACAGATATATCAGCTACTTTAAAACAGTCAGTAAAATAAAACTTATGTCTTATTTCTGGCAAAAAAAATAATAAGAAAATTGCCAATCGGTGCATAAAAACTGAAAATTTGCATATAACAAAATTTACAAAAAGCCAGCACATACGGAGCTATTTATTTTTTATTTTTTGACAGATATGCTTTTTGTTTTATATAAGGTCACACTACATCCTTTTCATGTCCTCGCATGTCCGGTAGGGGGAGCTCGTGGCACTGTTTTGGACATTACTATGAAATGAACTGACTTTTATTAAATCTATTTTGAATCATTCAGCCCAATTAAATAGTCTCAATAAAGAACTTCCAGCAGATGTTTAGTATTTTTTCGAGATTTTAAATAAATAATAATAGAAATAAACCTGACTGAGGACAGAATTTTCATTTCATTTTCATGTCGGCACATCCACAGTCTTACTCACTAATGCAGTACAGAGATGATCATGGAAAGGGAAGTAACCCAGAACAATCAATCAATCAGACTGAATTTTAATACAATAAGATTATTAAAAGTATACTTCTCACCCCTCTGAACAGAAATACAGTAAGACTATGGATAAAGCCAACACAACATTACTTATATATAACTGCATTTATTCTTGACTATTATACTATTCTTTTGAGTATCCTCAAATATCCTACCTAAAGTCTGAAGAAAAATAAAACCTACTGTAGTCAGAAAATAAAGGTTTTGGGAAGTGGAACTGATGAGGTCAAGCAACAAGAAATGTTAACTATAAGATAGGTAATAGGTGTTTATATAAAGAAAGGTCTATGGTAAGTAATAACTTTTTTTATTGTATTTAAGGGCTTGTTTTGCTGATACTTTATATAATATTATATTTCTGCAGCATACAGACCTGTCACAGTACATGGCCCAGCATCCTGGAGGACTTCTGCCATACAATGTCCGGGTGAGATCCTGTTTTTATTTATATATCTAAGGTCAGACAATTGACACCTAGGACTCATTGCTTGAACCAGAATAGGCTAATTCTTCTTGCAATACTGATCTGTTCTCTGTGAAGCTCACGTTTCAATAATAATTATGAATGAGTTTTCAGCCCTCACATAGGAATGGTCTTTCAGAATAACAGCTATCACATCATTTACCTTTTTATGCTTACACCCAATGTCAGGAATGCTGGTCAGGCTTTCGACTCTTCTTATATTGCTTATGGTCATTGGTATTGCTTTGTACTGTATATACAGTCCTGATCAAAAGTTTAGGACCACTTGAAAAATGGCAAAAAATCATATTTTACATTGTTAGATCTTAACAGGGTTCCAAGTAGAGCTTCAACATGCAACAAGAAGAAATGAGAGTGAGACAAAAATTTTTTTGAGCATTCAATTTAATGAAAACAACAAATAAACTGCAACAGGCTGTTTTTCAGCTGATCAAAAATTTAGGACCACACCTCCAAAAAAAAAAACTAAACCCCCCAAAACAGAAATCCAACTTCCAAATATAAACTTAGTAATGAGTAGCTCCGCCGTTATTGTTGTTCACTTCAAAAATGCTTGATGCAAGCGTTTCCATGAGGTGAGTGGGAACATTTCTCCACGGAGGACATCTACTGTCTGGAACTGTTGTCCATTTTTGTAAACTTCCCTTGCCATCCATCCCCAAAGGTTCTCAATTGGATTTAGATCAGGGGAACACGCAGGATGGGCCAAAAGAGTGATGTTATTCTCCTGGAAGAAGTCCCTTGTTCTGCGGGCATTGTGTAATGTAGCGTTGTCCTGTTGAAAAACCCAGTCGTTACCACACAGACGAGGGCCCTCAGTCATGAGGAATGCTCGCTGCAACATCTGGACATAGCCAGCGGCCATTTGACGCCCCTGCACTTCCTGAAGCTCCATTGTTCTACTGAAGGAAAAAGCACCCCAGACCATTATGGCGCCCCCTCCACTGTGGCACATAGAAAACATCTCAGGTGGGATCTGCTTGTCATGCCAGTAACGTTGGAAACCATCAGGACCATCAAGGTTACATTTTTTTTCTCATCAGAGTATAAAACTTTCTTCCACCTTTTGAATGTCCCATGTTTGGTGCTCTCTTGCAAAGTCCAAACAAGCAGTTCTGTGGCGTTCAAGGAGACAAGGTTTTTGAAGACATTTTTTGTTTTTGAAGCCCTTCAGTCTCAGATGCCGTCTGATGGTTATGGGGCTGCAGTCAGCACCAGTAAGGGCCTTAATTTGGGTCGAGGATCGTCCAGTGTCTTGATGAGAGACCCTGCTTATGCAGTTCAGCAACCCGTCCATGTTCAAAAAGGGAGAGTTTGTTTTGCCTTTGCCATCACAACGTGTGACTACCTGACAGAAAATTACAATGAATCCACATCTTTGCACAGATTTGGCCTTTTGAAGGCATGTGGTCCTAAACATTTGATCAGCTGAAAAACAGCCTGTTTCAGTTTATTCATTATTTTCATTTAATTAAATGCTGTTTTCTCATTTCTTCTTGTTGCATGTTGAAGCTCTACTTGGAACCTTGTTAAGATCCAACAATGTAAAATATGATTTTTTGCCATTTTTCAAGTGGCCTTAAACTTTTGATCAGGACTGTATTATTATTATTAATATATTATTATACAGGATTTATATAGTGCCAACAGTTTGCACAGCCCTTTACAATATAAAGAAAGACAATACAGTGACAATACAATGCAATCAGGCCCGTCGGAACCCGACAGGCAAATCAGGCATTTGGGGCCCCCGAGCTGAACAGGGGCCCCAGCAGGGAGGGCCCTTGCCGCACCGCTGCATCCTCCTGCAGTCTGGTCGGCCGTGTACCAAAACCGTGTACCATAACCCGTGTACTGGTCCGGCCCCGGGAACAGAAAACTGAATCTCCTGTACCGCGCGGTTATGGTACACGGCCAACGGGACTGCAGGAGGATGCAGTGATGCGGCAAGGGCCCTCCCTGCTGGGGCCCCTGTGCGGACACCAACATCTGCCTGCGTGTGCGGCGGAGGATAGAGGTAAGCCGCCATGTCCACCCCCCCCCCCCCCGCTTGAAATGTCACTTTTTTTTTTGCTTGGGGCCCCCAAATGTCCTCAAACCGCCCTGAATGCAATACAAGAGGGTTAAGAGGGCCCTGTTCCTGTGAGCTTACAATCTAATAGGGAGGGGCTGGTGAAACAAAAGGTAATGATTGTAAGGGATGAACTGATGAGAGAAATATAAAAATCAGTTATTAGCTGAAGGCAGGATAGGCTTCCCTGAAGAGATGAGTCCTCAGGGATCGCATAAAAGTGGACAGAGTAGGAAATAGCCAGACAGATTAGGCTAGTGAGTTCCAGAGGATGGGAGAGGTGCTGGAGAAATCCTGGAGACAAGCATGGGAGGAGGAGACAAGGGAGCTAGAAGGCTTGGGTGATATTTGGAGACAAGTTTGGTAATGTAGCTCATGGCATGAATAAGCTGCTTAGTGGTTAAAAAAGTATGTATTTTTTAGAGATTTTACATAGGTGAAGTCTACAAGATTTGGACAGCGATTGGATTTGGGGCTGAAAGGACAGGTCAGAGTCCAGGATTACACCTAGTACCCTGGCATTAGGGGAGGGACTGATGGTTGTATTATTGATCTTGATGGAGAATTCAGGAGAGGGGGCACAGGCAGGAGGAAATATTATGACCTCAGTTTTAGAAAGATTGAGTTTGAGGAAGTGGTGTGACATCCTTGCTGATTTGTCAGTTATTAATGCGAGAGAAGACTGAAGGAGTGAGATGAGGAGTACAGAGATAGATTTGCGTGTCGTCAGCATAGAGAAGCCATGGGAGTTTTTGGAGTTACCAAAGCTGGAGATGTAGATGGAGAAGAGGAGGGGTCGGAGGGCAGGACTTTGGGGGACCCCTACATTGCAATTCGGGCACTATAACTTTTCTTGAACTTATATATATATATATATATATATATATATATATATATATATATATGCTGTATATATATATATATATATATATATATATATATATATATATTAAAGGTCACTTTTCTCAGTTGGGGCTTGGTTAAAATTTTGTATTTTTCTGAAAAATCATAATGAAAACTGAATAAAAAAGATTAACAGCTTTTATTTTTATTACATACTAGTGGAAAGAAACTGTGTGGCTTTTAGCTTGTTCTTAAGAATGGATTAACACTAATGTGCTGCAATAATGTGAGGCAATGCATATTATGCAGAATGGAATGCTGTGATGCTATTCACTCTAAACTGCATCCTAATGCACCTTCCAAACCCACATGTGTTGCTGTTGCAGTTCATTGCAGTGCACAGTAACGCACTCAGTGGGGGTCATTTATGAAAGGAAAATCCACTTTGCACTTCAAGTGCAAACTACGTGCCAGATTCTCAAAAAATGGCGTATCTGGCGGCGTAGCGTATCGTATCGCATTTACACTACGTCTACGCAAATTACTGGAGCAAGTGCCGTATTCTCAAAGCACTTGCTCCGTAATTTTCGGCGGCGTATCGTATATGCGTAAGGCCGCGTAATTCAAATACTGAAGGAGGGGGCGTGCTGTATTTAAATTAAGCGCGCCCCCGCGTCAAATGAAGTGCGCATGCGCTGGCCGGGAAAAAAGCCCAGTGCGCATGCTCCAGCTCACGTCGAAAAGCGCCGTTGAATCCGACGTCAAAACGACGTGATCGTCACTTACGCAATTCCCTATTCGCGAACGACTTAGTAAAACGACGTAACCGACGGAAAAAGACGACGCTGACCCGACGCCATACTTAACATGGCAACGACGGCACTTCGGAAACATACCCCTCATACAGCAGGGGTAACCTTACACGTACGCAACCTACGTAAACTACGTTGCCGCGTCGCAAAAACGTTTGGGAATCCGCGTATTAGGCTCATTTGCATAGGCAAATGAGAAGACAGCGTAAAGGCCACCTAGCGGCCGGCGTTGTCATTACATCTAAGATCCGACGGTGTAATTGCTTTACACCTGTCAGATCTTTAGTGTATTTATGCGTAAGTGATTCTAAGAATCACTCGCATAGATACCCATTGAAAAAAACTGCGATACGACGGTGTATCTGAGATACACTGTCGTATCTCTGCTGAGAATCTGGCCCTACAAGTAAAATGTGCTGTAAATCTGAGGGGAAGATAGGAAATGAGGGGAATCTGATTTTATCATCCAATCTTGTGCAAGCTAAAATGCTGTTTTTTATTTTCCTTGCATGCCCCCCTCGGATCTACAGCGACTGCACTTCCAAGTGCACTTTCAGTGCAATTTCAAGTGCAATTTGCACTTGTAGGGCCAGATTCTCAAAAAATGGCGTATCTGGCGGCGTAGCGTATCGTATCACATTTACACTACGTCTACGCAAATTACTGGAGCAAGTGCCGTATGCTCAAAGCACTTGCTCCGTAATTTTCGGCGGCGTATTGTAAATGCGGCGTCGTAAGGCCGCGTAATTTAAATACTGAAGGAGGGGGCGTGCTGTATTTAAATTAAGCGCGCCCCCACGTCAAACGAAGTGCGCATGCACCGGCCGGGAAAAAAGCCCAGTGTGCATGCTCCAGCTTACGTTGGAAAGCGTCGTTGAAACCGAGGTCAAAACGATGTGATCGTCACTTACGCAATTCCCTATTCGCGAACGACTTAGTAAAACGACGTAACCGACGAAAAAAGACGACGCTGACCCGACGCCATACTTAACATGGCAACGACGGCACTTCGGAAACATACCCCTCATACAGCAGGGGTAACCTTACGCGTACGCAGCCTACGTAAACTACGTTGCCGCGTCGCAAAAACCTTCGGGAATCGGCGTATTAGGCTCATTTGCATAGGCAAATGAGAAAACAACATAAAGGCCACCTAGCGGCCAGTGTTGTCATTACATCTAAGATCCGACGGTGTAATTGCTTTACACCTGTCAGATCTTTAGTGTATCTATGCGTAAGTGATTCTAAGAATCACTCGCATAGATACCCATTGAAAAAAACTGCGATACGACGGTGTATCTGAGATACACCGTCGTATCTCAGCTGAGAATCTGGCCCAATGTTTCCACTTGTAGTGCAAAGTGGATTTGTCTTTCTTAATTAACCCCCATTGTGTTGTAAAAAAACTTTGCGTTGCTAAAAACAGTACAAGCACCATTTTTGTGCATTGGGAATCCCAAACTAAATGAACACTGCAGGATATCTAAATCTAATAACAAATATGTATTATATTGCAGCTAGTCAGCCTTTTTTTAGGCAAAGTATATTTTCCCAAAGTACAGAAAAATACATGTTAGACCCCTTTCACACCGGGGAGGTTTGCAGGCGCTATTGTGCTTAAAATAGCGCCTGCAAACCAACTTGAAACAGCGGCCACTGTTTCTCCAGTGTGAAAACCAGAGGGCCGAGGACACGAGTGGTTCTGCCCTCATTTATAAAGCAGCTGTCAGACGGGTCGCGCATCATTTGGCCGGGATCCTCCTATGTAGGTGGTATCGTTCGTAGCGGCGGGTCGGACTTGTAGAAGGATTACAGCGCTGGAATTTTTTTTATTATTAAAGGATTTGTCCCAACTTTGTGTGTGTTTTTTTTTCCTTTCTTCTCATTTTTTTGGGTGAAATGGTAGGGTTAAAATATACCCTGTTACCAATTCACATAAGGGGGACCGACATCTGGGGGTCCCCTTTGTTAAAGGGGCTTCCAGATTCCGATAAGCCCCCCGCCCACAGACCCCGACAACCACCGGGCAAGGGTTGTGGGGATGAGGCCCTTGTCCCCATCAACAGGGGGACATCCTCCCCATGTTGAGGGCATGTGGCTTGGTACGGTTCAGGAGGGGGGGGCATTCTCTCATCCCCCCTATTTTCCTGTGGCCTGCCAGGTTGCGTGCTCAGATAAGGGTTTGGTATGGATTTCTGGGGGGAACCCCACGCCATTTTTTTATTATTTTGGCACGGGGTTCCCCTTAAAATTAATACCAGACCTGAAGGGTCTGGTATGGATTTTTTGGGGGATAACCCACACCATTTTCTAAAAGAAATTGGCACAGGGTTCTCCTTAATATCCATACCAAACCTGGGGGGAACCCACGCCATTTTTTTATTATTTTGGCACAGGGTTCCCCTTAATATCCATACCAGACATGAAGGGCCTGGTAGTGGAATTTGGGGGGACCCCCACACATATTTTTTTTGGTTTGGGGTTCCCCTTAATATTCATACCAGACCCAAAGGGCCTGGTAATGGACTGGGGGGAACCCATGTCGTTTTTTCAATGACTTTTATCTGTATTGTCGGGACCCGACAATTCATTATAGACTTTTTTTTTCCAGAAATTGTATTTTGTGCAGGGACTGTTATAAACACGGGAAACATGCGCTAACTTACAGGCATACTATAGACACCCCCCAGGTACGAAATTTAAAGGAACATTTCACTTTTATTTTTTCACTTTAAGCATTAATAAATAACTGCTCCTAAAAAAACTGCCGTTTTTAAAACTTTTTTTTACCTGGGGCAGGACTCAGGTTCCCAAAACTTTTTATGACACTAACTTGCATATTAGCCTTTAAAAAGAGCACTTTTGTTAAAGTCCCATAGACTTTAACAGTGTTCGCGTGTTCGAACTAATTTTTTACCTGTTCGCATGTTCTGCTGCCAACCGAACCCGGGGTGTTCGGCTTATTCCTAGTATTGCCATCTATATAATTTACACTTCGTAGAATTAAGTTATTAATTAACTTTATATAGTTAATTTATGCCTCTCCCCTTTACTTAGTTTTCCAGCAGCTGAACTTTCGACACTTAGTAATCTTGACATGAGTCTCCCGGTGCTGGTGCTGTAAAGAACTTTTCCTATTCTGAGACCACACTATAAGTAAGCCCTGATCTTAACACCATCTTTACAATAAACCTAAACTCTAAAATGAACCCCTACCCATAAATGAACCCCTCACTCTGAATCCTTTTACCAGGATCCTCTTTGTGCCAAGCAGGCAGTGCCTGTACTAATACAGCACCGAGATTCTGGCACCAGAACAACTTGTCCTGTGTACCCCCTCTCTTTGTGTGTGCTCCTTTTAAATAATGCTGCTGCTATTGCCATGTTGCTGTTCGGTATAGTCTCTGACAACCGAGTTAAGTTCATAGGCATACGCACAGGGTGTGCCAAGTGTGCCAGGGGAACATTCTAATCACCTGTGCAGTGACAGCTCCCCCTGCCCATCCCCCAGGGCTCCCACATATCTCTTGCCTTCCCTCCTCGCCTTTCCTGGCAGCTCCTGAGGGGATGTTTCAGGATGAGCGGGGAAGGGGACGGTAAATACGGCAATCTCTGCCCTATTGACACTGTCCACTATCCTAATGACAAAGTCCGCTGCCCTACTGACACAAATCTCTGCCCTACTGATACATCCACTGCTGTAATGACTGACACCATCCACTGTCCTACTGACACCATCCACTGCTTTACTGAAACCAATCTCTGCCCTACTGATACATACACTGCTGTAATGACTAACACCATCCACCGCCCTACTGACACCAATCTCTGCCCTACTGATACATCCACTGCTGTAATGACTGACACCATCCACTGTCCTACTGACACCAATTTCTGCCCTACTGATACATCCACTGCTGTAATGACTGACACCATCCACTGTCCTACTGGCACCAATCTCTGCTCTACTGACACATCCACTGCTGTAATGACTGACACAATCCACTGCCCTACTGACACCAATCTCTGCCCTACTGATACATCCACTGCTGTAATGACTGACACCATCCACTGTCCTACTGACACCATCCACTGCTTTACTGAAACCAATCTCTGCCCTACTGATACATACACTGCTGTAATGACTAACACCATCCACCGCCCTACTGACACCAATCTCTGCCCTACTGATACATCCACTGCTGTAATGACTGACACCATCCACTGTCCTACTGACACCAATTTCTGCCCTACTGATACATCCACTGCTGTAATGACTGACACCATCCACTGTCCTACTGGCACCAATCTCTGCTCTACTGACACATCCACTGCTGTAATGACTGACACAATCCACTGCCCTACTGACACCAATCTCTGCCCTACTGATACATCCACTGCTGTAATGACTGACACCATCCACTGTCCTACTGGCACCAATCTCTTCTCTACTGATACATCCACTGCTGTAATGACTGACATGATCCACTGCCCTACTGACACCAATCTCTGCCCTACTTATACATCCACTGTTGTAATGACTGACACCATCCACTGTCCTACTGGCACCAATCTCTGCTCTACTGATACATCCACTGCTGTAATGACTGACACGATCCACTGCCCTACTGACACCAATCTCTGCCCTACTTATACATCCACTGTTGTAATGACTGACACCATCCACTGTCCTACTGGCACCAATCTCTGCTCTACTGACACATCCACTGCTGTAATGACTGACACAATCCACTGCCCTACTGACACCAATCTCTGCCCTACTGATACATCCACTGCTGTAATGACTGACACCATCCACTGTCCTACTGGCACCAATCTCTTCTCTACTGATACATCCACTGCTGTAATGACTGACATGATCCACTGCCCTACTGACACCAATCTCTGCCCTACTTATACATCCACTGTTGTAATGACTGACACCATCCACTGTCCTACTGGCACCAATCTCTGCTCTACTGATACATCCACTGCTGTAATGACTGACACGATCCACTGCCCTACTGACACCAATCTCTGCCCTACTTATACATCCACTGTTGTAATGACTGACACCATCCACTGTCCTACTGGCACCAATCTCTGCCCCACTGATACAGTACATACACTCAGGGCTGGACTGGGACAAAAATTTGGCCCTTGACCTCATCCAGACCGGCCCACTTTAATTCAATAAAATGCTGCCCCCCACCCCCCGAAAAATCACGCCCACCGGAAGGCCCCTACATCCATTATTGTATATCATGAGAGGGTGAGAGAGAGGGGAATGAGAGAGAGAAGGAGGGTTGAGGGAAAGGGGGTGAGAGGGGGTGGGTCAGAGAGGGGGGTGAGAGAGTGAGTGTAAAAGAGGGGGTGAGTGTAGGACCGCTTTCACACCAAGTCGTTTTTCAGGCGCTTTTGGGATAAAAATAGAGCCTGTAAAGCACCTGAAAAACGCCTCCGCTGCAGTCCCAGTGTGAAAGCCCGAGTGCTTTCACACTGGGGCACTGCCGAGCGTTAAAAGTCCTCCAAGCAGCATCTTTGGGGGCGGTGGAGGAGCGATGTACAAACCACTCCCTCCCATTAAATGAATGGCCACTGCTGTTGAAGCGCCTGCAAAGCATTTCGGCAGCAGCGCTACACGGGCGCATTTAACCTTGAATTCGCCTGCTAGTGGGGGTTAAAAGCGCCTGCTAGATGCTGAATAGTGCAGCTAAAACGACAGTAAAGTGCTGCTAAAACTAACAGTGTTTTACCGTCAATGGCCGCCCCAGTGTGAAAGCAGCCTAAGAGTCAGGGAGTGAATGAGACAGAAGAGGGAGCTAAGAGACAGAGGGGGGGAGCTGAGAGACAGAGGGGGGGGGTCTGAGAGACAGAGGAGGGGGCTAAAAGGGGGGGGGGCTGAGAGACAGGGGGGGGACTGAGAGAGTCTCAGTTTAAAAAAAATATATTTTTTTTTTAAACGGCCCACTGAGCCATCGGCCCACCGGGAAACTCCCTGTAGTCCCTATGGCCAGTCCATCCCTGCATACACTGCTGTAATGACTGACACCATCCACTGCCCTACTGACACCAATCTCTGCTCAACTGATACATCCACTGCTGTAAGGACTGACACGATCCACTGTCCTACTGACACCAAACTCTGCCCTACTGATACATCCACTGCTGTAATGAAGACTGACACCATCCACTGCCCTACTGACACCAATCTCTGCCCTACTGATACATCCACTGCTGTAATGACTACACCATCCACTGTGCTACTGGAACCAATCTCTGATCTATTTACGCTGTCCATTGCCCTTTTGACATTGTCCATGTTTTATTAAATTTAAAAACATTTGTTTACATTTATTTATAAGAGTGTGTGTATGCATATGTGTGTATATACACACACACACACACACACACACACACACATATGCATGTGTGTTTGAGCTCTGGGGTGCACACCCTAATGCAATAAGCCAGTACCTAATTAAAACAGTTAATTTTTTTTAATGTATTCTATCAATGCAATAGGCTATTTGCATTGTGTCACCCCGACAGGCAAAGAAAAGAACACCTATAGTATGTGAGCCTTATCTTTCTATAATCATGATGTACATAGCCGTTACTTGTTTATTGTGTGATTTGCCCTAGACATTTTACTGTCAGTATTTATTTTTGTTACCAGTTCCATATAACTCATTCTACATTAATCATAGAATATTTTTATATAACAAATAAAAAGGGTGGCATACGCATGTTCCTGGTTGTACATTGGGTTGATGCTAACCAGAAGATGCAAGAACGCAGTGAAAGTAGTTATGTGCAAAGTATAAAGGCTCCTCTTTTGATCTCAGACTTGTTATCTCCTTGTGTAGCTCTTCATGTTCCAGTTGCTCAGAGGTCTGGCCTATATCCATCACCAGCACATCCTGCATCGAGACCTAAAACCACAGAATCTCCTTATCAGCTACCTAGGGGAGCTCAAACTGGCTGATTTTGGTAAGTCCAACACAGCTGATACAATTACATCAGAGTAGTTGGAGTAACAGGCCTTTAGAGTACACTTCATTTGTAATTAGATCACAATGAATAAGATTAAACAAACTCTTCAGGTTAATGAAATGTTCAGTCTTGGCAGGTTAATGGGATGCATGTGTGTAAAAAAATACATAGCCAATATCTGGATTACATTAAACACATGTTACTGCTTTAAAAAACTAATGCAAAGTTTGTTGAGTGTTGAAAACAAAAACAAAAAATAAAATAAAGGGAGAATAAACAAGGGAACTAGCTGCCCAGCAAATTCTAAATAGTTGTTTGCCAAGATCCTGAAAGGTAGCCACTTTAAGATGGCAATCAGATGACTTTGCTTAAAGTGGGAACCCACCTGCGTTTTTTTTTTATAAAAGTCAGCAGCTACAAACACTGGTAGCTACTGACTTTTAATAAGCACACTTACCTGTCCTAGGCGCCCGCAATGTCAGCCTCCCCCGAGGCCGACCCCTCGAGCGCCGCCATCCTCAGTAAGGGAAACAGGCAGTGAAGCCTTGCAGCTTCACTGCCCGTTTCCTACTGCGCATGTGCGAGGCTCGCATCGCTTTGTGAATGGGCGGCTGCTTTCTTGTATACACACAGTTCCCAGAAGGCAGCGTGCCACATTCCCCAGAAGACACTGCGAGGAGGACGAGGAAGAGGCAGATTAGCAAGTTCTGCATAGCAACCGCTCTTTCTGGTGAGAAAAAAAAACAAAGGCCCAGATTCAGAGAGAATTGGATTCTCGTAGCGTATCAGAAATACACTACGCCGCCGTTTTTTACCTGGCTCTACGTGGAATCCAGGTAGATTTTGTCCAGTAAACGACGGCGGCGTAGTGTATTTCTCCAGTCGCAATCCATCTACACGAGTAGGGGGCGTGAAGGATTTAAAATAGGCGCGTTCCCGCGACGATCGAACTGCGCATGCTCCGTTCGCAAATTTCCCGCCGTGCATAGCGCGAAATCACGTCGTTACGTCATTCGTTGTTTGAGTAGCGTCGTTTACGGACATTTCTATTCCCGAACGAGTTACGTAAAAAAAAAAAAAAAATTAAATTATTGCTGTGATCCTTGCTATGTTTTGTTTCTCTTTCAATCTTTTTTTATTTGATTTTAAAACAAACAGATAATGGATATTGGACACACATTTGATTTAACATTGTCAATTAACACAGGAGAAGAAAGGGAAGGAGAGACACATTCCATATACACACTGGGCCAGATTCTCAAAAAATGGCGTATCTGGCGGCGTAACGTATCGTATCGCATTTACACTACGTCTACGCAAATTACTGGAGCAAGTACCGTATTCTCAAAGCACTTGCTCCGTAATTTTCGGCGGCGTATCGTAAATGCGGCGTCGTAAGGCCGCATAATTCAAATACTGAAGGAGGGGGCGTGCTGTATTTAAATTAAGCGCGCCCCCGCGTGAAACGAAGTGCGCATGCACGGGCCAGGAAAAAAGCCCAGTGCGCATGCTCCAACTCACGTTGGAAAGCGTCGTTGAAACCGACGTCAAAACGACGTGATCGTCACTTACGCAATTCCCTATTCGCAAACGACTTAGTAAAACGACGTAACCGACGGAAAAAGACGACGCTGACCCGACGCCATACTTAACATGGCAACAACGGCACTTCGGAAACATACCCCTCATACAGCAGGGGTAACCTTTACGCGTACGCAACCTACGTAAACTACGTCGCCGCGTCGCAAAAACGTTCAGGAATCAACGTATTAGGCTCATTTGCATAGGCAAATGAGAAAACAACGTAAAGGCCACCTAGCGGCCGGCGTTGTCATTACACCTAAGATCCGACGGTGTAATTGCTTTACACCTGTCAGATCTTTAGTGTATCTATGCGTAAGTGATTCTAAGAATCACTCGCATAGATACCCATTGAAAAAAACTGCGATACGACGGTGTATCTGAGATACACCGTCGTATCTCAGCTGAGAATCTGGCCCACTATATATACCAATGTCAACTTAAAAAATTTAATTTGTGTATTTCTCCCAGCCTACCATCCCTCCTACTCTCTATAAACTCATAACTCTGCATACTATTGATCATGAATAACCTGACCCTAATCATAGTTCTACTCCTCTTTAGTCTTTAAATTCCTTGACTACCCACCCATGAATGGGGGTACAGTCCCCCTTACCTCGTGGTAAACTCCTGTCCTCAAGGCAAATAAGGGAACTTTCTATCACTCTCCTGTTCCATCCACCTCTGTTTTTTAACCCCCTATCCCCCCCCCCCCAAAAACAACAACAGCAAAAAAAAGTTTTTTTTGCACCCCTACTCACCATCTTCACCTGCCTCCGTCAGCTTGCATCAATAAGGGTTTTACTCTCTTCTGAGTACTTAAAATGGTTCCATTCCACCCATGTCTCCAGGTAGGCCCCCAGCTTCTGCCGCAAAGTCCCCACTAAGTCCTCCATTCTATTCAACTCTTCAACACGTTTAAGCCACATCCCTACCGACGGGGGCTGCGTCTTTTTCCACATTGCAAGAATACAGGCCCTTGCTTCATTCAAGATATGACAGACCACTGACTTTCTATACTGTCTGATTGGTATATCCGCATCTTGTAACAAATAAAAAGTCCACTCTCTCGGTAACTCCTCCTCACTGAACCTTTGCACTATTTCCTGCACCTTTTCCCAGAAACTCTGTATTTTAGGACAGGCCCAAATGATGTGTATTAAGGTTCCTCCTTTCTTCCCACACCTTTAGCATCTTTCTTGCATCTCTGGATAACACCTGTTTAAGACGGCCGGGGTACGATACCATTGTGATAAAATCTTAAAATTCATCTCCTGAACCTTTACATATACCGAGGATTCAAACACCTTTCATAGTATCTTTTCCTTTTGCTTCTCTGTCAAGGCCCTTCCCAACTCCGCCTCCCATTTGTTAAAGAAAGGTAAGTGAAAATCCTCCGCAGGTGCATTCAGTAGATCGCTAATTTTTGAGAGGGTATTTTGAAGCCCCCCATTCCTGTTACAATATCTCTCAAACTTTGTTAACCTTTGTCCGTATCTACCCGGGAATTTCAAGGTGTCCATAAAATGTCTCAATTGTAATGCCCTCCACACGTCCAATTTATAAGATGTACCTCCTGTCGTCATCTCCTGTATCGTCGGCCATATTCCCGCCCTCAGAAAGTGAGAGGCTTGGAACAGATCTTGAAAGGCAGCCACTTTAAGATGGCAATCAGATGACTTTGCTTAAAGTGGGATACCACCTGCGTTTTTTTTTATAAAAGTCAGCAGCTACAAACACTGTAGCTACTGACTTTTAATAAGCACACTTACCTGTCCTAGGCGCCCGCAATGTCAGCCTCCCCCGATGCCGACCCCTCGAGCGCCGCCATCCTCAGTAAGGGAAACAGGCAGTGAAGCCTTGCAGCTTCACTGCCCGTTTCCTACTGCGCATGTGCGAGGCTCGCATCGCTTTGTGAATTGGCAGCTGAGAATCTGGCCCACTATATATACCAATGTCAACTTAAAAAATTTAATTTGTGTATTTCTCCCAGCCTACCATCCCTCCTACTCTCTATAAACTCATAACTCTGCATACTATTGATCATGAATAACCTGACCCTAATCATAGTTCTACTCCTCTTTAGTCTTTAAATTCCTTGACTACCCACCCATGAATGGGGGTACAGCCCCCCTTACCTCGTGGTAAACTCCTGTCCTCAAGGCAAATAAGGGAACTTTCTATCACTCTCCTGTTCCATCCACCTCTGTTTTTTAACCCCCTATCCCCCCCCCAAAAACAACAACAGCAAAAAAAAGTTTTTTTTGCACCCCTACTCACCATCTTCACCTGCCTCCGTCAGCTTGCATCAATAAGGGTTTTACTCTCTTCTGAGTACTTAAAATGGTTCCATTCCACCCATGTCTCCAGGTAGGCCCCCAGCTTCTGCCGCAAAGTCCCCACTAAGTCCTCCATTCTATTCAACTCTTCAACACGTTTAAGCCACATCCCTACCGACGGGGGCTGCGTCTTTTTCCACATTGCAAGAATACAGGCCCTTGCTTCATTCAAGATATGACAGACCACTGACTTTCTATACTGTCTGATTGGTATATCCGCATCTTGTAACAAATAAAAAGTCCACTCTCTCGGTAACTCCTCCTCACTGAACCTTTGCACTATTTCCTGCACCTTTTCCCAGAAACTCTGTATTTTAGGACAGGCCCAAATGATGTGTATTAAGGTTCCTCCTTTCTTCCCACACCTTTAGCATCTTTCTTGCATCTCTGGATAACACCTGTTTAAGACGGCCGGGGTACGATACCATTGTGATAAAATCTTAAAATTCATCTCCTGAACCTTTACATATACCGAGGATTCAAACACCTTTCATAGTATCTTTTCCTTTTGCTTCTCTGTCAAGGCCCTTCCCAACTCCGCCTCCCATTTGTTAAAGAAAGGTAAGTGAAAATCCTCCGCAGGTGCATTCAGTAGATCGCTAATTTTTGAGAGGGTATTTTGAAGCCCCCCATTCCTGTTACAATATCTCTCAAACTTTGTTAACCTTTGTCCGTATCTACCCGGGAATTTCAAGGTGTCCATAAAATGTCTCAATTGTAATGCCCTCCACACGTCCAATTTATAAGATGTACCTCCTGTCGTCATCTCCTGTATCGTCGGCCATATTCCCGCCCTCAGAAAGTGAGAGGCTTGGAACAGCCCCTGTTCTAATAGTCCCTTGAACGGTCCCTTCAGTAGCCCTGGTTCAAACTGAGGATTCCCCAGAATGGGAAAAAGGGGTAATTCTACTATTGATAGTTTCCCTTTCACAAATAACCCGAATCCCATCGGGAGGGTAGGTCCTATCAGTGGATGTTTCTTGACATCCACTGGAAGTTCCCTATAACACCAAGCAGCTCGCTGAAGTACACTACTACATTGGGCTTGCTCTATCGCCGGCCATATTTTCTCTTCTGTGTGTCTACTCCAGTCGATCAGACGGGTTAATAACGCTGCCTGATAATATCTGTAAATGTCTGGGGTGGACACTCCACCATCTCTTTTAGAAAGTGATAGTATACGACCCTTAATTCTTGGGCGTTTATTTGCCCAAATAAATTTACTGAACAGCGATTGTGTCTGCTTAAAAAAAACCTTGGGGATTGCAATAGGGAGTGTCTGAAAAAGGTACAGAAATGTTGGTAGAATATTCATTTTAATAATGTTGCACCTCCCAAACCACGAGTAATACCCCTTCTGCCATCCATCCAGAAGGATCTGCACTTTAGCTAGTAGTGGTACAAAATTAAGCTTGTAGACTTGTGCAAGATCCGCCGGGATAGATGTCCCTAAATATGTCAAGGCTGTGTCTGACCATTTAAGCTTGAAATTAACTTTCAAGCTCTTCAGGTCTTCCTCCGGGATCGACACCCCCATTGCTTCAGACTTTAGATAATTGATCTTGAAATTTGATAGTTCTCCGTATATCTTCAGTTCTTGAAGCAAATTGGGAAGGGATACACTTGGGTTGGTCCTGTACACACGATCAGACCGGTCTGATGAAACTTGTCTGACGGAACGTTTTCATCAGACAACTCTGAACTTGTCTGATGGTCTTATGTGCATACACACCATCGGACCAAAATCAGATCAGACCAGAACGCCGTGACGTAGAACACAACGACGTGATGAAAAAACGAAGTTCAATGCTTCCAAGGATGCGTCGACTTGATTCTGAGCATGCGTGGGTTTTTGGTCCGATGCTTTTGTGTACTAACCATCGAACCTGTCCGACGGACAGGTGTCCATCAGACAGGTTTTAAAGCATGTTTTAAAACTTTGGTCCGACGGACAACGGTCTGAGGGACCGTGTACACCATCGAAAATAAACACAATGCTGGCGCACACAGGAACTACTGTAATTTTAAATTGTCCTCAGTGCAAAGTCCTGTAAGCTATGAAAAGCTTTGTAGTGAGTCACAGTTCTTTGATGAAAGGCAGCCTTGTGTGGGGAGCCGAAGCAATGCTCCAAGGACATGTAGATAAAAAACAAACAAAAAGACAGGCGCCAATAAATAAACTGCTGGACTTTAATGAAAAAGTAACACAAAAGCATTCATAAAATAGTTGAAGTACACAGGCATAAGGTGAAAGTCTTCATGAATCGTCCAAACCAGCCGAGGATTGGTAGGGTCCCAGGGAACTCTTCATGCTGATGTCTGCTATGCAGGAAGGACAAACAGCGCTGTTTTCCGGGAGCGTGCAGGTGTTGTGTGCGAGCGTGTCAGCAAAGGAAGCTGAAGCGCACTCTGGAACGCACGCTGGGACGCTACGGTTGCGGCTTGGAAGGGGGGAATGACGTCATCACGCAGGACTTCAAGGATACGACGCATTTCAATGCAAGTGCCGTGTGTTGAATCTCTGATGACACACGGCGCGCACCTTTGACACACCATCGAACTGGTCCGATGAAACTGGTCTGCAGACCAGTTTCATCGGACCTATCTGATCGTGTGTACTGATCGTGTGTCTGATCGTGTGTACGCGGCCTTATACATCATATCAACGGCGTATGCTTAGATCTTTTATTCTGTATCTCCCAAGAGCACCCTCTTAATACCTGGATTCAATTGAATCCTGCTCAGTAAGGGCACCACAGACAGGGCGAAATAATGGACATCCCTGTCTTGACCCATTCGCTAACTTAAAGGAGTAGTAAAGGAAAAAAAAATGTTTTGCTGAAATGACTGTTTACAGGGTATAGAGACATAATAGTTAACTGATTCCTTTTAAAAATAATTAAAAATAGATAAAAAATAAATAAAAAAAAAACAAACAAACACAGGGCAGTGATTGGTTCTGAGGAGTTTTAGACACATAGTAATCTTCTTGATCATGGACCACAATGAAAAGCTACCATGAGTTTTTTTCATAAGGAGCCAGACAAGCAGGAAGTGTGGAGTTCAGCAAGGGATTACAGCAACTTCTAAGCAAAAACGGACATGGAGGACATGAAAGCAGGACTGCTATAAGGTAAAGCAAGCTATTTAGCATTAAAACAAATTCCTTTACTGATCCTTTAAAAGATGGGGACAACACTCCGTTCACCCTAACCTGCGCCGTCGTCTGGGTATAATTGCTTGAGATCCACCGTATCATCCTATCACCGAACCCCATGTGTCTCAACACCGCAAACATAAACTGCCAGTTTATCCGGTCGAAAGCCTTCTCTGCATCCGTCCCCAAATAGACACACGGGGTTCGGGACAGGGTGACACAGTGGACCGCTTCACGTGATTGCACAAACCCAACCTGATCTTTATGGACCAGGTCGGGCACGTGTTGCTGTAAGCGCATTGCTAAGATCTTAGCAAAAAGCTTCAGATTTGTATTTAGTAATGATAATGGCCTATAACTCCCACGTTGGGAGGGATCTTTTCCTTCCTTAGGTATGACCGCAATCATAGCTTTCAGCGAATCAATATGAAAGGAATTTGTGGCTCCTAACCCATTGAACAATTTAATCATGAATGGTCCCAAAATTGGGAGAAGAGTTTTATAATATTGCATGGTAAACCCATCTGGTCCGGGAGATTTCCCTCCCTTCCCCCTGCTCACTGCCTCCTGAATTTCTTCTATAGTGATTGGTTTTTCCAAATCCTGCCTTACCGCTGGTGTCAAAGTCATAATACCTGATGTTGCGATATAGTTTTCCATAGCAGATTGGTCCTGGGAACTTGTTTGTAAGTTATACAATGCACTATAAAATTCTCCAAATCTCTGTGCTATCTCTTTAGGTAAACTTAATTTCTCCCCCCCCCCCGCTCCTGAGATCGATGGGATGTAAGTCCTTGCTTGTTGTTCCCTCAATGCACTAGCCAATTGCTTCCCCCATTTGTTTCCAAATTCATAATCCTGCCTTCTGCCAGCCTGTATTGCCCTTTTTGCTTTATACCGAAGTAGTTCAGTGATTTGTCTCCGTCGTGCCAATAGTTCTATTTCCAACATATTGCCAGGGCTCTGTTCATGTAAAATTTCTAGACGAGAGATTTCTGCCAGCAGAGTTATTAACTTAAATTCTCTTTCCCTCTTTATCCTGGCCCCTTGTTTCATCAAGACTCCCCTTATCACTGCTTTATGGGCCTCCCAGATCACCCCCGGATCACAGTCTGACGTATCGTTAGTTTAAAAATACCACCTTAGCTCTTTCTGTACCTCTTCCAGTACCACAGCATCCTGCAGTAGGCTTTCAATCAACCTCCAGGGTCCTACTCCGGGGGACTGAAAGTCCCCCAGTATGTACTTCAGGGAGATTGGTGCATGATCTGACCATGCTATTTCCCCTATTCCAGCCTCTATAACTGCCTGTAACTGATTATGTGGGATAAAAAAATTATCTATCCGTGAATAAATCTTATGAGGAATAGAATAAAAGGAATAATCTCGCTCTCCTGAATGTGTCAGTCGCCATATATCTATCAGTCTCGCTTTTTGTATTAGCTTCAATATCCGTTTCCGGGTGCCCACTGAAGCCAATGAACCGCCGGATGAGGTATCCACACTAGGGACAAGGGGAATGTTTAAATCCCCCTCCCAAAATCAACTGCCCCTCCTGAAATTCTACTAGTTTTCCCAGAAACTTCCGGAAGAAAACATCCTGCTGTGTGTTGGGAGCATAGAAAGATGTCAGGGTGACCACTAGCCCCCCTATCATCCCTTTCAATGCTAAATACTGCCCCCTGGTATCCACCAAGGAGCCTGTAAGTGACCACGGGATTTTATTTGAGATTAAGATTCATACTCCCCCTTCTTTACTACCGGATTAGTCGAATTGTAAACCGACGTAAAAGCTCTGTTTTTAAGAAAGGGGGGCCCTCTCCTCTAAAAGGTGTCTCCTGGATAAATGCGATATCACTCCCCTTTTTCTTCAGATCCTGTAAGAGCATCCGCCTCTTCTCTGGAATATTTAATCCCTTTACGTTAATTGAGATTATTGATATGGCTTCCATTTCTACTCCCACAAAGCAAGCTCAAATACCTCAGAGTGCGGTAAGGCAAAGACAACTCTCTGGTCCAAAAGAGAGGTGCGGAAAGAGATGCCAGCAAAGCATAAAAAAACACCCTCTCCCTCCTCCAACTAAGCCCACCCCCTTGCCCCCTATTCCCCTATTCCAGGCTAAAATCACTGAAGACAGAAAGGAGGAAATATGAACCTCCCCTCTTCTCCAGCGATATAAAAAGCTACTAGCTTTAAACACTCTAATTCCCCTACCCAATGAGTGTTGACCTATTGTGGGATATCAGTTGCGCATACCCCCAATGGGTGAGTCCCCGTCCCCTCCTCCAGCCCCTCCCATTTGCTTCCCCGTGCCCAATTATGAGATTTAGTTTACTCAGTTTACTCCGATCTCCCTCTACCCAGTCCTCAACATCATGTAGCACTCTCCCTCCTAGTCTATTCCCCTCTAATTTTAATTATGTCTAACACCAATAGGAGAGAGATATCCGTGAGGAAACTGCTTTTACCCTCAGGAGTTGCATTGTGGTAACCCCCCCCCCCCCCTTAAACTTAATCCCTTGACCACAAAAAACCTGTTTACCCCCCCTTTCCACTCCCTGTATCTCGACTCCTATACTCCCCTACTAAGATATACAGGCGAAGCCCCCCTCTCCTTTTGAGTCATTTAGCTTCACAGTCACCTTACTTAATTCCCGGGATGGGTTGCCTTTACTCCAGGAACCCATTCCCCCAAACAATAAACTCATCAAGACAATATGACAGCATATTAGAAAACATATCATCAATCAAATGTGCTTTCCCCCCACCCCTACATATACACATTTTTTAGTAATTTCTTCATTATGTTTTGTTTCTATCTGCAATGTTCTTGCGGTCCGCACTGTGTTTGGCCTCTAGCGGCCATTTTTCTTGTGATCCAGGCGGTGTTTGGTCATCTGCGCTAAGCGGCCTTGTTTTTGTGGTCTGCACTGTGTCTGGCCTCTAGCGGCCGCACGGCGGCCATTTTTCCTGTGCTTCATCTACACTCGGCGGCCATGTTTTTGTGGCCCGCGGCAATGTTTGGCCTCTATCGCCCGTTCGGCGACCATGTTTCCACTGATCAGACAGCATTTAACGCCACAAACCTACAGACACACACTGCAGACTGGTCAGACGGTATAGTTCTGGGCATCATAGTGGCCTTCTTCGAGGCAGTACCATATGCGCTATTTCACACACGAGTGTTATGCTGCGTACACACGATCATTTTTCGGCATGAAAAAAAACGAAGTTTTTAAAAACGTTGTTTAAAATGATTGTGTGTGGGCTTCACATAATTTTTCATGTTCTGAAAAACAACCCCAAAAAATTCGAACATGCTGCATTTTTTCACAACATTTATCGTGTGTGGGCTAAAACAACGTTTTAAACCTGCGCATGCTCAGAAGCAAGTTATGAGACGAGAGCGCTCGTTCTGGTAAAACTACCATTCATAATGGAGTAAGCACATTCATCACGCTGTAACAGACACAAAAGTGCGAATCGTCTTTTACTAACAAGGAATCAGCTAAAAGCAGCCCAAAGGCGAATAGAACTTTCCCTTTAGAGTGCCGTCGTATGTGTTGTACGTCACCGCGCTTTGTTCATCATTTTTCAAAAATTATGGTGTGTGGGCAACATCGTTTTTAATGATGAAGTTGGAAAAACTTTGTTTTTTGGACATGCTGAAAAACAAAGTTTTTTGGACATGCTGAAAACGATTTTTTTTTCCATGCTGAAAAATGATCGTTTGTACGCGGCAACACAGAAGGAAATTCTGTCAACAAGTGCCCATCTTCCCCGATTGTCAAATCCAGGTGAGCCACATGGTCAGGACCTGCCTAGTTAGTGGATGACATCACCGCCACTTCTGGCCGGGAAATCATTCCTTCCCTTTCACTGGATGGTGATCACGACGGACGCCAGCCTTAACGATTGGGGGGAGTCAAGGTCGCTGGTCTCCGGAGGAATCCCACTTGCTGATCAATGTCCTGGAACTTCAGGCGATCAGGCTGTGCCTCTCCACTTGGTCTCAGAGGCTACAGGGGCATCCAGTCAGGATCCAGTCGGACAACTCCACGGCAGTGGCATATGTCAACTATCAGGGAGAAACAAGAAGCTCGGCTGCAGAGTCAGAGGTCGCTCACATCCTAAGGTGCGCAGAAAGGAGCGTACTGGCCCTGTCAACCGTAAACATCTGGGCTTGGAAAAACATGGCAGGCGGACTACCTGAGTTGCCAGATGCTGGACCAAGGAGAATGGTCTCTGCACCTGGATGTGTTTCAGCTCCTTTGCCAAAGATGGGGCACGCCAGATGTAGATCTCCTCGCATCTCGACTCAATCGGAAGGTATTGAGGTTTGTGGCCAGGTCAAGAGACCCATGGGCAGATGCGACAAATGCGTTGGTGGCACCGTGGAGTCAGTACCGGCTAATCTATGCCTTCCGTTCTCTAATGCTCCTTCCTCATCTGCTGCGCAGAGTGGAGACAGAGGGGATTCCAATGATCCTAATTGTTCCGGATTTTCTCTTTAAACACTAGACATGTGCATTAGTTTTCGTTAGAATGCATTTTCATCCGAAAATCTGTTTTTTTCGTTATCATTTTAACAAACGATAACGAAAGCGCAAGAAAAATGCGGTAAAAATTAGATATAGAGAGATTCGACATTATAGAGAAAAGATTCGACATCATAGAGAAAAGATTCGACATCATAGAGAAAAAGATTTGACACTATAGAAATAATAGATTCGACATTATAGAGAATAGATTTCGATTTATGAGAAAATAGATTCGACATTATAGAGAATAGATTCCACATTATTACTAGTCATACAACATTAGAATTCTTGTAGGTGGAATATTCGACCGGAAATGTACGATTCAACGTAAAGTTTCGAAGTTCCGTCGAATATTCTTTTGACCATTCGACAGAAACCAAGTATTATTGGATTTTCGAACGAAAGCTATTCCCCAACGAAAAACAAAATAAATCAAAACGATTTTCGGGAGTAACTAAATAAATTTATTTTCCAGACGAAAACGAAAAAAAACAAACAAAATATTCCAGTCTGCACATGTCTATTAAACACACTGTAAAACACACTGTATATAACTGTTTGCTAAGGAGGGGGCTGGGAAGCGGGAGGCCACGTCCTTAGCAATCGATGAGTCATCAGCCGGCAATTTTTTTTTCTCTTCTCGCTGTCTTCTACTTCCTGCCGACTTCTCCTCGAGTTGTCTCTTTCCGCTGCTGTCTTCTTCCTCGCCTCCGGTTACCCACTAAGTCGCTCTTGTTCTGTTGATGTCTTCATCTGTTTTGTTGTCGCCCACTCTCTGCTGACTCTTTTATATAGCAATAGGGCATGGCTCGTGTTTTAATAAAATAACAAACATGTCATACTTACCTCCACTGTGCAGTTAGTTTTGCACCAAGTGGCCCGATTCTCTTCTTCTGGGGTTCCGCGGCGGCACTAGTAGCTCTTCCCTGCATCGGGAAACCACCTAGGAGAAACGCTCTCCTTGGGGGTACCCGTGTGGGTGTGCTCCCGAGTCCAGCTTTTGCGTCCATAGACACAGAAAGCCGAACTCGGCTCCACCCCCCTGCACCCATGTCATTGGATTTGATTGATGCATTAAGGTGGAAAAACACAAGACAACACCATGCATTTATATTCTATTTATTCTATTTAAGTTTACTGGGATACTTCAGTTAAGGTGTGGTTGTACAAATAGGTAATGGTTAAACTGAGTTTGGGATAACAGCTCAAACTCAGCCGAATGACCACTTAAAAAATGTCAGTTGAGACAGAAGGCAACAACAGAATATTATATACACTAGAATACCACTTGGACATAACCTAAAAGGATAAACAAAGTAAACAGCAATACTGACAATAGGTTTGCCAAGACGAGCAATGGCACTCTCCCCAACGACCAGGCCGATTCAATGCCTTCCAGCTAGCGACCCCCGAATAGACGTTCTGGCTGCAGATCCGTTTGTGATGATCCCCTGTTACAGAGCACGAAGCGCGGGTAGCTGCACTGTGGAGACGGTGCTGATCGGAAATCCGATAAACAGCAGACCCCTTTTCGGTCAGGTAAGAATGCTGTGGACCACGTGATAGGCTGCAACCTCACTCTCCAGGCGTTGAGAGGTCCTTCGCAAACGAAGTCCCGGAAGAAGAGAGCGCAGGGCGGGTTTCTGGTGTCTTTTTTTTTAGTTCTTCCCAACAATCTCCCTGGTGGTAGCAAAGATCCCCTGGATATGTTGTCCTGATCCATAGTCATGCAGTTGAACAACCGTCTGTTGGAACTACCAATCCCACAATCGCATTGGTTGGGCTCAGAAATATAATGTTAGTTTGACAACGCTGAGCACTAGAGGGATAATATGGTATACAGATAGGGCAGGGAATAGCTGTTCATTGCAAGTATAGTCCATGTGGCTTCACTCCCACTAATGCAGGGTAATTTTTTACTCCCACTGTCCACTGAAGCTGAGCCATTTATTATTCCTATTCACACAGGGGTATTTTTTACTCCCAGTGATGGGCTTGTTTTTTTACTGCTACTGATCACTGATGATGGGACATTTTTAACTCTCATTGACCATCAATGTAGGGACATATTCTACTCCCACTGACCTAAAGCTGTTGTATGACAATGTTTTCACGGTATTGTATAAGTAGAATTTTGTCACAGATTGTCAAATACCAAGCAAAATGTTCCTGAGAGCTGTAATGTCTTGTTTAATGCAGAAAGGAAATGTGTGCAATATGAAAGTGGGCCTTGGTAAAAGACAGTCTGAGGCGGCGTACACACGACAGAGGTTCTCGCTGGAAACCAGCGAGAACCTCGCTGGGAGCTGCATTCCAGCGAGAACCTCGGCCGTGTGTACGCTCCTGGCTTGCCCCGCCCGTCGGGAATCCCGTTGAGCGAATAGAGAGCAGGCTCTCTATTTGCTCGACGGCCTGCCTGGATGAATGGCTGGTTGCCATTCCCGATGGGCGGGTCGCCGATTTCGACGGCCGGACGAGAACCTCGACGGGCGGAACGATGTGTTCCGCCCGTCGAGGTTCTCGTACGTGTGTACACCGCCTGACAGTCAAGCAATTAGCAATTTCAGAGTGAGACCTTAGCAATGGCAGGCTTCAGGTTTCTCTCAGGAAAGGTTTATTTTACTCCATATACTGTAATAGCTAGGAATTGAAATAGCATTCTTTTTTTTATAATTTTTATAATTGATTTATGTGTAATGCATTTTAATGGCATTCTGTGAAACCAGAAGAGTTAGGCGGCGTACACACGACCGAGGTTCTCGCTAGAAACCAGCGAGAACCTCGCTGGAAGCTGCATTCCAGCGAGAACCTCGGCCGTGTGTACGCTCTCGGCGAGCATCCCGTCAGGAATGCCGTCGAGCAGAAATAGAGAGCATGTTCTCTATTTGCTCGACGGCCCGTCGGGATGAATGGCTGGTTGCCATTCCCGACGGGCGGGTCGCCGAATCTGACGGCCGGCAGAGAACCTCGACGGGCGGAACGATGTGTTCTGCCCGTCGAGGTTCTCTGCCGTGTGTACGCGGCTTTAGGGAATGATCAGTTTACAGCAGACTGATGCACTTTGTTGATATCAGATTTTGGAGGAAATAAACAGTTTACAGCAGACTGATGCATTTTGATAGCATCAGATTGTATAGGAAATGAAGACTGAAGAATTTGGTGACATTAGACTATGCAGGTTACTAATAATTTACAGCAGACTGAAGAATTTGGTGACATTAGAGTATGCAAGTTATAATAGCTTACAGCAGACTGATGAATTTGATGACATTAGACTATGCAGGTTACTAATAATTTACAGCAGACCGATGAATTTGGTGACATTAGAGTATGCAAGTTATAATAGCTTACAGCAGACTGATGAATTTCGCTGATTTTAGACTTTGTGTGATGTCTTGCAATGTGCTCTGATCTCTCTACAGGTCTTGCCCGAGCAAAGTCAATCCCCAGTCAGACGTACTCCTCAGAAGTGGTCACTCTGTGGTACCGCCCACCAGATGTTCTTCTAGGTGCTACTGATTATTCCTCCGATCTAGATATCTGGTAAATTCAACTCAAGATTTCTTATTACTCAGAATTATGGAGGAATTACAGTGTATGTTCATTTCATAAAATATACACAAGTTGTAAAAAAAAAAATATTTTTTTTAATGTGTATGTTGTAAAACAAATGACATACCAGGGAACGGTTTGTTATCATTATCTGAAGTCTTGTTTGACCAGTTTGTATGGGTTGACAGAATGATCAGTGAGGTATCTCTGCAGCTTATGGGGATATTAGTGGCTTACATATTTTCCTATTAAACCTATGTTTTTTTGTTTTGTTTTTGTTTTTTTACTGGAATGTAGATGCAACATTTAGATAGAAAGATTTTTCACTATGTCAATTTCCTTTCTGGTCATCATTATTAGGACTCTTTTATTTGTGTGACTATTACTGAAAATAATTTTTACATTTTAACACAGACATTGGGGCACAGAGGGGATTGTATGATTATATTGTAGCTATGAAAGCAGCAGGAGGGAAGGGCTGGGGAGTGGACAAAGCTGACAGGGGAAAGCAGAGAGCTGGGCTGCGGATGACGGAGGCATGCAAACTGACCACGGTGTCAGGGCTCAGCAGCCATTATAAACCGTGGTCAGGGGGAGGGCAGAATTAGGCAGAATCAGCCAGGTATTTTATATGATACAGGGGGACAAATTGCACAGAGGCAGTTAGGGGGCAGTTAAATCAGGAGATTGATTTTGCTTTTTGTTTTACAGCCCACCTACAAGTAAACATGGTGCCACTTGCGTGCATACACATTGCCTTAGCCAAAATGCTTTGCATCATGTTGTGGCATTTTTAATACTACATGCAGAATTTGACAGACAGCAAGCACTGCCTGTCGCACTCTTCAATGAATGAATGAATGAAAAACTTATATAGCGCAGCACATGCGAAGTAAATCGCCTCTGGGCGCTTGTTGTTCCTGTCTCCTTTGAGATCAAAAGAGATGAGTCTTAATCTTTCTCCTGAAGACTAAGTAATTCTCCTCCAGCCGAATGCTGGCTGGTAAGGCGTTCCATAGTCTGGGACCTTGGACAGCGAATCTCCTGTCTCCTTTGGACTTGTATCTGGCTTTCGGTATCAGAAGCCGATTTTGATTGGTGGATCGTAGAATACGATTGGGATTGTGAACTTTTAATTTTTCGCATAGATAATGGGGAGCATTCCCATGGATACATCTATCCGTTAGACAGAGAGCTTTAAAGGTGATTCTGTCTTTAACTGGTAGCCAGTGAAGGGATCTCAGTGAAGGTGAGATTGATTCCCAGGGTTTTTTCCCAGTCACAAGTCTGGCGGCCGTATTTTGAACGACTTGAAGACGTGCGATTTGGTACTTGGGGAGTCCGAGGTAAAGGGCATTTGCATAGTCCAGTCTGTAGTTTACAATCGCTCCCACCACGACCGCTATGTCTTTCTTGGGAATAAAAGGCGTGAGTCTGTGTAGTAGGCGCAGCAGATGGTGAGACCTGCTGACTACTGACCCTATTTGTGCGTTCATTGTCATGTCGGAGTCAAAGATGACCCTTTTATAATATGTATTATGCATATGCATGATTCTTGCATGTAGTGTATGTGATTGGGCCCATGTAGCAACTTTGATCAGAATACTCTACACAGTAGAATGAAATTCCTTTTTAGTTTAGGTTCACATCTATGCGGTTGTGGTTGATGCATTTTCCAAGTGCATTTTGCATTTTGTGTTTTTTTATTCCTCTTTAAACACGTTGGGCCAGATCCACAAAGATCGGCATATCTTTGTGCGGGCGTAGCGTATCTTGTTTACGCTACACCGCCGCAACTTAGAGAGTCAAGTGCCGTATTCACAAAGCACTTGCGTCCTAAGTTATGGCGGCGTAGCGTAAATGGGCCGGCGTAAGCCCACGTAATTCAAAGTAGGATTGGAGTGGGCGTGTAGTATGGTAATCAACCATGACCCCACGTAATAGACATTTCTAACGAACAGCGCATGCACTGTCCGTGGACATATCCCAGTGCGCATGCGCAAAATTATGCCGCAAATACTTATTGGTTTCGACGTGAACGTAACTTATGCAAAGCCCTATTCGCAAACGTTTTACGCAAACGACGGAAAATTTGACACTGTCCCGACGTCCATACTTAACATTGCGTACACCTCTATATAGCAGGGGTAACTTTATGCCGGAAAAAGCCTTACGCAAACATCGTAAAAAACATGCGCCGGCCACAAGTACGTTCGTGAATGGGCGTATCTAGCTCATTTGCATATTCAATGCAGAAAATATACGGAAGCGCCCCTAGTGGCCAACGTAAATATGCAACCAAGATACGACGGCGTAAGAGACTTACGCCTGTCGTATCTTGATAAAATTTAGGCGTAACTGCCTTTCAGAATCGCTGTAAAGATGTGACGGCAGAGATTTGAAATTACGGCGGAGTATCTGGAGATACTCCGCCGTAAAAGTTTTGTGGATCTGGCCCTTTGTATATAGCTGGTTGTTTTCCCGTGGCCGCTGCAACCTTAACAACCAATGAGTCATCAGCTGTCAGCAGGGTTCCCCACTGACAGCTAAATGTAAAAAAAAAAAAAAATTTACATTAAAGAAATTCATGAAAACAATGGCATTGGGGGGCCCCCCACAATCCATACCAGACACTTATCTTTAACAGAGGTCAATTCTGCCCCCCCCCCCCCTAAAAAAGGGAGCACCAGCCGCAACTGAGCCCACCCTGTGAGAAAGGGGACTTATTGTTAAGCACTAAGAGCGGTTTTATTTTTATGTAGCGATACCCCCGAAGGAGCCACTGGTTGTTTTGGGATCTACTCTCTTTTGGCTTAGCTCACCCCTATTTAAATAACTTGAACCCTCCCTTGACACATCAGAAGTCTGGTGGGTGTATTGTGACCCCTGCTGGGCTGGGGCACAATGACAGGCATACAATATTCAATGACAATGTAATGGTGATATTACCTGAATTATGGACGGTCCCTCCAGACTAGAAGAATACGCTTCACACAGTAGTATATTTAAATCAAAGTGATGAGTTTACTGTATATGCACTCAAAGAGTACAAGCATAAGTTTAAATTGTTAGATGAATAGTTGCTATGCAATAACACAATAGGATTTCGCAAGGGTCCTTGCCGAAATCAGCAAATTACATTTATGAATGAAAACAAGTCTATGCTAAAGAATGGAACCTGTAGCTCAGTTCCTTGGCACAGTGCCGTACCCCTCCACAGGATATTTAAGTCTATTCCGCCTCTGTGGCAACTGATCCATTGGGTCTCCTGGAGAGGGCATCAGCATCCTTGTTTCCCACTCCCGGGCGGTACTTCAGGCCGAAATGGAAACCTGAGGCCCCGTACACACGACCAAGCTTCTTGGCAGAATCCAGCGAGAAGCTCGCTGGGAGACATATTCTGCCGCGGTTCTCGGTCGTGTGTACACTTCCGACGAGCGTCCCGTCGGGAAGCTCGTCGAGCCAAAAAAAAGAGCACGCTCTCTTTTTCCTCGTTGTTCAATGAGGACTTTGGCTTCGACAAGCTTTTTCGACCGCTCATCGGGAACCTCGTTGGGCGGAACGATGAGTTTTGCCCGACGAGGTTCTCGGACGTGTGTACACGACCTGAGAGGGCCGCCAGCCATCGGTGTCCTGTTGCATCCATCTTGGCGGTGGTGAACAGGTAGGTGAGTGGATTGTTGTCGGTTCTCACCTCAAATTCAGCTCCATATAGATAATCTTTCAATTTGTCTACGACAGCCCACTTCAAGGCTAGGAATTCGAGTTTATGAGTGGGATAATTCTTCTCAGACGGGGTCAAGCTCCTGCTCACATATGCCACTGGCCGCAGACAACCACTGTGCTCTTGATACAACACTCCTCCGAGCCCTTCCCTGCTGGCATCCACATGTAGCTCATAAGATTTTGATGTATCTGCATAGGCCAGAACAGGGGCAGTTGCAAATTCTTTTTGAGCTGGACAAACGCCTCCTCACATTCGGGGGTCCATTGGTCACAAATGGATTCTTTGGGCCTTCTGCGGCTCATGTGGAGCTTCACTGGTTTCCCAGGCTCAGAAGCGTCATCTTCATCTTCTGTTTTTAGTAACTCGTTTAGGGGCTTGGCAATTTTTGAGAACCCCTCTAAAAATCTCCTGTAGTAAGAGCAGAAACCCAGGAATGACCGCAACTCTGTCACATTTGTGGGCCTAGGCCAGGAGGTAACTGCCTCCAATTTCTCTGGGACTGTTGATATCCCTTCTGCAGAGACTATGTGCCCCAGGTAGTGGACAGACTGATAAAACTGGCACTTCTCTCTGGACAGCTTCAGGCCTTCATCATGCAGCCTCTTCAGTACTTTTTCCAATCTCTGCTCATGTTCTTCCAGAGTCTTCCCAAACACAATAACATCATCCAGGTACACCAGTACTTCTATCAGGTTCATATCACCTACAGTTTTCTCCATAAATCTCTGGAAGATGGCGGGAGCACCTGATAGTCCTTGGGGCATGTGATTGAATTCAAAGAAACCCACTGGGGTAATGAAAGCCGTCTTCTCCTTATCCTTTGGGTGCATGGGGATTTGATAATAACCACTCTTCAGGTCCATAACACTGAACCATTTAGCTACAAAAAAAATCTGTAATGCATCCTCAATCCGAGGAGTAGTGAATTGGTCAGGAATAGTCCACTTGTTGAGGGTTCTGTAGTCAATGCACAACCTCAGAGAACCATTTTTCTTCCTCACCACTACTATGGGAGAAGCATAAGGACTCCTGGATTCTCGGATAGTTCAGGTCCTTTTCAGCTCCCTGAGGTCTTCCAAGTCCGTCAGAGGAACTCTTCGGACTCGCTCCCTGAAGGGTTTGTCTTCCTTCAGTCGGATCCGGTGGGTGGCGCTCTTTGCACATCCAACATCAAACTCAGTCTTTGAAAATATCTTCTGCCACCTGCTAAGCTGAGCTTCCATCCTGGTGGAAGTTCAGCACCATCAGGCTGTGGACTCTTCTTTAAGTCTTCTATCTTCCTGGATGTTGACGGATACCCATCCACGGTTTTTCTCCAGTACTTTCAACGGGATTACTGCAGGTATCACCTCCAATCCCACTGAGGATTCTCCCGGGTCGGGCTCAAGGACGAGATGCGGGCCTGGCTGAGACCATGTGAGTTTCACTGAGGCCCTGAGGCAGGTTACTTCTCCAGGCTGCAGGGTCTTCCTGGTTCTTCCTAGCTGCCAGATCCTTCCTACTCCTTCTTCAGGGGCTTTCCCCTCCATCACCAGCTGGTGGTACACCCTCCTCAACATTGGATGAACCCTTTGAATTGAAGCCCCTGTTGCTTCAGTTAAGGGGGCCAGGAGTCTTCGGACCAAAGCCGTGTTAGTCCCTATGATAAGGGAGCTCTTGTGAGCCCCTGGAGGCCGGGGGAAGACTATCGCCAGGGTGTCGAAGGTTTCTGCTACTCTGGCTATTGAGGAGTCAAAGGTTAGGCGTATTGATAAATATCCTTCATAGGGGAAACTCTGAGTTCCAATACCCCATTTTTCCAATTCTAGCTTTTGCAGAGGCAAGTGAGTAAGGTACTTATCATAGAAGTCTCTGTATAGAAGTGTCACTTGTGCTCCAGGGTGTCCAAAAGGGCTTTGGTATAAACCCCCTCCACTTGAATGGGCACCAACGGGGAAGGCCCCACCAAATTTTCAGGAAACTTCCGAGGCGTAGTCCCTTTTTTTTCTCCTGTAATTTGTACTCTTACTCCCCCTCTGTGAGGATTTCTTTTTTTTTCCATTCTGCCACCTGGGGAAGGGGTATAAGGTGGCTTTGAGAGGTTTTCCTCCCTTCGGTTGTCGTTCTGCTTCCTGCTTCATCTTGGAGTTATCTACAGTAGGCGGGCACCTGGTTGACTCCTTCACCGAGGCCCTCTGAAGTTTTCCGCCGGCTTGTACATTGGTTTACTAGCCATAATGGGGCTGGGACAAGTTTCCTTTATGTGTAAAGTTTACTTTATATGCACTCAAAGAGAACAAGCATAAGTTTAAATCGTTAGATGAATAGTTGCTATGCAATAACACAATAGGATTTCGCAAGGGTCCTTGCAGGAATCAGCAAATGACATTTATGAATGAAAACAAGTCTATGCTAAAGAATGGTACCATTCAGCTAAACTAAGTGAACAGTCTGTTCTCACAAGCTCCCTCTAGCGGGCGATTCTGCAAACAGCTAAAGTCCACGTTGCGGCCGTTAAATTTGTAATCCACAAGTAATAGGAGATAAGGGGAAGTTAATCCAACAAAGTGTGGCGAACATTAAACGTTGGTGAGCTGATCGCTGGCCAGCGTCAGTCACGTCTGTATAACCACTATAAACAGTGAAAGGCCTCTAAGTTTAAGCTGGAGGCCAAACAGGGGCGGGCGGCCTGTGAGGTGGCACTAAAGTGTCTGTCTAAAAGGAGAATTAAGAGCTGAGCATGTGCTCTCTCACCCGACAGGCCGATCCGCCTGAATTCCTTTCAGAAAGTGTAATGGTGAATCACTGCTCCACAGCACAAGGATCCCGGACGAGGGTGTTCCAGTGTTTCAGTTGTCCGCTGGGCTTCCTCTCTGATCACCGGGTACACAGGCTGGATACAGGAGTCTTGCTTCCTTCCGGATGGCTGGTCTCTCAGTGACTTTAGACCCAGGCTTCTGGGCTTAGCAGCACGGATGTCTCTGTCAGCAGCTCCGCAGAGGAGAAGATCCTGGTCCCGAGAGAGAGCAAACCAGCCCCTCCCTGTCCTTAAGTAACCTCCACCATAAGTCTGTGTAGCGGTGTCACATGTTCCAATCAGGCAGGGCATTGTGGGAAGCGTAGTCTGTTTCTACTAAGTATCAATGGAGTCCATGTCTCCTGGTACTTCTTGTCCCACAATGCATAAATTCCTTAACCACTTAAGCGGTCGTGCGACGTGGCTCCCAAACAAAATTTGCGTCCTTTTCTTCCTACAAATAGAGCTTTCTTTTGGTGGTATTTGATCGCCTCTGCGATTTTTATTTTTTGTGCTATAAACTAAAATAGAGCGACAATTTTGAAAAAAATCACTATTTTTTACTTTTTGTTATAAAAAAAATCAAATAAACTAAATTTTAGTAAAACATTTAGGCCACAATTAATTCAGCCACATGTCTTTAGTAAAAAAAAAAAAATTCGCAAAAAAAAATAAAAAATAGCTACCTAGCGGGAACAGCGACACTAATACAGCGATCAGAAAAATGATCGCTTAGTGACGCTGGCAATAGGGAGTGAAAGGGTTAACTAGGGCAGTGATCAGGGGGTTAAAACTTTATTAGGGGGGGTAAGGGGGTTATCCTGAACCTAACACTAACTGACTTTTACACTGCCTGTCACACTGACACTAAATGCAGTGATTAGATCACTGCATTCAGTGACACTGTGACAGGGGGGTGGGGGGTGTGGTGATCACAAGGGGTTAATGTGCCTATGTGTGTGTGTCAGTGTTGTGTTGGTGCACACTTACTGTGGATGTCTTCTCTCATCAGCAGCGGTGGGAAACACCGCTGCGATGAGAGATGACATCATTTCCTCCTCCTGTGTAAACACAGGAGGAGGAAGTGACACGAAGGGGGAGCGCTCCCATTGGCTGGGAGCGATCGCGGGGGGCGGAAAAAACGGACATCCGCCCGCTCGTCGGCGATCGCTCCTAGAGCCAGGGGGACCGCCGCACGCCGTGGAGGGGGTCCCGATCGGACCTCCGAACCGCACAAAGGCGAGGACGTAAATTTACGCCCTTGTGCCTGTACGAGCCATGTTGTGGACGTACATAGGCGTGCGGCGGTCCTTAAGTGGTTAAAGACACCTTAACCTTTACACAGTTTTTGCAGAGCTCCAGTGGGGATTCAGGCCTGTCAATAGTCTCTGACAGGATGACCCTGCTACATTTATTTTTACTAGTGTACTGAATTCAGTTGACATCATAATCTCAACTTATTGGAAGCCGCTGCTTTTTTGTAGTAGTTTTCTAGTATAGTGTCCCATAGCAAAATGTTGATTCTAAAAGCAAAGTAAAGATTCTTGTACACACATTATCTCACAAAACTCAGTACACCCCTCACATTTTTTAAATATTTTATTATATCTTTTTATGTGACAACACTTAAGAAATTACACTTTTCTACAATGTAAAGTAGTGAGTGTACAGCTTGTATAATAGTGTAAATTTGCTGTCCCCTCAAAATAACTCAACACACAGCTATTAATGTCTAAACTGCTGGCAACAAAAGTGAGTACACCCCTAAGTGAAAAATGTCCAAATTGGGCCCAATTAGCTATTTTCCCTCCTGGTGTCATGTGACTTGTTAGTGTTACAGGGTCTCATGTGTGAGTGTGAGCAGGTGTGTTAAATTTGGTGTTATCGCTCTCACTCTCTCATACTGGTCATTGGAAGTTCAACATGTCACCTCATGGCAAAGAACTCTCTGAGAATCTGAAAAAAAGAATTGTTGCTCTACATAAATGGCATAGGCTATAAAAAGATTGTCAAGACCCTGAAACTGAGCTGCAGCATGCTGGCCAAGACTATACAGTGGACAGGACCGGTTCCACTTAGAACAGGCCTCGCCATGGTTGACCAAAGAGGTTGAGTGCACATGCTCAGAGTCATATCCAGAGGTTGTCTTTGGGAAATAGACGTATAAGTGTTGCCAGCATTGCTGCAGAGGTTAAAGATGTGGGGGGTCAGCCTGTTAGTGCTCGCCACACACTGCTTCAAATTGATCTGCATGGCTGTCATCCCAGAAGGAACACTCTTCTAAAGTTGATGCACAACAAAGCCTGCAAACAGTTTGCTGAAGACAAGCAGACAAAGAACATGGATTACTGGAAACCATGTCCTGTGGTCTGATGAGACCAAGATACCTTTATTTGGTTCAGATGGTGTGGCGGCAGTGGCGGCACTAGGGTTGGTGTCTCCTGGTGCGGTATAACATGGTGTCCCCCTAAAAACACTGCATATATTGGCAACAGTAGTGCCGTTAATAACTATCAATCAACTAGCAAATTTGAATAACAAAATCATATGAAAATTCAAAGCTTAAACTGTTAAAGAACTGCATTTATTTTAAAGTTAAACTTTACTTAAAGCGGAAGTAAACCCATCGATTTAACAGTTTCAAAAAGCAGTTACATTTCCGGCATGCCGGGATTGCTAACTTTCACATTGGTTGTGCTCTCAACCAAACTGTCAAACCATACAATGGCTGGTGTCATAACTGATCACACGTGCAGCATCATTGCAGTTGATGATTAAACATAGGCCAAGATGGCAGCTTCCTTGCCTGAAAATGATAGGTGGGTTTACTTCCACTTTAAATAATAAATAAATAACACAGAAACAAATTGTCACCACTGTGCCCATCAATTGTCACCACTGTGCCATGCCAAGCGGAGCCACTGTGCCCATCAATTGTCAACACTGTGCCATGCCAAACGCAGCCACTGTGCCCATCAATTGTCACCACTGTGCCCATCAATTGTCAGCACTGTGCCATGCCAAATGCAGCCACTGTGCCCATCAATTATCACCACTGTGCCATCAAACGTAGCCACTGTGCCCATCAATTGTCACCACTGTGCCATGCCATCAAACGCAGCCACTGTGCCATCAATTGTCACCACTGTGCCATCAAACACAGCCACTGTGCCCATCAATTGTCACCACTGTGCCTTGCCAAATGTAGCCACTGTGCCATCAAACGCAGCCACTGTGCCATCAATTGTCACCACTGTGCCATGCCATTAAACGCAGCCACTGTGCCATCAATTGTTGCTACTGTGCCATGCCAAACCCAGCCACTGTGCCATCAATTGTTACCACTGTGCCAGATCAATTGTCACCACTGTGACCAGCAATTGTCACCATTGTGTAATCAAATGTAGCCACTGTGCCCATCAATTGTCACCACTGTGCCATGCCATCTAAAGCAGCCACTGGGCCATCAATTGTCGCCACTGTGCCCATCAATTGTCACCACTGCGCCATGCCAAACCCAGCCACTGTGCCATCAAATGTCGCCACTGTGCCCATCAATTGTCACCACTGTGCCATGCCAAACCCAGCAATTGTCACCACTATGCCATCAATTGTCGCCACTTTGATTTCATATTTTTGGATCAAACACCCCCTCCTCCCCCACCTGTTCCTATTATGCCTGCCACGGCGGACTCTGTGTGCACAACCCCCCCACCTGTTCCTATATGATCCCTGCCGCGGCCGGCGGTGAACTCTGTGGGCAAAACCCCTCCCCCCCCGCACCTGTTCCCAGCCATGGGCGGCCAAAGTCTACTCTGGAGACAGAGGACTGGTGTGGGGACTCAGGAGCAATCGTCACAGCAGTCAGCAGGACAGGTGCCAGCCAGGTCACACACGTGCAGGACAGATGCAGCCGTTGAGTAGCCACCGCGCTGCCTGTCCCGGCGGAGAAACTGAATGTACTGTGTGATGTGACTGACGTCACATCATCACACAGTGCAGTGTGACAGGCAGGCACAGTCAGGCTGAGCTCTGCTGAGGCTCGCCTCGCCGCTCGCTGCCTGGTGGCTGCCTGGCTCGTAGGGGAGCGGAGGATTGGAATTTAAAGAGTACAAAAAGTCCAGTTAGATATACACATAGAGACACACGTGACGGCGCTGGACAATGGGCACAGTAATTAAAAAAAAAAAATACTCAATGTCAGGATGGTGTCACCCCTTTAGCGGGTGTCACCCGGGTGCAGAGCGCACCCCCCTAGCAACGCCTCTGTGTGACGGCAACCAGGTGAGGAGTACAAAGACAAGTGTGTCTTGCCTACAGTCAAGCATGTTCATTGAGTGAACCATGAATGCCAACATGTACTGTGACATACTGAAGCCGAGCATGAACCTCTCCCTTTGGAAGCTGGGCCCCAGGGCAGTAATCCAACATAATAATGACCCCAAACACACCTCCAAGACAACCACTGCCTTGCTAAAACGGAAGGTGTAGGTGTTCAAGGTCTCTAACATCCACCAGCTCCGTCATGGAGGAGTGGAAGAGGACTCCATTGGCAACCTGTGAAGCTCTGGTGAACTCCATGCCCAAGAGGGTTAAGGATGCTGGAAAATAATGGTGGCCACTAGTGTTGCTCACGAATATTCGCATTGCGAATATTCGCTACGAATATTGCATATTCGAGTATTCGCGAATATCTCGAATATCGCGGCGAATATTCGCTATTTCGAATATTCGATATTTTTCAAATTTCGCAAAAAAATTCGCAATAAAATTCGCAATAGCGAAAATTCGCAATTTTTTTTTTATCAAATATCACGAATATTCGATATTAACGAATATTCGCAACCGCATATGTGAAATTTCGCTTTTTTTATATATAAAATATACCGAATATTCGTAAATATCGAATATTCGTGATATTTTATAAAAAAAAAAAAAAAAAAAATCGCGAAATTTCACAGTAGCGAAAATTCGCATTAGCGAAAATTCGCATTGGCGAAAATTCGCAATTTTTTTTTTTTTATAAAATATCACGAATATTCGATATTAACGAATATTCGCGAATATTCTTCGAAATATTCGCGAAATATCGCGAAATCGAATATGGCGTATTCCGCTCATCACTAGTGGCCACACAAAATATTGACACTTTGGGCACAATTTGGACATTTAGGGGTGTACTCAGTTTTGTTGCCAGCGGTTTAGTCATTAATGGCTGTGTGTTGAGTTATTTTAGTTATTTTGAGGGGACAGCTAATTTACCCTGTTATACAAGCTGTACACTCACTACTTTACATTGTAGCGAAGTGTAATTTCTTCAGCGTTGTCACGCGTTATAAAATATTTACAAAAATGTGAGGGGTGTATTCACTTTTTTTATATACTGTGTGTATGTGTATATATATATATATATATATATATATATATATATATATATATATATATATATACACACACATATATATATATATATATATATATATATATATATATATATATATACTGTATATATACAGTGCTTTGAAAAAGTATTCACACCCATTGAAATATTCCACATTGTGTCATGTTAAAACCAAAATTGTAAAAAAAAAATATTGGAATTTTTGTGATAGAACAAACACAAAGTGGCAATTAATTGCAAAGTGAAAGGAGAATTATAAATGGCTTTAATTTTTTTTTACAAATAAATATCTGAAAAGTGTGGCGTGCATTTGTATTCAGCCCCCTGTGCTCTAATACCCCTAACCAAAATCCAGTGGAAGCAATTGCCTTCAGAAGTCACCTAATTAGTAAATAGAGTTCACCTGTGTGTAATTTAATCTCAGTATAAATACAGCTTTTCTGTGTAACCCTCAGAGGTTTGTTAGAGAACCTTAGAGAACAAACAGCATCATGAAGGCCAATGAACACACCAGACAGGTAAAGGATAAAGTTGTGGAGAAGTTTAAAGCAGGGTTAGGGTATAAAAAAAAATCTCAAGTTTTGAACATCTTACGGAGAACTATTAAATCCATCATCCAAAAATGGAAAGAGTATGGCACAACTGCAAACCTACCAAGACATGGCCGTCCACCTAAACTTAGGCCGGGCAAGGGGAGCATTAATCAGAGAAGCAGCCAAGAGGCCCATGGTAACTCCATGGAGGAGTTGAAGAGATCCACAGCTCAGGTGGGAGAATTTGTTCACAGGATAACTATTAGTTGTGCACTCCACAAATCTAGCCTTTATGGAAGTGTGGCAAGAAGAAAGTCATTTGCAGTTTGCGAGAAGCCATGTGGGGGACACAGCAAACTTAATAAGAATACTGCAGCTACCTTTTGTACCACCACCCCCTCCCTTTTGAATGTAAGCTCTACGAGCAGGGTCCTCCTGTACCTTCTGTATTGAACTATACTGTAATTGTGCTGTCCCCCTATACATTGTAAAGCGCTGCATAAACTCTTGACACTATATAAATCGTATATAATAAAAATAACATGTGGAAGAAGGTGCTTTGGTCAGATGAGACCAAAATTTAAAGTTTTGGCCTAAAAGTAAAACGCTATCTGTGGCAGAAAATTAACACTGCACATCGCTCTGAACACCCCATCCCCACCGTGAAACATGGTGGTGGCAGCATCATGTTGCGGGAATGCTTTTCTTAACAGGGACATGGAAGCTGGTCAGAGTTGATGAAAAGATGGATGAAGTTATACAGGGCAATCTTAACCCCTTCCTTTCCAGCCCATAGGGGAATCACGCGTGCCTGACGGCCGTGATTGCCGCCGGGCACCCGCGATTTCCGGCAATCACGTCAGTAAACACACAGATCCACCTCCTGTCACCGGTGAGGAGACTGATGTGTGTTCCCAGTACAGAGGAACACACATCGATCTCCTCCCCCTGTGAGTCCCCCTCCCCCTACAGTTAGAACATACTTTAGGACACATTTTAACCCCTTCAGCGCCCCCTAGTGTTAACCCCTTCCCTGCCAGTCACATTTACACAGTAATCAGTGCAGTTTTATAGCACTAATCGTTGTGTAAATGTGAACGGTGCCAAAAATGTGTCAAAAGTGTCCGATATGTCCGCCGCAACGTCACGGTCACAAAAAAAAAAAACGCAGATCCCCGCCATTACTAGTAAAAAAAATAAAATAAAAATGCCATAAATCTATCACCTATTTTGTAGACGCTATAACTTTTGCGCAAACCAATCAATATACGATTATTGCGTTTTTTTTTTTTACCAAAAATACTTTGAATACGTATCGGTCTAAACTGAGGGGAAAAAACGTTTTTTTAAAAAAAAATATTGTGAGATGTATTAAATAAAAAGGAAAAAATATTGTGTTTTTTTTTAAATTGTCGCTCTTCTTTGGTTTATAGCGCAAAAAATAAAAACCGCAGAGATGATCAAATACCACCAAACGAAAGCTCTATTTGTGTGGGGAAAAAAACATAATGATTTAATTTGGGTACAGTGTTGCCTGACCGCGCAATTGTCATTCAAAGTGCAACAGTGCTGAAAACTAAAAATTGGTCTGGGCAGGAAGGGGGTGAAAATGCCCTGTATGGAAGGGGTTAAGCCTCATACACACGGTTCGATTGTTATACTACTGAGCGTCTGATTTTGGTCAAAAGGGCGTGTGCAGGATTTTGGCTAGCAAAATAACTATCTGCAAATTGTCATTTGACAAACATGAAAGTAGTGACGTAATATGAGAGTATAAAGAGGAAGTTAGGTTCTCAAGCGCCACCCTTTGGGCCCCTTATGCTAATTTCCTGTTAGTAGAAGTAGAAGTTTGAGCGTTGATTCACACTTTTTTGTTAAGTTATTTGTATTTGGATGGCAGATAGCATCTCTAATTAAATTTCTGTGTTTTTTTTTTTTTTTTTTTTACACAATAAAAAAATTGTATAGAATAATACTTGGATATGTGTTTTTCTCCAAATGACAGTTTGGGAGTAGGCAGTTACATTAAAAACAACACAATGGAAAATTAACAAGGGACACCAACATAGTCCTAAAAACTCAGGGATAATGGTGTTGTGGTAAATTCCCCAAAAAATCAAACAACAACCATAATATTGATATTGTTTATATCCCTACAAAACAAATGCATTTTAAAATACGTTTGGCATAACTACATCAGTATCACCATTAAAGAAGCTTCATTATTATCCCATTAAAGAAGATGAGAATGTGTGCTGCATTTCGTCATTTCATTTACGAATGGTAGTTTACAAGATTGAACTCTTCCCAGTCGTTTCTTGATTGCGAGCATGCGTGTTTGTACTTTTGACTTTTGTGTTACGACTTCTGTACTGACCATCCAAAAATCAGACGTTGCGTTTACATCTGACAAAAATGTTATGGTCTGCACATCCAGCTTTTGTCTGAAGAAAAAGTGAAATTGGCTTTCGAAAGCACCGTACTAATGATATGAAAATCAACAGACAGCTCGTCTTACGAATTTTCTCATCTGATTTTCGTATCGTATGTACAGGCCTTTAGAAGAAAACCTGTTAGCATCTGCAAAAGATTTGAGACTGGGGTGGAGGTTCACCTTCCAGTAGGACAACCACCCTAAACATACAGCCAGAGCTACAATGCAATGGTTTGGATAAAAGCATATTCATGTGTTAGAATGGCCCAGTCAAAGTCCAGACCTAAATCCAATTGAGAATCTGTGGCAAGAATTGAAAATTGCTGTTCACAGACGCTCTCTTTCTAGATGTGCAAAGCTGGTAGAGACATTCCCCAAAAGACTTGCAGCTGTAATTGACTGCAGTGAAAGGTGGTTCTACAAATTGATTCAGGGGGGGGCTAAATACAAATGCATGTCACACTTTTAACATTTTTCGATTTATTTTTTATTTGAAAACTATTTATAATTTTCCTTCCACTTCACAATTATGTGCCACTTTTGTGTTGGTCTATCACATAAAATACCAATAAAATACATTTAAATGTTTGGTTGTAACATGACAAAATGTGGAAAATTTCAAGGGTATGAATACTTTTTCAAGGAACTGTATGTATTGCAAAAGTATTCATACCTCTTGAAATTTTCCACATTTTGTCATGGCTAGGTATATCCAAGGAAATAAAGTGGGAACAATAGACAGGTGGTATGTGCTTCAACTAAAACAAGCATGCACATTGAGCAGCAGTCAGTTTTTAATTCATCATAAAATCCAGTCTATCTTTTTATGTATATGGTACATCTTTAAGGGCAAAAGGGCATAGAAATGAGACATAGATGAGGAACAAAAAAAAAGAATAATACGGAGCTATACAGAGCCTGGCTCTGAATGATATTCTGTGTTTTGTATGCATGCAGTCCCTGCTAGCATGAGCTGCAGAAGTAGGATGAAAGACAATACAAACTGCTTTATCCTGCCAGTGGATGATGGTGCAGAATACCAAGTAGTGGCATATTGGTAAGGATCGCTCCAATTTTAAAACAGTACTAGTGATATTAGTTTGCCAAGCCTAAAAGACCTTGTAACACAAATAATCAATTTCCCACGTATAGTATATATAATTTGAGTTTAAAGTAACACAAAATTCTGCTTTAAAAACAAAAAGGCTGTTCAAGTATACTGTATATTCTTAAAGCTGAACTCCAGGATTCGGCTATATTTTATTTAGCAGAAGATGCTCTCCGATAGCCCGTTGTGAATTTGCACAGGAGACCTGTGCGTCTTCTGGTCCATTTCAAGTCAAAAATTCAAGCTGAAATCGGACCTGAAATGGTGAACGGGGACGCTCCGGACCCCTGCTTTGAGCCGCATGCGAAGATAGTGTGAACCCAGCCTAAAGTAATGAATGTATATAGATTATTTATGGAGAATAAGGATACTGTTACTTTAATAATAATAATAATAATTATTGCTGTCGTATAAAAGTTGCATTTTACTGATAGTTGCAGAGCTTTGTCTAGCTGTAATGTGATGTGTTTACTTTCAAATATTGTCATTTGTTTTCATATACAGTATGCTGTATATACAGACGGAAGATAGGTATGGGTATGTCTTTTTAGTGTATATCATTCACCAAAAATATGGAACTGTTCCATAAAAGATAGCAATCACTTGAGTTGATGTATTGTATGTATCTTTGCTGTATTTTTCTATAAATAACATTTTTGCTAATCATACATTTTTATTGTATTGCTATGCGGTTTGTGTGTGTTTTTTTTTTTACTGCTACTATGAAGGATGGATACATGAATAGGCTAGTTGAATAAAATATCTCTGTTTGTTGAATAGTTTGATGTTTATTATAAGGCTACAGGTTGCATGTTTTGAGTTACAGAGGAGATATATGGCTAGAATTATTGCTCTCCCTCAATTGCGGCAATATTGTGGTTTTAACACCGTTTTTATATGCGGGCGCTGCTCACGTATGCTTTCGCTTCTGTACTAAAGCTCAGCGGGATGGGGCGCGTAAAAAAAATGTTTTTATTTTTATTTTTTTTATTTTTATTTTTTTTACTTTTTATTTTTACACTTTTTTTTTTTTTAAGTGTGATTTTTATTCCTATTACAAGGAATGTAAACATGACAGGACCTCTTAAATATGAGATCTGTGGTCAAAAAGACCTCAGATCTCATATTTACACTAAAATGCAATAACAAAAATGTTGTTTGAAAAAAAATATGTCCCTTTCTAAGCTATGGGCGGAAGTGAAATTTTGACGTCGCTTTCACCCTGCAATTGTATGGAGCCAAGCAGGGGTCACCTTCCCCCTCACTCAGCTCCGTACCTCACACGGAAGAGGATGCGATCGCCTCAGCCGCTCCGGTAAGTGGCGGAGGACACCACCCTCCCTCCACTGATAAATCCGCTGCAGAGACCACTATTATCTGAAAGCTGACCACCCGCTGAAGAAGTGGATACCAGGGTTATGTCTGCTAGCTGCTGCCATAACAATGATTTTCAACTTCAAAATACCGCCGTATTATGATGGTGGGTGATCCGTAAGTGGTTAAGAACTCATGAACATGGGAAGTCTTGTTCAGGAATCTACTCCCCCCATGATTGTGCACAGGTAGCACTGACAAAATAGAGCAAGGTTTCTCAACAAGGATTCAGTGGAACTCAAGGGTTCCTCCAGAGGTTGCTAGGGGTATGAGCAGTTTCTACCTTTGAGGCCTCGTACACACGACCGGTTTTCTGGGCAAAAACCAGCAAGAAAAGTGCTGCCAAAGCTTTCTTGCCGAGAAAACCGTTCATGTGTACGAGGCTTTCAGGTTTCTCGTCTGGAAATCTGGCCAGAATCTGGACGAGAATAAAAGAGAACATACGCTAATTTTTCTCGTCGAGATTCTTGTCGGCCTGTTTCCCTACGAGAAACCCAAGAGTGTGCATACTTACCTGTCGCCGTGGAAACCTGTGCATGCTCTAAATTACTTTGACGCATGCGCGGTAGCTTCCACGGCATAGGGTGAAGCAAGATGGCGGCAACTGCATAGAATGTGACGAGCGCATGCTCGTCATACACGATGACGTCACCGCATTTTTGCCTTTCAAGAGAACCACGGTCAGTGTCAGTGTGTACACTCGGACGGCAAGAGATTCTTGCCAAGAATCTCGTCGGGAAAAACAACGTTTTTTTCCTGATGAGATTCTTGCCTGTGTGTACGAGGCCTTAGATAAGTTCCACTGACACCATTGATCCTTTTTAGCTATCTGCAAGGGGGTAAGTCTTCCCAAGACTACAAGTGTAAGGAGCATTCTTCCCACTGACCATAACACTAGTGTATCATGAGTTATAGATATAGGGCCAGATTCAGGTAGATGAGAGCATCTTTGCTCTGGAGTAACGCTTCTCATTTACGTTACTCTGCCGAAATTTTAGGAGCAAGTGCTGTTATTCATGAAGCACTTGCTCCTAAAGTTGCGGCAGCGCATCGCAAATGAGCCGGCGGAATTCAAATTGGGCAGGTACGGGGCGTGTATTATTTAAACTATGCGCGATCCCACGGCGAACGTACTGCGCATGCGTCGAGTGTCAATGCATCCCAGTGCGCATGCTCCAAATTCTGTCAGTGAACGTCAATGACGTCACATCCCCTTTAATGAATGTTTTACGCAAGCGACGCGATTTTTTTTTTCCCGACGCGATGACGACGGCTATACTTAACATAGGATACTCCACTAGGGGGCTGCTTTATCTTTACGTCGCGTATCGTTTCCGGAAACGTCGTAAAGTCACTGCGTCGCGCCCGAAAACGATCGTGAATTTCCAACTCCCGCTGATTAACATATTTTTTCAGCGTTAATCAGCGGGAACGCCCCCGGCGCCATTTTTAAGTTGAAGTAACGATGCGATGGCGAAATTCAATTACGCTGCTCGCATCGGAACTCCAACCCGGCGTTTCTTGTTTTCTGGTTACAGAAAACAAAAACGCCGGCTTAAAGCGACAGTTAGGCTGGAGTATCACTGATACTCCAGCCTAACTTTACCTGAATCTGGCCCATAGTAATTTTAGCAGGGGTTCCCTGCAGTGTTAATTTCATAGACTAAAACCGACTAAAACATTTTAGTCGACTAACTTAATACCATTTTTGTCTACTAAAATACGACTAAAACAATTGAGATTACTAAAATACGACTAAAACTAAAATGCCATACTAAAATATGACTAAAACTAAAACAATTGAGATGACTAAAATACGACTAAAACTAAAATGCCTTTTTTTTCAAAAGACTGAGGCCTTGTACACACGAGGGGATATTTCCGCTGAACATGGTCCGACGGACCATTTCAGCCGAAAAATCCCCTCGTCTGTAGGGGCAAACGGACGCTTTTTGCCGGATTCATCCGGCGGAAAAATTTCAAAGCATGCTTTGAAATAATTCCGCCGGATAGCTGGCCGTCAGATATGTCCGCTGGTTAGTACGGCAAACCAGCGGACATATCTTGCCGCACATGCGTCGTATCCTGTGAATGGATCCGACGCATGCGCGCGGAAGTGTTTACTTCCTGGTGCGGTGATGTGGCGGCGTCAACGTCACCGCCGCGTCACCGCGCTGTCCGTCGGCGGGGAATTTGATCCGATGGTGTGTACAGCCATCGGATCAAAACACCCCGGCGTAAATATACGCTGTAAACGGTCCGGGGACCGTTCACAGCGGATATATTCAGCCGTGTGTACAAGGCCTGAGACTAAACTAAAATGAAATTTGATGTCAACATTAACTCTGGTCTGTGGTGCATGTTCATACCTCAACACCATGAATAATAACATGTTCGATTTTTCACTCCAGCAGTATATAATGAGTTTGTAAATTGTAGAGAAATGCTTAAATAATGCATTACAATTTAACTACACCCATTAGATTTTAGATGAATAACATGAGTTTTAGGCCCCTTTCACACGGTCGGATGGTTCAGGTCTGCTTGTCAGTTTTGTCGGCGGACCTGAACGGCTGCTCCATGCAGTCCTATGGAGCGTCAGATGTCAGTGGATACATGTCCACTGAAATCCGACCCAATCCGATCCACCAAAATCAGACGGATGTCGATATGTCCCCATCCGTCCATAGCAGATCGGATCAGGTGAGATCTGATAAAAATGGACATGCTGTCCATTTTCATCAGATCTCTTCATAGGAGACAGCGGCGCTGCACAAGCCCCTCCCGCTCAGTGAGCAGAGAGGGGCTTGTCATCCGCAGGCTCAGCGAGAGATCTCCCGCTGAGCTGGCGGACTCCGTAGCAACATAGTCCACCTAGTATGGAAGAGGCATTAGTCAACTACTAAATATTAGTCAACGACTAAATACAACTAAAACTAAAACAATTGCAGAAGACTAAAATGGGAATAAAACTAAAATGCCATTTTAGTCCTAAGACTAATGCCCAGTACACACGATCGGAATTTCTGATGGCCTAAAATCCAATGGACCGTCCAAAACGCAGTGAAGTAAAACACTACAACGAGCCAAGATTGCACACAGACGATAGGAATTTCCTATCGTTTTTTTTTTCCCATCGGAAAAAAAGAAAACATGTTCTATTTCTAAACACCGACGGAAAAAAGTCAGATGGGGCCCACACACAATCGGAATTTCCAATGAAAATAGTCCATCTGACTTTTTTCATTGGAAATTCCGATCGTGTGTACGTGGCATTAGGCTAACACTAAATCGAAATTTGATGCCAAAATGAACACAGGTTCCCTAAGACCAGAACGTTTTTTCAAGGGTTTCTCTTTGTTGAAAAGGTTGAGAAAATCTGTTACAGAGTGTCGTGATTGTGTGTCTGCTGCAGATCTGTAAATCTTCAAAGCATATGTATCATAAACAGGGCCCTGTGCTGATAACACCATTTGCTTTTAATTATGAATTCCTCAAGCATGTACAGTAACATGTCAGAGAGGTCAGTAACAGCTGTTACAGAAATGTGGACAACAGAATGCTTTTTGATTTTCTTGTTGCTAATTTGTTCAATCATCACCTTGTTCATTTGATCGTTGTCAGTTAGCAGGATGCTCAGATCTTACAAGAAACAGGGATAGCCTTAAGGGTTCCTTTAGGCTAAGCAACCCCATTAAGTAGCTATTACCGACTAAACAAGGGCACTGTTATCCTACATTTGCATCCTGTGACAGCACAATAATGATGAATAGGACCAATAGAAGTGACTAACTTACATAACTAGCTGGCATTTATTATAGCGTTTCCTCCATGTCTGCAAAGTGTGGATCAGTAGCATTTATTTTAGACCTACCAGGACAGGGAACTTGGAAAGTGACTTACAAGGTTGTATTGTCATATTGTAGGAAGTCCAACAATATTAGTAATTTTTGGGGGAAAAGCCTGTAAATGTACAAACAAAGATAACACAAACTGTTTTGTAATAGGTGGCGAGATAATAGAAGAAAGCAAAAATAAAACTTTTTAAAAAAATGTATCAAGGGTCAATGTTGTAACAATAAAATGACATCAAAGTAACACCTTGTTTTAAAGAAGACAAACATCATATTAAGAGCCGGTTCGCACAGGGGCAACAGGACTCTGGGTGAGATTTTGCGAGGCAACTTCAGCGAAACTTGGGACGACTTACAAGGCGACTTCAAGACGCCTCCAGGACAGGCGACTTTGCCAATGGCCAATCAAACCGTAATCAGCTCTGGGGGAGGGAGGGGTCTGCCTGAGAAAAATAGTTTATTTTCCTGTAAAGTTGCTTCAGTTAAGACAGTGATCCAACTTGGAGGCAACTTCCATTGAAATCAATGGGTACAAGCCGCCTAGAAGTCGCCTTGAAGTAGTACAGGAACCTTTTCTGAAGTCGGAGCGACTACAGTAGTGTACTGATTTTTATCAGTACTGCGACCTTATGGCGGACACTTCGGACACTTTTGATACATTTTTGGGACCATTGGCATTTTTATAGCAATCAGTGCTATAAAAATGCATTGATTACTATAAAAATGTCACTGGCAGGGACGGGATTAACATAGGGGGCGATCAAGGGGTTAATTATGTTCCCTAGGTGTGTTCTAACTGAAGGGGGGTTGGGACTGACTAGGGGAAATGACAGATCGCTGTTCATACATTGTATTAAAAGACGAACAGTCATTTCTCCCCCTGAAAGGACCGGGAACTGTGTGTTTACACACACAGCTCCCGGTTCTTGCTCTGTAACGAGCGATCGCTGGTGCGCGGTGGTTATCGCGCCCTACGGGCACGCGCACGGCACCTAGTGGCTGAAATGCAAAATCACTTACAGTGGGGATCGAAAGTTTGGGCACCCCAGGTAAAAATTTGTATTAATGTGCATAACGAAGCCAAGGAAAGATGGAAAAATCTCCAAAAGGCATCAAATTACAGATTAGACATTCTTATAATATGTCAAAAAAAGTTAGATTTTATTTCCATTATTTACACTTTCAAAATTACAGAAAACAAAAAAATGGCATCTGCAAAAGTTTGGGCACCCTGCAGAGTTAATATCTTGTACTGCCCCCTTTGGCAAGTATCACAGCTTGTAAACGCTTTTTGTAGCCAACCAAGAGTCTTTCAATTCTTGTTTGAGGTATCTTTTCCCATTCTTCCTTACAAAAGTCTTCCAGTTCTGGGCTGTCTGTCACACACTGCTCTTTTAAGGTCTATCCATAGATTTTCAATTATGTTGAGGTCAGGAGATTGTGAAGGCCATGGCAAAACCTTCAGTTTACGCCTCTTGATGTAATCCCCCGTGGATTTTGAGGTGTGTTTAGGATCATTATCCATTTGTAGAAGCCATCCTCTCTTTAACTTCAGCTTTTTCACAGATGGCATCAAGTTACCATCCAAAATTTGCTGAAATGTTATTGAATCCATTTTTCCTTCTACTTGTGAAATGTTCCCTGTGCCACTGGCTGCAATACAACCCCGAAGCATGATTGATCCACCCCAATGCTTAACAGTTGGAAAGAGGTTCTTGTCATTAAATTCTGTGCCCTTTCTTCTCTAAACATACAGTAACTTTGCTCATTCCGGCCAAAAAGTTCTATTTTAACCTCATCAGCCCACAGAACTTGTTTCCAAAATGCATCAGGCTTGTCTATTTTTTTTTTGTCTGTTTTCTTCTGATGACTCTTCCATGAAGACCATATTTGTACAAGTATCTCTTTATAGTGGAATAGTGTACCACAACTCCAGCGTCTGCCAGATCTTTCTGGAGGGATCGTGCAGTCAAACGTGGGTTTTGAATTGCTTTTCTTACAATCCTGCGAGCTGTTCTGTCTGATATTGTTCTTGGTCTTCCAGATCTTGCTTTAACTTCCACTGTTCCTGATGACTGCCATTTCTTAATTACATTCCGAACAGAGGATATTGACATCTGAAAAACGCTTTGCTATCTTCTTATAGCCTTCTCCAGCTTTGTGAGCGTCAACTATTTTTAGTTTCAGTTTTCTAGACAACTGCTTAGAAGAACCCATGGTGCTGATTGTTGGGGCAAGGTCAGATGAGTCTGGGCATTTAAAACCTTTGAGATTAACATCACCTGGTCTTCCCAGACGATGATTGAGAACAATCCATGACACTGACAGGTCTCAGCTTCGCAAAGGGGGCAGTGCATGCTATAAATTCTGCAGGGTGCCCAAACTTTTGCAGACACCATTTTTTTGTTTTCTGTAATTTTGAAAGTGTAAATGATGGAAATAAAATCTAATTTTTTTGACATATTATAAGAATGTCTAATCTGTAATTTGATGCCTTTTGGAGATTTTTCCATCTTTCATTGGCTTCGTTATGCACATTAATACAAATTTTTACCTGGGGTGCCCAAACTTTCGATCCCTAATGTAATATTACGTGATTTTGCGCAGCCGAGCCGACCTGCTGCCCTAAAACTGTGACGGCTGGTCGGCAACCTTTACATCTTTAGTTCTACTGATCAGACTAATGTGGAACTTCACAATCTCAATCAACATTGGCTATTTGAATCATTATGCTACTAGCCTTAATAAATAGATAGGAAGGTATATTTGTTTATTTTTTATTTATTTTTATATATATTTCTTCAGTTACATTCCGGTTTCTAGGCCTAGGCAAATAGTGTCATACACCCCTGGAGTCTTCAGGAGGGGGAAGAAGGTCTTTCTCAGCTAAGCACGCCCTTCAGAATGCATGCCTGAGCTAAGGGCAGATGGATTCCAGGAGTAAATGCTACATGGATCATCTACCCTAACTCAAGATGGCCATGGCCAGAGATGTTAGGGTTTTTTTTATTTTTTTTTTAATGGATTTCTTAGCAAAATAAAGCACAGAGATATGGATGGATGAGGGGGTCTGCTTTGAATATTAAAAATTAATTAGATAGTTTTTTTGGTTTGTAGTGCTCAGATGCAGTGTAGTTCTACTTTAAATCAATCTCATAATTTTAAAAATTACTCTTCGCTATCCTAAACCGAGCATCAGAATGGGGAAGAATAGGGAATTTAAGTGACTTTGAACATGGCATGATTGGTGGTGCCAGATGGGCTGGTCTAAGTATTTAAAAAAACTGCTGATCTACTGGGATTTTCACGCACAACCATCTCTAGGGTTTACAGAGAATGGTCTGAAAAAGAGAAAATATTCAGTGAGCGGCAGTTGTGTGGACAAAAATGCTTTGATGATGTCAGAGGTCGGAGGAGACTGGACAGACTTAATAGATAATAGAAAGGCAACAGTAACTCAAATAACCACTCGTTACAACCAAGGTATGCGGAATACCATCTCTGAATGCATAACACATCAAAACCTTTAAGCAGATGGACTACAGCAGCGGAAGATCACACCAGGTGCCACTCATATCAGCTAAGAACAGGAAACTGAAGTTACAATTCGCACAAGCTCACCAAAAATCGACAATTGAAAATTGGAAAAACATTGCCTGTTCTGAGGAGTCTTGATTTCAGCTGCGACATTCAGATAGTGGGGTCAGAATTTGGTGTAAACAACATGAAAGCGTGGATCTACCCTTCCTTGTATCAACGGTTCAGGCTGGTGGTGTAATGGTGTGGCGGATATTTTCTTGGCACACTTTATGTCCCTTAGAACAAATTGAGCATTGTTTAAACCCCTCAGCCTACCTGAGGATTGTTGGTGACCCTGCCCATCTCTTTATGACTACAGTGTACCCATCTTCCAATGGCTCCTTCCAGCAGGATAATGCACCATGTCACAAAGCTTAAATCATCTCACCACTGGTTTCTTGAACATGACAATGAGGTCACTGTACTCCAATAGCCTCCAAAGTCACCAGATCTCAATCCAATAGAGCACCAGAGATTTGCATCAAGGATGTGCAGCCGACAAATCTGCAGCAACTGCGTGATGCTATCCTGTCAATATAGACCAACATCCCTAAGGCTGCATTCAGGCGTCTGTGGCAGCAACGTATTTGGGCGACATGAAAAAGGTGTTTTGTCCCCGCGATTTGCGATGACAAAACGCCCTTTTCTTTTTGCTGGAGCGGTGATGTTTTACATTGTCGGCTATTGCCGAACGCCCGATACGCCTGAAAAAAAGGGTCCGGGACTTGTTTGAGCTTCAGGCGTACGGGCGTTTGGGAGTTCGGCGTGGAGATGTGAACCATCTCCATAGCCGACAATGTAAATTCGCCCCTCCAGCGTATGTCAGGCTGCTTTAGCGTCGGGCTTCAGGCGACAAAACGCCTAGGTCTGAATGGAGCCTAAAGAATGTTCCCAACACCTTGTTGAAACTATGCCACAAAGAATTAAGGCAGTTCTGAAGGCAAAAGGGGTCCAACCCGATACTAGCAAAGTGTACCTAATAAAGTCGCCTTTGAGTGTATTTTCCCTATACAAGGTGTGGCCTAGTGATCACAAGCAGACTGGAGGCGGGATTTATTAAAAAAGCCTTGCATATGCCTATGTTTAATATTGTACTTTTTAGATACAATTACATTGTATATGCCTGCTGTCACCCATCCAGCCGCATCATTCATTTAGACCCCTTTCACAATGGGGTGTTTTTCTGGCACGTTTGGGCTAAAAATATTGCCTGCAGTCTCAGTGTGAAAGGAGGCGATGCGCTGGCAGGACGTTAAAAAACTCCTGCAAGCAGTATAGATATAGTATAGTATAGTATAGATAACTGGATGACACCCAGTTATCTAAAACTCAATGGTTTAAAAAACAGAGCTTCTCCTGTTTCACACAAACAGGAAAAGTCTCTCCACCTCAACTTGGACCCCACCACCCATCCTGGGAAAAATTATCGCCCCGAGCTCCAAAGTCATTTTTGACTCCCACATGACAATGGATGCACAAATAGGGGCGGTAGTCAGTGGATCCCATCATCTGTTGCGCCAGTTATGCCGACTCACCCCTTTTATTCCTAAAGAGGACATTGCAGTCGTGGTGGGAACAATCATCAATTCCAGACTCGACTATGCAAATGCCCTCTATTTAGGACTTCCTAAATACCAAATCGCTCGTCTACAAGTCGTTCAAAATACGGCTGCTCGATTAGTGACTGGTAAAAAACCATGGGAGTCAATCTCCCTTTCGCTAAGATCTCTTCACTGGTTGCCAGTGAAAGACAGAATCACTTTCAAGGCACTCTGCCTTACACATAAGTGTATTCAAGGAAAAGCCCCCCAATATCTATGCGAAAAAATAAAAGCCCATAATCCCAATCCACAAATCAAAACCTACTGCACATCCCAAAGGCAAGATACAAGTCCAAAGGAGATCGGAGATTTGCTGTCCAAGGACCGCGACTGTGGAATGCACTACCAACCACCATCCGACTGGAGTCCGACCACTTGGCCTTCAGGAGAATGATTAAAACTCATCTCTTCTGAAGGCAGAGCATTCCTCTATCCAAGGAATGGAAATAGCGCCCAGAGGCGATTCAGTTCGCAAGTGTTGCGCTCTATAAGTTTTTCACTCACTCACTCACTCACTCAGTATCTTTGGAGCGGTGAAGGAGCCTGTGTATACACCGCTCTTCCATCTCTCCTCCACCACTCCTGCCCATTGAAATGAATGGGCAACACGGCTGTAGCGGCCCTTTTCCGGGTGGTTGTAACCCTTTTTCGGCCGCCAGCGGGGGCTAAAAGTGCCCCGCTAGCGGCCGAATACCTATGCAAAAACTATGGTAAAGCGCCGCTAAAAATGGTGGCGCTGGGGGGCGTGGCCAAGATGGCAACCGAGCTGGACGTGTAGGAGCGGAGCTCTGCTGAAACGGAGGGGATATCATCCTTTTTTGCTTATCCTGATCTGGCGGGGGCACCCTTCATCCTCTCTGCTGGTGTTGGCTGATGGTGCAGACCTGGAAAAAATACAAGAACGGGTCCCGGGCGGCCGTGAATAGCCGATCGTCTCATCCCCCCTCAGCTGCGGCCGCGCACGTGGAGAAGACCTCCAACATGGCGACACAGACGGCTGAGGCTGGACCGGCTCTCACGGCGGACGCAAATTTCTCGGCCCTGATGCAGGCTATCAATGGCTGCCAGGCAGCACTGACGGCAAAAATCGACTCCCTCCAGGCAGAGATGGGTCTCATGCGGCGGGACCAGGATAAGATCCGGGGCCGCGTGGCGGAGACGGAGCGCCGGCTGGGGGAAGCCGAGGATGTACTGCATGACCATACTGCCACGCTCCACACGGTGCAAGTCAGGCTTAAACACCTGGAAGCCAAGTCTGAGGACGGCGAGAACAGAAACCGGCGCAACAATCTGCGGATTGTCGGCCTCCCGGAGGGATCGGAGGGGTCAGATGCTCCAGCCTTCACTGAGCGGCTCCTCCGTGGGCTGTTCCCCCAGGCTGCATTCTCTGCACACTTCGTAGTGGAGAGAGCACACAGGATGCCGGCTGCTCGCGGTCCCCCTGGTGCCCCCCCGCACACTTTCATCTTTAAACTGCTGAACTTCAGAGACCGGGATCTAGTTCTGCGGGAGGCACGGAAGATTGAGGCTGTCCGGTTTGAGGCCACCAAGATCATGTTCTTCCCGGACTTTGCGGTGGATACGCAATAGAGGCCTGAAGAGGCTGCTAGATGGATTGACACCCTGCCCCGAGGCTGAGTTCTGGTGGTCCCGTGAGTAGTACCCTGTTTGGCTGTTTTTTCTGCTTGCCCCTCGGTATCCCCCCTGGGATGGGGACTTTGCTCTCCTACCTTCCTCCCTGGGCCCTGAGACTGTTGGGGGCCTCCTGATGGGGTGCGGCCTGTCCTGGTACCCCCACATCCTTGCCTGTCTTTGGCTGTCCCGGACTTGGGGGGGAATTTGCTGGGGCCCGATTATTATTATTATTATTACTACTGTCACTCCTCTCTCCTGGGATTGATCGCATTGGATATCTGCTTCTGGTGACTCCTGTCTACACTGGAGGATTGAGAGCTCCGAGACTTGCCCTGGGGGAGGGGGTGGCGGCCGATTGCATGATCCGGCAGGGACAGGGGAGGTTGTTTTATGTTACTCTGCTTCACTGTTTGGGCCATGATGCAGAACGGAGCTACTACGAACCGCCTTGTGGGACTGCCGGGGTTTGCTCTGCCCCGGGGATGCCTATCTATATGTGACTGTTGTGGCTCATGACCACGTGCTGCTTGCCACTGTCAGACTCCAGCTAAGAACTGTGCCCCTGGCTACGCCAGGTGATTGCTTATTTATTTTGAGTCCCGCTCTGTTGGCGGCACCTCTGCTGTTTGCCTGTGCACCTAGTGCTCGGATTGCACTTGCCTGCTTGACTGATGTTCACGACCCTATGTGGTGTTTAATCACTTTTGTTGGGGGGATCCAGGTGCATTCTGGTTCTGATGAATGTACAGGGTGGGGGGGAGTTGGGGATGTTAAAACTGTAAGCTTTCTTTTGGTTTTCCTTTTCTTTTTATGTGTTCTGTTGCTGTTTGAAGGAATAGATAATATGCTTGGATCCAGATGTGTACATGTGCAGTTGGGGGAGGGGGCGGTGGTCCACCTACATTGTGCCCCGGGATATGGATGCAGGTATCTGCTGCCTCCCTGTCCCCTTTTTGTTTCTTTATTCCTATTTTTATTTTTCCCTGTTTTACAATGGCTTCCCTCTCGATAGTCTCATGGAATGTCCGGGGGCTCAACTCAAAAATTAAGAGGGCGTTGGTTTTTAAATTTCTTCAGCACTACTCCCCGGACGTTTGTATTCTACAGGAGACGCATCTAGTGGGTGGCAGGATTCTTAGCCTGCGTAAACCGTGGGTTGGGCACTACTATCATGCCACCCACTCGAGTAGGGCCAGGGGAGTTAGCATCCTAATCCGTAAGTCCCTAATGTTTACGCTACTTGACCTGCATTTGGATCCGGAGGGTAATTATGTGGTGGTACATGCCGTAATGGCTGGTTTACCGATGGTTTTGGTGGGCCTATATAATCCCCCCCTGCTACTATTGGACTCCTCAATAAGATTATCCAGCTAGTGGCGTCCTATTCCGCCACTGCGGTCCTCTTAGCTGGGGATTTCAATATGGTGCCCTGCCCGAACTTGGATAGGATGTCCTCTGGGCCTGCGGTTGACTCCCCGCTCTCCCGGTGGGCGGAGGCCGTTGGCCTTACGGATGTTTGGAGGTGGAGGAATCCAGGGATTAAAAGCTTTACCTGTAGCTCAGCCACTCATGCAGCCATGTCGCGAATCGACCTTCTGTATGCCAGCAGCCCTATCTTAACTAAAGTGCAAGAGATCTTTGTGCTCCCTAGGGGGATTTCAGACCATGCCCCCATTCTCCTTCGGTTGCATACTGGTCTTGCCCCGAGTGGCAGCCTTTGGCGTCTCTCGAGGTACTGGGTGTCCGATGATAGGATAGAACCTGAAATGGAATCCTGTATAGCCGAGTACTGGTCCTCCGATGCTCCGGGAGATGAATCTCCGGAGCGCTGGGAGGGGTTCAAACTTTTAGTTAGGAATAAGTACCAGTCCCTTATCCAGTCTGTTCACGCCTCCTCCTGGGCCTCACTTGCCCAGGCAGAAGACAGGGCTCGATTACTGGAAACACAATACGTAGAGGCCGGTGGGGAGCAGCGGAGGGTGGATCTCCAGGTGGCGGTACGGGAGGTTCAGCTCCTTAGACTGTCGGCTGCAAAGAAGCAGCTCCTCTATCAGTCTCAGAGAGTGTTCGAACAGGGGGAAAAGACGGGGCGGCTGTTGGCATGGATCTCTAGAGACCCGACCAACTCTGTCCCTATTGCCAGCATCCGGAGTGCGTCCGGGGACCTGTTGTCCGATCCGAGTGAAATAAACGCCTGCTTTGCTGCCTACTATGAAGGACTGTATTCATCTAGAGTTGATTACTCGCCTGAGGAACTACACACCTTCTTAGATGGCCTGGTCTTCCCCGCTCTTTCGGAGGGAGCTCGCGCGTCGCTGGACGCTCCGGTCACTCTGAAAGAGGTCCAGGTGGCGATCGCCTCCTTGCAGGCGGGGAAGACCCCCGGAGATGACGGTCTGCCGGCCGAATTCTTCAAGACACACGGTGCCTGCCTGGGAGCGCGGTATCGGGGGGCCCTGCTGACCTCCCTCCGGAGACACTCGTTGCCCCCTTCCATGCAGCGGGCAGTTGTTGTGGTGATTCCCAAACCGGGGAAGGACCCTACTCTCTGCTCATCGTACAGGCCGATTTCGTTATTGAATGTCGATGCGAAGATATTCACTAAGGTATTGGCGAATCGGCTCGGGGTGGTGATACTCTCCGTGATTAACGGGGATCAGACTGGATTCATGCCGGGCAAAGGAACCGACATAAATTTGCGGAGGCTGTTCACGGTTATTGACCGAGTGGCTGGGAGGGGGGGAGATGAGGTGATTGCCTCCCTTGACGCCGAAAAGGCCTTTGACTCGGTGGAGTGGGAATATCTATGGGAGGTTCTACGGAGATTTGGCCTAGGTCCGCAATTCATCTCCTGGCTTAGGATGTTGTACGCCAACCCGACTGCGAGAGTCCGGACGAATGGCTCCCTCTCTGCATCCTTCCCGCTCCACCGAGGTACAAGACAGGGGTGCCCCCTCTCCCCGGTCCTATTCGCCCTAGCCATCGAGCCCTTGGCTATTATGCTTCGCTCCGCCCCTGAGGTCTCTGGTATCACGGTCTGCTCTGTGGTCGAACGGGTGTCTATGTATGCGGACGACACTGTCCTTTACCTTAATGACTCACGCAGCTCCCTCTCCGCTGCCCTCTCGATTATTGATAGGTTTGGCAGGTTTGCGGGTATTCGGATCAACTGGGACAAGTCGGTCCTGTTTCCTCTGACTAGGTCACTCCCTCCCGACGATCTGCCGGCCCCGCTTCAGTGGGTTGACAGCTTTAAATATCTGGGCATCATGGTTCGCAGAAACCTGTCTGAATATATTGAGGCCAATGTGAAACCTGTTCTCCAGAAGTTTCTCCATAGGTGCTCGGCCTGGAAGACCCTGCCTCTCACACCTGTTGGCAGGGTTAACCTGGTTAAAATGTCCTTTCTCCCCAAGTTCCTATACGCCTTCAGACACACGCCGGTGACTATCCATAAGTCTTTCTTTGACAAGCTAGACCAAGCGGTGGGTTCATTTGTTTGGCAGGCCTCGGTCCCGAGGGTAGGTAGACCCATACTTCAGCTCCCCCTGTCGGAGGGCGGTTTAGCCCTTCCGAACTTTAGAAAGTACTACTGGGCGGCTGTGCTAGTGTCTGTTCGGTGGTGGTTTGCACAAGACCCTACTAACCCATCGGTCACTCTTGAAGCAGCCATATTGGGGTCCTATGATGGATTGAGTAATTTGGTCTACAGAGGGGTCAGGGCTAGTACACAGGTTACCGCACCGATGAGGGCCACGGTTGTGGTGTGGGGACAGGTCTCGAGGCTTCTGGTTGAGCCCGGATCTTTCTCCCCCCACATTCCTCTCTGGGGCAACCCATCCCTGTCACATTTGAGGACTGTACCGGATCCGCAGCTGTGGGCCAGGTACAATGTTAAAACCCTGAGAGATGTCATGCCGGAGGGTCGTTTGCTCTCCTTCGGTGTGTTAAAAGCTAAGTTTGGACTTCCCCCCTGGATGTTTTTCAGGTTTCTTCAGCTTCGGCACGCGATCAGAGCGCAGTTTCCAGATCCTATTAAAGTGGAGCCCCACTCGGTGGAGAGGCTTCTTACTTCACGTATGGTGGATAGGGTGCTCTCCTCTATTTACTTTAGGTTGACTTGTGCTGGGGGGGCCGGGGCCACACGGGCCTTTTCGGCCTGGCAGCGGGACTTGCCTGCCCTCACGTCGGAGGACTGGTCGGAGGGATTGCAGCAGTGCATCCCCCTCTTGATATCGGCGAAAGAACGTTTCATTCAGCTAAAATTTATTCATAGGGTCTATTATACGTCTCAGAGGCTGGCAGTTATTTACCACACCTCTGGGGATAAATGTCCTAGATGTAACCGGGAAGTGGGGAATTTCATTCACATGGTCTGGCTCTGCCCGAAAGTCCAGGAGTTTTGGCGGCTGGTGGCGGCTGAGATGGAGGCGGTTGGTGGCGTGGCTGTTGGACTGAATCCCTTGATCCTATTGCTGGGTATCACAGATAACCTCCCTACCTCCACGCACAAGAAGCTTTTTATCTTCTACACAGCTTTTTATGCTCGTAAAGCGATCTTGCTCCAGTGGAAGGCAGCTGACCCGCCTGGTTTATCTGCCTGGCGGAAGCTGGTGAATGACACCCTCCCTATGTATAAGCTAACTTATATGGGACGCAACTGCCCCACAAAGTTTGACAAGATCTGGGGGGCCTGGGTGGCGGCCAGGGGACTAACGGTCTAGTGCGCTTAAATCTGGTTTGTGCCCTATTCCCTCCCGGGTGGTCCTGGGTTTTCCCCTGCCCTCTCCCGGGTCTATGATATGGGTTAGTGGGAACCTTCTATATGTATGTCCTTCTAATAATAACATGTCTGGGGCTCAGTGTGGATGCACATTGTAATATGTGGTGCGTTTACTCCAATCCATTTGGCCTGCTGTATGGGATGTCTCCCCTCCTCCTCCCCTCTCCCCCTCCCCTCTCCCCCTCCCTCTCCTTCCCCCCCTTTCCCCTTTCCCCCTCCCCCCCATTGTTTCTCTCTCCTTTTCCCCCTTTGTGTTCTTGTCTTCCCTCTCCTGCCCAGTTAAGCTAGTATGATATTTTTGTATGTGGATATTTATTTTATTTTTTATTGTCTTTTTTTTTTTTCTCTCCTGCACTGTCTGTAACAAATGTGTGGAGCCTTGTGGCCCTGACTGCATTATCTGTCTGGTCTAAGCATGTAATCACCTGATTTTCTTGAATAAATATTCCTTCTGTTAAAAAAAAAAAATGGTGGCGCTTTATCGCCGCCGCCGCCCGCACCCCAGTGTGAAACCAGCCTTAGGCCGCGTACACACGGCAGAGAACCTCGACGGGCAGAACACATCGTTCCGCCCGTCGAGGTTCTCTGCCGGCCGTCGAAATCGGTGACCCGCCCGTCGGGAATGGCAACCAGCCATTCATCCAGGCGGCCCGTCGAGCAAAAAGAGAGCCTGCTCTATTTTCGCTCGACGGGATTCCCGACGGGCGGGGCGAGCCAGGAGCGTACACGCGGCCGAGGTCCTCGCTGGAATGCAGCTTCCAGCGAGGTTCTCGCTGGTTTCCAGCGAGAACCTCGGTCGTGTGTACGCCGCCTTACAGAGTTTTCTTTGCGGCTGTCAGCTTGTAGTTGTCAATGAACTACCAGGACACTGTTGAGCTCTCTAGGTAGTTAATTGATTCTTCCTGATATTGTATACCTGCCTGCTTGTGGGAGGTACAAGCAAACAGCTTATACCGACAGTCTGCAAGAGCCCTGCTTTGCACCTTCAAATTTGCTGATCTTAGGTTCAATGCCTTTTTAGGCTCCCACAAAAGAAATAGTAAATACACATCTTTTTGGAACTTATCCTTTAAATCCGGATTTGTAGCAGCAGCAGCATCACTGTGCACACCTGTATTTTTGTTTTTAAAAATAGACTTTCAATTTCTGTTGCTGTTCTGTTTTATAATTGACATAATGCATGGATTAAGGTAATTTTTTTACTGAATACATTTATGAAGAAAGATGATATATTTGCAAAATGTTATAATAGAAGCTAGGAAAAACATGTTTTGTTTTGTCTTAAAAAAAAATCCAGTATTTTTTCATTTATATAGCAAAAAAATAGAAAACCCAGTGGTAATTAAATATCACTAAAGAAAGCTCTATCTGCCTCAACAAAAATTTGAAAATTTTGCTGAAAATTTACCTGGGCATGCAGGTGGTAAAAACGTCGAGTATTGAAGTGCTTAATAAGGTCGGGAGGTGGAAACCCCATTATTAAGAAATCTAAGTCCTGGCAAGTGTAAACTTTTAACATGCTGCTGTTTTTCATTGTTTTTCAGGGGCGCAGGTTGCATATGCATAGAAATGCTTCAGGGATACCCAGCATTCTCTGGGGTGTCAAATGCCTTTGAACAACTAGAAAAAATCTGGTCGGTAAGTTCTTAAACATGTCTTTAAAATTCTTTAAAAGCCATAACTGTTGCAAAAACCTGTACCTTACTTTTACATTTGCATTGGAACTTAAAGGGTCACTAAAGGATTTTTTTTTAACTAAATAGCTTCCTTTACCTTACTGCAATCCTGGTTTCATGTCCCCATTGTTCATTTTTGCTTTGAAGTTGCTGTAATCCTTCTCTGATCTCCACACTTCCTGCTTGTCTGTTTCCTTATGAAAACTCATGGGAGCTTCTCTCTGTGGTCCCTGATCAAATAGGTGTGATTACTGTGTGTCTAAAACCCCTCAGAACCAATCAGATTAATTTTAAAAACAAACACTGCCCTGTGTTTATTTGTTTTTGTTCTGTGTGTCTCTGTACTTCACAGAAACATAAAAATAGAATAAAACGAAACTGAAACTGCAGGCACATTATATGATTGATTTTTATCTATTTTTAATCATTTTTAAAAGGAATCAGTTAACTATTATGTCTCTATACCCTGTAAACAGTCATTTCAGCAAAAAAAATGTTTTCCTTTACAACTCCTTTAAGTTTATTCGGCAATGTGTAGCTGCTGACACTGAGTCTACTCTACACCATCCTGTGGCTAGCTTTCTGCCTAAAGTATTATTTCATGTTTGCAAACAGCAGAAAGCTCATGTAACAGCCCCCCCCTGCAGGATTATGAAGCTCGGAATAAAAAAAAAAAAACAAATCGGTGACCCGCCCGTCGGGAATGGCAACCAGCCATTCATCCAGGCGGCCCGTCGAGCAAAAAGAGAGCCTGCTCTATTTTCGCTCGACGGGATTCCCGACGGGCGGGGCGAGCCAGGAGCGTACACGCGGCCGAGGTCCTCGCTGGAATGCAGCTTCCAGCGAGGTTCTCGCTGGTTTCCAGCGAGAACCTCGGTCGTGTGTACGCCGCCTTACAGAGTTTTCTTTGCGGCTGTCAGCTTGTAGTTGTCAATGAACTACCAGGACACTGTTGAGCTCTCTAGGTAGTTAATTGATTCTTCCTGATATTGTATACCTGCCTGCTTGTGGGAGGTACAAGCAAACAGCTTATACCGACAGTCTGCAAGAGCCCTGCTTTGCACCTTCAAATTTGCTGATCTTAGGTTCAATGCCTTTTTAGGCTCCCACAAAAGAAATAGTAAATACACATCTTTTTGGAACTTATCCTTTAAATCCGGATTTGTAGCAGCAGCAGCATCACTGTGCACACCTGTATTTTTGTTTTTAAAAATAGACTTTCAATTTCTGTTGCTGTTCTGTTGAAGGTATTTGATCACCTCTGCGGTTTTTATTATTTGCACTATAAACAAAAAAAGAGCGACAATTTTGAAAAAAAATCAATATTTTTGACTCTTTGCTATAATAAATAGCCCAATTTTGAAAAAATAACTTTTTTTTTTCTCAGTCTAGGCCGATACGTATTCTTCTACATATTTTTGGTAACAAAAAAAAAAATCGCTATAAGCGACTGGTTTGCGCAAAAGTTATAGCGCCTACAAAATAAGGGAAAGAATTATTATTTTTTACTATTTTTTTTACTAGTAATGGCGGCGATCTGCAATTTTTATTGGGACTGCGACATTATGGCAGACACATCGGACACTTTTGACACATTTTTGGCAGCATTCACATTTATACTGCGATCAGTGCTATAAATATGCACTAATTACTGTATAAATGTGACTGCCATTGAAGGGGTTAACACTAGGGGGTGAGGAAGGGGTTAAATGTGTACCCTGCATAGTGTTCTAACTGTGGGGGAAGGTGACTTACTGGGGGAGGTGATCGATCTGTGTCCCTATGTACAAGGGACACAGATCGGTCTCCTCTCTCCCTGACAGGACGTGGATCTGTGTGTTTACGTCCATGTCCATGTCTCTGTAACCGCCGATCGCGGGTGCCTATCGGACATCGGCACCTCAGTAATGCGGTGGTCATGCGCACCACCGCCGGCGGCCGTTCGCGCGCCCCCCAGTGGCTGGAGGCCGGAGGCTGTATATAGATGGCCTCCGGGCAATTAAGATCCACACTGCGGCCGCATAAAGTCGTACAGCCTTCAGGAAGTGATTAAAGTGATACTAAACACACATTGCTTAAAGGAGTTGTAAATAAATAAAAAAAATGCTGAAATGACTGTTTACAGGGTATAGAGACATAATTGTTAACTGATTCCTTTTAAAAATGATTATAAATAGATAAAAATCAGTCATATAACGTACCTGTAGTTTCTGGTTTCGTATTTGCATGTTGTTTCTCTGCTGTACAGAGCCACATAGCCAATACAGGGTAGTGATGGTTTGGAAAACGAAACTGATTGGTGCAGAGGGATTTTAGACACACAGTAATCACACCTCCTTGAAGTTAGTGACCACAGAGAGAAAGCTCCCAGCACTGTGGTTATCAGGAAACAGACAACCAGGAAGTGTGGAGATCAGAGAAGAATTACAGCAACTAGAGAACAAAAACGAACAATGAGGACATGAAAACAGCACTGTATTAAGGTAAAGGAAGCTATTAGGATCAAATAAAAAATTCCTTTACAAACCCTTTAATTGCCACTATGACTTATATTTATGTAATAAAGATTGTGGGCCAGATTCAGGTACATCTGCGCATTATTGGACCGGCGTAGCGCACCGCCTTTACGTTAGACTTGCACAATGTAATCACCCTATTCTCGTAGCTTTTGCGCAGAAAATTGTGCATGCGTAACGTTATTTCAGAGGCGTAAGGCGGAGTAATACAAATTGGGAAGGACGTGGGCGTGTTACATTGAAATGAGCCGTGACCCCATGAAAATGAAGGGCCGGCCGGCTCGCGCATGCACGCTTGAAGGAGACCATGGTCAGCACCTCTCTGCGCATGCTCACAACTCAGGAACGGCGCAATCAGTGAAATTGGAAATGGACAAGGGACTACGCAGACAGCATAAATAGACAGACACAAACGCACTTCCATTGCAAAAGTACATCCCTTTGTCCCTTCCCATTTAACAAAGTGCTTTTGTCCCGTTGTTCGTTGCGTTGTGTTTTGTATTTGTCAGATTAGTGTACTGTGTGATCAAGTGTTTGTTAGTAGATCGTTGAAAGTGTTTTTTGATAAGTGTTTGAGAGACTGTTTGTTTGATATATTTCTGATCGTTTGTTTTCTTGCTTAATTGTTGCTGTTTGTTTTTGTGACTGATTTTTGCTGAGTGCTTGTGTGATTTTTTGGGTGTTAGTTTTCTCTTTGTGTGTGTTCTTGCTTGATTGGTTGTGCTTGTTTTTGTGACTGATTTTTGTTGACTGGGAGTGAGTTTTTGTATGAGTATGACAGAGAGAAAGAGAAAACTAAATTTCACTTTGGGGGAGAAACGAATTCTTGCCCGGGGCCATTAGCGATTATGGGCGTTTCCTCCACGGCCCGGACAGTGCCAACACCACCCCGGCCAGGAGGAGGGAGATTTTGGACATCATCACTGACCAGGTGAATTCAGCGGGGGAGGGGGGAGACACGGAACCGATCTGGGATTGACAAAAAGATTAATGACCTCCGGCGTCTGGTCAAAAAGAAGCTGGCCAAAATGCTTGCCCATGCCAGGGGCACAGGAGGGGGCCCACCATGCCGCGTCAGGCTGACAGCGGAGGAGCGTGCGGTGGCCCTGACCTTTCATCGGCATGAAGTGGAGGGCCTGCCCGGCTTTGACTCAAGTCCGGAGCCCGTGGTGCCAGGTAAGTTTTTTTTTTATATCAGGTGTGTAGCATGTGTGGGGGAGGGGGTGAAAGGGAATATGTGGCAAGTGTGTGGATCCTCCAACCTGTGAATGTTTTGTGTCATCCACAGATGTGCAGGAGGGTGCAGGGCCATCTGGCCTGACCGCACCATCCCCAGGACAGCAGCCTAATGAGGCCCCCCCGACAAGGCCGGAGTCCACGGAGGAGGTTGAAGAGGAGGAGGAGGAGGTTGAGGAGGAGGAGTTTGAGGAGGAGTCCATGTCAGGCACTGGCCTATTGTTGTTGGAGGACCGTTACCCTCTGGCTGGCAGCAGCCAGCCCTCCCTAAGGGGGAGCCCCCCCTCCTCCCCAACATGGCTCCTCTCCCAAGGGCCTCCCCTTCTCCCCAGCCACAAGCATCAGCTGGAGGCAGGAAGGCGACCCAGAAGACCAGGGGGGTGGCCGATCTCCTGCCCGCCACTCTGAGAAGGGACCAGTTCCTCCAGACCCGCCATCTGGGACAGGTCAGCCAGACATTGGTGCGGATGGAGGAGAGCCTGTCCTCCTTCAAGGATACGCTGGGTAACCTGGACTGCCACTCCCGGGCTTTCACAAACTGCCTTAACGACCTGCAGACTACATCAGCAGGCGTTGGGCAGGATGTGAGGGCCCTCACCTCACCTCAGGCTATCCAGGCCAACACGGCAACACTAGGTGGTGCCCTGGATAGAATAGCCCTGGCCTTGGAGGGCAGGCCGCCAGGTGGGCAGAGATCAGGGGCTGCTCCTCCTTCCCTGGTTTTCCCCCTCCCATGAGTCTCCCCTGAGGAGCCGGGGCCGTGGCCGGGGGCGCCCCAGGCGTGGCTCACGTCAAGGGCACTAATTTTTTTCTCCCCCTTTTTTTTTTGCTGGAAATTTTTTGATTTTGCTGGTCATTTTTTTTTTTTTGGGTTGTGAATGCTGTTTGAATGTGGGGGTGACATTCCTGCCGGAAAAGGGCTGTCACCCTCAATTTTGGTGGAGTAGGGTTCCCCAGGACCAGGGAGAAGTGATCCCCAGGTCCGTGTGAATGGTGTATGAATGTACAGTGACATAATTGGAGCCTTGGCGTGGCGTTGCTGCTCACAAGTCCTGCATGGTGGACTGGTGCCAATCCAATTTGATGAGGATGTGGGGTGTGTGTGCTAGGGACCACAGTGGTGTGCATGCATGCATTCTCATTGTGCCATGATTAATGTGTGTGTTTAACGTGCAAAGATGCCCAATGTGAGCTGTCTCCTGGCTGCTCTTCCCTCAGAAGACGGGGGACCCTCGGTTAGGGGGGGATTGTCTGGTTCAGGGGTCAGGTCATCACGTAGGTCAATCTGCAGGCCCTTTCTTACTGCGAAGTTGTGCAGCATGCAACATGCACCAATGATATGGCACACGAAGTTTGGGGAATACAAGAGGGTACCCCCAGACTTATCCAGGCATCGGAAACGTGACTTCAGGAGGCCAAAGGTGCGCTCCACCACTGCACGTGTTTGGGCATGTGCTTGATTGTATCTTTCCTCTCCTGGGGTTTGGGGGTTCCGGATAGGAGTCATGAGGTGGGGTCCCAGTGGATATGCAGAGTCACCTGTAAGGGAAAAGACAGGAGGATGTTAGTCATGCATGTGCCCCTTGTGATATGTGCATCATGGGGGGGGACAGTCATGCCTGCCACCCATGTCACTCACCAACCAGCCAGGTGTCCCCATACACGTTCTGATCGAATTCCATTCGGATGGGGCTTTAATTGTAGATGTAGCTGTCATGGCTGGACCCTGGGTGTTTGGCATGGACGTGCTATATGAGGCCTTGGGCATCGACTATCACCTGTACGTTGATGGAGTGCCAATGCTTCCGATTGCGGTACATGTGCTCTGTCTCCTGGGGGGGCTGGAGTGCCACATGTGTGTAATCAATGGCCCCGATGGTGCGTGGGAATCTGGCAATTCTGTAGAAATCTGTAATTGCCTTCAGCCGCAGGTCCTCAGTGGTGGGTTTGATGATTTGGTTGGCCATGCATCTGAGGATTGCAGGGACAACCTGGTGCACACATCTGCTCACGGAGGATTGTGACATCCCAGCCACCACTCCACTTGTACGCTGAAAAGAGCCACTGGCAAGGACATGGAGTGTTGCCATGACCTTGACCAGTGGCTGCACTGCATGTGAGTGTTGTGTTGGGCTGGTGATGTCCTCCTGCAGGGTTGTGGTTAATTCCATGATGGCATGAGGGGTGAATCTGAAGATGCGATACACCTCAGAATCACTCATGCCAAACAGGTCTATGCGTGTGCGGTATATCCTCTCCCGTGCCCTCCTCCGTGCCATCCTCAGTGCCCTCCTCCTTCTTTGTTCATCTAAAGTCAGTAGTATAGCTATGCGCGACGATGCCCCTGGCATGTTGGCATACAGATTGTTGTGCAACATGTGTGACTGCTGAGCTCCTCACTAACAGTGTTGCTTTATCTAACATGTAGACTTTTTTTCTCTTTTTAGACCAGCTTTTATATGGTCTAATTTTAGACAGGACATTTTGCTGTTGCGCACACTGCGTAGCCTGCGCTGCCCCAACCTTCTTTTGTGGATCCCCGTAAGTCCCTCATTAGCATATTTGACTAGCAAATCAATGGTCTGACGGATGCGCCTGTCTAACGAAATTACGCTGGACCAAAAAAAGTAGATTTCTTGCGTATCTCGTTTTGGGGATGCCGTGCATCGAAACGCATGCGCACATTTAGACTTACACACGCGCATCTAATGTTGCGCAGGCGTAATCGCTCTGTGAATCTGGCACCATGTTGTTATATTTAGTTTAATATAAAAAATCATCTGAATACTCTAGTTAATCACTACTGTTCAGAGGTCACGTGGCCTTTCTTGGGTCTTTCCAGTCTCTACTGAAAGTTCTGAGGGAGGAGTTTCTAGTATTCTGTTGATATATGAATTTGTGCCTACACAGCGTTGATTGGTGCTTTGTTGGTCACATGACATAAAAATGCTTTCAGAAAACAGAATTAAAGAATATCAACAAAGTGTTTTAAAGCTTCATACAAATCTATATTTCAAAGAAAATGTTTATTATTTTTTTGCATTAACATGGTGTAGGTGGAGTTTAACCACTTCAACCCTGGAAGATTTTACCCCCTTCCTGACCAGAGCACCTTTTACAATTTGGCACTGTGCTTTAACTTGCGTGGACGTTCGACGCTGTACCCAAGTGAAATTTGCCTCCTTTTTTCTCCCACAAATATAACTTTCTTTTGTTGGTATTTGATCACCTTTGTGTTTTTTATTGTTTGCACTATAAACAAAATAGAACGACAATTTAAAAAGAAAATAATATTTTTCACTTTTTGCTATAATAAATATCCCCAATTTCAAAAATATAAATTATTCTTCATCAGTTTAGGCCAATATATATTCTTCTACACATTTTTAGTAAAAAAAATCACAATAAGCGTATATCGATTGGTTTGTGCAAAAGTTATAGGGCGAGATCCACAAACATGTCCCGCTGGCGTAGCTTAACAGAGTTACACTACGCCGCTGTAAGTTACAGCGGCGTATCCATATCCTCTAACCTACGGCGGCGTAGTGTAATTGTTGCGAAATCACGTCGCAAAACATCAATGAAAACGACGTGAACGTAACTAACGCAAACAACGTAACCGACGTTCAATTCGACGCTGCCCCGACGTCCATACTTAACATTGGCTACGCCTCCTATAGCAGGGGTAACCTTACGCCGCTTTAACGCTTACGCAAACGACGTAAAATATGACGCGCCGCCACAAGTACGTCCGGGAATCGCCGTAAATAGCTCATTTGCATATTTTACGTGTAAACCGCCGTAAGCGCCACCTAGCGGCCAGCGTAAATATGCAACTAAGATATGACGGTGTAAGCGAATTACGTCGCTCGTATCTTAGAAGAAAGCCAGTGTATCTTCCTTTCTGAATAGCAAACAAAGATACGCCGGCTATTCTTAGTATTTACGCAGCGTGGGGTAGATTCATGTAGCACTTACTCCGGCGTTTTTAGAGATGTGCGGCGTAACTGTTACTTTGCGCCGTCGGATCCATGCGCCGTACCTACTATACCAGATCCGCCTTCAAATAGGCTACTTCTTACCGGCGTAACTTTTTCACACCGGCGTGGCTTTGGCGCATCTTTACGCGGGACAGATCAACCGTTCCCATGGATTACCTATTCAAATATGCAAATAAGGGAGAACCGCCGATTCAGAAACGTACGGTTGTCTGGCGCCGGCGTAACCCGGTGCGCGTAACTGCAATTTCCTGCGGAAAGTCACCCCTCATAAAGCAGGGGTAACTTTGCACAGGAGTTGAACAGATCAGCTGGAGAGCAGCTAAAGCAACACTGTTACAGACGAATTGAGCAAAAACACTTGCTGGACAACACATCTGTCAGCCAACATGCCAGGGGCAGCCGTGCTCATAGCCCTACAGCGTCGACGTGCACGTAGGAGGGCACGGGAGAGGATATTCCGCACGCGCATTGACGTGTTTGGCATGAGTGATTTGGAGGTGTTTCGCCTCTTCAGATTCAGCCCTGAAGCCATCCTGGAACTAACCACAACCCTGCAGGATGACATCACCAGCCAGACACACCGCTCACAAGCAGTGCAGCCACTAGTGAAGGTACTGGCAACACTCCATGTCCTTGCCAGTGGATCATTCCAGCGTACAAGTGGAGTGGTGGCTGGGATGTCACAGTCCACCATGAGCAGATGTGTGCACCAGGTTGTCCCAGCAATCCTCAGACGCATGGCCAACCGCATCATCAAACCCACCACTGAGGAGCTGCGGATGAGGGCAATGACAGATTTCTACAACATTGCCAGATTCCCACGCACTGTGGGGGCCATTGATTGCACACATGTGGCACTACGGCCCCCCCGGGACACAGAGCACATATACTGCAATCGTAAGCATTGGCATTCCATCAATGTACAGGTGATAGTTGACGTGCAAGGCCTAATATGGCACGTCCGTGCCAAGGACCCTGGGTCCAGCCATGACAGCTACATATACGGTCAAAGCACCATCTCCACAGAATTTGAACAGAACGTGTATGGGGACAGCTGGCTGGTTGGTGAGTGATATGGGTGGCAGGCATGACTATCCCCTCCCATGATGCACACATCACAAGGGGCACATGCACTACTAACATCCTTCTGTCTTTTCATTACCAGGTGACGCGGCATATGCACTGGGACCCCATCTCATGACTCCATTCCGGGATCCCCAAACCAGAGGAGAGCAAGTCATGGAGCGCACCTTTGGCCTCCTGAAGTCCCGTTTCCGATGCCTGGATAAGTCTGGGGGGACCCTGTTGTATTCCCCAAACTTCGTGTGCCAGATCATTGGGGCATGTTGCATGCTGCACAACTTTGCCGTGAGAAAGGGCCTGGAGATTGACTTACGTGATGACCTGACCCCCGAACCACACAGTCCCCCCTTGCCCGAGGGTCCCCCGTCTGCTGAGGGAAGAGCAGTCAGGAGGGTCCTTGTGGTTGGCTACTTTTCACGTTAAACACACACATTAATCATGGCACAATGAGAATGCATGCATGCACACCACTGTGATCCCTAGCACACACACCACATCCACATCAAATTGGATTAGACCCAAGTACACCACATGGGACTTGGGAGCAGCAACGCCACGCCACGGCTCCAATTATGTTGCTGTACATTCATACACCATTCACACGTGTCGTGGTGATAATTTCTCACCAACGACTGAGGGTGACACCCCTTAATGGCAGGAGTGTCACCCCCACACATTCACACCTCATTCACACTGTAGCCTGCACTCCTCACCGTGTGCAGGGAGATAAACAAAAATAAAACTCATAATCTGAGTATCAAACATAATTTTTCATAAATCAACGGCCCTGTAGTGGGCTCCTTCTTGTCCCTAGGCTCCTGGGGCGCAGTAGCCTGGGGCGAGCCACAGGTGGGGGGGCTGGGGGGGCTGGTGGTTGAACTTCAACCAGTCTCTCCCTGGCTGCCTGGCTGCCCTCCATTGCCACGGCTAGCCGGTGGAGGTATGTATTGGTGGCAGCCTGCATCCGCAGCCGGCGGGTGGTATTGCTGCGCTGCTGTCGCCGTGTCTGCCTCCCCTCCTCACGGACAGCAGCTGCCAGGCTCCGGACCTCGGAGGCCAGGCCAGATGTGGTGGTCTGCAGGTCCACCAGGCAGGACAGAAGGGCTGCCCCGTTCCCCACAACGTCCTGCAGACTATCGTTTATAGCAGTATTCTGGCCAGCCTGCTGGGTGATGGCTTCCTGCACTGCCACAGTGCAAGCAGCCTGGCTCTCGGCCGAGGACGCCAGGCTATCTGCGTCCCGATGCAGATCACCAGCAAGAGAACCAATATGGCGGGTCTGTCTTGTCTGGTCCCTTGCCAGGTGATCTTCAAATTCGTCAGGGACTCCTCAGGTTTTCCTTGTTGCCTTCCTAGAGGCCTGAGAGGCTGGAGGACGGGTGTAGGGGAGGTCCCTTGATGGGGAATCCCTGGAGGGGATGGTGTCCCTTGAGGGAGAATCCCTGGAGCGGATGGTGTCCCTTGAGGGAGAATCCCTGGAGGGGATGGTGTCTCTTAAGGGGGAATCTAGCATGGGGGGGGTGGTTTGGGAGTGGCCAGGTATGGGGGTCTCCTCCAGCATATACACAGCAGCCTCTTCTACCCCGACGTGCTCCTCCTCAACCTCCTCAAGTAATGATGTAGGGGCGATCTCCACCATGGATGTGGTGGATCGCCCTGCATCCAATGACAGCCCAGCTCCATCCTGCACATCTGTGGATGACACAAAACAATCACATGTTGGAGGAGCCACACACTTGTCACATGTAACCCCCCCCCCACCCATGCAACACACCACAAAGCAGATAAAACAGACTTACCTGACCTCAAAGGCTGATCCCCTGATTCGAAGCCCGGAAGACCCTCCACCAGCTCCCTATCCAGCAACCTGGCCACGACCATGTCCTCTGCAGTCAGGCTGATTCTCGTGGCTGGTCCTCCACCTGTGCCACTGGCATGCTTTCTCATTGCCACAAGCTTGTCTTTGACCAGTCTCCGCATATCGTTTATTTTTTTGCGGATGTGCTTGGGCTCCCTCTCCGCCACACCGACAACATTTACCTGCCTGGTGATTTCGGCATAAATGCGTGTCTTCTCCGATTTGCCAGTGTTGGCACTCTGTGGCCCATAGAGGCGGGACCCATGTTGGGAGAGCGCATCGGTTATCACAGCCTTCTCCTGAGGGCTGAAGTTAAACATTCTGCGGTCACCGGCAGTGTCTGGTGCAGCCATCCTAAATGCAAAAGCCCTGGCAATTCCAAAAAAATGCTGGTCACGTTTTGCAAGGGAGTGGCGCTTCTGTGTGCGTATTTATGCACGAGTAGGAAGTGGTGCGGCGGATCTTGGTGGTGACGTCGGCGCCATACTGCGCATGCGCACAGGAGCCAGACAGCCAGGTGCCATCAGTGCGCATGCGTCGTTTAAGATACACCGTACGGATCTCTCAGCGCCACCATCAGACCATCATTTGCATGTGGTGACGCCCACTTCCAGTTCCGCCGCCGTACGCCGTCGAAAAACCGCTACGCAGGTGAGTGAAAAAATGATGAATACAGTAAATGCCTCTCCGCGCTGGTACGGCGTAGCGGAAAAAAGATGCGCCACGCCGGAGCAATGATGCGCCATTTTACATGAATCTACCCCCGTATCTCTAGATACGCTGACGTAAATGCTTTCTGAATCAGGCCCATAGTGTCTACAAACTATGGGAAAGATTTATGTGATTTTTTTTTAACGTAATGGCGGTGATCTGTGATTTTTAGTGGTACTGCAACATTGCAATGGACAGATCGGAGATGTTTGACACTTTTTTGGGACCATTGGCATTTATACAGCTATCAGTGCTATAAAAATGCACTGATTATTGTGTAAATGTCACTGGCAGGGAAGGGGTTAACACTAGGGGGCGATCAAGGGGTTAATTGTGTGTTCCCTCAGTGTGTTCTAACTGGGGGGGATAGGATTGACTAGGAGAGGAGACATATTGTTTTTCCTACTTAGTAGTAACAAACGATTTGGCTCCTCTTTCCTGACAACACAGGGATTTGTGTGTTTACACACACAAATCCCCATGCTGGTGCTTGTGCACGCGATCGCACGTGGCCGGTGGCAATCGTGTCCGCCGACCACACGCATCCGCTTCCCCATTGTGTGCATCCTCTGGTGGCCGCTATAGGAATGGAAATACCTATATGGGATTTCACCCAGGGGAGCCATTCTGCCGCAGTATATCTGCATGAGCCGGTGGGGAACCGGGTAAGTTGACTGACAATAGCTGTGTCACACCCCTTCAGCCTGTGTCTATTATCTATATGTGCTAGGAATAACAGAATGGTGAAGCCTTCATCAATCACTCGTATATTCGTATATTCCACTTCCATAGTGCTTTACAATATGAGGACATGGAGGAGAAGGGATCAAGAGGGAGTGTAATTTACCACTGTGTATAAGTCCACATGTGTAGGAATATATTATCCGATATACTGTAGGCATGTTTTGAGAAAACCCTGTGAACGTCGTAATCAACCTCCTATGCCTCGTACACACGTACAGGATTTCCGACGGGAAAAGTTCCTGTCAGAAATTCAGGGGGGAAAGCCGAGAACCTGCCCGGTTCAGTCTTTCCCTTACACACGGCTGGTTTTCCCAGCCGTGTGTATGCTCCATCGCAGTTTTTCCCATAAGAAAACTGCCAAAAAACACCGGGAAAAAAAATGAATTTTTTCTCCCTTTTTGTCTGGCGTTTTTTGAGCAGTTTTCCCGTTGGAAAAACTGCGAGGAGCATACACACGGCCGGGATACCCGGCCAAAAGCTTTCCTCACAGTTTTCCCGTCGGGAAAACTGATCGTGTGTACGAGGCTCTAGCCTCCCAAACTTTGTGGATCAGTGTCAAGGTTGGGGAAACCCTTCTGACATTTTTATTTGTTACAAATATTTAGCAAATAGCAAACTTCCTCTTAGTGCATTGAGGTGTTCATTTAGTGGGTGGAGAATTGTCAGTGTTTTTTTACCCCTGGGAAGGTTTAGTGGTAAAGGAAACATTTATCCAATGTCTATCAGCACTTCTTTGAAATTTTTAGAGACGCACCATTTACACCTAGAAAGTGATAGCGGGGGTTCTTAATATATCTGCATGCAACATCATTCTAAATCTTTTATTCATTGCCTGACCTTTTGTAGGCTTTCCCCACTGCCTACAGAAGGTCCTACTTCACAGGGTGTATGCTTTGATCACAGTGCTCAAGTAAAAAAAGGAACATTTATCATTCAAATTTTATCTTTCAAGAATTACCAAGCTTGTCAATCAATGTATAAATACAACTTCTTATGAAGTTGGTTCTCTCTATCTCTCTCCTTTATTTCCTTAATACAAAACATGTCACTGCACAAAAGGAGGGGACAAATGTTCTTTACAGCGGATTTTTATACATACAGAACTATGGTGAAAGAAAAATCTGCCTATAATGCATACCAGCGTAGCATGTGTTAGGTTAGGCTAGTGTAACGCAGAGCCTGATGCCTAGGTCAGGGACTAAAGCTGGCTGGAGTTTCTTCTGCTTATAGCATTACACTCATTTTTGGAACTAATGTGCCCCAGTTCCATTGACCTTATTGCATAGCTGTATCCTGGCCTAGGCCAACAAGGCCCAGGCCTAGGGCAGTACTTTGTCCTACACTGTTAGTGTAGTGCCAGTCTTATGAGCCGGCAGGGCTGCCATCAGGGGGGTACAGGCATTTTTTTTTGCATTACACATGTAAGGGACTCAATGGCCCCCAGGGCCCCTTACAGACCTGGCTGGCCACCCTCAGTTTTTTTTTCTGCATTATACCTGTAAGGGGCCCAATGGTCCTCAGGGCCCCCCGCTTACACTTATTATCTTGTGTCAGGAGAGAAGAGAATACACAGTTTTTTTTTGTCAGCACCCCCCCCCCCCCCATGGTTTTCTGCTCCAGGGGGGCCTGCCTAAAGCTGTGTAAGGGGCCCCAAAATTTGGGATGGCTGCCCTCTGTGTCGGATTGGGCTAAGAGGCAAATTAGTCCCCATAAAGCAGCCGCACTGCCCCTGTCAGTTTATTTTATACCATTTATGACCAATTGCAGAAATTTCCCTTCACTTCCTGCCCCATAGCCAAACAGGAAGTGAGAGGAAATTAAGGGAAACCATTGCCCCCCCCCCCCGGCCCTCAGAACTAGTGTCCCCACTCAAAAAATGGGGCAGGTCTAGGGTGGGACTTAGACAGGAAGGGGTGGGTCATATTTAATTTAGGGGGTGCACAAGTTTAGTCAGTCCTAGGGCAGCACAAAACCTAAATACACCTCTGCCTGAATGGGCAAGTTTGACAGGCGATACCATTTATGATATGGGGTAAAGGTGTAGCACTAAAACAAATGGTAGTGAAAAAAGTTCATAAATTAAATTCAATGGTTTGAAGATGCCAAAAAGTTCATAACAAAATCCACATCAGTGAGATGAAGAAGGTATGAAGCCGTGACCAACAGCCAATAAAACTGATCCTTACCAGAAATGCATAGGGTATCAGCATTGAATAAACCAAGACAATATCCACGGCTCCTCCTATCCAACGACCAACCGATACAGCGATAAGGAAACTTGTTTGTAATGGCACACCAGATATGCTTGGCTGTGATCCCAGCAAACTTGGCTACACATACACTCCAGAGATGAAGCTCAGTAGTCACACATGTAGAGGATGGAAAGAAAAACGCTCATTGCGCAGACATCCAAAAACTAGAACATTTATTAAGTGTATGCTAGACTCAAAAATTACATTATGTGAAATGGCAATAAGCAAAAAGGAAAGCGTCCAGCGCTTCCTTCCTACCAACAAGGTGCATCTTCAGGGGCGTACCATTTGTGAACTTGACAAGCCACATTAAATGGACTGTGGCCAACAGCCAATGTTCCAGTCGAACTCATGTTCGAACTGAACATAAAACTCATCCCTATTCAGAAGTGGTATGTGGGTGTGATGTGTTGATTCCTCTTTTTTAGGCTGGGTTTACACCTATGCTAAATGGATGCGGGTTTCTCTGATTCCCATGGTAGGAGATTGTGACCGACTGTCTATAGGGTCGGTTCACATATCTCCGCTGTGGCTCCTTTGCAAACTTGCACAGGGGTCCGGTGTGTCTTTTGGTCCATTTCAGGTCTGAATTCAGCCCAAACATTCCACCTGAAATCGGACCTGAAACGGTGAATGGGAATGCACTGGACCCCTGCTGTGAGCTGCATGCAGCAATAGTGTGAACCCAGCTTTATACTTATATTTGGTGTGTGTAGGAGCCGCTGAGTTATTTTCCACAATATCAATTCCTCGATGTCACTTCAGTCAATCAGGTGACTGGTAACCAAACCCGGCGCACCTGATTAGCCGAGAGGCGAGTCAGTGTTATGGAAGCCATTCCCTAATACAGCATGGTTTAAACAGGGAACGGACAGCCGTGCGCCCTCTATTTAACCCACAGGCTCTAACCTATTAGAGCCTTTGGCTCTAATCAGGCATTTCCAAAACACACCCACCGCTGTTATTCAGATGGTCAGCGCTCAACAGGGGGCCTGACACATGAATAGTGGGCGGCAGCGGCAACAATAGATATATTCATGCAATGCATGAATATATCTATTGTTGAGTGATGGGTGCAGGAGAGAGGGGGCGGCACTCCTGCGCCCACTATGGATGCTCCGCCACTGCTCCCAGCTGTAGACCAGGAGAATGTTAGCGCATGAGTAGGACATGGAGGTAGACTGGAACAATCTAAGTTTCCTGTAGCTGGTTACCACAAGACAGGTTTGGGCAGTTGTTAGGAGCAGGACGGGAGAAGTCTGCGTTCTTGCAGCTGAAGACAAGAAAGAATACCACACTAGGCACACCAGAGCAGTTTTTAACATCCAGAGCTTGGGACCATGGATAGTTTGCAGCTCAGGGGATTTAGCTCTACACATGAATCTCAGTAGAAGCAAGGCCATAGACTTGACCCATGGGAGGGAGTAGTCCAGTAGTCAGCCAGGATAGCATCAGGGCTTAGCAGCCCCCTGAAGAACATGGTCCCCCTTTCTCCAGGGCAAAAACACATCTCTCTGGGCTGCTGGCTTTTTTACTTGCTTTTTAGCTGCCTCCCATCAACCATCTGGGCATGTCTCCCCTCAAGTTAAGAGCCCTCAACAGGTTCAGGGGGAATCCATCAAGTGCCCAGACTGTAGAGCCAGAACAGATCAAAACATCAGATCACAGCTTCCCTAAATGTACCCAGCATCCTTAGCCTAGAAATATGCTACATCTGGTAATGCTGGACAGATATTAATCCGGATCGGATTATTTTATTGTGGTATTGCACCTGTGTATGGAGAGTGCTATGGCCCTAGACTGCCCAACAATCAGTGAACGGTGAGGAACACCTAGTAAACAAGGTTTTACAACTTTTTTTTTTTTAAGGTTGTTTAAGGTCCAAAGTCTGGAATAATAATATACAGCCAATGTGATTCGGGGGGTGATTTTTTCAGAGCCAATATAAAAACATATACATGATTTTATTAATATACTGTACATGCCAAGGCATAAAAGCAAGAGTAAGGTGTTAAATGTATTATATGATTATGACTCCGTGTTGGAGTTACAATAACACTAAAACTTGAAAATGCAACAAATGTGAAGGATAATAAAGCAGAATCTACTGTATATGCTATTGTAGGTGTAGAGATTCCGAAAACTTCAAAATAGGCAAGAGAGGTATGTTGCACTTAACTGAGAGGTGAAAGAAGTTGTCCTTGTCATATGAATGCACAAGGTTTAACCCACCAGCCTCGATTAGCTTTGGTCACAAATTTTAATGTTGTTGCTAAAGCAGAAACTTTTGTTTTTTTAGTGAATATTGTGAGAACTGTCTTTGTACTAAAAACAGCTGTTGAGTCCTGTATGTTTAAAATATCAGTATTTTTCTTACAGGTAATAGGAACTCCAACAGAGGACACATGGCCTGGTGTATCTCAGCTTCCTAACTACAAGACTGGTAAGCAAATAACTTTAATTATTATGAATGCAAAACACGACATTAGGTCTATTTATAGCAAATTTGCTCTGTGAATCCCTTATGCCTTTGCACAGCCATCACAAATAATCATGGTATTGTGTATAACATGTTTATTTCCTATGATCATCGGCCCCATCTAGTGTAGGGTGACCAGACATCCCAGGGGACAGTTCCCGGATTGAGGACACTGTCCCCGGACCAAGTCTGTCCCCAGGTTTTGTCCCCGGATTGGATTTGAACAGGGGCTGGGGCAATTTCAAAGACAGTCAGTGCAGAATAATAAAAAAAAAAATCTGAATTGCACACCCCCTGCTCCGCCGCTCCTACTACCTTAGGGGGTGTATTTTTTCCATTACCTGTGCCTCTTTCTGATGATCATGTGCTGGTCAGAGTAGAGGGAATATTTCTTCAGTTTCGGGTGCATGCCTATTCCGCTCCGCTCGCATGTTCTTCTGCCTTGGCTCAAGTCCCGGCCAGCCGCCTGCCTATTTATCTTCTTGCCTTCCCTGGTAGAGTGATCTTCCTCCGCACTCCACCCAGTAGTAGCCGGGGCCTGGAGAGTAAGACTTGACAGGCTGTAAGGTGGGCAGCGACGGGAAGAGAGTTGCCGATTGTCGCTGTGCCGCCCAATAGGCATATTATTTGTTATATATATATATTGTTTTTCAACCATTTTCTATGTACCTTATGTTTTGTTTACATGCTGCCATCTAGCGACTTTTTGTGGCAATGCACAGTTTTCTGTATTTCTTTTGTCTTCCTTTCTGTGTAATGCTCCAACCTTCTTGCCAAGTTTATACTTCCTGTCTAATGTACACAGCTTAACAGGCCTCATGTAACATGGGCACATGTATTCTGCATAAGTAAGCTACAGACAGTATCATATTTTGACTGCACATAACTACAACCTGCTCATCTGCTGTGACCTGTCATCTAATGTATTCTGATGTTTTGGATTAAAGTAACTTCTGCGAATAGAATCGGTATTGGTGAGTTCAAGCTATCTGATAAGGATTGTCCTCAGTGATTATATCTGCTTATACAGGCCAGGCATAGAGGTCTCACAAGGAATAAATCGCTTCACAACAATCAGAGCCAGAATAGTCCCCATTACTAGTAATAAAAAAAAAATCTGGTCATCGTAATCTAGTGGCCATAATGTGGTGTTTTCCTGATTAAGGTAGAGATCAGCACATATAAATATTAGTTGCCAAAGACATAGATAAAGGTCACCACATCCTATCAATCACAGACCAAACCAAATTACCACAAAGTGGACTTTTGAGGTGTCCCTAAGATTACACAGGTACAATAAATTATAAAAGAAGTAGGGGATATACATCCCATGAAAAAGAGAGTATTCAGCACTGACCAATAAATCACCTAAATAGCAAAAAAACACCTCAGATGAACATATAGCAAAAAGCAGTGCAGCGCAATAATAAATGTTCAAAAGAAACTAAAATAAGATCATAAAAAGTCCATACAAGAATGTGGTAAGAGCACAAATAGTTGTGAGGCAAAAATGCAATGTAGACAAAGACGATTTGACTGGTCACAGTGATCATTCCACCTCAGACAGATTGGCCTCTCACCTCATCCACTCGACCTATAAGGCAGTAAACCCATACTCAGGGTAGTAATCGAGATTCTGCCCATTTAAAAGCACTCTATGCGAGCGTTGGTAAACACAGCGTGTAATAGTTTCTAAACAAAATGATGGGCGCTGGTGACGTCAAACATAGCTCCTCCCCCAGATGCATTATGTCCGTGGGCGGGACTTCTTCAGCGCGGGGTCGGATCTACGTTGACGGGCCGCAGTAAACATATATAGCGTCATGGCCACCGATCAGAGTCTCCCTGATAGAGCGGCCCAATCGCAGATGATATCACAAAAAAATATGTATTAATTTTTTTAAACACCAGGGGAGACGTTTCACTGACAAACAATTACACAGACAAAGGTATAAAGTGCATAATGTGTGAAAGAGACTGGCGCTTAATTACAAATGTTAAAATAGGCATACAATTCTTTCTGCATACTTCTCTCTTAACAGATATGTATCAAAGCGTATTTGTATATGACAGGTAAACCACCTGATATGGAGCACACACCCCTACTCAAGGGGATTCCAACAGTATCGTTTTCTTTGTTGTTGTCATAGATTAAGTATCTCTCTAAACATTTTGCAGAATTCGACACCTGCCTCTTCAGGAGAGCGAGGAATAGAGAGGTATAGACAATGCAATATATACCTCATTATAATGAGAATATAACCCACAATGATACATCTCAATAAATAATTACTTGTAAGTCAGCTAAAATAGAATATATTTGTATTACCACAAAATACTAATAGGCACAGTATAAATACGGATTCATCTGGACACGAGCACATGAAGGGACACCAAGTATTCAGCAACCTATGGAATTCAGACGCATCAAGCTATTCCCACCATGTGCAAACGTAGGGAAACACCCAGACAAAACATCTAGGCCAAAAACAGAACTAGAAAGAGCGCTCATAAGCTAGTTTTTCACAACACAATGTACATCTCATAGACAAGAGATACCACAGGGGTGACAATGTTGACAACTTTTAATTGCTGATGGCCAAATTTTTGTATCAAAATTTCCAAAGGGACAAACTCCAAAACATGTTCTCGTACGGGAACACAATGAACAATTTTTGTTTAATGTGTACTGTTTTTATACGATTCACGGACAAGAAAAATCAGAAAAGAAAGACTGAGCTTGATCAGAAACGATGGACAACAAAAAAGAGCCTTTGTTGTATGAGGCCGCGTACACACGACCGGTTTTCTCGGCAGAATATAGCAAGAAACTCGATGGGAGACGTATTCTGCCGAGAAAACCGGTCGTGTGTACACTTTTCGCCGAGAAAACTGTCGAGGAACTCGTCGAGCCAAAAAGAGAGCATGTTCTCTATTTCCTCGACGGGCAATGGGAAAATTTGGCTCAACGAGTTTTTTGACAGCCGAACAAGGAACTCGACGGGGAAAACTATGTGTTTCGCCCGTCGAGTTCCTCGGTCGTGTGTACGCATGTGTTTACGCGTACGAATCTTCGGTCATAGGTTCCAATTTGCTGTAAAACAACAAGGAAAATCAGACAATGGATCGCCCAATTTCAGACTTAAGTCTGAAATGTTGAGGGCACGCAATGTTAAATCAGATCAAGCCAAAAGCATGGATACCAAATATGGAAGGCAGAAATCCCATTAAACTGTTTTTGTGCCACAACTAGACTTATGCCGCGTACACACGATCACTTTTTGTGATGAAAAAAAACGACATTTAAAAAAACATCATTTAAAATGATCGTGTGTGGGCAAAACGTTGTTTTATGTCTTCAAAAAAACGACCAAAAAATATTTGATCATGCTTGCATTTTTTATGTAGTTTTTCAAAATGTCGTTTTTTGTGTCATAAAAAATGATCGTGTGTGGGCTAAAACGACGTCCTGAGAAAAAACGACGGTTTTTACAAGACAAAAAACGACTGTGTGTACGCAGCATTAGGGGTTGATTTAATTGACTGTGCGCTTTGCTCCAAAGCTTGGTAAACAAGGTGAAGTTTTGCTTTGCAAAAATAGCAAGTTTTGCTTTGCGAATAAAGGACCTCCAAGACCAAATATAGCTGACATGCTTCAATATGTAGTGGGTTGTGAGGCATAGTGGGTGCAAAGATTGTGAAAGTCAATGGGCACCAGACACTTCTTGGATGTAAAAGAGGTTTTATTTATTTTATCAGTCCTTTTTGTATTTTTGGGGGATACAGAGTTAGGGCCAGGAGTCCCTTAAAGAGTCACTAAAGGATTTTTTTTTTAGCTAAATAGCTTCCTTTACCCTACTTAAGTCCTGGTTTCATGTTCATTTTTGCTCTGATGTTGCTGTAATCCTTCTCTGTTGTGGACACTTCCTGGTTGTCTGTTTCCTGATGACCACAGTACTAGGAGCTTCTAGTTTCGTTTTCCAAACCATCACTGCTCTATGGCTCTGTATAGCACACATGCAGGATATTATGCAAAAACGAAACTAAAAAACTACAGGAACATTTTATGATTGATTTTTTATCTATCTTTAATCATTTTTAAAAGGAATCAGTTAACTATTATGTCTCTATACCCTGTAAACAGTCATTTCAGCAAAAACATTTTTTTCCTTTACAACTCCTTTAAGTAGTTGTAGATTCAATTGGCAGACTCTGAAACTTCAATAGAAAGCCAGCCGTGCAGGGAAAGGCCCCAGCAAGGTGCCAAATCTGCACACGCAGGAATGCTGTCTACTATGGGAACAGTCTTTAACAGTTCCTAACTCAAATGTAACAGTTCCTTCAGCTTCACTACAACTGCCTTTTGTAGTTCTTCAACACTGAGCTCCCGTTTTCTCACTAGACCCTCTGATTCACTGACTCTGAATCCCTGGAGCTCTTCCCTCAAGTGTCACCCATGCTTCCTTGCTGGGACCCTAGCTTGGCGCTCCAGATACTTCTCAAGCTTCACCCCCACTGACCAGCTCAATCCCTGGCTTAACACAAGGCTGCTCTGCAAGCGTCACCTCCGCTGGTTGGGTCCCTGACTTGATCACTGCCTGAAGTTTCCTGATTTTCCACCGTGCCCATTTGGTGAGAATACTGCTCTAGTATTTGCTTCAGTTACTCACTGTTGTCCCTGGTAAAGGTGGTTGGTCCCTTAGTGGCGCCAACTCCCCTTCAACCTCCGACCACGACAGAACCGTCACTTCTCGTTGGATAGGTCCTTACACAGCCTGGCAGGCGGATGCCCCCGGGATAGGTCCAATCTCCAGCCTAGCAGCCCGGGACATACCACACACGTCCACCCGTCCAGGTGGCACGAACACAGATTACCTGACTCCACCCAATTATATAGGTGCTCCCAGCAGGCCAAGGAATTCAAGAAAACCCCTGCCTGTTGGCTGGGATAACCCATGTACCCATAACCTTACCTTGGGTTGCACTTCTCATATCTAGTACCACCAAGTACATGACCACCTAGTGGTAGAAGAGAAAGTGCAACAAGGCCAAACAATTAACCAGGATAACTTCTCCTGGCAAGTAAATTTGTGAGTAGCTCCCTGCCTAAGCAACATGGTGCTACACAAAGAATACCCAACCACATGCAGGGGGAAAAAAACAGGATTTTTTCTTGAACATGATTAGATAAGGGAAGTCAGCAGGGCTTCCCCTTGTTTTGGTTTTGGTCCTGACTGGGGTATTTCAAGACAATACCAAATTCTGGCTGCTAGATGGAGCTGATGAGAATAGGAAATAAACATACACAATATAATTATAATAAGTCATGGCTTTTTTTTAATAGACCCCCTATCTTCATATAATTGCAGTTAGATGATCTTGCTAAACAACAGAAACTCTGCTCATATAATGTGGTATATACAATAGGTTGCACTGATAATCCTTGAGTGTCTTGGCATCTAATTATGGATTAGGTTAGCATATGGCTAAGCCAGAGTTTCCATGCAAAGTTGGAATCTTTAAAAAAAAAAATTGAAAACTGTATGTATTGTGTTATAACATGGCAGCACTCAAAGCAGGGATACAGTTTTAAATTATTAATGACAATCACTTTTAATGCCAGTCTATGTGAACCAGTTCTGTCTTGCTGTATCTTTGAATCCTATAGAATTGTTCATTGACTTTCTGAAAAAGTGCATGTAATTTTAGTAGCAACTCTAATACTGTCACGGGGGAAGGTATGGAAGACAGACAATATGTTTGATTTTTCTGTTATTAAAGTTTTTTTTTTTTGTATTTACAGTAAGGTTTACAGTATGTCTTAAGCCTATTTCTGTCCTATGTGCTGTCATGCAGTTTTCTATGTGTCAGGCTGAGCTGTAATAAGAGAGGAAAAATTACATAGACAGCTAACTAAGTGGATGAAACGTTACATTACTAGATGACATTAATGCTGGCATGTTGAGTGGAATCATTTTAAATGACAGAACCCAGATCTTGTAATCCTATTGGTGACAATTTTATACAAAATAAAAATGATTTCTTTCAACATTTAAAGTGTATGTAAAGCACAATGAACTGCTCTTATTTACACTGTTTGGTCAGTTAAATATACAACTTGACATTGTTTTGTTATATCGGTTTGATTGTTGCAACTCAAGTCACAGAGACTTTAAAAAAGGTTCCTGCATGACTTTTTTGGAATTTCATTGCCACTTGCATAGACTTCTGTTCAGCCCAGCTTCACACTGGAATGAAGCCGTGCGAGATTTCACTCCCGAATGGCAGTCCCAATTTCAGCTGCGATTTCAGAGACATCTGCAAAGGTTTCTGCACAGATGTCAATGTAAATCACAGCCTGAAAGTAGTACCGAAACGACTTTTTGTGAACCAGGGCTAAACGACGTCGCAAGCTGCAATGAAATCAGAGGTGAAAATTACACTGGTGCGAACCAGGGCTAAGGACGGGTAGTTTGCAATTTTACAATTTTGTTTTTTGGAATTAGATACACTTTAACCTTTATATAAAGAGATTCCTAAATATACAGTAGACACAATCTTATAATAGAAAAAATAAATGCTTTCTATTATAAGGCCCTTCGCTGGTATACAGTCCCTGACAAAAGTCTTGTCGCTTCTCTATTTTGTAGAAACTCCTGCTATTAACCTGACTTTTATCGAATCAATTGGTGTTAGAAATAGCACATATGAAAAACTAAAGCCCTCCCAAATGATGTTTAATGCACTGAAATAAATTAGTTTCACTGAAAAAAGATGTATCATTTAATCAAGACAGAAAGGTAAAATTTTGGCAAGACAAAAGTTTTGTCGCCTATACAGAGATTGAACAACTTTACTGAAAATCCAAAAATATGTCAGCAAATTAAGTAGTGGTGCTGTGAGATCCAAATGTAATATCTTGTATGACTTCCATGGGCTTGAAGGACAGCCTCCATGCGGTTTGGCAAGGATTCATACAATTTATTGATGAAGTCATCAGGAATAGCAAATAAAACATATCAATATTCTTTGGTTTTGTCTTCCATGCTTCCTCTTTCATCCTACACCACATATGCTCAATGATGTTCATGTCTGGTGACTGGGTTGGCCAATCCTGGAGCATCTTGATCTTCTTCGCCTTAAGGAACTTTGATGTGGAGATGAAAGCACCATCCTGCTGCAAAATTTGGCCTTTTTTATGGTTGGGAATATAAGAGGTAGCTAAGATTTCTTGATATTTTAGACTATTGATGCAGCCTTCCACCCTGCAGATCCCTCGCACACCCCCATACTGGATGTAACCCCAGACCATGATTTTGCCTCCACCAAACTTCATTGTTTTCTGGGTAAATCTCGGCTCCTTGTAGGGTTCCAGTAGGTCTCCTGCAATATTTGCGGCGACTGTGGTGTAATTCAATAGAAGATTCATCTGAAAAATCCACCTTCTGCCACTTTTTCAGAGTCCATCCTTTTAGCAGGCTGTGGCCCTTGGCAAATCCCACACGGTTTTTCAATTGTCTTTTGTTTAGTGCTGGCTTATGGGCACTGATTCGACCATGGAGGCCATTTCGAGACAGAATCTGACAAACTGGTGACCAGGTCTCGTGGAGCTCTGCTGCAGTGGAAAATGGTCTGGCCTTGGATTTTCGAGCCAACAAACGGTCCTCTCGAGCAGTTGTCTTGCGGGGTCGGCCTGACTTGGCCTTGTCCAAAACGTCTCTAGTCTCTTCCACTCTTTTTTTTATCCTCTGAACTTGATGCTGAGACACATTGAAGGTTTCTGCAACATCAGCAGTGTATCTGGTCTTCAGCCTCTTGATAATCACTTTAGTCTCCAGGTGACTCTTAGGCATGTTTGCAGAGGTCTAGTTGCAGTTGAGAAGGTCTAGTGTACTGGTGTTCTTTTTATACACACCTGAGACCTAATTGATCCATTATTAGTCACAGGTGAAGCTCATATAAGAAGGCGACAACACTTATGTCTTGGCAAAAATTGACTCAATGGGCTTTACCAAGCTGTGAATATTAGAATACTTTTTGTCGGTTTCGTTTTGCACTGAAACATTATTACAAAAGCTGTTGGGATTAAAATGACCCATTTCTTGTAACAAAATCTTGATTAGAAATATATTGCAGCGGCACTTCAGGTCAATTTGTACACAAGCGACAAGACTTTTGTCAGGGACTGTATGCTTGAGCAATGCTTATAGAAGTTTACCTACACTGTTTATGCTAAACAGGACATTTATAGATTTTAAATGTAGCTTTACCCCTGTAGGAGTCGCTTGAGTATTACACTGACAGTCCTCACTTCATACCTGGCAGCCAGGTGCAAGGTATTTTCTGCAGCCAGGCACACACACATTTAGGCTTGATGTAGTCAATGACCAGTCTAGGGGATGTTTCTTTTTGTAGTTTTATTTGGAGAACTAGGGTAGAGGGATTTGTAGTAGGATACTCCAGAATAAAACTATGTACAACTAGAGGACTCTAGCTGGTCTAGAACTGAGTAGTAGGTGAAGAAATTTGCTGGGAGCAGATGGTAGACTTATCCTACAGAGAAATCATTAGCATCTGGGCTGGTTCAAGGATATTTAAAATCCTAGGCGAAACATAATTTTTCCACCCCTGACTCCACCCCTTTGCTCTGCCCATGTATATGGTGGAGGTGGCAGTGGTTGAGATTTTTGTTGCTTCTTTCCACCTATTTCTTTAGTGTAAAAAATAACCCTGGGCTGCCTTTAGACAACTAGCAGCTAACACAGGAAACAGATTATAGCTATAAACAGAAAAAATACAGAAGAAGGCCACATAGCGTAATTCCGGAAAAAAATGAACAATACTTTAATGAAGCTATAAAACTTACATTTGGCAGGTTAAAAAGCGCTTTGGTTTACAGATGGTTTGTCAGTCTGAACTGTTGTGACACACCGTGGGCTTGGCTCTCATAATTGGGGTCACAATGTCCCTATATATTTGAAGGGCTGCAGTGGAGGAACACCCCAGACGTCGTCTAATGAGACGAAACGCGCCAAATGTAAGTTTTATAGCTTCATTAAAGTATTGTTAAATTTTTACGGAATTGCGCTATGTGGTCTTCTTCTTCTTCTGCTTTCCCCTTTCTGAACATTTATGCCGCAATGGTGAGATTTTGATATCACCTTCCATTGAATTATCCCTATGGAAATTGTGATTCTATGAATATCTTGATGTTTCATAGTCAAGTCACTGAGGATCCCTAAGTCTTCATCTAGTTCAAACCATCTGGTAAGCCTTCATTCCATCGGTGGTGGTTCATTTCACTTTCAAAAATTGTTTATGTTTACCGTCTGGATGTCAGCATGATGCTTTTAAGTTTTCATTTATCTTCCCACAGTTCTTTTTGTTTCACACACAGAGTGGACGCTTTTTGTGTTTTTCTTTTTTTTTGTTGCAAGGACTCTATACAAAAACACTCACTTGTTTAGTCTTTTGTCTTTTCACTACAACATGATATGTATTTATATTTATATCTCTATATGTATTCACAGTTTCACACAATTGTGTTGTCATTCACATTTGAATATTAAATGCTACACTATATATATTTTCCACCTATTACTTTAGCCATGGTCCTCAGGCCTGCACCTGCGCTTCTGGACAAATAGTGGCGGCACCGGCTCACTTCCTCACGCCAGCCGTGGTCTGCAGGTATATGGACAGGCTAGGGTAGTATATGGACAGGCTAGGGTAGTATATGGACTATGGACAGGCTAGGGTAGTATATGGACCGACTAGGCAGTATATGAACAGGCTAGGGTGGTACATAGACACGCTAGGTTGTATTTTGGGGGTCTCAGGGGGATAACAGACAAGGTTGATGATGAGGTGACAGATTGCTCCCAGCTACCTGTCACCTGCTAGAGCCCTGAAAAGCCCCAACCATACCCACCTACATTACACCCCATTGCGGTCCTGCACCAGTCATCTACCTGGGCTGTGATAGGGGGTAATTTTTGCTGTGACCTATGTACAGCCCCCACCAACCAAAGCTTCTCCTCCAGGTTGGCGGTCAGTAAAAATGCAGCTTCATCGCCATCCGTGTGAATGAGGCCATAGAAACACTGTCTGCCATACCCAGTTCCCCCATATCGCACAATCCAGCCCCCGATATCACAAAATACAGCCCCCCCAATGTCACACAATTCAGCCTTCACCCATATTCCACAATTTAGCCCTCCATATCACACAATACAGACCCTCCATATCACACAATACAGTCCCCTCATATCATACAATACAGCCCCCTATATTATACAATACAGCCCCCCCATGGATAAATTGAAGACAGTGAGGAGGCCAGTGTTCAGATGGGGGGTGTACTTTGTAATGAGGGGGAGGGGACACACACAGTCATCATCTCACCTAGCTGGCTTTTGGAATTTTTTCCTCAGCCCGGCCACCGACATGCTGTCCTCAGTGAGTGATGGGGGGAGGAGCCTGATGTTCGACGATCTGCTTGTGCTAGAACACAGAGGAGCGGGAGACGTCTGGAGAGGCACATGCCCTGTTTCCTCCCGTGTGATTGGAGAAATCATAAATCCCGCCTCTTTCTGCTGCAGAAGGAGGTGGATGTCCCCTCCCACTGCTTGTAAAAGCAATCCAGCAAATAGTTAGCTGTTAGGATTGCTTTTATAAGAGAGCCGACCGCCAGCTCAAAAAAAAAAAACGGTACTGGGATGATGACTGCAGCAGGTCTTTTTTTATAAGTGCTAATGTTTTTAAACATGTGTAATTCTGGTTTGGGTATTACCATTATTCTTATCTACTTCTATAAGGATACTTATCCATATATTGCTACAATTAAGCCCAGGATTGGTTGATTTGCATTAGCATCTGTATTGAATTTAACTTGTACAGGTGAATGACAACCACCCCAATTTATAACTAGCCTTTTCAGTAAGGCGCTCTCTCCCTGGAGCAGGGCTGTTCCTGGAGCCTGCGGCCACCAACTCATCCTCTTAGCAGCTGCCCATTCAGTTCATGGCATTGCTGGGGGGCAGAGACTAGAGGTTAGCTGACTAGTGAGGAATGTGAAGTGGGAGGGGCTGGAGGAGACCCTATCTCTTGATTTCGGCATAGGTGTCACTGCTACAAGGCACCACAAAGTCAGAGACACAGTGAAGCCGGAGACACGGTGAGTAACACTACCTGTGATTATAGTTGCCATTAAAAGTCCCCACTGCAGTTCTCAGATCAGCAGATGACCTCGATCAAAAGCACCTAATCCACTCATCCCATTTCCCCCATCCCCCCACCAAGGAGTAAGAGAAAGAATAAAAAAAGAGAATACATGGAAGGGAGAGGAAAAGAGGGGAAGGAACAAAGAAAAAGGGAGAGAAGGAATAAGAGAGAACAAGAAAGACTGCTAGAGGGAGGAATGGGGGAAAAAAAACAAGGAATTAGGATAGAGAGAGATAAAAGGGAAAGCAAGGAGAACAAAGAGAAAGAGTGGTACATCCTAAAATGAACAATAAGGGGTTTTAAGGTTGTACGAGTGGAGGGGATCCAGGGAGCGCTAAATGTCCGTGGGTTAGGGGCACAAATTACTTTTAGGGGCTCCCCACAACTTGGGAAATTTTATGAAGGGGTCACAGCATTAGAAAGGTTGAGAACCACTGACATACAGTATAGCAGTCGAAAAATTAATACTTTTTATCCTGTACTTGCTATGAAGAAATAATCTGTAACAGTGTCATGTATGCACTCTGTAATTTCAAAGATTATTTAAAATTATTATCTGTTAAAATTAGAAAATGTACCTAAAAAATATAAACCCTTTAAGAAAACTATGCATAGCAGCGAACCTTCACCATATACATGCTTGTTCTTATTCTGGACCCAGTCTTCACATGCAGCTATCAATACTAAGAATGGGACAGCATACAGGCCAGTCTTTATAACTGTGGAAAATAAAGTCTGCCTAATAAACTGTGACTAGAAATTAGGTATGAGCTTTGTGTCCGAGTCGAACGTATGTTCGACTCGAACATTGTATGTTCGATCGTTCGTTGAAATACGAACAAAACGGGTCGTTCGCACCAAATTCGAGTGACGCGCCACAGCCCATAATTCACTGCGGCATTGCTCGCTGATGATTGGCCATGCATGCACTATAACCCGCATGCTTGGCCAATCACAGCGCCGTCAATACAGAGAGCCGTAAATGGCCAAAGCCAGGGTGGCTTTGGCCAATTATGGCTCAGGGCTTTAGTACACGCCCCACACTATAAAAGGCCACCTGCAGGGTGGCCTTGTGTAGTGTGTTGCGGCGGTGGTTAGATATCAGTCACAGAGAGAGAGAGTGTGTCTTTTTTTCTAGGTAGATAGAGCAGGCAAGCAGGCAGGCTAGTCTGTTAAATTTACAGTGTGTAGAGGATATATATACATCCCAGGTGTTGTAAATATATAAACATAGGTATGACTAAGCATTGAGGATCAATGCGAAACGCGTCAGCTGTTTATTTCCCACTGTATGCTGTTTTTTGTAGTTTATTCCTTTTTTACCCAAATAAAGGTCACGTTTTTTCACATTTATTGGAGTGCGGCTGTCCATATACGTTTCTTCTTTTTGCCTGCCTAGTGCATTGCCAGCACCTGTTTGGTTTCTGAGTGGACATTGATTACCTGGAGCTCACCTGGAGCGGCAGTCTTTCCTATCTGTGCATGTGCCTACGGCGGCGCACGCACGCCCTAGTGGTCACAGGGCGAAGCAATGTAACATAACGTCGTTTCACCCAGCCGAGCCATGCTAAAACTACGGCAGCTGGTCTGCAAGTGGTTAAAGACTTGAACTCCTCTTGTAATCCTAAAGTGGTTCTAAAGCATTAACATTTTTAGAATTTTTACCTTAATGCATTTCTTGAATTAAAATAAAAAAATGTTTCGTAGCAGTATGCCTCTTCACCCCCCCCCCCTTATACTTACATGAGTCCTCCCTCATTTGATCTAGTGCTGTACCTTTCTGTAGCGGCTCTCCCTGCTCTCACAGGCTTTGCTGAGTTAGCCACTGCTGTCAGTCAAATCTCATGATGAGGGAGCGGTGCTGCGCCACTCTGTCATGTCTATGAAAGCAGGCAGCACAGCTTGGGATTGAGCCACCGGGTGTGCCGCCATAAGAAGCAGCATCCTGTGGTGGCACATGGAGAAGAGGAAAAGCCAGGAGAGCTGGCATGGGACCCTAGAAGAGGAGGTTTAAGGCTGCTCTGTGCATTGGAATTACACAGAGCAGGTAAGTATAAACCTGCTTGTGATTTAAAATAAAATAGAGTTCATAATTAGGTTAAAGAAGAACACCAGGCATAAATAAATGAAAAACGCAATGCCTTGCCAGCTGATGTACAGTACTGTGCAAAACTTTTCTACAAGTGTGAAAAAATGCCATAAAGTGGAAATGCTTTCAAAAGTATATTTCATTGTTTATTTTTATCAGTTTACTAAATGTAAAGTGAGTGACCAGAAGAAAAATGTAAATCAAATCAATGTTTGGCATGAACACCCTTTGGCTCCAAACCACCATCCATTCTAAAGGCCCATACACACGGTCTGACTTTTTGACAACAAACTTCAAAATTAGCAAGTTTTCAAAAAAGCTGACCGTGTGTACGTTCCATCGGACAAACTTTTTCATCGAACAAATGTTCACTCTGCAAACGGACAAACTTTTCAACAACAAAAGTCCTACGGAGCAAAATCCTATCGTGTTGTAACGGCCCTGGTGAACGGAGTGAACCACAACTGTGGTAGGAAGGATTTTAATGCTCTTCTCTATGTGAGAATTCAGGTTTAGACCCCAGGAGTTTGGGGGTTCTCTACATCATCTCTCTCTCACATAAAGATAGGCGTTGAGCTACTGAGCTTGGACGCATTACAACATGCGACCAGAGCTTAGCGTTTAAAATTCTAGTATGCACTTAAAGATTTCAATGCACAACTGCATGTAAGCGATTATCAGTATTACATAGCGTTGTGCATTAGGCCACTAAGGGAGAAGGTATGAAATACGTCAACCCTTAGCATAGAAAAGTTTAGGCGAACATGTCCCGCAACTTAGGGCATAGGCCCATAAACAGGTAGCACTTATGTCAAGCACGTAGTAAATAGGCGTTGTTGAGACAACTAATAGTTGCATATAAGAGGCAAATATAGCTCAGGTAATAATAGTTGCATATGAGAGGCAAATATAGCTCAGGTACTTTGAGAGTACACGTAGTAATATAGGAGTTGTAGAGACAACTAATAGTTAAATATGAGTGGCAAATATAGCACAGGTAATTTGAGAGTACACATAGTAAATAGAAGTTGTAGAGGCTACACTGATGGGGGGCTACACTGAAGGGGGCTGCACTGATGGGGGGGGCTACACAGAAGGGGGGCTACAGTGAACGGGGGGCTACAGTGAACGGGGGGCTGCACTGAACGGGGGGCTGCACTGAACGGGGGCTACACTGAAGGGGGGCTGCACTAAACAGGGGGCTACACTGAAAAGGGGCTACACTAAAGGAGGGGGGCTACACTAAAGGGGCTGCACTGAACAGTGGTCTGTGTAACATGCAGGAGGTCCAGAGCTGCAGGGTGCTGTGTAATGTAAATGGGTCCAGAGATGCAGGGTGCTGTGTAATGTAAAGGGGTCCAGTGATGCAGGGTGCTGTGTAATGTAAAGGGGTCCAGAGGTGCAGGGTGCTGTGTAATGTAAAGGGGTGCAGAGGTGCAGGGTGCTGTGTAATGTAAAGGGGTCCAGAGGTGCAGGGTGCTGTGTAATGTAAAGGGGTCCAGTGATGCAGGGTGCTGTGTAATGTAAAGGGGTCCAGAGGTGCAGGGTGCTGTGTAATGTAAAGGGGTCCAGCGATGCAGGGTGTTGTGTAATGTAAAGGGGTCCAGAGGTGCAGGATGCTATGTAATGTAAAGGGGTCCAGAGGTGCAGGGTGCTATGTAATGTAAAGGGGTCCAGCGATGCAGTTGTAAAGAGGGGGTACACAGTAGTGACAAAGAGATATTGAAGGATGCAGGGGGCACAGTGGGGTGTTTTTACATTTTAAGGTGGGGGTGCCAGATATAGGATCCGTCCCGGGTGCCAAATGCTCTAGGTACTCCCCTGTTCATAGGAATATTTAGCCTGGTGTCCCTCTGCTTACCACCCTGAATTGCTCTGCACCGGAGTATGATCCCCCTTCTGCTAATGATCCAGGTTACCCTCACCTTCCTCCATAGAAAGAAATCTCTCTGTAACAGTCTTTATGTTTACCCAGGTCGCCTGAGTATAAGTATGGTAAAACCTGTGGTATTGGGTTCCTGGAATGTGCATAGACTGGAGACCTCCATAAAGAAATGCTGTAATTGACTCTTTGCTCCACTTTAAGTCAGCAGTTATTTGTCTGCAGGAAATGCTTTTCGACTAAAGATACTACTAATCTACTGAAGAGGCGGAACTTTGCTTAACAGATTTATTCCCTTTTCCTAATACACTGTTGCACAGATTTCTGAACAATTAACTCTTTCTGATTCACCAGGGATTGTATGGGTCTGCCAGGACCTAGTTCTCCTGCTGGTGGCAGTGTGGTTCTCTCGGCTGAAAGCTGTAGTTCCAGTAATCACCATCGGGTGTCTGCCTGAGTGAGTGTTGAGTAAACAGGGAATACAGGTTCCCTACATTGTTGTCACACTATTGACACTATGCTCCCTGACTTATTTTATTGCACCCCCAGAGCAGATAGGCTAGATTTGGATCAGGTAATAACTTAAAACTAAAGACCTAGTGCACCTTTCTATGAACCAATTTAAATATTGTGACAATTAGCATATCTCACAGTCTAGATGCAGGGAAGACCAAGACTGTAGCTCCTCTTTCTCCATAATAAAAGCTGGGAAATCTTTATCTTAGAACGCAGCTAAAGGATCACACACACGATGAGAATATCATACAAATGATTGTCCTTTTTTTGCATGCTAGTCTCCATTATGAAAATAAAAACGTACTCAATTTACAAAAATTCTCGTACAACAAAATACAACTTCTGAAGTAATGTAATGTATTTTGTTGTATTTCTGGATGAAAATTGTGCTGATTAAAAGAAAATTGTATGATCTGGTATTGCACAAGAAACTGTTTCATGTTTGTTTCTTTGGATAATTTCGGATGAACTGTCGTGATAGGCTCTCAAAAGCTTTGTACCAACGATCATATTATTATACGATCGCTTCTAAAGCACTATATTTCTTACGATTTTCTGATTATGGTGCGAGGCTTAAGTACATGCTATGTCTCACTGCTGTATAATTGGTAGTGTAGCTGCACTCTCACCTCCTTGTTTCCCTGAAAATGAACTCCTCCCTTATACTGTACCAAGGCTCTGTAGATTACAGTACAAACTGAAAAAAATACCATACACTGGTCCTCGCAATCTTATGCTATAACAGCGATTAGGAACTATAGCAAAAGCTTGATAAATATTCTTATAAATATGTATCAGTTTAAAAAATATAATAAATATGTGGGATGTAGGTAATCCCACAAATATGACTCCTCTTTTTTTAGCCACCAGACCGCCCGCCACACATATACTGCGGCATTAGACACAGCAGGCTCGCGCACAACTGCTGCGGGAGTTTGTCCGCGGGTCCAGTGGACTTGATGTCCGCCGGCCACCCGGGATCGAGGTAAAGAGAGGCAGAATGAGGATCCGCCTATGTAAACAAGCAGTATCCCCATTATGACTAGTGTTGCTCACGAATATTCGCATTGCGAATATTCGCTACGAATATTGCATATTCGAGTATTCGCGAATATCTCGAATATCGCGGCGAATATTCGCTATTTCGAATATTCGTATTTTTCAAATTTCGCAATAAAGTTCGCAATAAAATTCGCATTCGTGAAATTTCGCATTCGCGAATTTCGCAATAGCGAAATTTCGCAATAGCGACATTTCGCATTTTTTTTTTATTTTTTATAAAATATAGCGAATATTCGTAAATATCGAATATTCGTGATATTTTATATATAAAAAATAATCGCGAAATTTTGCATTAGCGAAATTTCGCAATTTTTTTTTTTATAAAATATCACGAATATTCGATATTAACGAATATTCGCGACCGCATATGTGAAATTTCGCTTTTTTTTTTTTATAAAATATACCGAATATTCGTAAATATCGAATATTCGTGATATTTTATAAAAAAAAAAACGCGAAATTTCGCATTAGCGAAAATTCGCATTAGCGAAAATTCGCATTGGCGAAAATTCGCAATTTTATTTTTTTCTTTAAATATCACGAATATTCGATATTAACGAATATTCGATAATATTCTTCGAAATATTCGCGAAATCGAATATGGCGTATTCCGCTCATCACTAATTATGACAGGGGAGAAGAGAGAGAGAGCAGCTGTTCCTAGTGATCAGGAACAGTAATCTCTCTACTTCCAGTCAGTCCATCCCCCTGACAATTAGACCACATTGAGGAGTTTTTTAGGCGGTACAGCGCTAAAAATAGCGCTGCTATACCGCCTGAAAAACTCCTGCCCCAGCAACCTCAATGTGAAAGCCCGAGGGCTTTCACACTGAGGCGATGCGCTGGTGGGAGATAAAGAAATCTCCTGTCAGCAGCATCTTTGGAGCGGTGAGAGGAGCGGCATGTATACCGCTCCTTCACCGCTCCTTCCCATTGAAAACAATGGGAGACCGCGGCAATACCGCCCGCAATGCGCCTCTATAGAGGCGCATTGCGGGCGATATTAACCCTTTCACGGCCACTAGCGGGGGTTAATACCACACTGCTAGCGACCGCAACTCGCGGCAATTCCGGCGGTATAGCGCCGCTATTTTTAGCAGCGCTATACCGCCAGCGCACCTCCACTGCCCCATGTGAAAAGGGCCTTAGAAAGCACCTCCTTAGGCAACAAATTACCCTTTGATCACCCCTTGTGCTAACCCCTTTCCTGCCAGTGCCATTTATACAGTGATCAGTGAATTTATATAGCACTGATCACTGTACTGGTGTCACTGGTCACCAAAAAGTGTCACTTAGGGTCAGATTTGTCCGCCGCAATGTCACAGTCCTGCTTGAAATCTCTAAACCCTGCCATTACTAGTAAAAACAATAAAAAAATAAAAAGTCCCTAAATCTACTTGTTGGCAAAACTCTTGTTGGCAATCGCAGAGGTCAGACGTTTCTTGTAGTTGGCCACCATGTTGCCACATATCTCAAGAGGGATTTTTTTCCCACACCTATTTGCAGATCCTCTCAAAGTCATTAAGGTTTTGAGGCTGACCTTTGGTAAATCAAACATTCAGCTCTTTACACATATTTTCTATGGGATTAAGGTCTGGAGACTGGCTAGGCCACTTCAGGACCTTAATGTGCTTCTTTTCGAGCCACTCCTTTGTTGCCTTAGCCATGTGTTTTGGGTCATTGTCATGTTGGAATACCCATCCATGACCCATTTTCAATGCCCTGGCTGAGGGAATGAGGTTTTCAGGCGCTGCAGGATTTCAGTCCTTCACGGCGTAGTGTGTTACCAATTGTTTTCTTGGCGACTATGGTCCCAGCTGAGATCATTTACAAGATTATCATGTGTAGCTCTGTGCTGATACCTCACCGTTCTCATGATCATTGAAACTCCACAAGGTGTGATCTTGCATGAAGCCCCAGACCGAGGGAAATTGACTGTTATTTTGTGCTTCCACCATTTGTGAATAATCGCACCCTCTCACCAAGCTCCTTGCCGATGGTCTTGTAGCCCATTCCAGCCTTGTGTAGGTCTAGAATCTTGCCCCTGACATTCTTGGACAGCTCTTTGGTCTTAGCCATAGTGGAGAGATTAGAATCTGATTGATTGCTTCTGTGGGCAGGTGTATTGTATACAGGTGACAAGCTGAGATTAGGAGCACTCCCTTTAAGGCCTCTTTCACACAGAGCGGTCCGTTTTTCGGTCCGCTCCGTGTGTGTCCGTCGGCTCAGCGGGGGGTCCCGCCGAGCTGTCGGCGGACAGGCGGTCCCCGCATACTGTGCAGGGACCGCCCTGTCTCTCCTCCGCTATCCCCTATGGGGAATCAGATGAAAACAGACCGCCTGTCCGTTTGCATCCAATCCGATCCGCCGGACGGAAGAAAAATAGGGTTTTCTTCCAATCCGGAAAAACGGATCTTGCTGACGTTAGCGGATGCATCATCCGCTAACAGACGCGATCCCATAGGGGCCCATTACAAGTCCGTAAACGGACTTGTAATAAGTGGACGAACGGTCCACTCATGTGAAAGGGGCCTAAGAGAGTTCTCCTAATCTCAGCTTGCTACCTGTATTGAAGAAACCTCGGAGCCAGAAATCTTGCTGATTGATAGGGATCAAATACTTATTTCACTCATTAAAATGCAAATAAATGTATAACTTTTTTGAAGTGTCTTTCTGGATATTTTTGTTGTTATTCTGTCTCTCACTGTTAAAGCGGTTGTAAACCGCATATATACCGTATTTATTGCGGTATAACGCGCTCCCGCGTATACCGCGCACCCCCAAAGTGCCCCCCAATCCTGTGGAAAAAAAGTTATTTTGTACTTACAGTTTTGGTGTCTTGCGCGGCGTCCATCGGCGGCCTCGTCGGGTTTGGCGTCCTTCTGCGGCTTCGGGTGTCCTTCTGCGGCGGGTCCGGTGTCCTCTGCGGCGGGTCCGGTGTCCTCTGCGGCGGGTCCGGTGTCCTCTTCGGCGGGTCCGGTGTCCTCTTCGGCGGGTCCGGCGTCCTCGCGTCCTTCCCGCTCGTTTCCCGCGCCGAGTTTTGAATACTGCGCCAGCATATACTGAGCGCAGTACACTCGGGCAGGCTCGGCAACTTTCGCGCTCACGTCCTGTACGTCCAGGACGTAACCGCGGAAGAAGCCGAGACTGGCCGAATATACCCGAGTGTACTGCGCTCGGTATATGTCGGCGCAGTATTCAAAATTCGGCGCGGGAAAGCGGGTATCGGCGTATATCGCGCACCCACGATTTTGCCCTGATTTTCAGGGCAAAAAAGTGCGCGATATACGCCGATAAATACGGTAATTTTAATTTTTTTTTTTAAACCTGCAAGGCAAAAGGCATAATCAGCTAGTATGCACTGCATACTAGCTGATTATGAGATACTTACCTCGCAACGAGGTGAAGAACACTTACCTGGTCCACGCTGAGCGAGATGTCATCTTGCTCTGGCGTGTCTTCCGAGTATCGCCGCTCCATCGCTCTGATTGGCTGGAGCGGCGATGACGTCACTTCCGCGCGTGCGTGCGGGAGATTTTAAATCGGCAAGGTCCGGCGGCTGCCGGTCCTTTCGCATGGATTCCCCCCTGCGCATGCGCCGCTGCAATCAGCGGCGCATTGCGAGGGGAATATCTCCTAAACCGTACAGGTTTAGGAGATATTCTTTATACCTACAGGTAAGCCTTATTATAGGCTTATCTGTAGGTAAAAGTGAAAGATAGGGGTTTACAACCACTTTAAAATAAACATACTATAAAAATTATAGACTGATCATTTTTTTGTCAGTGGGCAAACATATAAAATCAGCAGTAGATCAAATACGTTTTCCCTCACTGTAGCTGGAGAATGAAAGGTAGAAACTGGCTACTTGATATGGAGCAACACAAATAGTTCTTATTTCTGGCAATTTGATAAATGAGGTCCTGCACCTTAAGTGTTTATATAGTGATGTCAAAAAACATTTGTTATTTTGTGTTTTCTGCTAGCCATCATTGCATGCCATAAAATATGACTTCACTAGGCATCGATGTAAATGATAATTTAGTGAAGCACTTAAGTAGAATATGCCTATTGTTGTCATGGGCTGTAGCACGCAAAAGAGAACAGAGACTGTTTATTTGCCACAAGGCTTACTATATAAACTTTAGTAATAGCCTTAACAGCCATGGGAAATAGTCAAAGTCACATTAAAGGAACCAAAAGCTGAAGAGAGGGGGATGGCTTGAAAAAAATGGCCTTTGGGATTTATCAGAGCATAGTAAAGTTACCTGAAAGAAAGGGGTGTTACTTGTGACCCTTGAAGAGGGCACCCTGTTTCAGAGAGAATCTCTGTTCCACTTTCACCCCTAATCCCCTCTTTCACATGCACAGCCAGTTTCTGTACAATGGCTTGGTTACAAACAGACTTGAAACTGCCACTTTACAGACAATTAGCAGAGACATTAATCAGACTGGACTGAGCTCAGATTGTTGTGTCGCCTTCAGAAACAGACACATTCATGTGACATAGAAGGCTAAGGAGTACACATTGTAGCATCTCACAGTGTTGAGGTAAACCTTAATTTCAGTACATCTTTTAAGTGAACAGGTTGTTGAATATTAAATGATATACTGATAACATGAAGTTATTTTTCCCAACCCTACTTTATCTTTCATAGTCTAATGCCTTGTACACACGATCGAAATTTCCGATGAAAAAAGTCAGACGGATTTTCCGACCACGTGTGGGCCCCATCTGACTTTTTTCCGTCGTAGTTTAAAAATAGTTTTATTTTTACCGGTGGAAAAAAAATCCTATCGGAAACTCCGATCGTCTGTGTGGAACTCCGTTGGAGAAAAAACACGCAGGTCCAGAATCAAGTCGACGCATTCTCGGAAACATTGAACTTATTTTTTCTCGGCTCGCTGTAGTGTTTTACGTCACCATTTTGGATGGTCGGAATTTGGTGTGTATGCAAGACAGCTTGAACGGAATTCCGACAGATTTTATCCCACCTGAAATTCAGATTGTGTTTACAGGGCATAAGAGTTACAATGTATGTTCAAATTATCCAGAGTTAGTGTACTGTATATTTACTGTACAGTGCTTAGTATGTTTGCAAAGTCATCCATTAGATTATTCCAGTAGCAAATTATTAAACGAAATTATTCAACTTAAAAACAGTTATCAACTATGTCGGGCATCACCAAATGGCGAACCGTGCGGCCCGCGGCACTCTGTCATTCGGACCGCCTCGCTGCCACGATGTAGGAGACTTTTCTTCCTCCTGCCGTCGCTCTGTAATCCTCACAGAGCTGACAGCGGGAGGCGGAACAATTCTGGGTGGAGGGTGGAGCTGCCCGAGATTATCAAACAGGCGATTGGCTGCTAGGACTGTCCTTCATCCTAGCAGCCAATCATCTGTTTGTTACCTCGGCCCTCCATCCAGAACTGTCCCGCCTCCCTCCCTGCAACTCCTCTCCTGTCCCTATCCAGACATGCTGTGCCTCCCTCCGATCCATCTCTGTAAGGTAGGACAGTGAGGGGGTGAAGTAAAGAGCTAACATCTGAATGTGGGAATAGGATAGTGAGCCTCAGGATTGCAGTGATGTGGAGGGAGAGGCTGAGGACATCAAAGAGGAGGAGCTGAGCACTGGTGTGTGGGGGAGACTGAGGACTGGAGTGTGGGGGGGACTGAAGACAGGAGTGTGGGGGGGACTGAGGACTGGAGTGTGGGGGGGGGCTGAGGACAGGAGTGTGGGGGGGACTGAGGACTGGAGTGTGGGGGGGACTGAGGACTGGAGTGTGGGGGGGACTGAGGACTGGAGTGTGGGGGGGACTGGGGACTGGAGTGTGGGGGGGACTGAGGACTGGAGTGTGGGGGGACTGAGGACTGAAGTGTGGGGGGGGGGGACTGAGGACTGAAGTGTGGGGGGGAGCTGAGGACTGTAATGTGGGGGGACAGAGACTGTAATGTGGGGGGACCGAGACTGCAGTGGGGGGAGCTGAGGACTGTAATGCGGGGGGAGCTGAGGACTGGAGTGTGGGAGGAGCTGAGGACTGGAGTGTGGGGGGAGCTGAGGACTTTAATGTAGGGGGAAGTGAGGACTGTAATGTGGGGGGAGCTGAGGACTGTAATGTGGGTGGACCGAGACTGGAGTGGGGGGACTGAGGACTGTAATGTGGGGGGAGCTGAGGATTGGAGTGTGGGGGGCCTGAAGAAGTTAAATTGGGGTGACCAAGAACTGTCATGTGAGGGGGGCTTAGGATATTAAAGTGGAGGTTGGGAATGTAATGTGGGGGGTAGGCTGAGGACTGTAATGTGTGTGTGGGGGGGGGGGGGTGACTGAGGACTGTAATGTGTGTGGGGGGGGGCTGAGGACTGTAATGTGGGGTTATGATATAAATAGGGGCAGAGGACTGTACTGTTAATGGGGATTGATGTTAAGGGAGTGTGAGAACATTACTGTGGAAAGAGTGGAGGGGGTGATGTAAAGGGGGAGCTGAGCACACTCATCAAGAGGGGATCTTGATGTGAAGGAGGTTGAGGACTGTGATGAGCACTGGGGACTAAGGATGCTGATATAAGAATTGGTTAAGATCTGTGCGTGTGCATTAGGTGCACAAGTTGTGGGTGGTTTAGCCTATTTTAATGGACTGCACTACCCATAAGAAACAGAGAGAAATAAGTCCTTGACCTTTTTTTAAATTGCGCCGCACCAAGCTGCATTGTGCTGCATTGTGCTGCAGCAACAGAGGTCCGACATGATATTCAGACCTCTGCTAGAAGAAAATTTTACTGGCCAGACCTCAGCCAATTGTAATTCAATACCCCTGAACTATGTATTTTTTTTAAATGCAATAAATCGGGCTTGCTCAGCATGCTTCTTTTCTATTCAAGTCTGTGTTTCTACATTTTCTAAAGGATCCACCAGGGTCAAGTCCAATGTTGAGGTTTTGCACTTTACTGAAAAGAAACCCTGAAAAGGTTGTTATTATCTGGGACAATAATTAGGATGAGGATAGAGAAAAAAAAGAAGAAAAGGAAATAATATCATATAACCACATACAAATTTAGCATAAAAAGCAATCCTATACATTCCACTAAACTAAACTTCACAGGCCACCAGTCCTACAAAAAGTAAAAGGCTTATGTACAGAAGAAGTAAGAAAAATAATAAACTGTAAGGCAGAGATAAACTATATTAAGTCACAAATTAATGTAATTCTGTAATCATTAGTTCACTTTTAATTGAAAAATAATAATTATTTAATGCAGTAAAAACAGGAGCCTTTAAAGTATTGGGGGTGCAATGTCAGGCTCCTGCACACACTGCCTACAGCTCTGTGCCTGTACCTCTGTAAGGGCTGTCCATTTCAGAGCTGAAGGCAGTGTAAATGAACTACAAGTGTGCTAATCAGTGCACCTGCAATTCATTTGAACTACAAGTTTGTCTTTCGTGATGGAAGTGATTCCCCCTATGATGAAATGACATGAGCCCTGCACAGCTGTGCCATTTTCAAAATATGACAGCAGATGCGGGGAGAAGAATCTATGCTTGCTGTCATACCATGGACTGACTGGAAACTTTTGGCTCATGGGACCCAGTACAAACCAGAGGCCCCCTCTCCTACTTCCCTGCCTCCTGCCGGCCCCCATCCCAGGCTAAATCTCTGCTCCAGGTACCCTCTGCTCTCCAGGCCGGGCGGGCTGGACAGCACCTGCTGCACCAATTCCAAGTTCCCGAATTGGCTGGCCAAAGGCTGCAGCGGGGGAGCCGGGGCAGCTTGGTCAGGGCTGGCTGGAGGAGGAGAGCCTCCAGTGGGGCTCTGGGCCGGCATCTGCTCAGACTGGGTATGCCATTCATGCCAGGGGGTGGCCCCTCTCTCTGTCCTCGTTCTCATCCCACACTCTGTAGGAAATTGTCAGGCAGAGACAAAACTTGAAGCTTGCGGGCCCCCATGCAAAAGCCATTCCCTCATGCGCCAAGAAATTCTCACTGTGTGCCAAGATACTTCAATTGGCTAAAGAGTTATTTTAGATCTTTATTTACATTGAGGGGTGAATTCAAAAAGCCCCCCCTCCTAGTAATGACAGATTCCCCTGCCAAGCTCCCCTCTACTGCTAAAATTGACACAATAAAATATGAGGCCCCTGGAGCCTGCAGCCCCTGAGGAGGAGTTAGGGAATTTTGTAGTAATTTTGGGGGATTTTTCTGTCATTGTTGGCAGGAGCTGTGGGGAGGAGGGGCGTGTCTTTTTTTTGGCTGTCCGTGTTGTGGGGTGATTGGACATTCCTGGGTGAGGGGACTAGAGGGTCCCTGATAGGGGACATGGTCCAAGCAGTGTCAAGTGGTCCCGGCTACCAGGTGGCCCTCTTGTGACAGCCCGGTGTTAGTCCCCAGTTGTCAGCACAAAGCACTGAGGGAGGGGAGTTGAAGGGGAAGGGGGACTAGAACATGTTACGCCCTAAATAGAGGAAATGGAAATGGAGCCTATGACTCCCACTGCTGCCTGTATTCTGTGAGAAGAGGAAGTCAATGCAATGGTGCTGTAAATGGGGGACATTGCTGAATTGTGAAGGGGCAGGTAAGTGTTTAGGGTTATTTAAAGGTGGGAGCTAGTGGAACATTTTTTACCTTAATGAAGGGAATACATTAAGGTAAACATTTTGGCTTTAGAACCACTTTAACCACTTCAGTCCCGGAAGGATTTACCAACTTCCTGACCAGGCAATTTTTTGCGATACGGCACTGCATCGCTTAAACTGACAATTATCCGGTCGGTCGTGCAATGATGTACCCAAAAAAAATTGATGTCCTTTTTTCCCACAAATAAAGCTTTCTTTTGTGGTATTTGATCACCTTTGCAGGTTTTATTTTTGCCGCTATAAACAAAAACATTTCCAATAAAAAAGTAAAAAAACGAATTTATTCACTATTTTAAGCCGATATGTATTCTGCTACATATTTTTGGTAAACATTGCATCTACAAAATAAGGGATAGATTTATGGGTTTTTTTTTTTAATTTTTTTTTACTAGTAATTGCGGCAATCAGTGATTTTTAGCAGGTCTGCAATATTGCGGTGGACAAATTGGACACCTAACTGTCATTTTTGACACTTTTTTGGGAACATTATTACAGTAATCAGTGCTAAAAATATGCAGTTACTGTACTAATGACACTGGCAGGTGTTAACATTCGGGGGCGATCAAGGGGTTGGATGTGTTCCCTGCAGGTGTTTTCTAACTGTATGAGGGACTGTGTGATTAGGGAAACACATAGATCCATCTTCCTGCTTAGCAAAAAGACAGGATCTGTGTGATCTCCCCTGTCAGAATGAAGATTTGCCTTGTTTACACAGGCAGATCCCTGTTCTGTCACTGCGGAGAAAGATCGCGGATGGCCGGTGGACATCGAGTCCACCAAAAACGCTGATTGGCTCCCCTGCTGGCCAATAGGAGCATGCGCATACAAAAGCGAGTTCTGAGCATACAGCTACAGGGGTTTGCAGGATCGTGCCACCTTGCCGCAGTATAATAATGGCGGCTGGTCAGCAAGTGGTTAACTTGTATAAGAGGTATATTAGGAAAAAACTTCAGCTGACCAAAAAGAGCATTCGAGAAAGACTACAGTTTGCCATTGAATATATAGACAAAGACCAGGTCTTCTGCAACAATGTGTTGAAGACTGATCAATCAAGTTGTTTGGTTATAGTAACAGTAGACATATTTATAACAAACTGACAGCATTTCAGGGGAGGATTGCAGAACACAGAACAACTGTGAAGCATGGGGATAGAATTGATATGGTTTGGGATTGCTTTGCTACCTCAGGGCTTGGACAGCTTGCAGTCATTTAGGCAACTATACATTCTTCCTCATATTGAAGTGTGCTTGATGAGAAGGTGTCCAAATGTTGGAGTTGAACCAGAAATGGTTCTGTCAACATTATAATAATTTAAAGCTCAATAACAAATTTACTAAAGGATGGCTCAAAAAGAAAAAATGCTGGATTATGAGCTGTCCTGCTGACAGCCCTGATTTGATTCTGATTGACATTTTGTACAGGGATTTCATGCAAGGAAACTCACAAACCTCTTGAAAATTAAAGGAATTTTGCTTGGGGTAGTGATTAACAATTTTGATGTTGAGCTCAAAAACTGGTAGACAGTTTTACAAAAAAAAAAGAAGCACATTTTTCTTGTATTTTTATTTAAATGTATCACTTTTATTTGTAGGTACTGTTTGAAAGAAGATCTAATGCATGTTTGTTCAAATATGTTGAAAAATGGTATACAAAATTTTCCACATGACTGTATATTACCTATATTTATCAGCATTATTTATAGGTCAACCAAAGCTATACGAGTCAGATATTACAGGAACTCCAATTATGTTTTTTTTTATCATTACCACAAATATGCAAACGTGTGCAATATATAGTGTAGCAATATTGTCAGCAATTCTTCTATAATGTCTTGATCAGAATTCCCCCTCCCCCTCTTTTCCTCTCCCTTCCATGTATTCTCTATTTTTATTTCTTCTCTTAATCCGTGATGGTGAGGGGGGGGGGGGATAGGACGAGTGGCAGTGCTGGTGGGGAGTTGAAATGAGTGGCAGTGCTGGGGGGAGTTCTGATCAGTCAACTTAGGTGCTCATGATCAAGGTCATCTGCTGATCTGAACTGTAGTGGGGACTTTTAATGGCAACTGTAGTCACAAGTAGTGTTACTCACTGTGTCTCCGGCTTTGTGGTGTCTCATAGCTGTGACACCTATGATAAAATCAGAGGATAGGGACTCCTGCAGCCCCTCCCACTTCACATTCCTCACCAGTCAGCTGACCTCTAGTCTCTGAATGGGCGGCTGTGAAGAGTCTGATCAATATAAGGAAAGAAAAATGGACAGCCACACTCCAATGGATGAAACGACTAAAAAATAGTGCCTGTTTATTCCAGTCAAAAAACTAAAACAGCAAAAACAGCAAACAGTGGGGTAACAAAAGCTGACGCGTTTCACATCGACAACCGATGCTTAGTCATAGCTTTATCTTGTGAAGTGTCTGAGTGGGATACCGTGGCTCCAGGGACAGCCTTGCTGGGTGGCCGCGAAAAGGCTGGGAGAGCGGAGGCTTCAAGAACAGCCCAGGGTTTGGTGACCCCTGGCAAATCTTCAATCGACCCCCGAGGGGGTCCCGTCCCCCAGGTTGAGAACCACTGACCTAGAGGCAATGCATTTCAGTACTTTGCTTTGGTGGCTTGTCATTTCAGGGTCACAGTAAATACCAATCTTCTGTGCACGGATCCCAGACAAAGTCCAGGCCTTTTATAGACTCTGCACCTTGGGTAAACCAACACCTTCCAGTAATGACACTGAGTATTCATACCATTCACACCCTTCTGTGACAGTTGCCCAGGTCCTAGAAATTCTCCTAACTGGTAACCGTTTTCTGCTGCTTGCGACAATGATGTTGGTATGTTGGCCATTACTCATAGCTGTAGTATACCAGCTGTGCTTAAAAAAGTGTAAACCTCAACTAAGACCATAGATTACAGATTTTTTTGGTTTGCTGTGACTATTATAATGCAAACCAGATGTACTGTACATATTTTTAAAAGCATTGTATACAATTTTTGGAAATGATATGTGAGAATCAAGCAATTTTTAAACAAAATTGTTCATTTTTTCCGATCACATCTGCTCATAATATAGTACATTAAAACTGGATATTTTAACATTTCCACTGTCCCAACAGTTGATAAGATCAATGACACTGATAACATCTCCACTGTCATAGTTATCTGAATAGAGTAATTCACCCCGCTGTATGATATTTACCAGTTTATCAAGTTTCTTGATTTTTTTGACAGATTGGGCAAGGCACTGTTCCATACATACAGTTGCCAGCCTAACACCTCAGTTCATTTCCTATTCATCTTTGCATTTTTAACCCATTCTGAAAAATACTCCTCTTTCACTGTCTTGTTCTGTTCTAATCTGGCAAAAGGCTGCAGTATATGGCAGGGTCCATATGTAGTCTGTGCTACTGATTGGCAGGCTGCTTCTGCCTTAGTAGTCAATCAGTAGTATTTCCTACACACAGATTTCACCAAAAATAGAATTGAAGAAAGCCCAGAGCTACTATCATTTATGTATAAGGGTCACCATACATGTTACAATATTTTTACAACCCCCTTTAGATTTACCAAAACAATATAATATAAGGACCTTTGTAATATATCCAAACATTTTGTATCCAATCAATTGGCCTTTGCATTAGAGCTGGTTCACACAGGGGCAACAAGACTTTGTGCGCGATTTTACAAGGCGACTTCAGCGCATCTTTAGCGTGACTTACAAGGCGACTTCAAGTCGCCTCCAGGACAGGCGACTTTGGCCAATCAAACAACAATCTGCTCTGTGGGAGGGAGGGGTATATCTGAGAAAACTAGTTTCCCTTCCTGAAAAGTTGCTTCAGGTAAGACAGGGGATCCGACTTGGAGGCAACTTCCATTGAAATCAATGGATACAAGTTGCCTAGAAGTCGCCTTGAAGTAGTACAGGAACCTTTCCTGAATTCGGAGCGACTTCAGTAGTGTGCTTTAAGAAGACTCTCATTGACTAACATGTAATTTGACATGCCGCGCTACACAAGTCGCCCCCCAGGTCGCGGTAGTGTGAACCGGCTCTTACATGGCTGTTGGTAGATCTAAGGCCAGGTTCACATCTATCCGTGTTGGATTAAGTGTGTTTTTTTTATTATACAATCTGTTTATTAGTATTTTCTTCATCACAGATACATTATAAAATGAAACAAACATGGAAAACAAAAAACATACGTATTTTCAGGATTCATACAACAAAAACATATTACATACCAAACACGTAAATATATATAAATATATAAAAACAAAAACAAAAAAAACAATCCACCCTCCCCCAACCCCAATTTTCCCTCCTCTGTCCCTACTCCCTCCCTCCCTCATCCCCTATCCCCCTCCGTCCATAAGCTCCCCACACCATTCCTTCTTTCTTGAGTCATCATACCTTAATTATTCTATAACTAGTAAATTATATATTTACCCCTATGCTTTCATCTAGTTCTAGAATAAATGGTGTAAATCCTGGTAACAACAACCAGGGTCCCCAAATTTCACCAAATGTATTTGTTAAACCCCTATTCTTATATACCTGCCATTCTTTTAACAATACATTGTTCACCTGTATCTGCCATTCCTCATATGTTGGGCTTCTGGAGGATATCCATTGCAATTACCGTATTTATCAGCGTATAACACGCACAGGTGTATAACATGCACCCTAACTTTAAGAGAGAAGTTTCAGGGAAAAAACTTCCACAGCCCCCTGCGGATAACACGCAGGCACGCAGAAACTAGCAGGGTAAAAAACTGAGTGTTATACGCCAATAAATACAGTAACTAATCTAGTTGCCGGAGTATATACTTATTTTTGTAAGTATCCTACCAAACATATTTTTGGATCTATCTGTATCTGGGTTTGGTACACATGGTTAATCGTTTCTATCACAGTCTGCCAAAATCTAATAAACAATTTAGGGCAATTCCAAAGCATATTCCTTAGGTCAGCAGATACGCTTGAACATCTCCGACATTCTGATGTTTCCCGTCTACCCCATTGATATAGTTTAGCTGGTGTCCTATAAGCTCTATATATTATGTATAATTGGGTTATGCATTGTTGTGAAGATATTGATACATATTGTACAGATTTCAATATACCCTGCCATGTTTCATCTGTAATTTTTCCAAGATCTTTTTCCCATCCTTTTCTCGCTAAGCAGCTATTTGTTTCTCTTGTCTGCTCAGTTAAGCGACCATAAAGAGTAGATATCAAACCCTTCTTAACCTGTTTCATTGCTAGGGTAACCATAAGTGGCATATTTTGTATCTTAACTTTTTTTACCTTTAAACTGACTTTGTAGCGCATGGCGCAATTGTAAAAAACATTGAAAAAAGTGTGAGAAGGAAGTATGTATGTTTTCTGTAAATCTTGAAATGTTTTTAATACATTGTCAGTGTAAAGCTGTCCAATATGTTTTATCCCCTTTTCTCGCCATACTCCAAATCCTTTTAATTTGTCTAATTCCTTATATTTTTTATTACCCCACAAGGGGGAGTATACTGATATGTAATTATATTGCATAATACGTTTAATTTCCTGCCAGACCTTATGTATAAATAAGTCCAAGAGTTGAGCATTGCCCATCAACCAGGCTACCTGATTCTATTTGAGCTATCAAATGGTATTGTGAAGAATGAAGATCTACTCTGAATTATTGATTGAATAGGGTCTGTCCAATCTATTACTTCCCATCCTGCAACCTGTTGTAGTTGTGCTGATAAAAAATAAATTTTAGCATTTGGAACAGCAAGGCCACCCTTATCTTTGGGAAGTTGTAATGTATTAAGTTTAATTCTAAAGTTGTGTCGCTTCCATAGCAAGGTTCGAAAAAGGGAATGTATTTTTTTTTAAAACCATTTAAGTGGTATCCAGATTGGTGAATTGTGTAAGACATAGGGGGTTATTTACTAAAGAAAAATCCACTTTGCACTGCAAGTGCACTTCCAAGTGCACTGAAATTGCACTTGGAAGTGCAGTTGCTGTAGATCCAGGGAAAATAAAAAACAGTATTTTAGCTTGCACATGATCGGATGATAAAATCAGCAGAGCTTTCCCTCATTTCAGATCTACCCCTCAGATTTACAACGACTGCACTTTCAAGTGCACTTGAAGTGCAAAGTGGATTTGCCTTTCATAATTAAGCCCCATAGAGTAACTGTGGAGCCCACACCATTTTTTATTAAACTGGCTCTCCCCCGCAACTGACAACTTTAGTTTAGACCATACTACTCTTCATCTTAAACGTATCTAATATGGGGGCTAGGTTATAATTATTACATTCCTTTAAATTTAAAGAGACTCTTATACCTAAATATTTAAAGGATGTAGCAACCTGTATTTTATGCTCTATTTGTGGTAAAGCCACTGTTACCTCATCAACGGGGAGTAGTACTGATTTTACCCAAATTATAGCAAAAGCTGAGAATCTACCAAATTTTTCAATCAACTTTATCACATATGTTGGGAATTGATCTGTCTCCCAAAATTAATGCATTATCTGCGTATAATGAAATTTTATCGACTCTTCCTTCCTCCCTAATAGCAACTGTCTGTCTAATTGCTATTACCAACGGTTCTCTAACCAATGCGAATAGCAACAGTGACAGCGGGCACCCTTGATTAGTACCTCTAGTAAAAAAAAAAAATGCTTTGATATTCCTCCATTTATCTGTATACATGCTCATGTGGCTGTGTATAATAATTTGATCCACTTTACAAAATCTTTACCCAACCGGAATTCCTCCATAGCCTCCTATTGATATGTCCACTCGACGCAATCAAATGCTTTGGCCGTGTTTAGTGATAATATGGCTCTCTTCCCTACATTATCTGATGGTATCTGTAGATTTAAAAAAAGTCTTCTCAGGTTTGTTGTTGTGGACCTTTCAGGTACAAAACCTGATTGGTCCACATGCACCAACTTATGTATAACCCTATTCAGCCTATATGACAAGGCCAATGAGATTCTGGTAATAGATGGTCCTTATTTGGCTTGGGTATTACCATGATGATAAAAACTACTGGGTTACAGGAACATTTTACAATAATAAAATAATCGTTCCACTGTTACAAAGCTGTGATTGTCCCCATGTTTTGCACAGCTCAGTACGTGCACCACTATAACATAATGAGGAGTGTGGAGGGTTAGTATATAATTCATCCCAGTTGTCCGCTACACTAGGTACACTGCTGGTCTAACCAATTATTTACTAATTAAAAAACAATAAACCTAATTCAAATTACAACAAATGTCTTTTAAAATTTCAAATATTACACCTATTGCAAATGTAACCACTTCACCAAATATATTCAAATATTTTACAATTTCCCCACAGTCTCATCTGTTTTCTCTCAGCACTCTTATGTACTGCAATAGGGATCTGCTTGCCATTTGTAGTTTTTGGCTACTAAGTGCCACAAGTCCATTCAACTCTGTAAAAACTGGAGACTTGAGAGTAAAGGGAAGATAAATCACTCACTCTCACCTCCTGAGATTACATTTGAATATAATATTAGTATGTTAAGTTTGAATTGCTTAGGTTTTTGACAGGTTTACCCAAAGTCTAACTTGGACTAAGGGCAAAACTTTTTTATTTTAGATTTTGGACAGAGTGGAGAGGGATAAGAACGCCTGCTAGTTTCTAATGCTGTCTGTGTCCCCATTAGAGAGAGTCACCCTATTTGTCCTGTTTACCATTATCATTGAAAGTGAAAGTAAAAGAAAATCCCAAGTTGGGTTGTCCTTAGAAAAGTAATAAATGGCGACACTAGTTCTGGTGACTTGGGGGTTCCCCAGAGAATCCCTTAATTTGCAGGGATTTCCTCTCACTTCCTGTTTTGCTATTGGACAGGAAGTGAAGGTAAATCTCCCCAATGGGAAACTAAACCAGAGGCTATAAGCCCTCCCTTAGCCTTTCCAAAATCGAAAAAAAAAAAGTTTGCCTATAGTTCTACTTTAAGACATCCTACTGCAGTTTTTTAAAAATATTTCTGGCGTGTCAGTACAGTACTGATTGTGTGGCTGTGGACCGGACTCTGCAGGTGTCAGTATGGTATTTAGTATGTCTTTGGGGATATTATTCTGGTTGTGTCAGTATGTTGATTATTATGTTTCTATGGTGTTTTTTTTAAACAATTGCCATGTTAAATACAAAAATAATAATATACCATGTGAAATGAAATAAAGTGACAGTAGTCAGTCCATAGGATTTCCATATAAGTCCATACAGAAATTAAATGATATATTATTTCAACACGTGTCCAAATGGTAGTGAGCGATCGTACACCCAGGTGCACCTTCCACCATATAAATACAAGATGTGTCCTTACCAGAGAGCCAGACTCCACAGTCTAATCACACATGGAATCACACATCATGAAGGATCCATCCACTTGAGGTAAAGAAAGGTGGCGTCACATCCGCTGGTGCTGGTCAATCACTCTTTCTCATGGAGGTTTATGTAAAAAAGGCAAAAAGTCGCCACTCAGCGTAAAACGAGGGTGGTTTTATAGAAAAAGAGGGACCACAGGTCCAATGCAATGTAACAAGTTGATAAAAAGGTTCTCACATAAAAATCTGCAGATTAGAGTAGCGTGGTATCGCTGGACAAACTCTGCCTTACTAGTTTCATCACACATCAGGGACACGTGTTGCAACAATATATCACTTAATTTCTGTATGGACTTATATGGGAATCCTATGGATTGACTACTGGCACTTTATTTTTACATTATTATTATTTCTGTATTTAGCAGGGCAATTGTTGTTTATATGTATTTTGAAGCAATTTGTTCTGTTGTGTAATTGCCAGCAGCTTGCTTCTTCAGGTTTTTTGTTTCTAATTGTTTCACTTTCACCTGCGCAATCACAACCCCTCCCTGTTTCTTACTACATGTTTTGGGCGTTACCATCTTTTTGTACAGTGCCACTTCCTCACTGAAGGAAATGCTGCAGAACCTTTCTTGTTAGAGAGGGAACAATGCCTTGCTGTTTTGGCCAGCAAGGAAGCCATGCTGTAGGAAGAGAGGTTTTTCTTTTCCTTTTATAGAATCCTGTCCTTGGCGAGTTGTTGCTTTAGTAGATGTATTGTGAAATATTTCACATTTTCATATACATTTGTAAAAACATGTTGTTTTTGCTTCAGAGAATTATTCAAATAATTATTTATAAAATCATTGCATGCACTGATGTAAATTTTGTGTTGCGTATGCCTATTTGATTTCAATTTGCCCTTACCACGCCCACAGACCAAAAAATGTACCTGCCTTATTTTTTTAATGCACTCCAAGTCAACTACTGTGTTTCTTATTACATGCATTGCAGTTGCTGAGGGTTAGAAGCATTTGTTTTGTCTGTTTATCAGCACTGGGGTGCCATTGACAGGAACTTCAGCTTGTATACAGTTAGCGCACCCGAAATAGTGCATGACCTGACACTTCAATGTGCATGTACAAGTGTGATTACACCTTAAAGAGACTTATAGGACCTTTAAATGCTCTGCTTGACCTGGGGCTTTATTTTTGGCAATAGGAATTGGATAGCAGTTGGGTAGTGAACAAACTGTGACTTGTACACAAAATCCACATGCCTATCTCTCTATGCAGACATCACTGCTTTGGACTATTCCCTGAGAAACAATAATGATCAGCTAGGAATATCTATCTTAAAACAAAGGGGCCATAGACAGTCAGGGCCAGCGCTATTAGGCGAAGTAGGCAGCCGCCTAGGGAAGCTCCAGGCTTATGTGAGCTGGCTCTCCTCTCCAGATCGTTCGCCCCATTCAGTGTCGGGAACACATCCATTGTGTGCCACTGCCAATCCCCCATGTGTCCCGCTGACACATCTCACACATTAACATCTCACAGCGCTGCTCCGGGACTCCTTTGCTCCAGCCTGTCCCTCTGGTGTGGCGCTGTGTGTCTGTGTGTGCAGCGGAGCGGAGGGGCTTGGTGGAGATGGGAGCATTGGAGGTGCAGCATCTGTTGGCTGACCTCCCGCCCCGGCGAGGACACCATGGAACGGGTGGATGGCGCTGGCCTGGCCCCGGCGGGGACACCATGGAGCGGGTGGATGGCGCTGGCCTGGCCCCGGTGGGGACACCATGGAGCGGGTGGATGGCGCTGGCGGGGACTCCTAAGCAATTCTGCACATCCAGTGCTGAGGATAGTCCTGATGATAGTCGACAAAGCCATGAAGAGCAGAGGTAAGGAGGAGGATGAATCTGCACCGAGCTGTGTGGAGGGGGGTGGTGTGTGTGAGTAGGAAGTAGTGAGTCAGGTGGGTCTGTGTATGTGTCAGGTAGGTGGGTCAGGTAGGTCAGTGTAGGTGTCAGGAAGGGGGGTCAGTGTAATAGTCTGTGTAGGTGTCAGGTAGGTCAGTTTAGGTGTCAGGTAGGTCAGTGTATGTGTCATGTTGGCCAGTGTAATGATCAGGTGGGTCAGGTAGGTCAGTGTAATGGTCAGGTGGGTCAGTGTAGGTGTCAGGTGGGTGAAATGTGAGTAGTGCAGGAAGTAGGAGTGAGGTAGGTTAGTGTAGGTGTCAGGTAGGTTAGTGTGTCAGGTAGGTCAGTGTAATGATCAGGTGGGTCAGTGTAATTATCAGGTGGGTCAGTGTAATGGTCAGGTAGGTCAGTGTAGGTGTCAGGTAGGTCAGGTGGGTCAGTGTAATGTGAGTAGTGCAGGAAGTAGGAGTGAGGTAGGTTAGTTTAGGTGTGAGGTAGGTTAGTATAGTGGTCAGGTAGGTTAGTGTAGGGGTAAGGTAGGTCAGTGTAATGGTCAGGTAGGTCAGTGTAATGGTAAGGTAGGTCAGTGTATGGTTCACGTGTGTCAGAGTAATGTGAGTAGTGCAGGAAGTAAGAGTCGGGTAGATAAGTGCATTTGTCAGGTAGGTGTGTCAGGGGGTCAGTGTAGGGGTTAGATAGGTCACATGTGTTGCAGGGCCAAAGTAAAGTGGAGTCAGGGGCGCAGTTGAGGGGGGGGGGCAAAACTAGGTATTGCCTAGGGCAGGGGTGTCAAACTCAATTTTATCGTGGGCCACATCAGCATTATGATTGCCCTCAAAAGGGCCGGTTGTATCTGTCAGATTAGATGTCCAGCGCATCCCCTCCCCTTTACATTAGATGTCAAGAGCCACCCCACCATCATAAGTTGAGTCCCCCACTCTCCCTTACATCACAGTGCACCACCTTTCCTTATTCTGCTGCTGGGAAGAAGCTGGATGCATTGCTTGAAAGCAGAAAGTAAGGGTCTGGAGTAGGACCAGAGGAGGGCTGGAGCTTTCCTGCAGCTGCAGGAAAGGTGCGAGGGCCACATAAAATTGCCTGGAGGGCCGGTTTCGGCCCGCGGGCCTTGTGTTTGACACCTGTGGCCTAGGGTGTCAAAGATCCTTGCACCAGCCCTGTAAACAGTGCAATAATTACCTTATCTAGCTATAATAGTATCAAAAAAGATAATCATCTTTTATCTGTGGCAATTTTTATTTTTGTCTTGGGCTGTTAAGAAAATTTTTTTTAAATCTTTATATACATTTTTTGGAAAGAGCTTGTTTAATTTAAGAAGACTATTAAAATGTGAGTAATTCAATATTAGTTAGCTATTGTATTCTCCAAAGCTGTAGTAACATGAAGTTTGACCAAAGACTGCAGCTCTAGTACGTTATTTCTTAACTTTTATTTTCTTCTATGTAACCAGAAGGGGGAGACAGAATCTGTTTAATCATATCTTTTTTATCTTTTATCTTTTTCTGAGAATACCAAGCCTTTACATTCTCCAGTAATTCATATACTATATGTGTACACTGGGTAGATCAGGGAGGGTTACCTGTTCCAAAATGAACATGTAATAATTAAGTAAAATATGTAAATGTGTATAGCTTTTTAGGTGAAAGTATAAATTTGGTAGACTCAAAATTATATTTGTGCTACGTCTAAATTGCAAATTAAATTTGTGCCCTAAAGGTGATGTAAGATTCGTTTATTAGGCTACTAAAACACAAACCAAAAATCATATGCTGTACATAACCATACATGCATATTTTAGCTACCAAACAGAAGCAATCATGAAAGGCTAAAGGATTATTTTTGGGAAATTTATAGATCAATTGTAGATTTATAGGCTTGTGCAAAGATGAGATAAATGCAGTAATGGCAAAGCTATGGGTCTTACAGTACTTCAGTATCAAATCTTACCATCATAACAGTATTTTATTAGACTGGTCATTTTAGTAAAGATGTAAAAAGGGAATTTTCTTCAAATCCTTTAAAGCAAGAGGCAACTTTAGCCAAAACTCTTCTACTAGTTAGAAATGGAAAAGAAAATGGTTAGAACCTCTATCACAGGTAAATTTGGTCTGTGTTCCCGTAGAGGAGTTTTGTCTTCCTGTTCTTACACCTGTCACCTGGACAGGGAGTGAAGGGAAATTTCTTGCAATACAATCCTGGCAAAGGTTCTAAAGTTTCTTAAAGCGGCGGTTCTGCGGGAAAAACTTTTATTTTTTCTGTCATTCGTGCGCTGTTTGTATATGTAAGCTTACACTCACCTGTCCCGTTCTTGCAGCCACATTTGTCCCGATTTTAATCAAAACTATACATCCGGGATGCTCTATCCCGCGCATGGCAGGTGTTGACGGCGAGCCGCGCCGTTGATGTAAAAAATCCTCGGACCTATGCAGAAATCGGACCCTCATCACTTTCGGTGCTCGTACGTCAGAGCACAGCTGATCGCGGGTCCATGGCGCATGCGCCGCGCACGCGCAGACGCTTTTTTGTCCATGAAAATCCTCGACTCGGGTGGGCGGGCTTAGGCGGAGCAGGATTCTCAATTACATTGCCGCCAGCACTGCCTCCAGCCCCGTCCCTAAAGCACAGGCTTATTGAGGTCCGTAAAAAACATAGACTCGGGTGGGCGGGCGGAGGCGGAGCAACATTCTGAATGACATTATCTCCAGCACCGTCTCCAGCCCCGTCCCTCAGCACAGGCTTCTTGAGATCCGTAAAAAACATAGACTCGGGTGGGCGGGCGAGTTACGTGACTGGCGAAATCTCGCGCTAACTGAGCAGAGCGCATCTCTTGGGATTGTGAGGACTGAGTCCCAGGAGGCATAGCGCCGTCGGGGGAAAAAAGATAGAAACGCCCATTCCCCCGCGGTGGAAGATGATTGACAGGACAGAAAGGATAGAAGAAAAGGGGTAAGGCTAAAGGAAAAAAAAAATGTCTTTGTTATTTTCAAGGCTTATCTGTTTTATTGCAATGAAGTCTAAAATTAGGGTGAACCTCCGCTTTAAGGCCCCTATCATACTGGTCCACCAATGGATCCGCCCGCTCATCAGGGGATCTCTCTGCTGATACCCACTGAGCAGGTACATGACAGGCCAGTGAGCAAGCGTATAACATGGACACAGCCTGCTGTCCTCTATGGGCTGTCAGATGGATTGGAAACTGTCATACAATCTGCTGTACAGACAAGGAATGGATTCCCATCTATCTGTTTGGATTGGATCAGGGGTGTCAACGGTGTCCATAGAGAGCAATGGCTAGTCCGATCGGTCCATCTGTGCGAAAGGGGCCAATCTGTTATGCCTCATACACACGGTCGGACTTTTGACCATGCAAAAGTCCGCCGTTAGTCTGTCGGAAGTCTGACGGATAGATAGAGAAAGGGTTCTCGATCTAAGGTCCATCGGACTTCCAAAAAAAATAGTCTGATGGAGGCTACACATGTCCGACTTTCCGAGAAAAAAGCCAGTTCGGCCGTGTGTACAAGGCATTAAAGAAATGTATTTATTTTTTTATTGTTGTCTGTGTTGCTGTTGGAATTTTCCTTGTTCTGGCTGACACTCAAATAGAAAGTAAGGAGAAATCTTCCAAATGTGCACACAGTTAACAATAAAAAAAAGTCCGGGAGTTGAGAGATAAAAGGACTTATCTTTCATGTAAATTGTGTTGCTCAGAATGAACTACCAAAACAAATATATATATTACAGATTTAATAACATTACAATGATTCAACACCAACAAAAGATCTATGTAACATATCTGAGGCAGTTTAAAGTGGAACTACACTGCTTTTGAGCATCACAAACCAAAAAACGCTATTTAATTAATTTACAATATTCAACGCAAACTAACCCATTCATGTTTCCATGCTTTATTTTGTTAAGAACTCACCATCTTAAGTAAGAGCAGATGATTCATTTAGCATTTACTTCCTGGAACCCATCTGCTTACCTGAAAAAAAAACTCCTCCTCCCCTCCAGAAGACTCCTGGTTTCTATGACATCATTTGCCTAGGTGCTATAGAAAAATGGCAACTGATTGCACCCAAGACACCAATTCAATATGTCCAACACTGAACCAAGTAGTGCAAGATGGCCTCATCTCTGCTCTCAACCTGCAGTGTAGGGACTTAAGGCACGTTTCGCCCCCAGGTGGGCCTTTTTGTTGAGGCATAGAAACCAGGAAGTAGCTGAAGAAATAAAATAAAGAACGTTTAAAACAAGATACAATTTAAAACATTTAACGTTTAAAACAAGTAAATATGATATGCTTTCCTATCAATTTACTAATGCCCTGCTATAGTCCCTGGGTAGCAATACAAATAAGTCAAATGATTTGGGTTCAGAATATTTATGTTTTTACATTTGTTTTTTGTTGCTCGCTGTCATTCACCATACTACAGTACATTTGCACTCAGGCTTTATGCACATGTCTGTATTTCTGGTGCCCGGGATGTCTTGGAGTTGCGTACAACTGGCCATAGACATGAACTGGTGAAGGCGGGTAATTTTTTGCGGGCAATTTATCTGGGAAATGGCTGGTGTTGGCATTTCAATTATCACAGCACCATGGTTGGTATGGTGTCAGGATGATTGTATCACATTAGTTCTATTATTATTGTAATATAAAAAAAAAAGTTCAACTCACCATAATGCCGAATCAGTGGGAGCCCCGAGTGTGTCATTTGCCACGTTACCTGACATAAGTTGCGGATTGTCCACTTGCCACATCACCTGCCACAAGTTGCAGATTGTCACTTGCTACTTCACCTGCCACACCTTGCGGATTGTCACTTGCCACATGTTGCGGATTGTCACTTGCCACGTCACATGCCACATGTTGCAGATTGTCACTTGCCACAAGTTGGGGGTGAAGAAGAATGCTGGTGCTCTGACACTGACAGTGGATGCTGGACATTTTAACTAATCTAAACTGCAGGCTGCAGCAACAACTGTTCCCCTATTTGAGGCTCCTGTCACGTCGGCTCTGAGACTCGATTCCGACGTGATTTACTGATGTCACTCGTCTGAGACTCGAGTCTGATGTGACTCTGACATCACTTGTTGCTAGACGCCAAGCTGCCCAGGCGCTAGCAACGAGTGCAGGGAAGAGGCTCCACCCACCTCCTCTGGCTCCTGGTCAGTACGGTGTAACCGTAATAAAACTAGACAAGTCTCTCTCTCGGCGCTGATTGGCTGATGTAAGAGAGAGAGACAGCGCAAGTGCAAGTGACATGTCACATTTTTTTTGGGGGGGGCAATTGCCCTGTTGCCCCCCTGGATCCGCCCCTGGTGCCAATATTGATATGAAGTAGCCCAGGGGCACAGATGTAATATGTCGAAAGCACCCTACCTACATTAGGTAGGGTACATTAGGTCTGTACACATGCACTACTTTATAATTTTAATTTTAGCGGCGCAACACTTCATACATCCACTTTCACTTATTCACTTCTATGGGCAGCTGAATACACTATCAGGACATCCCGGGTGCCAAATACGCAGCCTGTTTATGCTGAATGTGCAAATGCGCCCATGTGTATGTAGCCTTCTAGGATATAAGCATACATGTTTATAGGAGTGTCAAGGGAAAGACGTCTTGTAGCAATATGATGATACGTGAATATCTGACCGCTGTTTTAACTCTTTGCCACCTGGATTTTTATTTATTTTTTCACATAACATCACTTTGGTTTGATTGCACATTTGCTACTACACAATTGCTGGTGAATTTTGGAAATATACTGGATGTAAAGCGCTGTGCAATCTGTTGGTGCTATATAAATCCTGTATAATAATAATAATAATGAACATAATGTGAGTTTGTTAGTACATTCTGCAGCTGTAACACAATAGGGGGAGAAATCTGTTGTGGGATGTCAGCATAATTGTACCATGCTATCATCACACATGACAGACACACTTCTGGGGCATTCTGTCAGCAGGAAAGGTCTCCAAACAGCTCCCTTAACATAACAATCTTTTTCAAGATGAGTCCCACTGCTTTATCCCCTGAGGATGCACCGACAGTCTCTTGTCTTTGTGCAATAAAAATACTACCAGCTGTACACAAAACGTCTTTATGCCACCCAATTTTCTGATTTGAATGTAATTGTGCAACGTAATAATTCTGTAACACAACAGTGGAACTGCTTCCATAATTGATCTTTATATTTTCCCACAAGCTCTCCTTTTTTATGCTGTTTCTCCTTAATTGACAAGCTGAGTTGCATCTCTCTTTTTTGCTGTCAATTTGGGGACATAAGTAGCTATCATGAGACAGTATTATACCACATATGTGACATGTCGATAACCACAATTCTGTAGTTATACACTCCTATACACCTTGTATAAAACAGATAAGTGTAATATCTATGAAATGTGACATTACGTCTAAGGCCTCGTACACACGAGCAGACAGATTTGTTCAAATCTGTCTGTCCGACAGATTTGAACAAATCTGTCTGCTGGGATTTTGGTTTGCTCGCGTGTACACACGAGCAAACCAAAATCCCCGCCAGCAGACGGCGAGCTGACGTGTCGGTGACGTTGACGCCGCCACGTCACCGCACCAGGAAGTAAAACACTTCCGCGCATGCGGCGGCGGTGCGGGACGACATGTCTGCTGGTAAGTGTACTAACCAGCAGACATGTCGGGCGGACGGATTCCCACCGGATAGATTCCAAATCCGTCGGCTCGGCCGTACACACGATCGAATCTGTCTGCTGAAACGGTCCAGCAGACCGTTTCCAGCGGACAGATTTGATCGTGTGTACGAGGCCTTAAAGTGTTAGGCTTCATTTGCACTGGCGTTTTTACAGCCACTTTTCTGAGCGTTTTTTACAGCTTAAAAACGCCTGTCCATGTTTATTTTAGAAAAAAATATTATTTTATTTTATTTGGAGATGGAGCTTTAAAAACGCCGCGGCAGCGTTTTGCACGTTTTTGAGCGTTTATGCACGTTTTTGAGCGGTTTTTAATGTCTGGCGTTTTTACAGCTCTATTGCTGGAGCTTCAGAACGCACTGGTCCCGTGTTTTTTTTGCAGCTTAAAAACGTCTCAGCCATCTACAGCTCAAAAACATCATGGTGGGCATGAGGCCATAGACTAACATGGACAGGTGTTTTTAAGCTGCAAAAAACGCCCAGAAAAGTGGCTGTAAAAACGCCAGTGGAAATAAGCCCTTAAAGTGGAGTTCCATCGACAATGAATATATATATATTTTTAAACAACTCATAAGTTTATAACATTGTAACCCTCACTTCTTTAATGTTAAATTAATTCCCCGATGTCCGGTTTCATATAAAAAAATGAAGCTATAAAATTCATTCCTGGCTTTTTTCATCTTGCTTGTGGGCATGTGAAGCCCACAAGCATACAGTTTCGGGATACGGTGCTACTGAGCTACCAGTATATAAACTTTGACATTGCCATCACAACGGGCAATGACAACGAAGATAAACTGGCGTCATTGCGTCACTTCCGGTTTCTCAATATCACCATCCACACTGACTGCTGGGAATTAGGACACATAGCTCCTAGGGGACAGTGTGCCGCCGGATATGGCGGCCATATCCGCTGGTGGCAGAGACCAGAAACATCATTGAAAACTCTCCTACACAGGTAACCCTTAGGAAAAAAAAATACATTTCCATTGGACAATGATTGGATTGCTAAAATGCTGTTAATGAAAAGTTGAAAAATTGTGTGGAACTCCGCTTTAATTCATCCTTGGAGACCTATGTATTTTAGGCTGGGTTCACACCTATGTAACTTGAATGCGGGTTTTCCCACATCTAATGGTAGGAGTTAGTGACCGTCTCTCTATGGAGCTGGTTCACATAAACTGTTGGCGCTAAATAAATCGTGTATAATAATAATAATTTACAGTTATTTTAAAATCAACATGTTGAAGCTTTTATGAGATTCCAAGGCTGCAATAATATCTGTCTCGGTCGCCCTGCTCCCTCTCTCTATAGAACTGAATTAAAATGTGGATGGTTTAATAGTGGGCTTTATTATAAGTTGGATAAAAAACTGGCTAGATCACCAACCTTATCTAAAAATATCAACCACACAATCTTTTTTGCTCCTCCCAAGACCTCCTGCTTTGTAGCAACCCTGTCCCTTCCTGTCATGGTCACCTCCAAGACTTCTGCAGAGCCTCTCCCATCCTCTGAAACTCCCTACCCCAATCTATATGCATATCTTTTACCCTGTACACATTTAGGAGATCTAAGAACTGATTTCTCCAGGGAAATCTATCCGTCCTCCACCTAAAAACGACATTATTACTTTCATCATCAACTTGTCTCCCCACAGTTAATACCTTTACTAATCCCTTTAAATTGTTTTGTAATTGCAGTGTTTCCTTTTTTTTTCTCTAAAGAGCTGCACAAACTGTTGATACTATATAAATTTAGTATAATAATAATAATAATAATAATAATACCGCTATCAAATAGCTGACATTATTTTCAAGATAGTGTGCAACCCCCTACCCCCCACCACCACTACACCAGTAAAGAATTTAAAATTCTATTTTTACATCACCCTAGGACCTGACCAATGACAAAACCACATTTTTTCTGCATGAAAAGTAAATGATAACAAAGCAATCTCTTCTTGTGTTACTGTAGTGACGACCTAAGTACCTATATAGAGTATTACCATACATATTTTAGATACATAAACCTTTTTTTTTAGCTCTATATTTTAGAAACAGGCACATAGTTTTCCTCTTATGTTTTCCTGGGACTAGTACAAAAGATAAACATGGAAAACAAAAACACTGGTTCCAGCAGCATGAGACTCTAATGAAATCCTTCAGGAGCCTCTCCAGAGCAGCCAGGCTAATGTAAAACAGATCACTGATTACCTTTGCAGCTCAAGTTTACTAGACAAGCAAACAACCCTACAAAAATATTCAGCAGGAAATGGGTGGGGAAGGGGATCTAATTGTTCCATTTTGAGAAAGATGGAGTTTAACCCCTGCACAACCAATGTAAATTTTGAAATGCGACCTCTAATCACCCCGAAATTCTGAGCCATTAGTGTAACATACATTTGATAATAGTTAGACATTTGGTAGCATCTCCATAGGCTACACAGTTGAAACTGACAGAAGTTTGAATTATTATGTAAACTTAAGTCACAGAATGTACTCACAGAAGATGAGCATAAGCTGCTGCTTTCCAAAAGAAAAAAAAAAGTACTTTGTTTATTTAAAAATGACAACATCTGAAAAAAAGAAGGCGATCCAGACATCAATTGCTCACTTGCAAACTCTAGAGACTGTCATATTTCAAAGATACTTTGTTGTTTGACTGTTAATATGCCCATTGTCTGATGTTGCAACATCCTGTTGGCCAGTGAGGTTTGGCTGCCATTTTGGGATCTTCAAAGCATAATGAAACAGGGATAAATAGACAAATGTAATGTGGGATTTGTAATGTGGGATTTGTTGGGGGTGTCCAAGCCTATTGCAAAGTACATTTGTTTCACACTATCTACAGTTTTAGGCCTGGTTCATACTGGTACGACACGGAAGTCGTACCACTTTGGATCCAACTTTGAAGACTTGAAGTCCGACATGCGTCTGAATTCAATGAACAGGGATCTGACTTGGATCCCCGACAATACCAGGCACTGTGTTTGGTATGAATCTTTAGGGGGAACTCCAGGCAAAATGTTAAAAACAAAAAATGGCACGGGTCCCCCCTCTAAGAGCATACCAAACCCTTCGGTCTGTTATGGATTTTAAAGGGAACCCCCCCAACATCCATACCAGACCCTTATCCGAGCACACAGCCTGACAGGTCAGGAAAAGGGGTGGGGATAAGCGAGCGCCCTCCCCCTCCTGAACCGTACCAGACCCCATGCCCTCAACATGCCCTGCACCCCCCATCCCAAAGCATCTTGTCCCCATGTTGATGAGGACAAGGGCCTCTTCCTGACATCCCTGGCCATTGGTTGTCGGGGTCTGCGGGCGGGAGGCTTATCGGAATCTGGAAGCCCCCAGATCTCGGCCCCCCACCCTATGTTATTGAGTATGGAGTACATTGTACCCTTACCCATCCACCTAAAAAAAGTATCAAAAATAAAACACAGTGCACAGGTTTTTAAAGTAATTTATTAAAGCATCTCCGGTGTCTCTTACGATTTCTTCTCCCCTCTCTGGCTCTTCTGCCTCCTCCTCCCCCCTGCCCTCAAAGCACCCCCTCCATGTTGAGGACATGCAGCCTAGTATGGTTCAGGAGGGGTGCACTTTCTTTTCCCCACCCCCTTTCCTGACCTTCCGGGCTGTGTGCACAGATAAGATCTTGGTATGGATGTTGGGGGGACCCCATGCCGTTTTTCCAGCGTGGGGGTTCCCCTTAAAATTTATTCCAGACCAAAGGGCCTGGTATGCTCTTGGAGGGGGAATTCATGCTGTTTTTTTATTTTAATTTGTCCTGGAGTTCCTCTTCAAGATCATCAAAGCACAAGTCACATGCCAAAGTCGGATCAGTTAGGACGAGGATCAGTGATATTGAATGCGCTAAAGTAGGATCAAAGTCAGACCAAAGTAGTGCAGGGAGCATTTTCAAAACCGGAACTAGTTGTGCCGGACCAGTTAAGATGGTTCCCATAGGGAAACATTGATTTTCACATGTCATGCAACATGAGCTCCCAATGTCGGAGTGTTTGTTGCACCAGTGTGATCCCGGCCTAAATACCACATGGATACACTCATCTGTCGTGTACTTATTGTAAGACACACTGGCTGCTTCTGGTAAGCATTAGATGTGCTCAAGCTGTCACCAGTAGGTGGAAAGTTTTGCCTTTGTTTAAAGCGGAGGTTCACCCAAATAACATTTATATAAGACCAAATTCTTTATACTGCCAGCATGTACAGTCGGCATTTTTTTATTTTTTTTAGGCTCTACATACCTTATAATCTATATTTGCAATCCGGTTAACGGGTACTTCTCCCCGCGGGAGTAGGCGTTTCCAAGCTGAGCCACAATGTAATCTTGGCGTTCGCCCAGATGATTGATGTCTATCAGAAAATGTTCCCCCCGGTGAATAAGGCCCCACCCCCCCTATTGCGTAGGCGTGTCACAGAGTTTCCGAAAGGAGCCGAACATGTAAAGTGGCGAGTCGGCTCTACACGGCGCCTGCTCACCGACTAGGAGCCGTGTAGTGATGACTGCGCAGGCGCCGTATAGAGCTGACTCACAGCTTTACTTGTTCGGCTCCATTCGGAAACTCTGTGATGCGCCTACACAATACGGGGGCCGGGGCCTTATCCGCCGGTGATCTGACGATATGGTTCCGGGTATCGAGATGGTTCCTGTAAGGACTGCGCAGGCGCAATCCATGCCAACGGAAATCACCAAACCTCCAGGGCGACGTGGAATTTGAGGTAAGTGGCCAGTCGGCCTCACGCCCTTGCTTCGCTCGGACGGCTCTTTTTTTAACATCCTCCAATCCACGGGGATGTTAAGGAATGAGCCTGGATGCCGGCCGAGGTTCAGAGATTTCCGCTGGCAAGGATTGCACCTGCGCAGTTCTTACAGGAACCATCTCGATAGGGGAACCATACCGAGAAGTTATCGGGGGGAACATTTTCTGAAAGACATCGATCATCTTGGAAACGCCTACTCCCGTGGGGGGGAAGTACCCAAAAGCCGGATTGCAAATATAGATTATAAGGTATGTACAGCCTAAAAAAATAAAAAAAGTGCCGACTGTACATGCTGGTAGTATAAAGAATTTGGTCTTATATAAATGTTATTTGGGTGAACCTCCGCTTTAAGGAATTAACTTCTGAATGCTTGAAGACATTCATGCTAGCCAGCAACTTAATAATCTTTATATTTTTAACATGTTTGTTGTATATAGAGCTTATGTCCTGCAGCATAGCCAGTAAAATTTAGCTTGGTTGGGGTTGGAACAAGTGTATTAATAGGAAATGGAATTTTAGCCCTTTAACTCATACTAACTAGGATGGTATACTTCCTAGTTAGTATGAGTTAAAGCATGCATACACTGCTATATGTTATATATGTGGACATTTTATTCTAGGATGTGTTTTTTATAGATTGTCATCTGTCTCCCTGTGTCTGATGTTTAATCGAGGATCGCTCTAGAAGAGCGCACTTGGGTTGAATTGAGACAGCGGTAAAAACAGGTAGTATGAAAACCTTCTTATGGGATTGAAACGTGTTCTCTGTGTGGCCATTTATTGGTTTGTAGATATCAAGCGCAATGCGCTGGACTGCTTGCTTTTCAATGACTATACACATTAGAGAAGCGAAGTCCGCATAATGAGAGAAACCTATTATATCTCTCTTGCGGACTTCGTTATCCCCTTATGGATACATATATGTGTGAGAGGACATTGATATCTGCCTTGTTGGTGTACTTGTACCGTATATCGACAACAGCAGGAGCAATGTCCCCGCAGATTGTCTCAAGCCTGTAAGAACAAGTAGATCTGATATGTTTTCAAAGTGTTCCTTTAACCACTTGCTTACTGGGCACATATACCCCCCTCCAGCTTCTGGCACTGTGTCGCTTTAACTGACAATTGCGCAGTCATGCGACGTGGCTTCCAAACAAAATTGACGCCCTTTTTTCCCCACAAGTAGAGCTTTCTTTTGGTGGTATTTGATCACCTGTGCGGTTTTTAATTGTTGCACTATAAACAAAAATAAAGCGACAATTTTGAAAAAAGATCAATATTTTTTACTTGTTGCTATAATAAATAGCCCCATTTTTTTTCTCACTTTAGGCCTATATGTATTCTTCTACATATTTTTGGTAAAAAAAAAATCGCAATAAGCGACTGGTTTGCGCAAAAGTTATAGCGCCTACAAAATAGGGGACAGAATTTTTTTTTTTAATTATTATTTTTTTACTAGTAATGGCGGCGATCTGCGACCTTTTTATTGGGACTGCGACATTATCGCGGATGCATCAGACATTTTTGGCACCATTCACATTTATACTGTGATCAGTGCTATAAATATGCACTAATTACTGTATAAATGTGACTGGCGGGGAAGGGGTTAACACTGGGTGGTGAGGAAAGGGTTAAATGTGTACCCTGCCTAGTGTTTCTAACTGTGGGGGAAGGGGACTGACTGGGGGAGGTGACCGATCTGTGTCCCTATGTACAAGGGACACAGAACGGTCTCCTCTCTCCCTGACAGGACGTGGATCAGTGTGTTTACATCCACGTCCATGTCCATGTCTCTTTAATCCCCGATCACAGGTGCCTGGCGGACATCGCAGCCGCCAGGCACGCGCATCGGCATCTCAGTGATGCGGTGGGCGCGCGCCGACGTCGGCAGCGCTCGCGCACCCCCCCAGTGGCTGGAGGCCGTATATAGACGGCCTCCCGGCAATTGGCATCCACACTGCGGACAAAGTCGTACGGCCGGCAGGAAGTGGTTCATTTTTTTGAGCAGTGTATATTCTAGTATATTCAAGTATTCTTAACTTAAACAAAAGTGCCTTCTACTACTCTCAGCCTCTTCCAAATCTCCAAATTCCTTTTTTTTTCGCTGCTGTAATCTGACATCCTGTTAGACAGTGGCTACGTTCATTCTTCATGGTCCCGCTGTATGTATAAACTTAGCCACCTTTTCTTGCTTACTCCAGAGACGGACTGAGGACTATGGAGTATAAACCATGAGATTTGTTGTATGCATTGAGTAGTGCACATGACCGCAACTAATGTACACTTCCCATTACCATTCACCTCCTCCCATGCATGTCTCCAGGACTTTTCCAGAGCCTTGCCAAGCCTTTGGAACTCCTTACCCCAATCTGTCCATCTATCTCTTACTCTGTTAACTTTTAGAAGATCCCTGAAAACCCTCCTCTTCAGAGAAGCCTATCCTACCCACACCTAACAACTGTATTTTCATTTTGTCCATCTAATCATCCCTCACAGCTGCTACCCTTTGTTCCACTTGACCCTCCCTTCTAGATTGTAAGCTCTAACGAGCAGGGCCCTCTGATACCTCCTGTATTGAATTGTATTGTAACTGTACTGTCTTCTCCGATGTTATAAAGCACTGCACAAACTGTTGGCGCTATATAAATGCTGTATAATAATAATTCCAAACAAACAAATGTAAAGAGCGAAAGGAGAGATAGGGATTTTATGGAGGACATTACTAGGAAGCAGTAAGGGTTTATGTAGCCTCGCTTTAGAATGGGGCATTTTACAAGTGTTAAAAACGCTCCCTAAACGCCCTATGCACTGTTTCGTAGTGCCTGACTGTGCGAAGCGTTACCATAGACTTAAATGGGAGGCGTCGAAAGGCTTTAAACGCTTCCTTACTCGACATGAGGCTTCAATTTTAAAGCAAACACGATGCTAACGCTAATGTTAACAGCACAATGTGCTGTCTATTATATCTTGTGCATAGGAGTTTGAGGGGTGTTTTTAACCTTACATTTTCTGAAGGCTGAACCAAACATTACATTTCTGAGGCTGAAACACAGTGAGAAACAGAATTCTTTCTAGATCAAGAACTAAGCTGACAAGGTAAATACTTGGTTAAATCACATTGCAAGGTGCAACAGAATTATGAGGCTGATAAAGAACTGCTGGTAATGTTAATTACAACATGTTTGATTGCATGCCTTCTATTTCTCACCCTTCTCATGAGATACTGCAACTAGAGGGTGCTCTCACAATTCATTGCTACAGTACCTATGTGAGTTATCAAATACTGTGCTTTAAATATGCTAACCTTTTAAAGTGGTACAACACTGAAAAGTCACAGGAAGAATTAAACGTCTTATATGAGCTTAATCTATAAAGAGACAATTTAGTACTACAAAGACAAAGGCAGAGGTGAGAATTTGCCAAATCTCTACAATAAAGCTTCCACTTTCAGCCATTATTAATTATTATTAATCACTTGCCGACCAGCCTCCATCATTATACTGCAGCAGGTTGGCTCTATTGCGCGAATTGCCGTAGCTGTACATTGGTTTGTGCAATAGATATAGTGGACACGCGCACGGCGCCAGAACAGATTTGCGTGACTTACGGCCGCGATGTCCACAGAGACCCAGAATGGGGATCTGTCAATGTAAACAAATAGATCAATCAATATACGCTTGTCGCAAAAAAAAAATCTCTTTGCCAAAAATATTTACAAGAATACATATTGGCCTAAACTGAGATTTTTTTTAATATATATTTTTTGGGGATATTTATTATAACAAAAAGTAAAAAATATAGCATTTTTTTTTCAAACTTGACGCTATTTTTTTGTTTATAACGCAAAAAAAAAATACCGCAGAGGTGATCAAATTCCAGCAAAAGAAATCTCTATTTGTTGGGAAAAAAGGACATACATTTTGTTTGGGTACAATGTCGCACGAGCGCAATTGTCAGTTAAAGCGACGCAGTGCCGTATCCCCAAAAATGACCTGCTCATTAAGGAGGTAAATCCTTTCCGGTCCTTAAGTGGTTAAAACCTGTTCTGGTGCTGAAGCTTCTAAAATGTTGGCAGCCATTGCCCAAAAAAAAAAGCAGAGATGGAAGCAAAAGGCACAGAAATAGAAAGCAAGGAAGCACATATTAAAGCAGAGATAGATGCAGAAACTTCACACAAGAAGGCAAAGGTGGAAGCAGAAGCTCTAGAAACTGCATGGATGGAAGCAGAGGTGAAAGCAGAAGCTACACACAAGAAATCAGAGATGGAAACTTTGGTGAAACAGTGTGAGAATTCCATGGCCATGGCAAGGTTAAAGGGGTTGTAAAGGTAAAAAAAAATGTTTCCTAAAAAGCTTCCTTTACCTTAGTGCAGTCCTCCTTCACTTACCTCATCCTTTGATTTTGCTTGTAAATGTCCTTATTTCTTCTGAGAAATCCTCACTTCCTGTTCTTCTGTCTGTAACTCCACACAGTAATGCAAGGCTTTCTCCCTGGTGAGGAGTGTCGTGCTCGCCCCCTCCCTTGGGTATGATAGTGGGCAGTATGCACCGGAGACTAGTGTGGAGGATATGACAGCCGGCACTATGTACGATAGAGGAGTTTATGAATGTGGGCACTGTGTATAGGAGAGAAGGTTGGAGGGTATGACAGTGAACAGTATGTACAGGAGAGGAGTGTGGAGGGTATGATGGTGGGCACTATGTACAGGAGAGGAGTGTAGACAGTATGATACTGAGCAGTATGCACAGGAGAGAAGCGTGGAGAGTATGACAGTGGGCACTATGTATAGGAGAGGAGTGTGGATAGTATGACAGTGGGCACTATGTATAGGAGAGAAGTGTGGAATATATGACAGTGGGCACTATATATAGTCGAGGAGTGTGGAGGGTATGACAGTGGGCACTATGTATAGGAGAGAAGTGTGGAGGGTATGACAGTGGGCACTATGTATAGGAGAGGAGTGTGGAGGGTATGATATTGAGCAGTATGTACAGGAGAGGAGTGTGGAGAGTACGACAGTGGGCACTATGTACAGGAGAGAAGTGTATGACAGCGGGCACTATGTACAGGAGAGGAGTGTGTAGGGTATGACAGTGGCCACTATGTATAGGAGAGAAGTGTGGAGGGTATGACAGTGAGCAGTATGTACAGCTGAGGAGGATGAAGGAATCTGGGAAGAAAAATTGTAAAGGTTTGTGGAAAGATGCGTAGTGGTTAAGCGGTACATACATGGATTGAAATTACGCCAATTAAGCAGAGACCAGCCATAGTCGATCTATGTATTGGCTAGCTGGTTTTACACAAGTCAATCTATTATCTGACTTGAGTACAACCAGCCTGTCAGGTTTTTCCCAAAACAATCAGTGCTGCTGATTAGAAACACTGATCATTGTATTTACTGGCAGAACACAATAACAGTGGAGGAGTAATTCCACCATCCACAGGTCAGCAGGTGAGAGGGTGTGTGGGGACAGACTGGGGAGAGATACTAGTCAGTCCCTGGGAAGGCCCTGGCTAGTATCAGAGCCAGATACACACAGGTTACATACGCCAAGAGCGAGAGCAATAATTCTAGCACTAGACCTCCTCTGTAACTCTAAACATGTAATGTGTAAAAAAATGTAAAGCATCGCTTAGTATACAAAAAAAAATCGTGCTAACTTTAGTGTTTTTATATATATATATATATATATATATATATATATATATATATATATATGGCCAGATTCAGAAAGGACTGATACGCCGCGTATCTACTGATACGCCGCGTAAGTCCACGGATGTGCCGTCATATCAATGCGCCTTATTCTTGAAATAAGATACGCCTGAATTTTGGCTTCATCTGACCGACGTAAGTCTCCTACGCCTTCGGATCTTGGGCGCATATTTACGCTGGCCGCAAGGGGCGCTTCCATAGATTTGCGTGTCGAATATGTAAATGAGCAAGATACACCGATTCACGAACGTACTTGTGCCCGTCGCTGTAATCTATGCCGCTTACGTAAGGCGTACGTCCGGCGTAACGTTACCCCTGCTTAATGAGGCGCAGGTCATGCAAAGGTATGGACTTTGGAACAGCCGTCAAATTTTACGTCATTTACGTAAGTCGTACGTGAATAGGGCTGTGCGTACGTTACGTTCAGTGATTCAACGTATCTCAGGCCGCGTACACACGATCAAATCTGTCTGCTGGAAACGGTCTGCTAGACCGTCCCAGCAGACAGATTCGATCGTGTGTACGGGCGAGCCGATGGATTTGGCCACCCGACAGATTTCAAAGCATGCTTTGAAATCTTTCGGGTGGGAACCCGTCCGCCCACAATGTCTCCTGGTTAGTACACTTACCAGCAGACATGTCGTCTCGCACCGGCGCCAAATGGATTCGGCGCATGCGCGGAAGTGTTTTGCTTCCTGGTGCGGTGACGTGGCGGCGTCAACGTCACCGCCACGTCACCGACACGTCAGCGCGCCGTCTGTTGGCCGGGATTTTGGTTTGCTCGTGTGTACACGCGAGCAAACCAAAATCCAAACAGACAGATTTGTTCAAATCGGTCGGACAGACCGTTTTGAACAAATCTATTGCCTCGTGTGTACGAGGCCTCAGGCGTTTGTCCTGACGTGATTCTGCACATGAGTACCAGTGGTGGGGTCTGTATTCAGTTACATACCCGATCTTTTTATTTGGGGATTTTTTTTTTTGGGCAAATGGGCCTATCTTGAGGAAGGGGCCTGGAGCTGCCACTCCAATAGCTCCTATGTTAATCCGGCCCTTGAATTTACAAGTTTTACAATATGTTAATATTTGCATTATTCTTCCATGTTCCCCCAATTTAATCTTTTCAGGTGCTCCAGGAATATTCTTCTCTTGCAATGTTTGGACTCTCTGTTTAATATTTGAAATCATGAATTTCGTTGGAGGGTATCTTGTTACACATGCTATATTGTTTGTTTGCCCTTGTCCGTTTCTTACTCTATAGCTAGGAGATGTTCTGTATAGCTACTCCCACCCTCTTTTCAGTGTTTTTTTTTTAGTTTCTGTTTTAAGCACATGTAATTGCTGCAGCTAGACATACTATGATTCTTCTTAACCTATCTGATGTTCTTCTGTGAAGATCTGCACACCTTTTAAATTAAAGCTTTCTATGATCTGTAAGATCAAGTCACTGTTTGCCAGTGCTTCTGAGATTGTAAGTTATACCTTTCTCACCACAATTGGATCAGTTCTAGAGATCACACTTGCAATGCTTGGACTTGAGAAGCAGAACTGGTTATTATATAGGACCTGTAGGTCACCAACTATGTGGTTCTAAGAGGTCAAAAATAGATGAAGCAAACTAATTCGACAGACACAAACATTTCCTAAAAAACTGGTAACCATGGCTCAACTAAGCCTGGGTTGACACAGGGTGACCTAGCTAACTTCCTCTTACTTCAAGAGGGATAGGTACCTGAACATGACAAATGGGTATCCTTGAGAATGGGAATCCCATTTCATTCCCAAACTCTATCTTCCCTGACACCATTATCCCTAGAACTATTACATTTTCCTTTATTTTTTTCCCTTCCCCTTCTTTCCTCACTTACTCTACCCAATATCTTTTTTTGTCATGTCTCTGTGTCCCTGTTCTCTATACTATTTCCTTTTTTACAATCATTGTGCTCTCAATGGAACAAAACAATCTCCCACTGAGGTGGTGAGTACAGTGTCAGTGTCTTATTTCATATGGTTCTTGCCAGATGAAGGTTTGGACTTGTGCATGTATAAAGAGATAATAAATGTGTACCTTCAAAAAACTGTAATATTGACTCTTCTGCATATCTACTTCGTTCTCTGAAATCTTGGACCCCTGTGTTCACCTCGTTTTTTGTAACAATGTTCTGAAACTTTATAAAAAATCTTGTAGAATACATTTCTATAATGTGCTCACTAATACACACTGACAAGCTAGCAGTCTAGCTTTTATTTTCCAAGAAGAGCGGATCTGATTCAAACTTTCTGAGGTATAAGCTACTGTGTATTGCTAAGCCTTGATCGGCTCGTTTTACGGAGCTGGAATTAAGACCTCACTGAAAATTTAACTGAAAGCAATGAAAATGTTTTTAAAGGTATATTCTTACTAATAGAGAATTACCACACTAACTTTCTCAGTCCTCCCTTGCTGACCTCTTGTTCCTTGAAATCTACCATGACAGACAAACGAGAACAGTGACCTCTTGGTGATTGTACTTCATACTGTACCTAACAGCAGCACTATTTTCAGAATGTTAGCAATAGTAGTCTCCACATTTTTCATTTCACCAGGAATTTAGCCTCAGTGCTGAAAAGTCACAGTACCAGTGAAGTTATATGGTCAAAAGGTCACTAATAAATACCGTATACAGTTCCCACTACTAAGAGCTGTACATCTGACAGTTTTATGCCTTCAATGTTTACATGGAACCTGTTCCAGCAAGTTATACTTTTTAGATACTCAGTTTCTGTATATAACATTTTTGGAAACGTATTTAATTGTGGTTGTCATTTAGCAATTATAAGGGCACTTTCCCTAAAAGCTGCACATTTTCTGTGCCTTCTGGGCTTTAGATTCTATGCTTTGGTGTCTAAAACATTTACATTTTATGTATGGTCCTTTTATATTTAAAAAAAAATATTATTCAGATGTTTACATTAGCATGACTTATTGCTTTTGGCGTTTTATATATTTGTATACATGTGTATAAATATGCTCTTTTATTTTTGTTTGTAGATTGCCTGACTCTATGTGAAAAACAGCCTTTTGGAAATGTCTGGGACAGGTAAGCCAAGGTATTGAACTAACGTTTGCCAAGAATAAAATGATAATGAGTAATGCCGCGACACACGGTAGTTTTTTGAGATGAAAAAAAACTTCGTTTTTAAATTGATCGTGTGTGGGCAAAACGTCGTTTTTTGTCTTAAAAAAAACGACCAAAAAAATATTCCAACATGCTTGAATTTTTTGTGTCGTTTTTCAAAACGTCGTTTTTTGTTTCACAAAAAGTCACCGTGTGTAGCAAAAACGTCGTTTAAAACGACGTTTTCAACCCGCGCATGCCCAGAAGCTAGTTATGAAGCGAGCTTCAATGGAAAAGAGTGGTGAACGTAACCTTGCTTTTTGTGAAAAAAAACGATGGTGTGTATGCAACATCGTCTTTGAAAAGTGACGTTTCAAAAACGTTGTTTTTTACTTCACAGAAAACGTCGTTTTTTTTCATCACAAAAAATGATCGTGTGTACGCGGCATAAGAACTGCTTGTAGTGCTGGAAGATGATCATGCATCTTTATTTACACTTTTCACATTGCTAAGCACATCAGCGATCATGCACACTGGATGTTTTCCTGCTGCTTCTAGGGGCATTGGCATTTTTCTTTCTGCCACTAAACACCCCTATATGTTGGCCTATGTTTTCATGCACACATAGTTATTTAGCAGAGTTGAGAGGCAGAAAGAAAACACACTGTCAGCATAGTGTGCCCAGGAGCAGCAGAGTTTTGGCAAAAAAATGCTTGGTGTGTGTAAACGGGTCTAAACGCGCCTTAACACTATGCGCATTTAGCACTTGAGCATTAATTCACCCTAGTGGCCATAATAAATGAATGTTCTGGGCAATAAAATGAATAGATGCCCACATGCTTAATGCACCTAAACACATTTAAACACACCTAAACGCAATACATGAGTTTACAAGTGTCAAGCGTTTCTTCTGCCAAAATTCTGCTGCCGAGAGGAAAGGAGTCTAGTTGGCAAAACATCCTGGGCCAGATTCAGACACATCTGCCTATTTTTAGGCAGGCGTAGCGTATCTCAGATACACTACGACGCCGTAACTATCAGCGGCAGTTCCTTATTCAGAAACTACTTACGCCGTAAGTTACAGCAGCGTAGTGTATCTGTGGCGGCGCAAGGCCGCACAATTCAAATGTGGAAGATGGGGGCGTGATTCATGTAAATGAATCATGACCCCACGTTAGTGACGTCTTTTCTGAACGGCGCATGCGCCGTCCGTGGACCTATCCTAGTGCGCATGCGCAAAATCACGTCGCTATTTCTCAATGTACACGACGTGAACGTAACTTACGTCGAGTCCCATTCCCGAACGATTTACGCAAACGACGTAACCGACGTACAATTCGACGCGGTCCTGACGTCCATACTTAACATTGGCTGCGCTGCTATAGCAGGGGTAACTTTACGCTGGTCTAACGCTTACGCAAATGAAGTAAAATACGACGCGCCGCCGCAAGTACGTTAATCGGCGTAAATAGCTCATTTGCATATTTTACGCAAAAAACTGAAGCGCCACCTAGTGTCCAGCGTAAATATGCAACTTAAGATATGACGGTGTAAACGACTTACGCCGCTCGAATCTTAGGAGAAAGCCGGCGTATCTTGTTTTCTGAATACAGAAAAAAGATACGCCGGCTATTCTTAGTATTTACGCGGGGTATCTATAGATACACCGACGTAAATACTTTCTGAATATAGCCCCCTGTGTGCATGAGACCGAATGTACCCCACTTAGGCTTCCATGAGTATAACTTTTGAAAAAATACCTTAATGCCGCGTACACACGATCATTTTTCGGCAAAAAATGTCATTTAAAATGATGGTGTGTGGGCGTCACATCATCTTATGGGTTCTGAAAAACAAATTTATTTTTTTCGAACATGCTGCATTTTTTAACAACGTTTTAAATGATGTCGTTTTTCGGGTTGTAAAAAATGATCGTGTGTGGGCTAAAATGACAATAAAAACCTGCGCATGCTCAGAAACAAGTTATGAGACGGGAGCTCTCGTTCTGGTAAAACTACCAATCGTAATGGAGTAAACACATTCATCACGCTGTAACAGACAGAAAAGCACAAATCGTCTTTAACTAACAGGAAATCAGCTAAAGCAGCCCCAAGGGTGGTGTCATCCTCATGTAACTTCCTCTTTATAGTGCCGTTGTACGTGTTGTACGTCACCGTGCTTTGCTAGAGCATTTTTTTAAAACGATAGTGTGTGGGCAACGTCGTTTTAGTGATGAAGTTGGAAAAAACATGCCGAAAAACTTTGTTTTTTTCATGCCGAAAAATTATCGTCTAGATTAGAAAAACTTCTAGAATAATATATTAAAAAATATAACACACGTGTTTAACAAATTGAAGAAGCTTGTCTGTGAAGTCCATGATCCAGGAGGTCAAGTTACTTGATCTAAGTAAGTCAGTTCTACATTTTACATTACACTTTTTAATAGATTTAAAATATCTCGATATTTGGTACACATACTAATCATATGGTGGATAGTAAACATGCTCATACATTGTCTTTTTTTAAACGGACATATACTATCATTATAGTACAGAATTGTAATTTGTTGTTTAATAGGATTAATGTATTGCAGTACCTAGTCCTGCTACCATACAAGCAGTAGAGTTTTTTAAAACTTCATGGCATTAGTTGATAATTACAACCTGCAGACATACAGTATATTATTTTTATTATTATACAGAATTTATGTTGTGCCAACAAATTGTGCAGGGCCTTACAAAATGGAGGCAGACAATGCAGTTACCAGGGCTCAAGTCCTGCGGGAACTCGTGGGAACGGAGTCTCTGCACTTTTTTCACAGCAGGAACGCAGTTCTCTTTGCAGGACTAGAGCAGTCGAGCCGCCAGAGCCAAGAGCGGCAATGCCCAGCTTGAGTCACTGTCAGGGGCAGGTGAACCTCAGTAATCCTTTATGTTACTGGCCGCTTCCCTGAGTTCTTTCTAAATCCCACGATAACTCGCGGCAGACCTTCGCAATGTCTCCTGGGAACAATGACAAAAGCTCCCAGGAGACATTGCGGCATCGAGGAAGTGACGGAATACCCGCACACTACCCGATGAATCCATATACAGGAAGCGGCCAGTAACATAAAGGATTACTTAGGTACAGTGGATCGAAAAAGAAAAAAAAAACATGCGGTTTAGTAATTATGCATATGAGCGTATCATTTTTTTTTTTGGTGGGGGAGTGGATATTGGGTGGGAGTTCCCACGCTTTTTTCCACAGGACTTGACCCCTGGCAGTTACCATACAATACAAAACAAGGTGAATCAAAGGGATCTGCTTGTTAGCTATTACGATCTAAAATATACAATATATATACACACACACATATGACATTACATATAATGAGCAACTTAAAGATGAACAATGTTAAAGAAGACCTAGCTTTAGGTAGAATTCTGATCATCAGGTATAGTGGGAGAGGTGGTAAAAATAAGTTCAGATTTAGAAAACGAATTAAACCGATCCTTAAAGGATCAGTAAAGGAAACATTTTTTAATGCTAAATAGCTTGCTTTACCTTATAGCAGTCCTGCTTTCATGTCCTCCATGTCCGATTTTGCTTAGAAGTTGCTGTAATCCCTTGCTGAACTCCACACTTCCTGCTTGTCTGGCTCCTTATGAAAAAACTCATGGTAGCTTTTCGTTGTGGTCCATGATCAAGAAGATGTGATTACTATGGGCCAGATTCAGGATGGAGAGTGTATCTTTGTGCGGGCGTAGCGTATCCTATTTACGCTTGTACACCTCCGCAACTTTGACAGGCAAGTGCTGTATTCACAAGCACTTGCTCCGTAAGTTGCGGCGGTGTAGCATAAATGGGCCGTAATTCAAAGTAGGCTGGTAGTGGGCGTGTTGTATGTAAACGAATCGTGACCCGACATAAATTACGTGCCGAACGAACTGCGCATGCGCCGGCCGTGGATGTATCCCAGTGCGAATGCTCAAAATCACGTCGCAAATAGTCATTGATAACGACGTTAACGTAACTTACGTCAAGCCCCATTCTGAATCGGCTTACGCAAACAACGTAAATGACGTACAATACGACGCTGTCCCGACGTTCATACTATGCAACTAAGATACGACGGCATAAGAGACTTACGCCGCTCGTATCTTAGCACAATTCCAGAAAAAAGATACACCGGCGCATCCTAGAATTTACGCGGCGTATCAACAGATACGCCGCGTACATTTTTTCTAAATCTGGCCCTATGTATCTAAAACTCCTCAGAACCAATCAGATTCATTTTAAAAACAAACACTGCCCTGTGTTTGTTTGTTTTTGTTCTGTGTGTCTCTGTACACAGAACAAACTGAAACTAGTCTAAAAACGAAACTAAACTGCAGGCACATTATATGATTGATTTTTTATCTATTTTTAATCATTTTTACAATGAATCAGTTAACTATTATGTCTCTATAACCTGTAAACAGTCATTTCAGCAAAAAAAAATGTTTTCCTTTACTACTCCTTTAAACAGAAAGAAGAATTACCTGTAAAAACAAAACATAAAGAGGCTTTATACATACCTTTCCAGCGGCCCAGATGTTAATATGCCGCCTCTTCTAGCCCTTATGCCGCGTACACACGATCACTTTTTCTGATGAAAAAAAACGAAGTTTTCAAAACCGTCATTTAAAATGATCGTGTGTGGGCAAAACGTTGTTTTATGTCTTCAAAAAAACGACCAAAAAAAATTTGAACATGCTTGAATTTTTTGTGTCGTTTTTCAAAATGTCGTTTTTTGTGTCATAAAAAGTGATAGTGTGTGGGCAAAACGATGTTGAAAACGACGTTTTTAAACCCGTGCATGCTCAGAAGCAAGTTATGAGATGGAGCTTCAATGGAACAGAGTGCCGTCGATTGATGTTTTTTTATATATTTTTGGGGGATATTTATTATAGCAAAATGTAAAAAATATAGCATTTTTTTCAAAATTGTCGCTCTATTTTAGTTTATAGCGCAAAAAAAATAACGCAGAGATGATCAAATACCACCAAAAGAAAGCTCTATTTGTGGGAAAAAAAGGACGCCAATTTTGTTTGGGAGCCACGACGCACGACCGCGCAATTGTCAGTTAAAGCGACGCAGTGCTGAATCACAAAAAGTGCTCTGGTCATTGGACAGCAATATGGTCCGGGGCTAAAGTAGTAAAAGGAACCTATTTAGAAAACAAAAATGAACCTTTACAACCCCTTTAAAAAGGAAATGAAAAAGGGCTTAGGACTATCTATATTGGCTCCTGAAACTGTCAAAATGGAGCATCATAAGCTACAACGAACATGAATTACGGTTACTTGTGAAGCACGTGTTTACACTTGTTGACTCCAGCCACCATGCCTTGGCTGAGGGAACTGCTGCCTTCTGCTTCTGCTTCTGCAAAGGATTTATCCAGGAGATCTTCTGCAGAGCTTCAACATACCATTAGACAGTGATCCCACTTGCACCTATTCCTCCAGCTAAAGCTGTGGCCTAAGTAAGCTTGGAGAGAATGTATTTTATTGCGCTCCTGATTCTTACCTCCCTTTGCAAGAGATCATCGCTGTTGGTTTACCATATTTTCTAGACTCCAGTGCTATTTTAAACTTCAGGTTTAGTTGGAGCTCAGGCTGGAGTTCCTATATGTGGGACCTGGAAAGACTATTGCACCTGGAAAGACCATTCATGTGGGAAAGAGTTGTTTACAAGTACCTGTGTGTTCTCAAGGTCTACAGTAATTGTGCTGGGAATTTGATACATGCTTCCGAGAATGCAGTTAACTGAGGAATTTGTATACTTTCCTGATCTTCAATACGAGTAGATTGTTATTTTAATTTTGAATGTGCATTTTAATGTGATAATCTATAGAAAAAATGATTGCTAATCTGTTCTGTTTTTATGTTCTTCTTGAACTTCATAATCATACTTCAACTTTGGTTCTGTAACCCTGGTACCAGTATGGGGAAAGTTGGCACAAGGATGTGCCATAAACTACAGTGAGGGTGGGGGTGTAGGGGCTCCTTTAAAGGGGTTGTAAAGGTTTGTTTTTATTTTCTAAATAGGCTCCTTTAAGCTAGTGCATTGTTGGTCCACTTACCTTTTCCTTCGATTTCCCTCCTAAATGTTTTTTTTCCTTTGTTTTCTTTGTCTGAATTTCTCACTTCCTGTTCCTCCTCAGTAAGGTGTTCAGTAAGCTGTTATGGCTGACTAACCACTGCTTGAATGATGGTGGCAAGTTTATTGAGGAGGAACAGGAAGTGAGAAATTCAGACAAAGAAAAAAAAAAACATTTAGAAGGGAAATCGAAGGAAAAGGTAAGTGAACCTACAATGCACTAGCTTAAAGGAACCTATTTAGAAAATAAAAAACAAACCTTTACAACCCCTCTAAGAGTTGGAGTAGCTCCATTTGGGAATAGCTGCCTGTGGTTTCAACTGGAAGCATAATGGTGGGAGTATAGACAATATGGAGGGTATGCCAGGCAGTCAGTTGGGACTGAGAAGTGACATCTGTCATCTTCCTGGAAAGAAGAAGAAACATCCTTACTATGTGTGTAAAAGAGGCATTTGTTTCCCCAGCTTGGGAGAATATGGTCTTCTGCCTTGTTTACCTAAATAGAAGAGTTGTACTCCCCATGGAGAACATTTTTAGTTTAGCTAAACCTTGACGATAAAGATTTTGTGAGTGAAGACAAAAGGATCACCAGAGCAGTTACTCTTTGATGCTGAGCAATTCTCTAAAATACCAAGATGAAGAGCTGAAATGCAATCATACATCTCTGTTATTATTTTTTTATTTATCAGGAAAGAAGATCATTTTTCTATGTTACACCAATCCTGTTTCTTTATTACCGAGGAATGGCAGCGAATAAAGTGGACTTTATTGGTACCCATAGGCTACATATACAACCTAGCTAAAATTACAATATTCATAAAGATTAAAGACATTGAATCAAAAATATCTAGTATAAAAACCAAACACTATGGTATATACAGTGCAGAAAATAAGTATTTGAACACCCTGCTATTTTGCAAGTTCTCCCACTTGGAAATCATGGAGGGGTCTGAAATTGTCATCGTAGGTGCATGTCCACTGTGAGAGACATAATCCCCCCAAAAAATTCCAGAAATCACAATTTATGATTTTTTAACTATTTATTTGTATGATACAGCTGCAAAGAAGTATTTGAACACCTGTCTATCAGCTAGAATTCTGACCCTCAAAGACCTGTTAGTCTGCCTTTAAAATGTCCACCTCCACTCCATTTATTATCCTAAATTAGATGCACCTGTTTGAGGTCATTAGCTGCATAAAGACACCTGTCCACCCTATACAATCAGTAAGAATCCAACTACTAACATTGCCAAGACCAAAGAGCTGTCCAAAGACACTAGAGACAAAATTGTACACCTCCACAAGGCTGGAAAGGGCTACGGGGAAATTGCCAAGCAGCTTGGTGAAAAAAGGTCCACTGTTGGAGCAATCATTAGAAAATGGAAGAAGCTAAACATGACTGTCAATCTCCCTCGGACTGGGGCTCCATGCAAAATCTCACCTCGTGGGGTCTCAATGATCCTAAGAAAGGTGAGAAATCAGCCCAGGACTACACGGGAGGAGCTGGTCAATGACCTGAAAAGAGCTGGGACCACCGTTTCCAAGGTTACTGTTGGTAATACACTAAGACGTCATGGTTTGAAATCATGCATGGCACGGAAGGTTCCCCTGCTTAAATCAGCACATGTCAAGGCCCGTCTTAAGTTTGCCAATGACCATTTGGATGATCCAGAGGAGTCATGGGAGAAAGTCATGTGGTCAGATGAGACCAAAATAGAACTTTTTGGTCATAATTCCACTAACCGTGTTTGGAGGAAGAAGAATGATGAGTACCATCCCAAGAACACCATCCCTACTGTGAAGCATGGGGGTGGTAGCATCATGCTTTGGGGGTGTTTTTCTGCACATGGGACAGGGCGACTGCACTGTATTAAGGAGAGGATGACCGGGGCCATGAATTGCGAGATTTTGGGCAACAACCTCCTTCCCTCAGTTAGAGCTTTGAAGATGGGTCGAGGCTGGGTCTTCCAACATGACAATGACCCGAAGCACACAGCCAGGATAACCAAGGAGTGGCTCTGTAAGAAGCATATCAAGGTTCTGGCGTGGCCTAGCCAGTCTCCAGACCTAAACCCAATAGAGAATCTTTGGAGGGAGCTCAAACTCCGTGTTTCTCAGCGACAGCCCAGAAACCAGACTGATCTAGAGAAGATCTGTGTGGAGGAGTGGGCCAAAATCCCTCCTCCAGTGTGTGCAAACCTGGTGAAAAACTACAAGAAACGTTTGACCTCGGTAATTGCAAACAAAGGCTACTGTACCAAATATTAACATTGATTTTCTCAGGTGTTCAAATACTTCTTTGCAGCTGTATCATACAAATAAATAGTTAAAAAAATCATACATTGTGATTTCTGGATTTTTTTTTTTGGATTATGTCTCTCACAGTGGACATGCACCTACGATAACAATTTCAGACCCCTCCATGATTTCCAAGTGGGAGAACTTGCAAAATAGCAGGGTGTTCAAATACTTATTTTCTGCACTGTACCTGTCCTTGTCCACTTTTAAGCCTCACACTGTGTGCATGAGGCTTATATATAAAAAATAATGTTTTTACCTTTAATGTGTGTATGCCTGTTTGATATGTATGCCTGTTTATTCGTGTGTGGTGTTTGAGTGTAAATGCATTCTGCCCATTGGAATACATTAATGCGCATACATGTGCGTTTATTAGATAGCTAGATGCATTTACACGCTTTTTTGTAAGCACCTCTCATAACATAACAAAATGTGGGAAAAATAGGCCTAATTTCACACTCTCGGCGCTAATGGGGTATAGGTATTTACAGTTGTGCAAATAAAATTATCTATGTCCTATATCTAGGACATGAATAAAGCAGCTGCTCAAAATAAAACAAAACATATACACATAGTAAAATAATGATAAAAATCATCAAAAGTCTTTATCAATAAAATACAGCAGCGCTAGTGATCGGGGCACAGTTCAAATCCGATCACTCATTCACATTCAAAGAGATAAATGAAAGTAAGAAAGTTCTCCAGAGCTCAGAGGGTGCACAAATATTCCATGACAAAAAAGTGGGTGCTCTTCAAGACAATTTCAACTGTCCATGATTAGTGACATCACTCGTGAGCCGAACAAAGCATGCGAAGATCCTGTGACAATGTCCCCTCAAGGATGTCTACTCACCAGATTGATGTTATAACAGGCTTTGAACAGTAATGTCATTGGATTCCCTCTTCCTCATGGAGATGATATTCCAGCAGCATGCAGTACTCCTAATGACCATCCGGTGTCAGGGCACATAAAAAAAGCTCGATATGGTGTGATACCATTTAAAAAAATTTTATTTTAACATGCTGTTAAAAATCATGCATACAAACAGCAACAAAAAAACTACTCCACAGAGCAGTAACTGATACAAGGTGTAATGCCTTTCAGCCGGTCATCAGCTCACAGAGGGTGATAGATAGTTTGTGGATGCCAGCGTTTGCCGCTAGCACACTAAATCACTCTCCTAACTGGAGCACAGCTGAACCACAGTGTCAGGCGTACATGTATAAAAATATCGCGAGATCAGGCCCTGACGTTTCGTCCTTCTGACTTCTTCTGAGGGCATCCAAAGAAGAAGTCAGAAGGACGAAACGTCAGGGCCTGATCTCGCGATATTTTTATACATGTACGCCTGACACTGTGGTTCAGCTGTGCTCCAGTTAGGAGAGTGATTTAGTGTGCTAGCGGCAAACGCTGGCATCCACAAACTATCTATCACCCTCTGTGAGCTGATGACCGGCTGAAAGGCATTACACCTTGTATCAGTTACTGCTCTGTGGAGTAGTTTTTTTGTTGCTGTTTGTATGCATGATTTTTAACAGCATGTTAAAATAAAATTTTTTTAAATGGTATCACACCATATCGAGCTTTTTTTATGTGCCCTGACACCGGATGGTCATTAGGAGTACTGCATGCTGCTGGAATATCATCTCCATGAGGAAGAGGGAATCCAATGACATTACTGTTCAAAGCCTGTTATAACATCAATCTGGTGAGTAGACATCCTTGAGGGGACATTGTCACAGGATCTTCGCATGCTTTGTTCGGCTCACGAGTGATGTCACCAATCATGGACAGTTGAAATTGTCTTGAAGAGCACCCCCTTTTTTGTCACGGAATATTTGTGCACCCTCTGAGCTCTGGAGAACTTTCTTACTTTCATTTATCTCTTTGAATGTGAATGAGTGATCGGATTTGAACTGTGCCCCGATCACTAGCGCTGCTGTATTTTATTGATAAAGACTTTTGATGATTTTTATCATTATTTTCCTATGTGTATACCTCTCATAACATGCCTTTGGTGTTTTTTAACGTTTAGGTATTACAGGTACATATTGAGATGTCAATTTATGCAGCCCTTTACATATGTATTGTAGATTCACATCCCTGCTTACAATCTAAGGTCCCTAACTCACATATATGTGTACACCCCTCACATTTTTGTAAATATTTTATTATATCTTTTCATGTGACAACACTGAAGAAATTACACTTTGCTACAATGTAAAGTAGTGAGAGAATTTGCTATCCCCTCAAAATAACACACAGCCATTAATGTCTAAACCGCTGGCAACAAATGTGAGTACACCCCTAAGTCAAAATGTCCAAATTGGGTCCAAAGTGTCAATATTTTATGTGGCCGCCATTATTTTCCAGCACTGCCTTAACCCTCTTGGGCATGGAGTTCACCAGAGCTTCACGGGTTGCCACTGGTGTCCTCTTCCACTCCTCCATGAAGACATCACAGAGCTGGTGGATGTTAGAGACCTTGCGCTCCTCCACCTTCCATTTGAGAATGCCCCACAGATGCTCAATAGGGTTTAGGTCTGGAGACATTCTTGGCCAGTCCATCTCCTTTACCCTCAGCTTCTTTAGCAAGGCAGTGGTCATCTTGGAGGTGTGTTTGGTGTTGTTATGTTGGAATACTGCCCTGCGGCCCAGTCTCTGAAGGGAGGGGATCATGCTCTGCTTCAGTAAGTCACAGTACATGTTGGCATTAATAGTTCCTGCAATGAACTGTATCCCCCCCCCCCCAGTGCCGACAGCACACATGCAGCCCCAGACCATGACACTTACACCACCATGCTTAACTTTAGGCAAGACACACTTGTTTTTGTACTCCTTACCTTGTTGCCGCCACACACGCATGACACCATCTGAACCAGATAAGTTTATCTTGATCTCATCAGACCACATGACATGGTTCCAGTAATACATGTCCTTAGTCTGCTTGTCTTCAGCAAACTGCAGGCTTTCTTGTGCATCATCTTTAGAAGAGGCTTCTTTCTGGGATGACAGCCATGCAGACCAATTTGATGCAGTGTTGAGCAACATCTGGTGGAGGCATGGAGAGTACTCCACCCTAGGGAGAAAGATTTTACATACTATTCCCAGGTACACTCCTCTTACTCAAGGATCGATTATATCTTTTTGGACCACCAGCTCCTGGATGGCCTGGTTAGGGCAGAGGTTAAATCGATCACCCTCTCGGACCATGCCCCGGTTGTGGTCAGCTTGGAACTTAAGGATATACCGGAGAGGCATAGGTCCTGGAGATTGGATGAGTCACTTTTGTACGACCAGGCCATAGTGGAAGAAAACAATGTAGAGAATATTGCACCAACGGTCCTGTGGGAAACCCATAAGGTTTTTATAAGGGGTTGGTTGATTGCAGAAGGGGCTAAGAGGAAAAAGATATGGACAGCAAAAAAACAATTATTGTTACAAGAGATCCAGGAGTTGGAGCAGACACACAAAAGAGTACACGATAAAGAAGTATTGGTAGAGTTAACGAGAAAACGAGAAACCCTAAGAGATACACTGGAACAAAAAACTAAGCAAGTCTTTATAAGAAGGGCTAGAAAGCAATATAGATTTGGTAACAAATCAGGGAAATTGTTGGTGGAACAAATAAAAACGAAAAGGAATTTGAATTACATAGCAAAAATAAAAAATGGAACAGGAGAGATGAGACATTCTACTAGAGATATTGCTGAAATATCTCTGAACTATTATCAATCACTATATAGAGTAAATGACCTACAGGACCCCGGTGAGATACAAGATAGAAAAGATAAAATAAAAGAATATTTAGAACGAATAAAACTACCTGAAATCTCAGAAGAAGATTCAAGAGCACTAGACAAGGAAATCACTAGAGAGGAGATAGAACAGGCCATTAAAAACAGCAAGTTAGGGAAAAGCCCTGGCCCAGACGGTTATAGTTCCTTATATTTTAAGAAATGTATTGAAATTCTGTCACCTTACTATTATTTATATATAAATTCCATAGGTAAAGGATTTAACCTACGAGAAGAAGCTTTAGGCGCCTACATATCCCTCCTGGCAAAAGAGGGAAAATACCCCACAGTATGCTCTAGCTTCAGGCCAATATCATTAATTAATGAAGACATGAAAATATATGCGAGGATACTGGCAGAGAGACTAAAACTCTTTATGCCAGATCTTATAGGTGAAGATCAAGCTGGTTTTGTCCCCGGTAGAGAAACAAGAGATAATATCTTAAAAACTGTCCTTTTAATACATGAAGCAAAGAAAACTAAAAGCCCAGCCCTGTTCCTATCTGTCGATGCCGAGAAGGCCTTCGACAGGCTGGATTGGGATTTTATGGTGCAGACACTATACAAATTTGGTATAGGACCCCGTATGATCAAATGGATAGAAGCTCTATATTCCATACCTACGGCTCAAATTATGGTTAATGGGACCTTGTTAGAAAGATTTAGGTTATTCAATGGAACTCGTCAGGGATGCCCACTTTCCCCTTTGCTCTTTGTGCTCTCTTTGGAACCTTTTTTAACATCTATAAGAGTTAACCAGGAGATTACAGGCATAGTAGCGGGAGGACAAGAACATAAAATATCCGCCTTTGCAGACGATATAATGATATATATAACAAATCCCACGCAAAGCCTCACAAAAATTATGGAAGAATTGGGAAACTATGGTCAGGTTTCAAATCTAAAAATAAATATGGAAAAAACTGAAATTTTGAATATTTCGGTTCCAATGAATGAGAGTAAAAACCTCCAAAAATGATATCCCTTCAGTTGGAAACAAAAAGGTTTAAAATACTTGGGAGTATTTTTGGCAAAAGCTAATGTAAATTTATATCATGATAACTACATGCCATTGTTAAATAAAATTAAAAATGAATTGAAGAGATTTCCTGCCAATAGACTGTCATGGTTTGGCAGGATAAGAGTGGTTAAAATGATGATTCTCCCTAAGGCTCTATACATATTCCAAAGTCTGCCGATAAATATTCCCAGAGCTTATTTTAAAACTCTGAGATCGGTGCTACAGAAATTTGTGTGGAACAATAAAAGAAATCGTATTGCCTTCCATACATTAACAAGATCAAAAGAGAAGGGAGGAATATTTCTCCCAGACTTAGAAAAATATCATGAGGCAGCAATAATACGGAGGGTTATGGATTGGACTGCAGTCCCACAGAAAAAAAAATGGGCAGAATTGGAGGCAAAAATGTGTAACTCCGAGTTAGGGCAGATTATTTGGATCCCAAAACAGACGAGAGGTCTCCTGGAGGAAATAGCTCCGATCACAGTAGAAGCTTTGAGAACTTGGGATAAGTTAATTAAAAACACACAAGGTAAACATAATAGTCCCTTAATGCCCCTCACAAGAAATAATTATTTCCCCCCGGGGAAAGATAATAAACTGTATTTAAAATGGACCAAAGCCCCATACCTGAGACTAAGAGATGTAATGAGGGGAAACGCTCTATGCACACTAAATGAACTGCGGGAAAGATATGGACCCTCCCCTTGGGAAGTCTGGAGATATAACAAGCTGAAACATTTTGTAGATACTCTCCCAAAACCTCTAAGGGGGGTAGGTAGATTAAATGCATGGGAAAAACAGGTAGAGGAAAAGAAGACAGACAAACATGGAATTTCTACCATCTACAAAATGTTAATGACGCATTTGGAGCAGGGTGCTGTGTGCCCAACAGAGAGCTGGGGATTAGAACTAAACCAACCACCACCAGATAGAATGATAAGTAGAATCCTGGATTATGTACACTCCACTTCCGTAGACTCAAGGATAAAAGAAATGAATTTCAAATTATTGAATAAATGGTATTATGTACCGGTGAAACTAAACAAGATAAATCCTCAGGAGACATCTTTATGCTGGAGGGACTGCGGGGAGGTAGGAACGCATGCTCACATATGGTGGCAGTGTTCCAAGATCCAGCCATATTGGATCCAAATATTAAATTTTATTAAAGAGATCAGTGGAACTGAGATTAATTTGGACCCATGGCAATGTCTGTTCCATGCTGTGACTATACCCGGACATAAATATAAAACAACAATTATCCCAACATTATTAAATGCACCAAAGATTTTGATTCCAAAAAAAATGGAAAGATAAGCTAGCACCCTCGATACAAGAATGGTTAAGGGAGGTAGAAAGGATAAGAAGCATGGAAGAGATAACGTCTCAATATAAGGAATTAAATAATTACAATACTGGAATTTGGGGAGGCTGGGAAAAGTTTAAACAATCTATGGTTTATATAGGTCAAATGAATGATGAAAGTACTTAGGTAATATTTGCTGATATACGTAGGAGATAAGAGCTGAAACCTTCTCCACCCTCCTCTCCCTTCCCCTGGGGGGATACCAGAAGGGGAAATCTAAGCACATATGCACTTTAACACAATGTTTTGTTTTTTTTGTCTCTCTCCTCTCTCATTATTTGAGAGAGGCTTAAGGGTAGTGGGATACAAAAGTTCTTTGCGTCCCCTTATGATGAGCACCAAGCAGGGAGGGCACAGACAATTTGGTAATGGGGCACCTTTTTTCCCCCCCCCCCCCTTTTTTTTTCTCTCTCCTCTCTCATTATTTGAGAGAGGCTTAAGGGTAGTGGGATACAAAAGTTCTTTGCGTCCCCTTATGATGAGCACCAAGCAGGGAGGGCACAGACAATTTGGTAATGGGGCACCTTTTTTCCCCTCCCCCCCTTTTTTTTTTCCCTTCCCGGGGGGGTGGAGGGAGGAGGGAGTAGGAGGTCTGGAGGAGGTAGGACTGTCCTTTAGGGTTGTGGTATATGTAATTGTTTATTGTGGAAATGTATGTATATGAATTGATGTAAGTATTTAAAGGAAGAATTTTATTTTGTAAGCGCCTTGAAAAAGGTGGTGTTGATTGTATAAATGTGATGTTGATTGTAAAAATGTCTTGAAAAATTCAATAAAAATAAATTAAACAATTTGATGCAGTGTGTGACGTATGGTCTGAGCACTGACAGGCTGACCATACTTCTTATAGCCTAGGCCATTTTTATGTAGAGCAAAAATTATTTTTTTCAGATCCTCAGAGAGTTCTTTGCCACGAGGTCCCATGTTGAACTTCCAGTGACCAGTATGAGAGAGTGAGAGCGATAACACCAAATTTAACACACTTGCTCCCCATTCACACCCGAGACCTTGTAACACTAATGAGTCACATGACATTGGGGAGGGAAAATGGCTAATTTGGCCCAATTTGGACATTTTCACTTAGGGGTGTACTCACTTTTGTTGGCAGCGGTTTACACTCACTACTTTACATTGTAGCAGTGTCATTTCTTCAGTGTTGTCACAGGAAAAGATATAATAAAATATTTACAAAAATGTGAGGGGTGTACTCACTTTTGTGAGATACTAATATATATATATATATATATATATATATATATATATATTATTATTATACAGGATTTATATAGCGCCAACAGTTTGCGCAGCGCTTTACATCAGGGATATTGTGACAGGAAGTCAGGTAAATCTGTTGGTGTTGTCGACGGGAGATACATTTCTGCCTTGTTTAGACAATGCACCAATTGCTATCAGGCTTATGGACCTTGGATACTTTCAGCTGTTCAGAATGAGGCAATTAAGGCCTCTACAAGTTATGCAGAGGATCACTACTGATTGCTGCATCCTGAGGCTTTTGAGTTAAGAAGGGCAGTAAGCTGAGAAAGACTCCTGAAGGTGAGGTGGTGTTAATTTTTCTGTGTGATAAAAAAAAAATCAAAGAGATTATTGTTTTTTTATATATATATATATATATATATATATATATATATATATATATATATAGGCCAATTTAGACAGGAGCCTATTACCCTGCCATCATGACATAGAGGTGCTTTTACAGGCATTAAAAAAGCACTGAATGTGGTGTTTTCTTAAAGCGGTATTTCACCCTAAATATAAGATCTCCCATGCGATCCAGCATACTGGCGTCAGCGCCAGTATGCTGGGTTTTTTTTTTTTTAATCGCACACTTACTGTATTATGGTGGAATTCCTTTTTTGTCCCCCGTGGTGGACGGCGCCAGTATAGCGCGTCACATCTTCCTAAAATACCCGATATGGACTCGGGTAATCTCGGCGAAAATGCGGCGCCTGCGCACAGACCTAGGAGCTGACTGCGCAGGCGTCGTATTTCTCCGAGTCCTACGGCTATGGCGCGTCACGCCCTCCGAAATAGGACTCGGAGAAATACGGCGCCTGCGCAGTCAGCTCCTAGGTCTGTGCGCAGGCGCCGCATTTTCGCCGAGATTACCCGAGTCCATATCGGGTATTTTAGGAAGATGTGACGAGCAATACTAGAGCCGTCCACCGCGGGGGACAAAAAAGGAATTCCACCATAATACAGTAAGTGTGCGATTAAAAAAAAAAAAAACCCAGCATACTGGCGCTGACGCCAGTATGCTGGATCACATGGGAGATCTTATATTTAGGGTGAACCTCCGCTTTAAGCCCTGTGTGGATGAGGCCCAATTTCGTATTGGTTTGGTGATCAGCCCCAATAATTAAAGGAACACTAAAGGTCTGTTTTTTTTTTTAGATCAATTGATTGCTGTAAGCTAGAGCATTTAAGTATCACTTGCCTCGTTTTTCTTTTTGACCTCCAAAATACAGTAATCCAGGTTTGAAAATGCCACTTCCTGTCTCTCCTCTTCTTGCTTTCCACCAGCATCTGAGCCGTTTTGCATAGTGGAAAGCAGAATGTGCTCGCCCCCTCCCTATGACTACGGCCATGCGTGAAGATGCTCTCTTATCCCTCACAGGCATGGAGGCTAAGCCTATTGGGAACTGTAGTTCCCATTAGGCCGTGATGTAGCAAGAATGAATGCGCACCGCAAACCAGGAAGTCAGTGAGAATAACGATTCAGGAGTGACAGAGGTGAATAAAATTGCTCGATTTTAACAGGTATCAAACTAGTTATAATGCAAAACATTACTTTTTACTTTATCAGCTACTGTCAGACTTTAATTTAAGAGGAAAATATTTTTGTCTTTACAACCCCTTTAAGTGTAGAGTGTTATATTGTGCATTTCCAGTAAATGAAATAAAGGCAAAAAAATATTTAAATAGTTTTGTTTTCTCAGTTAACATGAATGTGACAAACTTTACTTAAAAATAAAAATAAATTGTTTCAAAAATAAACTGCATGGATCATTTTTCCCCAGTACCATTAAGAAACAACAGAAGCCACTAATTCTCGTAATAAAGTCCCAGTTTTTGAAGTAACTATTTTCTTTTTATCGAGAAGAAGATACATAGGCATTTACTCCCACACCTGTTTCTCTTGGGTTCTTTCTCACCCCATCACCTGACACAACACAGACGATGGCACCTGCAGGCCTCTCTCAAGCAGCCATCCATAAAAATATGTGCCCCATCCCTCACGCTCTGTAGCACAATATGTGAGCCTGAGCATGAAACAGATGAACAGATGGCACAAAGGGAGGGGTCTCCATCTTAAAAGAAAGCCCCAACTGGGACTGTCAAAAGCAACAAGACTAAAAACTTGTGTCTAACAAGAGCAGAGAACTGTGGTAACACTGAAGCAATCTCACGTGAGAACCATTTGCTGTGTGAGAGAATTTGCCGAATTCTTTATTTGGTGTGAGGGAACTGTAGGCAGTAAAAACAGCCAAAATAGCTAGAGACAGTTATTGCATTAAAAAAATACAACAAACCAATAGCATTGAATTACAATATTTGATTGCAAATTTAAATTGTACAACATTTTATTATTATTTATATTTATTTTAACACTTTTTCTTGATCAAGTGATTTAAAGTATGTGCAACATTTTTGTATATTTGAATATTTATAATGCAAAGATTTTAGCTATATAATTATTTATATTTATTACATTAAAGAAAGCAAAGTTAAGTACATCAAATCAATTATTTTGATATATTTTATAGATAAATATTTAAAAAATGTAAAGGAAAATTGACTAAACCTTATCTGTATATTTACCTGTGTATTTTACAACATTATTATTAGTTTAAGTTCTTGTCAGTGTGATGATCCTATTTGTGAATGTTTAATCTCAATTAAACACAAGCAATATTTTGTTCTGTTCGGTGAAATGGTGCTTGTCATTTGATTACAGCTCCAGCAATTGTACCTCCTCAGATCTTTCATTACATATAGCACAACATCTGTCTATATTAAAATATTTCCAAACAAGTTTACAGTCAATTAATGTTGTGGCAGCATTAGTTTTTTTAACGCTAAGTACCTTGTTTCAAGTATAGGAAAATCCCCATTGACTTTGTCAGAAATCTTAAACAATGATATCAGTTTTCTCAGCTATTTTCTGTGAACTTCAAAGCAACACATCTTTATTTATTGGTAGTGGGGAGAGGGGATGGAGTTTGAAATCCAATTCAAGCATAGGATGGCAATGCTGATTCTCAATAGATACAGTGCAGTGAGTGAACGTTGTCACCTTATTACTCAATGAGTGTTATTGACAGAATCATCAGGTGAAAATGAAGGAAGAAAGACAGAAAAACAAAACTAATGTAAGACTGGTAAAAGGTGATATATATATATATATATATATATATATAAAATGTTTAGGTTCAGACACTTCTAGAATGGTGGTAGAAAAAAATTTGACCTCAAAATGCTAAAATTATGCCTGAACCCAAAAGACTATAAAAATCATATGGACCGTAACCCCCCCTTTAATTGTGTTTCCTATAGGTGAGTAAGTTAAAGAGGTGGTTCACCCTAAATATAATCTCTCCCATGTGATCCAGCATACTGGCATCAGCGCCAGTATGCTGTTTTTTTTTTTTTTAAATCCCCCACTTACTGTATTATGTTTAATTTTAATTTCTTTCCCCCGTGGTGGACGGCGCCAGTATAGCGCGTCACATCTTACGAAAATACCCGATAAGGACTCGGGTAATCTCGGCAAAATGCGGCGCCTGCGCACAGACCTAGGAGCTGACTGCGCAGGCGCCGTATTTCTCCGAGTCCTACGGCTATGTCACGCCCTCCGAAAAAAGCCCGAATAGGACTCGGAGAAATACCGCGCCTGCGCAGTCAGCTCCTATGTCTGTGCGCAGGCGCCGCATTGCGCCGAGAATATCCGAGTCCTTATCGGGTATTTTCGTAAGATGTGACGCGCTATACTAGAGCGTCCACCGCGGGGGAAAGAAATTAAAATTGAACATAATACAGTAAGTGGAGGATTTAAAAAAAATCACATCAAGTAGTGGGTGTGGTCAGTCAAATTTCACGAACAGTAGGAGGATCTTAAAGGGGAAGAGCTGTCACTTGTAAACACAGAAACTGGACTTCTATGTTTACAAGTGATTGTGGTGAGAAGGCACCAAAGGGTCTGAGCCAGAGGTGGTGGAACTGAGTTTCCCCAAGCTCCTCCTGAAAAAAAGCCCTGTATGTACCCATATGCATTACTAAAAAAAAATAGAAAAGTGTTTTTATGAACATTAGGACCACACCAAGAGGCTTTAACGTGGTTCTAAAGCCTCAAGTTTTTTTTTTTACCTTAATGCAATATACATATACACATATATATATATATATATATATATATATATATATATATATATATATATATATATATATATATATATATATATATATTATATTTTAAAACCTTCTGTGCTAGAGGAATCAGACAAATCCAACTCCATCCCCCTTATACTTACCTGAGCCTGATCTCGATCCAGCGTTGTGCACGAGGGCAGCTGCTCTTTCCTCTCTCTCTCTCATCACTGGGCAGATTGATAGTTAATCAAATACTGGGGTGAGGGAGAGGGGGGCAAGGTCGAGCCCTACTGTCTGGAGCTCCTCTTTAAAGAGTGATGCTAAACAGGCCCGGACTGGGACAAAAAATAGGCCCGGGCATTTTAGACTGAGCAGCCCAGGGGGGGGGGGGGGGCACAGCGGGGGTTAATGACAGGATGTGGGGTGAGATAAAGAAAGATAGAATGAAAGATTAAGATAGAAAGAAAGGAAGATAGATAGATAGATAGATAGATAGATAGATAGATAGATAGATAGATAGATAGATAGATAGATAGATATAGATAGATAGATAGATAGATAGATAGATAGATACAGATAGAAAGAAGGGAAGGAAGGAAGATAACGAAAGATAAAGGTAGGAAGGAAGGAAGGAAGGAAGGAAGGAAGGAAGGAAGGAAGGAAGGAAGGAAGGAAGATAAAGAAAGAAAGATAGATAAAGATAGAAAGAAAGAAGGGAAGGAAGGAAGATAAAGAAAGAAAGATAGATAAAGATAGAAAGAAAGAAGGGAAGGAAGGAAGATAGATATAGATAGATAGAAAGGAAGGAAGATGGATAAAGAAAGAATGAATAATATAGAAAGAAAGAAGGGAAGGAAGATAGATTGATAGAGAACGAAAGATAGATAAAGATAGAAAGCAAGAAGGTAAGATAGATAAAGAAAGATAGAAAGAAGGGAAGGAAGATCGATAAAGAAATAAAGATAGATAAATATAGAAAGAAGGGAGGGAAGGAAGGAAGATAGATAGATAGATAGATAGATAGATAGATAGATAGATAGATAGATAGATAGATAGATAGATAGATAGATAGATAGGAAGGAAGATGGATAAAGAAATAATGAATAATATAGAAAGAAAGAAGGATAGATAGATAGATAGATAGATAGATAGATAGATAGATAGATAGATAGATAGATAGATAGATAGATAGATAGATAGATATGAAGATATATAAAGAAAGAAATATAAAGATAGAAGGAAAGAAGGGAAGGAAGGAAGATAGATAAAGAAATAAAGATAAAGATAGAAAGAAAGATGGGAAGGAAGGAAGATAGATACAGAAAGAAAGGTAGATAAAAAAAGGAAGGAAGAGATAGATAGATAGATAGATAGATAGATAGATAGATAGATAGATAGATAGATAGATAGATAGAGATAGAAGATAGTAAGGAAGGAAGATAGATAAAGATAGAAAAAAAGAAGAGAAGGAAGGAAGATAGGTAGATAGATCTAGATAGATAGATAAAAAAGATAGATAGATAGATAGATAGAAAGGAAGGAAGATAGATAAAGATAGAAAGAAAGAAGATAGATAGACAGTGGCAGTGCATCTATAGAGGGCGCCGGAGCGCCGCTCCCTTTGGCTCAGCCGCCCCTTCTGGCTCAGCCACGACAATGGGCACAGTGGCGACAATGGGCACAGTGGCATTAATGGGCACACTGGCATCAATGGACACAGTGGCATCAATGGGCACAGTGGCGACAATGGGCACAGTGGCAACAATTAAAGGGCATGGTGGCATCAATTGGCACAGTGGCGACAATTTAAGGGCACAGTGGCTACATTTGATGGCATAGCACAGTGGCTGTGTTTGATGGCATGGCACAGTGGTGACAATTGATGGCACAGTGGCTGTGTTTGATGGCATGGCCAGTGGTGACAATTGATGGCACAGTGGCTGCGTTTGATGGCATGGCACAGTGGTGACAAGTGATGGCACTGTGGCTGTGTTTGATGGCATGGCACAGTGGTGACAATTGGTGGCACAGTGGCTGTGTTTGATGGCATGGCACAGTGGTGACAATTGGTGGCACAGTGGCTGTGTTTGATGGCATGGCACAGTGGCTGCGTTTGATGGCATGGCACAGTGGTGACAATTGATGGCACAGTGGCTGCGTTTGATGGCATGGCACAGTGGTGACAATTGATGGCACAGTGGCTGCGTTTGTTGGCATGACACAGTGGTGACAAGTGATGGCACTGTGGCTGTGTTTGATGGCATGGCACAGTGGTGACAATTGGTGGCATAGTGGCTGTGTTTGATGGCATTGCACAGTGGCTGCGTTTGATGGCATGGCACAGTGGTGACAATTGATGGCACAGTAGCTGCGTTTGATGGCATGGCACAGTGGCTGCGTTTGATGGCATGGCACAGTGATGGTAATTGATGGCCCAGTAGCAGCATTTGATGGGCCCAGTGGCTGCATTTGATGGGCACAGTGAGGCTCAATAGCCGCCGGGGGCCGTTCGTGGGACGCAATCAGCCCCTGGGCCGCGAGGGCCGTTCGCGGGCCGTCGCGGCCCACCTGGCATTTGCTCGGTATTCCCTATGGCCAGTACGGGCCTGGTGCTAAACCCCACTGTACACAGTTCAGGAATTGGGTGACAACATTCCAAGCATGACTAAAACTGTTCTAAAGGCAAAGAGAGGTCCTTTTACATATCAGGTACTTGATATTAATATAGTCTATGATGTTTCTATTATTTTTTCCCTGACCTGTATATGTACTGTTGTAAAACACATGTGCTGGTATACTTTCTCTTTGCATTCTGAATATCTGTGTTCTCTATTAAAGTAATCCTCCTATCACCAAACTCAAATCAACAATAAAGTTCCTCCTCCATATATAGCATAAAGTAAACACTTTGGGGTGTAGATCTGGAAAGTCAATCCCTTGGGCTCTCGCTGTGCTCAATGGTTCCTTTCTCTGACCCCCATGTCAATACAGGATATGGGGGACCAGGAATCTGACACACCCAGGAGTGCCGGGTTCTGAACAGGTTTCAGGCAGTTATTTTGACTAGAGAAATGTTTGGAGGTGCCATTACTATTCTGTCAGTTAGACCGCCATCATAAATTAGTCTTTGGTTAATGTATACAGTAGCAGTAGATGACTACCTATGTTTAAATCTCTCACACAGCATAAAGCTGTAAGCCCAAGGAAAAAGTAACATATTGCAACTTATGCCGCGTACACACGATCAGAATTTCCGATGAAAAAAGTCCCATGGGCGGTCGGAATTTAGTCTGACAGTGTGTATGCAAGACTGATGGAAGTCAGCTTCATCCAAATTCCGACAGAAAATTCCATCGGATTTTATCCCATCAGAAATTCCGATCGTGTGTATGCGGCATGACTAGTTCTTTTTATCTGGTGACTCTATCAGTAGTAGAACAGTAATACACTTCCTGTCCTCAGATGAAAAAAGATTACTGAAAAGTTATGATTTGCTCCTCATTGGTTAGTTTCTAGTCCATTTTTCATTCTCTTTGACCAATTAATGATGTGCATTGCTCTAATCATACCTGGAAATCTACTAGTTTTCTTCTCTTTATTTAATATTTTGTTATTTATATGACCCTTTATTATTATTATTGCCTGGTTACATTTTTTATATTATTTTGTTATATAAAGAGCAGAAAATGTGTCTTTTATATAAATAAATGCATTTCTCTTTTTTTAATGTTTCTAATAGGGACTTGAACTGCATTACATGTTGTATTGCCATTAGCCTTTGCAAAACTAAAAAAAAATGCCATTACACATTCTTGATTTGTTAAATAAATATAGACTATTGCAATCTATTAGCTAATGAAAAAACAAAGGGTGAGTAAGTGAAAAATAATCCGTTCACTCAGAGGGGATTAACATCTGCAGCTATCTGTTCTGGAAAATGTTTGGGGAATAGACCTGCTCAGAAGAAGGAGTACTAATTTCTTGCCTTCTCTGCAATTGTTCTTGCAAATAATGCCAGCATTGTATTTGAAACGGGGGACAGAGGGTGAGTACACAATTGGTGCCATGACCCCTGTTTTCAGTGCAGTTGTCACTCGCCCTTTTGCAGACAATTTTTAGTCGGCCATAAAATGATCCTGCCCTGGAGTCATTCAGGAGAAAAGGCTGAAAGAAAAAGAAGAAAAAACACACACCCTTAGGGGTTTCCAGCGGCCAAACTATTTTTAAAGACCGCAACTTCAAAGGAAAGACTTGGCTTTTCTTGGGATTTATATTCTTATCAGGTGCTGTGATGCAAAAGAAAAAAAAAAGAATGGAAAAAAAACATAATTTAAAAGAAGTTTAAAGGCACCAAAATTCCTAAAGCCTAAAAAAAAAAAAAAAACAGGAAATGAAAGAACATGAAATATTATAATCATTATAGCTGAGAACCAAGTCAAACTGAGCATTAGCTACATTCATGTTAATGTGTAGAATGACTTGTTCTTCTTTAGTTTAAATTCATACTTTTCTCTGCACAATAGCTCATGCAATCTTATGGTCAATATTCTTTGTCCATTTACAAAGATGTTGTCTCTGATTATGTATATATGAAGGATTTATGACAAGCTATTGTGATAAACAGCAGGCCACTGTATAGACTGCAACTGTCTGTTGCACCGCCGACACTTTAAACAGCAGGATATGAACTGCAGAATGACACATGGAACTGGTTTGGAGTGTATGATTGCATCATGACACAATCCTCAATCCATGTGTTAAAAGACTATGTAGTTGTACAGCATGTGTGCAAAGCCAATGGCACTATCTTTTTCTGCAGGCTGCTTCAAAGATCATACAATATTTACTGTCTCTTAATGAATTGTACTAAACTTAAAACCCACAGAAAAAAAAACCTGCAAGACAAAGGCATAAGCTAGTATGCATTGCAATAAATGCTTACCTTAGAGCGCCCCCGCATCGGCCCTGACACACCGCTGTGGGCGGAGACATGTCTCCCCGAGTTATTTCCGCATATCACGGGTAATGGCACAGCAGCTGAAGAAATGGCACGAGCAAGAAAATTATTTAGTGTGCATGCGCCGATGACATTGGCACATGCTGATACAGTGAATATCACCTAAACGGTGCAAGTTTTTTTTTTTTTAAAGATATTTTTATTAAACGGTGCAAGTTTAAGAGATTTTCACGGTACCTACAATTAAGCCCTTATTATAGGCTTACCTGTAGGTACAAGTGATGTGTAAGGGTTTACAACCACTTTAAGGCCACGTACACACGATCAGACTGGTCCGATGAAACTGGTCTGACGGACCGTTTTCATCGGACCAGGCTGAAGTGGTCTCATGGTCTGATGTGTGTACACACCATCAGACCAAAAATACGATCAGACCAGAACGTGGTGACGTAGAACACACCGACGTGCTGAAAAAAGGAAGTTCAATGCTTCCAAGCATGCGTCGACTTGATTCTGAGCATGCGCGGGTTTTTGGTCCGATGCTTTGGCGTACTAACCATCGAATCTGTCCGACGGACAGGTGTCCATCAGACAGATTTTAAAGCAAGTTTTAAAACTTTCGTTCGACGAACAACAGTCCGATGGGCCGCACACACCATCGAATTGGTCCGACGAAACTGGTCTTCAGTTCACCAAAAGGAACATTTTACTTATGGACGGTTAAACTATCTAGTATTATTATTATTATTATTATTATACAGGATTTATATAGCTCCAACAGTTTCCGCAGCGCTTTACATCAGGGCAGAGAGTACAGTCACAATACAATTCAATACCGAGGGATCAGAGGGCCCTGCTCGTCTAGTATTTTCTGGTATCTGCATGTGCTTTTGCTTATAATGATGACCCACCATACTGTATTTATCCTTAATAAATAAATGATGTTATCTTATGATCGCCCCGTTTTGGAGTTCGGTTCAGCAGTTGCTGGCTCGGCTCCTCGAGAAGACGATCCCCCTTACCCCAAAATTCTGCCTATTAGGTCTATCCCCATTGAAAATCCCTGCCCCCTACAAGAAACTGACCCGTCATGTACTCACGGCAGCGCGCTGTTTGGTGGCACTGCACTGGAAGTGTAGCCCCCCCCCCCCTCCCGAGGCTCTTTATGCCAGGATTAAAGATGTGGAATTGATGGAGAGGATGACAGCCAGGATGCGGGACAGACTGGAGGCTCACGATGAAGTCTGGCAGATCGAACTTTTTGCTGCCTGAGACCAAATCGCCCGCCATTGTTCCATGGGGATCTCCTCGCCAAGGGCCTTCTCCCATTTAGCCATGTAAGCATGTTTGCCCTCAGTGTCCACCGACCAGGCATTCAACATTTTATAGATATCGGAGATCAGGCCCCTCTGCGTGAAACCCGCCAGGATCAGCCTTTCAAAAGGGGTCGGTGGAGAAAACTGCAAATTTGGAGTGATAGACTGGGCGTAATGGCGTATCTGGAGATATCCATAGAACTCCTGGCTTGGAAGATAGTATTTGGCCTGCAGCTCAGCAAACGGGCGCAGTCTGCGGGTCAGCGGGTCTACCAGGTTCCCAAAGTGGAACAGATTTTGTGTGGTCCGCGGACATGCGGTTATTAAGGCTATCCGGAATCTTGGGGTTGCAGGCAAAGGAGGTGAGAAGGGAGCTGTCGGACGTCAGTTTGTGTTGGAGGACCAGTTTGCGCCATATTCGCCGGAGGTGGGTCATGGGGCCCAACATGCGCTCGGATTCTACCTCAACGTCTGCGCTCCATAGCAAACTGTTGGGGTGCACCGGGGCAAGCCACAGCTTCTCTATTTCCATCCATTTATTATAGGAGCGCAGGGTAAACCAGGAGGCTATCGCCTTCAGCTGTGCTGCCTGGTAGTATTTTACAAGATCAGGGAAAGCGAGACCCCCGTCAGACCTCGCTGCCTGTAGCACCGAGCGAGGAATCCTATGCCTCTTGTAGTTCCAAGTATATTGAAACAGATCAGACTGGAGTTTTCTCAAGTGGGCATAGGGCACCGGTACGGTCAGGGTTTGGAACAGGTATAATAGTTTCGGGAGGACCATCATCTTAACCGACGCTACCCTCCCAAGCAGAGATATGTGATGTTTCTTCCACTGCTGGAGGAGGGCCCTAATAGAGCAGAACAAGGGGGGGAAGGTCTGTTGATATAGGGAGGTGAATTTCGGGGTAATATGGATCCCCAGGTATTTCAAGGAGGAGGATTTCCAGTTATATGGAAAATTTGCCTGCAGGTGGGCTACCTCCCTTACTGGGATATTAATCGGAAGCGCTTCTGATTTAGATGCGTTTATTTTGTATCCTGATAGAACCCGGTATCGGTCTAGTTCGGCATGTAGGACTGGAAGGGAGGTCCTAGGTTGAGACAGTGTGAGGATTATGTCATCCGCGAATAGCGAAATTTTAAACTCCCGATCCCTGATCAAGATGCCGCTAATGTCTGGGTTCTTACGTATAGTGGCAGCCAGGGGTTCCACACACAGCGCGAAAAGCAGGGGGGATAGTGGGCAGCCCTGTCTGGTACCATTAGTCACCGGGAATGCAGAGGAGAGGGAAAAGGGGGTCCTAACTTGAGAGGAGGGGGCAGAATATAAGTGCTGGATAGCTCGTAGGAAAGGTCCCTTGAGCCCAACATGGCGTAATGTGGCGAACAGGAATGGCCATCCCAAGCGGTCGAAAGTTTTCTCAGCATCCAGACCAAGCAGCAGAGACTGCCGGCCCTCCCTGTTCACCACCTTCACAAGGTCAATTATTTTCCTAGTGTTGTCCCCCGCTTGGCGGAGAGGGACAAAGCCTACCTGGTCTTTATGAATAAGGGAAGGGAGGACAGAGTTTAGACGAATGGAAAGTAATTTAGTGAATATTTTCAGGTCCGAATTCAGGAGGGCTATGGGTCTGTAGTTGGCACAAAGGGAGGGGTCCTTATCCGGCTTAGGTATCACCGTAATATAGGATCGTTGCATATCATGAGGGACCGGAGTGTCATGCAAAAAGGCGTTAAATAACTTGCACATGTGGGGGAGCAGGAGGGGGAGAAATGCCTTATAGTATTCATAGGGGAAACCGTCTGGGCCGGGGGACTTGCGCGATGGTATGGATTTAATGGTCTGCTCCAACTCCTCTACTGTGATGGGGGCATTTAGGGGGGCCAAGTCGGAGGGTTGGAGCCGGGAGACTCCACTTTGTTCTAAGTAGTCATGCATGCGCTGGGTGAGGTCAGGCGAGGGAGGATTACTGGGGATGTCCGGATTGTTGTAAAGAGTCTCGTAAAAGTTCGCAAAGGAGTGGGATACCAGGATTCCTGAATTGTCTCTAATCTGGTGTGGGGTTGTAGCTTGTACTCTGTCTCGTAGTTTCCTAGCAAGAAGGGAGTGGGCCTTGTTACCTTTGTCGTAGTACAGTTGCCTAAGCCTGAGTAGTGCTTTCTCTACCTTTTCCAGCGCTAGCTCAGCAAGAGTTGCCCTAAGGGCGGTAATCTTTTTTAGGAGCGGGAGGGTAGGGGAGTCCTGTAGTCGGCTTTCCAGGGCCTTCAGGTCCCTTTCAGCTTGTGACTTTGCGGCCTGCGCATTTTTTTCATGGCCGAAGAGAAAGCTAGGCATTTACCCCGCAGCACCGCCTTGTGAGCTTCCCACAACGAGGATGGGGTTGTGTCATTCTCTTCGAAATAATATTTTAAGGTGGACTCCAGTTCGGATTTCGAGGGGAGGTGCTGGAGGAGGAATGTGTTAAGGCGCCAGTTATAGGGTCTGCTAGTGGGGGAGCCCAGATCCAGAGTCAGCAGGACCGGAGCGTGGTCGGACCAGGATATCGGGTGTATCTGTACCGTGCGGGTCAATCGCAACGCCGGGTTATTTACAAAAAAGTAATCTATACGGGAGTGTAGGCGATGAGGGGCCGAGTAGAAGGTGTACTGTCGGTCGCCAGGATGGAGAACCCTCCAGCCATCGAACAGGGCATAGCGCCTGGAAATTTGGCGGAATAGTTTTGAGTCTCTAGGCACTCCTCCTGAGGACACCCTGGGGTTCACCACGTGGCGGTCTGAGGTAGCTGATTGTGTTAGGTTAAAGTCCCCCCGATCACCAGAATCCCATGATTTGCACGAAAAAGGCGAGCGTAAACCTTGGAAAGAAATCCAAGTTGCCGGACATTTGAGGCATACACCGCGCAGAAAGTGACCTCCTGGTCCTGCCAGAGACCTCGAAGAATAAGAAAGTGGATGGAGAGGACCCAGATCCCCAGGAGCGGGAGCGGGCACCCCCCCGGGAGGAGTACCAGAGAACTTCCAGGAGCCCTGCGTGCAGCCAGACGACGAATAAGGGAGAGAAAGGGATGAGATAGGCTATGTAGAAATGAAAAGAAAACATTAGTGCAGAGTAATACTGATAACAAACTACAAACAGCAAGTCAAGACCTATAAGGGCCAACTGGCCTAGGTCAGGACGGCTTCCCGTGGGCTCCACCAACCCAGCGCCCAAGGGGTGGACCAGGGGAACACAGGGGAACACTAATACAGAGACGCTAAACATCCGAGCCTTGTACAAGTCCAATGATCTGTGGTGAAGGTGAGGGGGAGGTGGGATGTGGGAAGTCTTTCTCTATAGCCCAAATTGCTAACCAAGAATAAAGCTAGGGCATTGGGGAGGGGGGGAAGAGATTGGGGCGGTAGACAGGGCAAAGTCACTGGAAGAAGTGTGGGGGCAGGGCGCCCGACTGGCAATAGCCTGCAAGGCTCTTCAGGTCTTCCTTAGGTGCGTATGGTGGTTTTTCTTGGGCCCTTCAGCACCTCTGGAGCGTTTAGTTGGGGGGACCTTTTGCCAAACTGTGGGGGGAGGGGGTGGCGTAGCCACAAGGTCCCAGTCCGGGAGCTGGGGAGGACGCAACTCCAGGACGTCACAAAACGCTGGCAGGTCTTCCGGGTATCGCAACATGTCCGTTTTGCCCTGGTGTTTGGCCGAAAGGCTAAACGGGAAACCCCAGCGCTAGATGATGTTTTCTTCCTGTAGGATACGTAGCAACGGTTGAAGCAGTATGCGCTTTTGTAAGGTGATCCAGGACAAATCGGGGTAAAGCTGGATCGGAACTCACCGCTCCTGACACGTGTGGGACGTCCTCCGATTGCTGCTCCTGGGATTGGGAGTCCACGGGAGTCCGGAGCTGGGCCGGGATCGAGGGGGAGAGCCGCATCTGAGGTCCCTCAGCGGAGGTAGATGCGTCCGGCGCCATCTTGGTGGTGTCGTCCGGCGGCATATCCGACGGCTGGAAATAGGACCGGAGGTCCGAGGGAGGGGGGGGTTGAGAAGATCCCCTGGGCTTTGTCGACCTAGTCGTCCTGGAGCCGCCCATGGAGGTGCAGGGTAAGGTCCCCAAATCTGCCTAGTAGCTGTGGGCTGCGAGAGAGGAGAGAGATTAGGCTGCCATTCAGGTCAGCTTCCGCCCCCCCCCCCCCGCGTGGAAGTATTTTACTTCCTGGTTTGGTGACGTGGCGGTGTCAACCTCACCGCCACGTCACCACGCTGTCTGTCCGCGGGGATTTTGGTTTGATCGTGTGTACACAGATCAAACCAAAATCTCCCAGGAGACACGTCCGATGAAAACGGTCCGTCGCACCGTTTTCATCGGATAGATCTCCTCATGTGTACGGGGCCTAGGCGTTGTGGGGCTTGTACAGCCATATCTCCTTGTCTTTTTAAAAATTCTTGATGTGATTTACTGAGATACCTGCTTCCATTTGATATCATAAATATTCATACCACTTTCTTCTGATGAAGAGAAATAACGCATGACCTTGAAACGGTTTGAGTATCACTCTGTCCACTTGTACGAGAGCGATGTCAATTGGTGGTGTTTGATTTCATTATGAACAACATGTTACATTAATCTTAATAGGGTTGTCCCGATACTGATACTAGTATCGGTATCGGTACCGATACCGAACATTTGAGTACTTCTCTCTCCCCCCCCCGCTTTCAGCTGCTTGTGAAATCTATACAGCGGTGATCGGTGTTTGAAACTACCCCCAAAGTCGCACGATCACCGCTGACTGTCCCCGTATCCTCCTCCAGTCCCCCTCTGTTTTTCTGCTGTCCACCTCTCTGTATCCCCCTCCATGCTGCTGCCCCCCTCCATTCTCCTTCGTGTTCTTCTCCGTGTCTCCCTCCATACTGCTGTACCCCTCCATTCTCTTCTGTGTCCCCCTCCGTGCTGCTGTCCCTCCCGTTCTCCTCCATGTCCCCCTCCCTGCTGCAGTCCCCCTCCATTCTCCTCTGTGTCCCCTCTGTGCTGCTGTCCCCCTTCGTTTTGCTGTCCCCCTCCGTTCTCCTCCATATCCCCCTCTGTTCTGCTGTCCCCATCCATTCTCCTCCGTGTCCCCCTCTGTTCTCCTCCGTGCCCCACTCCGTTCTCCTCCGTGTCCCCCTCCATTCTGCTGTCGCACTCTGTTCTCCTCCATGTCCCCCTCCATGCTGCTGTCCCGCTCCATTCTACTTTCCCCCTCCATTCTCCGTGTCCCCCTCCGTGCTGCTGTCCTCCTCCATTCTCCTCCTCCAGTGTTTGAAACTACCCCCAGAGCCGCACCGATCACTGCTGACTGTCCCCGTATCCTCCTCCAGTCCCCCTCTGTTCTGCTGCTGTCCCTCTCCGTATCCCCCTCCATGCTGCTTCCCCCCTCCATTCTCCCCCGTGTTCTCCTCTGTGTCCCTCTCCATGCTGCTGCCCCTCCATTCTTCTACGTGTCCTCCTCCGTGCTGCTGTCCCCCTATGTTCTCCTCTGTGTCGCCCTCCCTGCTGCAGTCCCTCTCCGTTCTCCTCTGTGTCCCCCTCCGTGCTGCTGTCCCCCTTCGTTCTGCTGTCCCCCTCCGTTCTCCTCCATATCCCCCTCCGTTCTGCTGTCCCCATCTGTTCTCCTTCGTGTGCCCCTTCATGTACATTTTTTTTTATAAAAAAACACACTACACTGTCCACTCCACCCCCTTAAAAAAAATAAAGCATTGTAAGAAAAAACATAACAAATAAATTATAAAAACAATTAATTGTTAAAAAAAAGGACTGACACACGTGCCACTGTCACATGGCATTAAAAAAAGTGTTGGTAATCGATATCAACGAATACTTTAAAAAAAGTCGGAACTTGTACTGGGTCTTAAAAAAGTGGTATCAGGATAACCCTAAATCTTAATTTAATTTTGTAATCTGTTAATACAGCAAATGTTGTGTCTATACTTTTAGACTTTGTATTAGTAAACTTATTTTTTACATACATTGAATACGCAATTTTTTGGAGTCATTGCTCTTTAAAGTCCCACCAGAGGGTCTTTTGTTTTTTTCTGTGTTTCATATTAGAGATGTAGGCAATTTCTCCTATACCCCACTAGAATTGAACTACTTTATATATCTTTATACAGTGCGAAACTATTTTGCACTGTACTTGATCTTAAACCTTTCAGATGGTTCTACTATCTTTCTAATGAAACAGCAGTTGGCTGCGAAACGCATCGGAACAAACCAGCAGGACATATTGGCATCAATTTTGGAGTTTAGCCAAAATTCTTGGTGTTTTATGCAATGATTATTCCTTATGGTTGTAATTACACTTTGACGATCATGAATAACCTAACTTTTCATAACTGAATTGTGAAATAATTCCTTTTTATGAATTTAATTGTGTTGCCTCATTTTAAGTATGAATCCTTTAAAGTCCCCTATTTTGGGATAGTTCCTTATCTCTTTACCTCTTTTTTGTCCTACTTGTATTTTTGGAATGTGGCATCATACGTTTTCCCTCCAAGACAGGGTAAAATGCTTTTTATTGTGCATTAAACCAAAAAAGACTAGATTTTTATTAAAGTGCCTCTTTGGGAAGTCCTTGTGACAAAACACATTGAGATGGAAGTGACACTGGGCCCTGGAAGCTAGCAGTGTGCTTTGTATAGTGAAAGCCAGCTGCCTCTTTGATAATGCTTTTCTGCTTCTTGTCCCCCTGCCTTCGCCTAGGTGATCCAAGTGTAAATTTGGCCTCCCTCTCTTCTTATGGCCTCTTGGGACATGTCACAGGTCCCAGAAGACTCCAGAACCCTTCACACAGTGCAGCGCAGCGCAGCTTGAACATGCACAGTGGAAAGCCTGATTACCACACTTAGCATGGCGGTCAGTGGCGGCTGGTGAAGTTTTAGGATGGGGGGTGCAAGATCCCGCCCCTCCACATTTGGTTCCTCCCACTTCTCATAAACCACACTCCTTATAGAATCCACCCACTCTGTCCCCTGTATTCCACTTGCTTCCACTCATAGTGTCAGGAGTATACAGCTCAGCATCACAGGACAGAGTATATAGCCCCAGCATCACAAATCATGGTATATAGCGCAGCCTTACAGATCGGCGCAAACAAACTTAAAAATTGCACTGTTAGTAATGAAGGACTCTAAATGGGCAAGAGATTACCAGATACTGTGGACATACTGCACAAGATGACCAGAGACTGCGGACATACTGCACGAGATGACCAGAGACTGCGGACATAATGCACAAGATTACCAGATACTGCGGACAAACTGCACAAGATGACCAGAGACTGCTGACATACTGCACGAGATGACCAGAGACTGCGGACATAATGCACGAGATTACTAGATACTGCGGATATACTGCACAAGATGACAGAGACTGCGGACATACTGCACAAGATTACCAGATACTGCGGATATACTGCATTAGATTACCAGATACTGCGGACATACTGCAAAAGATTACCAGAGACTGCAGACATACTGTATGAGATGACCAGAGACTTTAGACATACTGCACAAGATTACCAGAGACTTTAGACATACTGCACAAGATTACCAGAGACTGCGGACATACTGCACAAGATTACCAGAGACTGCGGACATACTTCATGAGATTACCAGAGACTGCGGACATACTTCATGAGATTACCAGAGACTGCAGACATACTGCACACGATTACCAGAGACTGCGGACATACTGCACGAGATGACCGGAGACTGCGGACATACTGCACGATCGTGTGTAGGCAAGGTAGGCTTGACAAGAATCACGTCGAGAAAAACATTGTTTTTTCTAGGACAAGAAAAATGTCTGTGTGTACACGGCATCATTGCGCAGTACAGTGTAAAAAACTTTATTCCAAAAGATTAAAAGAAGGTATTCAACTCACATGTAAGAGTCGAAAAATTAAATAAAGAAACCGCACCAAAAATTACTAAACAAATAGATGAGAAAACATTTCCCAGCTATTCAATTGGAAGCTGCAATTATCATGTAAAACATAAATACAAGAGCAAAGTAAATCGCGCTAACCCTGTGATCATTCAATATGAAATTGATGATAAACTATAACATCAGATGTAAATAGTGAAAAATATTAAAGTGTCCCATGCACAAATTATGATGAATAAATCAATACTAATAAAGAAAAATCCACAACTGTGTTGATTGGTGAAAATTCCCAAAAATTGTGTCCATGAAATACAAAACCCAAAAAAGGGATATATATATTAAATATATGTAAAACCTGTAAATGAAATAACCATACACCGTTGCTCTGTGAAAAAAAGTGCATACAAGTGTGAGATGTCGTATCCAAAGAAAACGTGTTGAATGCACCACCAAATCAGCAGAATTACTTCTTACCAACTTGCCACGATCTCCCATGACAGAGGATCAAGAGAATGCATGTAATTAATAGCAGCTTGACGCCAAGAAACAGCAGACACAGTCACGGATTCTTAGGGCCAGATTCAGGTAGATGAGAGTATCTTTCCTCTGGAGTAACGCTTCTCATTTACGTTACTCTGAAGACCCTTTCAGCGCAAGTCCTGTAATTCACATAGCAGTTGTGCGTAAACTTGCGCCAGAGTAACGATAATGCGCTGGCGTAACCCGACGCAAGTGGAACTGGGTGTGATCATATGTAAATGATGGGCGGAGCCCAGCGCAGAGGCTTACGTTCAGCGCATCATCCACGGAGCATGCGCAGTGAGTGCGGCTCCACTCGCCCCCCTTGTGCGCATGCTCACAACTTCCGTCGGCACCACTTCCTGGGAAACGTCAGCGCAATGCGTTCCGCTGGGCGCTTAAAAGCGCTGGCGGAAATGCCATTCCGGCGCAAAAGTAGTTCCATTTCCCCCCACCCCAGGGAAGATACTTTTGCCCTGTAATGGCTGCTCCCGCTACCCCCAAAGAGAGGAGGAACCTAAACTATAATGCCCAGGAGGTCACTGTGATAATCTCGGCTATGGAGGCATTTAATGATTTTCTCCATGGGAAAAAAAGCAGGAAGACCAGCCGGGAAAGGAAGCAGGGTATCCTGGCCACCATTGCTGCCAGGGTCAATGTGCTGGGGTACTCCACCCGGAGTGCTTCAGACATTCAAAAAAAAATCAATGACCTGCGGCGCAAGGTGAGGGGCAAGGTGTCCACCATTAGGAGCCATGAGAGGGGCACAGGTGGTGGTCCCCCATGTCCTGTCACCCTGACCGCGGAGGAGGAGGTGGTTGCCCGCTGCCTGGACAGGGAGCAGTTGGAGGGGGTCCCTGGCTATGACTCCGTAGAGGAAGGCTCCAGGACAGGTAAGTGATTTTTACCCCCTTTTTGGTGTGTTGCATGTGGGGGGGGGGGGTACATGTGCCAAGTGTGTGGGACCACCAACATGTGTCTGCTTTGTGTCATCCACAGATGACGGTGCTGGGCCATCATCTCGTGCCGGCCAGTCCACCCCAACCCCCCAACGGGATGCTGCTGACGAGGCCCTGGGTGCTGGAGACACCGAGGTGGAGGAGGAGAGTGCCCACACCACTTCAGCAGAGGTGGTTGTGGAGGAGCCTGTCCCTGAACAGGAGTTTATTTTAATGTTGGAGGAGTCCTCCTCCTCTGCAGGGCCCTCTGTGATCCCCTCCCCCATCCTAGGTAGCCCCTCAAGGGCGACTCCATCCCCACGGGGACAACCTTCCTCTGCCCCCAGGAAGGCCACCCGGAAGACCAGGGGGGTGTGTGATTTGGTCGAGGACCAGGTGCTGTTGGACCACGCCAAGCAGACCCAGCAGATGGGGGAGATTGCTGGCCACCTGGACCGGGTCGCTGACAGCCTGGGCTCCATGCCCAGTGGTGTTCAGAACATTGTTACCAGCCTGGGGGAGGTGCAGGCTGATGTACGGCACCTGACAGCAGCTGTACATGCCAACACTGCTGCCATTCGGGAAGAGGGGAGGCAACGGCAGCGTGACCAGCGGCACAATATCACCCGCCAGTTGAGGATGCAGGCCCAGACGAACCTTTATCTGAGCAGGATTGCAGTGGCCTTGGAGGGCAGGCAGCCAACAGCTGGCCGGAGTGGCCCATCCGGGGAACAGCCTCCTCAAGATGCCCCCACACCGGCACCAACCCAAACTCCAGGCAGATGAGGAGCACGAGAGTGCCCCCAAGGAGGAGCCCCCGTCATCCTAGATGAGGGTTATTTTTGATTTGGTTTATATTTGTGCTTTTTTTTATACTCAGGTTATGAGTTTATATTTTATTTTCATGCTCAGGTGATGAGATTTTTTATTTATTTTGAACTGCACACGGTCAGGAGTGCAGGGGACAGTGTGAATGGTGTGTGAATGTGAGAGGGTGGCACTCCTGACAGTAAGGGGTGTCACCCTCGGCCGTGGTGGTGAAGTTAACCCCACGGCTGAATGAATGACGTGTGAAAGGTGTGTGAATGGACAGTGACATCATTGGGGCCTTGACGCTGGCGTTACTGCTCCCAACTCCTACATGCTGGACTTGGGCTAATCCAATGCGATGTGCATGTGGTGTGTGTGATCTAGGGACATCAGTGGTGTACACGCGTGCATTGTCTGTGTTATTAATGTTTTGGTTTAGTGTCCAAAGATGCCTACGGCGAGGACCCTCCTGACTGCTCTTCCATCAGCAGACTGGGTGTCCTCTGGCAGGTGGGGACTGTGTGGGTCGGGGGTCAGGTCATCACGTATGTCAATATGCAGGCCTTTTCTCATGGCAAAGTTGTGCAGAATACAACATGCAGCGATGATCTGACACACAAAGGTAGGGGAATACAATAGGGTCCCCCCGGACTTATCCAGGCAGCGGAAACGGGACTTCAGGAGCCCAAATGTTTGCTCCACCACTGCACGGGTTTTGATGTGTGCTTCATTGTATTTTCTCTCTCCTCTGGTTTGGGGGTTCCGGAAAGGAGTCATTAGATGGGGTCCCAGTGCATATGCAGAGTCACCTGTAAGGTAAAAGACAGGAGAATGTTAGTCATGCATGTGCGACTTCTGTTGTGCATCACGGGAGGGGATAGTCATGCCTGCCACCCATGTCACTCACCAACCAGCCAGCTGTCCCCATACATGTTCTGTTCGAATTCTGTAGGGATGGGGCTCTGACGGTATATGAAGCTGTCATGGCTGGACCCGGGGTGTTTGGCACGGACGTGCCATATGAGGCGCTGGGCATCAGCTATCACCTGTACGTTGATGGAATGCCAATGCTTCCGATTGCGGTATATGTGCTCTGTGGCACTGGGGGGCTGGAGTGCCACATGTGTGCAATCAATGGCCCCGATGGTGTGTGGGAATCTGGCAATGTTGTAGAAATCTGTCATTGCCTTCAGCCGCAGCTCCTCAGTGGTGGGTCTGATGAACTGGTTGGACATGCGTCTGAGGATTGCAGGGACAACCTGGTGCACACATCTGCTTATGGAGGACTGTGACATCCCAGCCACCACTCCACTTGTACGCTGGAATGATCCACTGGCAAGGAAATGAAGTGTTGCCAGGACCTTCACCAGTGGCTGCACTGCTTGTGAGCGGTGTGTTGGGCTGGTGATGTCATCCTGCAGGGTTGTGGTTAGTTCAAGTATTACATCAGGGCTGAATCTGAAGAGGCGATACACCTCCTCATCCCCCATGCCAAAGAGGTTCATACGAGTGCGGTATATCCTCTCACGTGCCCGCCTCCTCCGTAGCGAGGGACCCAGTACTAGTCTTAGGACCACGAGTGCCCCTGGCATGTTGGCACACAGAGGTGTTGTCCTTGCAAGTGTTGTTGTTCAGCTTGCTAGTTTCGTCGGTAACGCTGCTGTAGCTGCTCTCCTGCTGACCTGTGACCGTCTGGAGTAAAGATAAAGCAGCCTTTTGTAGAAATAACTTTGCGCCGGACGGACCAGATACGCGCGGCGCATGTAGCCAGCGTATGGTGCTAATCCGATCGTGAATTGGGAAAAATACCTCATTTGCATATTTGCATGGGAAATCAATGGGCGCGACTGATGCGCCCAGCGAAAATAAGCGCTGACGATACTCTGGCGTCGGAACGTTCCGCCGGTCGCAAATGACCCGTTATTGGGCGCATCTAGTTTGGTGGGTACGGGCACATAGAAACGACGGCGCATCATCACAGTTACGCGGCGCATATCGAAATACTCCAGCGCAAGTGTTCCTGAATCTGGCCCTTAGTAATAGCCTCCCGACCAATGAACCATCAGTGGATACACGCAGTACATAGAAGATATAAACACTCAATATAGTGTATTACCATATTAAAAATGTATTTAAAAAACGTGATACACTTGCAAAGTTGCAGAATAAAATAAGCCTTGAATCTGATGTGCTGGCCGGAGCACGAACAGATAACCCTCCTGGGAAAAACATATGGAGTACAAGGTCAGCGCATCGTAGCAAGTTGGTAAGAAGTAATTTCTGCCGATTTGGTGGTGGATTCAACACGGTTTTCTTTGGATACGACATCTCACATCTGTATGGACTTTTTTTCACACAGCACCGATGTATGGTTATTTCATTTACAGGTTTTACACATATTTAATATATATCCCTTTTTTTTTATTTTTTTATTTCATGGACACAATTTTGGGGGATTTTCACCAATCAACACACTTGTCGATTTTTCTTTATCAGTATTGATTTATTCATCATAATTTGTGCATGGGACATTTTAATATTTTTCACTATTTACATCTGATGTTATAGTTTATCATCAATTTCATATTGAATGATCACAGGGTTAGCGCGATTTACTTCACATGTAAGAGTGCATGATATCCTGGCACCCGGAGTAAACAGCAGGTAAAAAAGTCATCCCTGAAAACTGTCCAATCAATACGGTGAGGGCTCGATTTTTTTGCAATAAATACAGTAAGGTATAAGTGATATAAATGAAGACAAAGAAAAATGGATAGCCGCACTCCAAAACCTGATGGGTGGTCTTTTATTCAATAGACAGCATGTACAAAAATAGGGTCACAGCAGTAGAAAACAGCATGTACAAAAATAGGGTCATAGCAGTAGAAAACAAGGAGCATCCGACGCGTTTCGCACTGGATCAGTGCTTATTGTCCTTGTTTTCTACTGCTATGACCCTATTTTTGTACATGCTGTCTATTGAATAATAGACCACCCATCAGGTTTTGGAGTGCGGCTATCCATTTTTCTTTGTCCTCATTTTGCTTAGTGCACCGCCAGCACCCTCGGTATCCTGCACCACCTGTAATCATTTAGTGATCCCACCTGGAGCGGTGACTCCTTTCTCTCTATAAGTGATATAAGATGATTTTTACTTATTGTGTTTGGGTTCAATGAAGGTGGATATATCAGAATCTCAAAATCACAACGAATGAATGCGGAAATAATTTCTTTCAATTCGATACGTTCAGATGCATACAACTCCAGTTGATACCATCGATCCAGCTTATTCCATTTCTCTTTGTTGATTGGACTAGCATAGATGACTCAGTGCATAAGTATTCTCTCAAAAAACTAATTAAAATGTTAGAATGACAATAACCAATCTTCCAAAATGTCATGGACCATGAAATACTGAAATCCTAATTCATGTATTACAGATTTGATTCTGAACCCCAGCCAGGTCAACAGACTCATAAGTGATACTTATTGTCCATTGTGTGATAACCCTGTTTAAAGCCTTTCTATTATCAGGTGTGAATGACTTCTGCCCTCTCTCAATTCTCCAGACAGTTCCATTGTTCTGTGGCTGGCTATTGTGTACATTGATTGACCCCCTGGGGCTTTTGTCTGAACACACATATTCAGGCTATTCAAGCTTTGGGACTAATCTCTGCGGAGACATTTTCAAGTCCTCATTTGCATGGTTTAAGAGGACCAGATTGAAGACTGCATACTTTACAATGGACCAATAAGAAAGCGGTTGTTGGGGGCGGGATGTTCCAAATCCTGTATAAAGTGTGCTGTGTACTTTCAATAAAGTGTGTGTCCTGTTACATTCAACATTAAGCCATGGCTCATGTGTGGATTATTCAGCGATTCCAGGGATATTCCTAGTCGGGGAATATTGGGTGATTTCTTTTATGGGAGAAGAAGGGAATGGATGGCGGAGATATGTTCGACGACCGTCACAATTGGTTGGCAGCAGCGGGATTTTCCCTTCTGCTTTCCTTTACACCAGGATTCCAAGCAGACACTGGGAACAGTGAATGGAAGACCGGTACACCCTGCTTAAAAGAAATACACTGAAAGAACTAATGGAAGTTTGTGGAAGGATTGATAGCAACAAAACCGAGCGTGTCATCATAGCAGAATAAATGGAGCTAGACCAGGAGAACTCGGTTGCAGCAACGCCAGCAGTACAAGAGATGGGGACACCAGTGATTCAGGATGAGGAATCACCAGCCAACAAGCTAATAAGAGAGAAATTAGCATGGTTCGGTCCGAACCCAACGGCGGATGTGGTGCTGAAAGTGATGACCCTGTTAGCGGAGGAGGCTAAACAAATAAGAGACGCAGAGCTACAGTTAAAACTGGCAGCAGTCCAACAAGCAGCCGCACATTCTCCAAACAGTGAGTACAGCACAGCAGACACAAGGAAGATTCCGTTTAGCGCTTTTGAAGCTTTTGATGAGAAAGAACGAGAGCGGCAACATGAGCTGAGAATTGCAGAAATACGACGATCGGTGACAACGCCTAAAGAAGCAGCACCAAATGAAAGACGAGGAGAGGTACAGATACCAGTAACCATGGAAGAGGAATTCAGAAGAAGGTTACAAGAGATGCGGATACAGCACACAGGACCAGAATCAGAGGAGGTCCTGCTGGGATGGGCGGATGTGATTCGGTGCCAACTCTGGAAGGAAGCGCTAGCTCTGGAGCAGCAACACCAAGGAGAGGTCCTGCCCTACATCTATGCAAGGTACTGGCCGCAGTATGACGTACGACTGCCGTTGTTGGGGGAACAACCGAAGCAGGAGTGGATAGCGGAATTAAACAGGCTGATCCGTGCAGAGATGCAGCTGGATGAGAGCTACAGAGCCCTCCGGTGGTATGTAGCCCAAGAGTGCCCGTGGTCAGCGGATGACAGCCCCACAGAAGACTATGACTATGATGACCTGGGATTGTTGTATTGGAGGATGTCCAGTGATCCCGACTTTGGGGATGATCGGGAGTGGCGCTTGGAGGACATAATGGAGCACAGAGAGAAGAAATTGAATATCTCGGAAGCGCACTGGCTACAGGAAGATTTGGAATTTCTGGCCGCTCGGGAATGGGACCTTGAGATCGCCTACAAACAGCTGCTAGACTCTGCTCAGCGCCAGGACCGGGCTCCCTTTGCCTGGGACTATCAGAAAATACCAGTGGACAATGCGGAAATCCTGGCTGAAGAATCGTCCATGGGGCAGGGTAACAGTGTGCTCTTCCAACCTGCCCCTGAAGCTATGGATGCGGAGGTCTTATGGCGGATGCAGCAAGTGCCAACTGACCTTGATGATCCTGTTTCTGCATGGGATGATCTTGAAGGGAGGAATGTGCCTGTTCAGCAGTATGCCAGTGAATCGGCAGTGGAAAATCTGGAGATTGCCATTCCCAAAGCTGAAGTTCTGACCGCAGGGCCGAGCTCTGCTAACCTCTGCTCAGTACCTATAGCATCTTCTGGGTTCCATGGACAGGAGATGGTGAACCTCTATCCCCAGACACCAGAGACAGGGGATTTAATAGATTTTTCTGCTGAGGACAAACAACCTGATGGGCCTCCAGCAGAAGAGCTGGTATCAGGGCCAAACTTCACTGTGCTCTGCCCAGCACCAAGAGCAGTATTTGTGGAGTTACAAGGAACTTCCCCAGCTGAAGCTCTGGTCACCGGACAGAGGGTTCAAGACCTCTGCCCCACCCCTGTGGCAGTTTCGGAGGCTCAGGGTGAGAAGATGGCGATCACTCCCCAGCCACAGATCACAGAATGCATGGACTGTTCAGAGGATGTTCTGGATTATGCGCCCCCAGCAGAAGTGCTGGCAACAGGGCAGAGTGCCAGCCATCTCTGCCCAGCACCGGGACCAACTGTGGAGTTCCAGGGAGCCGGGGCGGTTGGCCCCCCTCCCCAGCAACCAGCTGAGGTGGTAAAGCTCTTACTCCCAGCGGAATCACTGGCAGCAGGACAGGATGCTACTGGCGGCTGCACCCCACTACAGCTTGAGTGGATATCGGTGGATGGGACTGTGGTCTCCACTCACAGCAACCCAGCGGAAGAGCTGGCAACAGAGCAGAGTGCCCCGGGCCTCTGCTTTCACCTAACAGAAGAGGGGGTTCCTGTGGTAGTGGATGGGACTTCAGTCTCCACTGGCACAACCCCAGAAAATGGTACAGGACTGAAACAGGAGGATGTCGGCTTTGCTTTGCAAGCACTGGGGGATTTTCACCTCACATCAGTGGATGGGACTTCAGTCTCCACTGGTATACCCCATAAATGGTGGCCAGTTGGCCCAGACCCCCGACAGCATGATGGACTGAGCCCAGCCACCCTGCCATCTCTCCAGCGGCTGAAAGGACTCCAGGGAGAAGGGCCAGTCCAGGCCTCTCCCCAGCGGCAGACGTGTTGCCTGAGAGAGGCAGAGGATGGCGGGGTGAGTAATGCTCGGTTTGGAGCAAGTGATTTGGGGTACTGTATGGATACCGGCATTGGGGGACTGGAACTACTGACTGAATTCAGAGACAACCCATCTGGTGTCTCCTACTGGGTTAGTCCCCTGCCAAAAGGGGAGATGTGTGACAGGCCTAGCCGGGACAGGGGCTTTTGGAGAGGACTGAATGCGAGCCTCTTGCCGTCCGATTATGGGCCAGGGCCTCAAACCAGGAAGGCGGATGGGTTATCCTGGCAGACAGTCCTGGAACCTTAAGACTACTTGCCCAACATCCTCGAGTGACCCGTTTGGGTCCCACTGCGGATGTTGAACTATTTCCCAGGGGGAGTAATGTCATGGACCATGAAATACTGAAATCCTAATTCATGTATTACAGATTTGATCCTGAACCCCAGCCAGGTCAACAGACTCATAAGTGATACTTATTGTCCATTGTGTGATAACCCTGTTTAAAGCCTTTCTATTATCAGGTGTGAATGACTTCTGCCCTGTCTCAATTCTCCAGACAGTTCCATTGTTCTGTGGCTGGCTATTGTGTACATTGATTGACCCCCTGGGGCTTTTGTCTGAACACACATATTCAGGCTATTCAAGCTTTGGGACCAATCTCTGCGGAGACATTTTCAAGTCCTCATTTGCATGGTTTAAGAGGACCAGATTGAAGACTGCATACTTTACAATGGACCAATAAGAAAGCGGTTGTTGGGGGCGGGATGTTCCAAATCCTGTATAAAGTGTGCTGTGTACTTTCAATAAAGTGTGTGTCCTGTTACATTCAGCATTAAGCCATGGCTCATGTGTGGATTATTCAGCGATTCCAGGGATATTCCTAGTCGGGGAATATTGGGTGATTTCTTTTATGGGAGAAGAAGGGAATGGATGGCGGAGATATGTTCGACGACCGTCACACAAAATAACTCTGAAAATACAAACCGATTTGTAACGAATATCCAAAACAAACTGAAATATATGAAAACAAATCATTCTAAGTGCCGGTTCACACAGGGGCAACCCGACTTACAGCACGACTTTGCAGGGCAACTTCAACGCGACTTAAAGTTGCCTCCAGGACAGACAGAATAATCAGCTCTGTGGAAGGGAGGGGTTTGCCTGAGTAATTTTTTTTCTTTTCCTGTAAAGTTGCTTCAGTTAAGACAGAGATCCGACTTGGAGGCAACTTCCATTGAAATGGGTACAAGTCGCCTAAAAGTCGCCTTGAAGTAGTACAGGAACCTTTTCTAAAGTCGGAGCGACTTCAGTAGTGTGCATTAAGACGGCTCTCATTCACTTCAATTAAATTTCTCATGTCGCACGACTTGGGGCGTCACAAGTCGGATCCCAAGTCGCGGTAGTGTGAAACGGCACTAACTATAAGGAATATGATTAAATAAAATTATTTACCTAACAAATTATTCTGAAACTAAGCAAAACATAATTTTCCTTCATGCATATCTCTACCTACCACTGAGTTGCTCTTAAAACAATCTTCTTTCCTGCACAGAGAACCCCGGGGTAGGATTTCCACACCTTTCTCTACTCCTTCTCCCCCCCCCCCCCCCTTGTACTTCTCTTCTTTCCCTTTCTTTAATGTCTTGCTTCTTCTTTTTCACCTTAGTGCTTCTATTTGCCATAATCTCCACATTTTATGTACCTGATCCTTTCACCTCTTTTTAAAAATGAAAGTAATACTTTGGAATGTGTCACCACCTTTTGCAGACCTTATATTTCTGTTCGTAACGGTTCCCTATTTAACTGTTGATGGTATTGATGTATGAATTGTTTCCATTCACTGGTATGCTACCTATGCAACTATTGACTCCACAGTAACCTGTCAAGGCTCATTTATATTGACCTTCTGGTGAGTGTGTACCCCAAAGGGGAGAGTACCTCACTTGCGGTGAAGACTGGGAGAAGGTGTAGGATTCACCACGTACCTATTACAAGCACCCATCACTTTAGAATATTTTGTTGTATCATCATCACTGTAAAGCATATATGCAGTTGGACATTTAACCAATTTTACCTAGCGCTGTTTATCATTTGGACTTTTTGTCTCAGTTTTTAGTTTTTGATATACCTAATATTTGTGTATTCTATGAGTTTACTCTTAGATTTTAAATAGCCGCTGATATTACCATATCCCTTTATACAGATTGGGATACTGGCTTCCACCTAATTTGCATTCATCTGCTTTCTTTGACAACTGTCAGCTCAGATACAGCCTGGTTCTCTGGCGCTGAGACGTGCATTTTTGGGCCCGTTTTATTGCATCTTTTGGTTATAGCAAAAATATATATACATTTTTCTATTTGTCTGTCCAGCCTACTACAGCAGTTTGCTTGTTGAATGATAACGAAACCCTTGCAGCAGCTCTTACTATGTACATACAATAAATCAGACACCTCTCCTGAGCTTTTTCGGAATGCTGAGACATATGTTGTTGAATATCAGTTTGAAAGACACCCATTGGGTGATCAAAATTGGAAAAACAATAACTGTGGAGAAGTATTGAGGGTCGGACTATCGAGGCCAAGGAAGTAGTATAAAAATATAGTTTTAATGTAGTTATAAAAATAAAACAAATAGAACATATATATAAAAATAGAAATGATACATATATACAGGTGAACCGCTCTATACACAAAAACCCAAAGTCGCCGACGCGCGTTTCGCCGTGAGGCTTCTTCAGGACGGATGTTTGAGGATTTTTGTAAGGAGATGTGTAACAATAGTTGTATGGCCGATGACTCTGCAACCAATACAAGACAGGGCACACACCGCGATCGAGTATTCGATAGTGTGTAATATACTGGGTTCAGGAAGGTCTTCAGAACTTCATATAGATCTGTTAATTGACAGTAAAGTCAAAATAAGGGTGTTTCCAACATTCAAAAGAGAAATTATAATATGGTGCTGTTAGCAGCCTTCATTCCTTGATAGGAGACCATAGGGCCAACTGGGACACAAAGCCAAAAATTGTTGTATTGAGCTTGAAATACACGAGGGGTATCAGACCACCAGTCAGTGTAGATTTTTAAGCTTCTACGTATGAGCCCACCGATCAGGGGGTTGACTAGTACAGGCGTCCGTGTCCCAGGGTGTACATCTGTGTGACACCCATTGGGTGATATATCAGTCAATCGATGGACAAACCAGCACTTAAGATAGCTGGTCAAAAATCCTCTCCTGCTGCCATAGCTGTACCCATGCATGCTTGGGTGATTCATGTTTATTCACCAATCTTTAAACAAAAAGTGCAGGTATAATCCAGCCATCCTCCAATGCCTATGGCCATCTTTTGGCATTGTAGCATTTGTTACACTAACAAGATAAGACTTCTTAGCTTCTTACACAAGTCACGCTAAATGGATTTTTTCAATGACTTAGTCACACATACCGGGATACCTTAATAAGCTTAGATCTGGGTTTATCTTATATACAGCTAGGGGTGTGCCACACAAATGTTGCTGTAATGAAGCTGTAATAGACCTATTACAAATGATGGTAAAAATGAACACTTTATATGTACGCTTATGCCATTTCAATTTTTTAAAATTACTGCACCCTTGTAGCTAAGCGTTAGGAAGTAAACTTGACAATCATAAACCAAAATCTAGCAGATGTGGAGAATACATTTCATTAGGGCTAATTATTTAATGGAGAAAACTGTCATGTATTTCCATAGAACTGGAAATTGACTGCAATGTTTATGTTCTGGTTCAGATTTTAACCTTTCTGGTGTTAACAACATGACTCAGGGTCAGTTCACACTAGAAAGCAGTGCAGGAAATTGGCCTTCTGTACCGCATTCAAAATACACTGCACTTAAGATCTGCAGCTGGTGTCAATGTTGTCTGAATGCCACCCCAAAAGCAGTTTGCAAACACAGTGCATTTGCCTGCAATGGATTGCATGGTACAGTAGTACCTTGCAATCCGGTTGCTGTGCGTTTTTTAGTGCATGTACTACTGTTGGTGCTGTCCAGCAGAATTTCAGCGTATTTAATTAATAAATTCCCCTGGTGAATTAGCCAGTAAAACACTTCTTATTTTAGGGTGGCTACACTCACTTCTCCACTGTATCTTTGGAGGACCAATGCGGCTACACTGCAGCATTGTCAACCTGTGGAATGAAAAATGTTAGATGAACTAGTAGAGCTAGATGTACTTTATAGAATTTGTAACAGAAGGGCCCGTGGGACCCAGAAGCTCTTGAAAAGTATGAGATATGTTTCCGCTTCTTCGGCGGCTCTTAAGTCTAAAATCATCCTATGTCCACTTGGGGCATAGGATGACTGAGAAATGATATCTTGGACTACCTGAGATGGGGGAGTAATGATTATCCACAATATATTCCAGGATATTGTTAAAGAACTAATTACTGTTTATTGATTCTGAACTCAACAGGTTAATTGAAAGATGTTAATGTCATCAACTCCAGCACACTTGTTTGTTGTGATGTAAATCAATCTAGGATGGCTTGTGCTTATTGACCCTGTATTGTGTGAAGGTCTATTGATGATAAATGTGTATTGTGAGTTAGCTGACAGCCTGAAGGTCAGGTGTCTGAATTATCAGTTGTAGTTAATTAGCTCATGTAAATTAGGTCAGACCAGGAGGCATGATGTCTACCAAAAAGATGTGTATTGGGGCTCATTGTGTAATGCTGTGGGGGGAGTTGGGTCATTGTTTATTTTGGTTACTAACTGTATATAAGAGCCTGATTTTCTCAATAAAGGGTCTATTCATGTGGAACCTCAAAAACCGCGGTGTGTCTCGTTATTGGGGTTCAGTTGCCTGACTGTGGAGTGTCGATAGCTGTCTTGGGTTCGGGAATGGAATATCTTTAACAGCTTTAACCCCTGTCCCATTTGGGGTTCTGTTACAGAAGTGACCAACAAATTAAAGCTTAAAGCCTCGTACACACGATCCGATTTTTGGCCAACCGAGCGTCAGACCTTTGTCAAAAGGGGCGTGTGCCTGGATTTTGTCTTGCATACAAACAGCACACAATTGTTGTCCAATAAACACAAACGTAGTGATGAACTACATGGAAAATTAGCTCATGAGTACCACCCTTTGGGCACCTTCTGCTAATGTCGTGTTTGGTGAGCATTGATTTCGACCATGCGTGTTTGTGTGACGGACTTTTGTACAGACGAAACTTAAATCTGACAAAAGACCGTTGTCCGCGGGAAATTTACTAGGCTGCCATCTAACATTTGTTGTCCGAAAGTTGGACAACAATTGTCTGAAAGAGCATACTAATGGTCAGATTTTAGGACAACAGTCTGTCATCAGACAATCCCCTGCCAACAATCAGATCGTGTGTACGAGGCTCTAGCTCAGGGGTCTCAAAGTACCGGCCCGCGGGCCATTTGCGGCTCGCGGACCGGTTTTAAATGGCCCGCAGGCAGTGCGGGGGGTGCCGCGGAAGTGTAGATGCAGAGTAGCGCAAGAATTTCACATGTCACGCTGGCGCTGCTACTCCTCGGCGGCCCCCCCTCTCTTCTCATCCATCCCCAGTTGCTTGTGACATCATCTGAGATGGACGAGAAGAGAGGGGGGAGGGGCCGCCGGGGAGTAGCAGGGTGACGAGAGACAAGTGAACTTATGACAGACGCTTCCTGCACTACTCTGCCTTTGAAGAAAACAACAGGTAAATGCTGACCTGTGCTCTCATGTGCCCTGATTGTGCTCTCATGTGCCCTGATGTGCTGGGCTCTGTCCTGATGTGCTGTGCCCTGATGTGCTCTCATGTACCCCATGTTCCCTGATTGTGCCCTGATGTGCTCCCATGTGCCCTGATGTGCTCCCATGTGCCCTGATGTGCTCCCATGTGCCCTGATGTGCTCCTATGTTCCCTGATGTGCTCCCATGTGCCCTGATGTGCTCCCATGTGCCCTGATGTGCTCCCATGTGCCCTGATGTGCCCCCATGTGCCCGGATTGTGCCCTGATGTGCTCGGATTGTGCCCTGATGCGCCATGGAGCACATGAGAGCACATCAGGGCACATGGAGCACACCAGGGAACATGGGGCACATGAGAGCACATCAGGGCACATGGAGCACACCAGGGAACATGGGGCACATGAGAGCACATCAGGGCACAGCACAGGACATGGCACATCAGGGCACAGGACATGGCACATTAGGACAGAGCACATGGCACATCAGGGTACAGGGCACATGAAACAGCACATCAGGGTAAAAAGCCCAGCACTTTAGGGCACTTGGCACATCAGGGTACAGGGCACATAAAACAGCACATCTGGGTACAAAGCCCAGCACATTAGGGTACATGGGGTACCCTGATGTGCTGGGCTTTGTACCCTGTCTTGTACCCCAATGTGCCATGTGCCCTGTCCTGATATGCTGTGCCCTGATGTGCTCTCATGTGCCCCATGTGCCCTGGTGAGCTCGTATGTGCCCTGGTGTGCTCGTATGTGCCCCATGTGCCCTGGTGTGCTCGTATGTGCCCCATGTGCCCTGGTGTGCTCGTATGTGCCCCATGTGCCCTGGTGTGCCATGTGCCCTGATGTGCCATGTGCTGTACCCTGATGGTGAGTGGTCAGTGTGTAGTGGTCAATCTGCAGTGTAGTGGTCCGTGTAGTGTAGTGGTCAGGGTTATTAATGCGTCTGCTCACACCAGTGCTGGGGGGTTAATAATGCGTTCGCTGACACCAGTCCTGTTTTTGAATTTGGAAAGTTTGCATGCGGCCCCCCATGAGATATGAAAACTTGTCTTCTGGCCCTCAGGTAATTTGAGTTTGAGACCTCTAGCTAAACAGTTACAGAAATTTTTATTTTATTTTTGGATACAGGTTTTAGCTGAGTAAGAGCTGACCATTGTGTAAGCCCCAACTTACCAACAATTTACCATGGTTCGACACACATTATTTCTGTATATTGTAATGGTTTGACTCTGTCCTTCCTGAAAGATGGCTGGTTTTCACCATATTTTGGATGGACAGACACATTAATGACACAGCTGTGTGTTCAGCTCTTTAGTGCTGGCCTGGCTGTGGCTCAGGGCCCCACCCGCAGACAGGAAGTCTGGTCCTGGGAGCCAAGTGTGTGAGCTCCCAAAACCCTCTGAGAGGAGTCAGAGGCGCTGCATAGGTGCAGCTACTGCATGAGGCAGGTTCGTGCGATTGAGCAGCAAGTTGGCTGTGTGCTTGCCGTTAGGAAACGGGTAGTTCTGAGGAGCAGAACGTGGGCCTGAGTTGGAGGTCTGAAACAGCCGGAGGACAATATACAGGAATGGTGGAACCCCCTGCGAGGGCTACTATTTGTATTTTGTGAGCTTATAAATAAAATTGGGCTACCAGGCCCTTAAAAATCGAAGTTCTGGCTTGGTGTACTCACGGGAAACTGCATCTACCTCGAGAGCTAAACAACCCCAATATTACAGTGGTGGAGAATGCGGGCAATTTGGATGAGTTCCAGGTCCTTGCATACCAACAAAACAGTGAGTAGAAAGCAACTGTGCGTTTTGCAGCAATGCTATGATGAACAGCCAATATGAACTGAAAGTTAAAGTTTTCTGCTGTTAGCTGTGTGTGGCAGTCAGGAGAACTGCATTGCACAGGAGTTCAATTAATGGACTGTGTTGCATACAGGTGGCATACCTGTGGAAGTAAGCTCAGCGTGGCCTGAGAAGTCCTATTCATTTGGGAAGGCCCAGTGAATGGATAATTCAAGTGGAATCGCAGAGAGTGAAGTCTGCGTGTGAAAGTGTGCTGTCTTGTGGAACGCTCACCAACATTTTTTTTTTCCAGTGTTTAAAAAGGAACTGTGTTATAAATCATTGCCCTGTTTGCAGCGATGGGAAGGTCAAATCGCAAACAGAAAGCAAGGTTTGCTGAAATGAGAGACAGGACTTTGTGGCTGGAGGGTTTGTTGCCAACAGAACAAGCCCCAGAATCGTGCAAGCGACACCTGGCCGCACTGAACCAAACTAAAGAGTCGGATGCGATTCAAAGGGCTGAGATAGTGGCATCAGATTACATGCAACCCATGCTACCTACAGAGGAGGTTGGGGACTTCCTAGAGAAATTTGAAGAAGTCGCTGTAGGGAGGAGGTGGCCTAGAGACTGGTGGCCAAAATTGCTGCAAACCTTAATATTGGTAGAGTACCGGTCTGTTTACCATTTGATGGACGGTGACCATGACGATTACTGCCAGTTTAAAAAGGAAATCCTTCTTAGAGGAGAGTTCAGTCGCATCATGAATAGCAAGACAAAGATATTGCCCACAGAGAGTTGTGGCAAGTTTAAAGCAACGTCGCTTCAGGGAGAGAGACGTCTACATGTGTTGGAGAGCCAGCAACGTGCAGCTAGGAGAGCACCGTTTCCATTAGCAACCGGAGAAAATGTGTCAATGGGAAGGAGGAGCTACAGGGAAGAGGTGTATCGCCATCCCCATAGAGATGCAAGTGGAGTTCTGCGTGTTGGGAGAGTGTCATCTTCCTTAGCAACAGGAGAAAGTCGCCAAACACCAGGCCTGGAATGTGGTTACCTGGGGCACGGCATATTTTCTTGCCCTAGATTTTGGGGTGCAGCTGGTAAACAGTGGGAGTTGCCTACTGTGATTTCATCATGTGGCCACCAGGGGGAGTTGGCCAGTAAAAATGCAGCTGAAAGACAGCGCCCTCAAATGAAGACAGAGTTACCTGCTTCAAGATATGGTAAGACTGTTGCAATTTGTGATTCAAGTGAAGTAGCAATGTATCCGGTGAGGAGATCTGCAGAAAGTGTAAAGATGGACTTGCTGCAGTGTGGAGATCAAAGATCAAAGACTGAAAGTGATATGTGGACTTTGTGTGCACCTAAGGTAGTTCAGCAGAGTGCTGAGAGAGATGTATTAGGGGTGACCAAAACAGTTGGTGTGTCATGTTCCCTAGCGATAGAGACAAGTGCTGCAGAGTTGCAAAGGGAAACCGCTAAGGAGCCTGTAATGGTAAGGCAAATGGTTTCCCCGGACAACTGTGAAGCCGCCCTAGTGGGCAAAATAATTCCTTTAGAGAGGAAGGTTAATGTGCTGAGTCGCATGCAGGGTGCCATGCGTTCTGATAAAATTCAATCTGATAAAGGTTGTAGAACCGCTATGAATGATGATATTGTTGATGATACATGTACTTATGGTGATGTGTTCACTAATATTGAGGTAGGGGTGGTCGCTAAGCAGGATATGCGATTTCCCTTAGCAACAGTAGGTAAGGTTGCAGAGGTGTCCTTTGAAACCTCCAGGGAGCTCTGTGTGCTGGAGCCAGAGGTTGCCAGGGACAACTGTGGTGCCGCTCTGAGGGATAAGAGGGTACTTCACCTTTGTGATGAGAAAAATGGTAAAACTGAAATGTCTGAATCTGCTTGTAGTGATAACGTGTTACTACAGTCTGTCACTGCTGACAGAAAAAGTCCTAATGAGTTTAATGAAGCGCCACACAGTGGTCAAGTTACGTTATTGCAGCCTGCTGTGTTTAACAATGTGTTTGCGGTGGACACAAATTCTGCTATGCAAAATGGAGAGACTGCAGAGTCGGTAGACATGGGTGCGTTGGCTTTTGCAGAAGTTAACCCTCTCCAGTTGGAAGGATCTGAAAAGGGCGCATACATGGCAGAAGTTTTGTCCTCAACAAAAGAGATGAGAAATGTTGAGCTTCAGAATGTTATGGTAATGGATAGCGATTTGGAATCGCTCGGTGTTGCTGAAAGTGAGAGGATGAGTGTCGCACATGCGATTTGCAGTGCTCAAGGGGAGCCGCAGGGTTTGTCAGTTACCTCTGAGGTAGAGGTCTCTTTAAGTGACTCAGCCTCTCACGCCTTAGCAAATGAGCCCCTCCACATCGTTGGTAAAGGAAAAGTTCCTAAAGTTCTGTGTTTAGATGTGGCGTGTCTAGAAATAACTGAGATGTTCTTGGAATTGGTGAAAATATTTCCAATGTACACCTGTGTGTATCCACTGCAGAGGGGCGACATGGTACTGCGTAGTACCAATCTGTGGGCACAGGTGGTACCGGCGTTAAGCAATGTTGATGAAAATTGGTTGCTCTACTGTTGGTTTATTTTGTGGAAAGTTGTCTCACAGTTCTCTTTGAGAGTGCTTCCAGCGGCGGTTGTGTGCAGAAGGCGCTCGGGAGAATTGTTGGAGAAATCAGAAGTAATAGACAAAGTGGTAGTCTCTCCGTCTGCTGATGTGATGGAGTGCATTCATACTGGTGCGGTCCGAGGTACGGCTGAGCAGTGGTTGGTACATGGGGCGCGCACTGTTTCACCCTCTAGACCTCATAAAAAAAGGAAGGGCTCGGAAGGGACGTGACAATAGTGGGAATTCAGTCCATCACTCGCAGAGAGGTGCAGTTTGAGGTACCCGGAGACACTTTGATAGGAAATAACGGTAATGATAACTGTAACGAAAACGTGTGTGAGAAGCACTGTAGAGCACTGTCAGACAGCTCAGAGATCCTGGTTGAGGTACCAATGGTCTCAAAAATGGTTAAAGAGATTGGAATGGAAAAATGTACGTTGGTAGGACAATTGCTATTGGAGTGTTGGACAACAGGGGGCGATGTGAAACTGTGGGACTGTCCCATAGGGAGTAGCTGCTTGCCTGTAGGTGGTCCCTCCATAGACACTGTTCTAACAAACAAGGGGACAAGAGGTCCCAATGACAATGCTGAGTTGAATAACCCTTTGTGGAACATTGCTGGTGAGGGTAAACAGAAGGATATGGTGTTGACCTCAGATGGTTTGGTTGCCACGGGTAACCATATAGGCGATAGTGAACCTGAGAAACAAATGTCGGTTGGTGTTGCGTCAGGTAGTGAGAGTGGTCAGCCCCTGACAGATCCCTTGGAAGTAGGTCCACAACAGTCCCAGGAGAGTAGGTCTGTGGGAGGAAAAAGAAGGATCCTAAGGCCAGAAGGTAGAAGGGATAGAGAGATTAGTGGGAGCCCACGGTTCAGGAAGAAGTGCTGGTGGAAGCACACCCGGAAGAAGAGGTGGGTAGAGTTCCCCTTTAGAGAAAAGGTTGGGCAGATTAGGACTCCTACTGCTGATCGTTGGCACAAAGGCGCCACGGTGAAGTGTTGGTGGAAACATACCCGTAAAAAATGGGCCTATGCAGCAAATGGCTTGTACATAGGTGTCCCATTTATAATGACGGGTCTATGTGTTCCTCCCTCCGGTTCGAAACAAGGGGGGGAGGTATGTAATGGTTTGACTCTGTCCTTCCTGAAAGATGGCTGGTTTTCACCATATTTTGGATGGACAGACACATTAATGACACAGCTGTGTGTTCAGCTCTTTAGTGCTGGCCTGGCTGTGGCTCAGGGCCCCACCCGCAGACAGGAAGTCTGGTCCTGGGAGCCAAGTGTGTGAGCTCCCAAAACCCTCTGAGAGGAGTCAGAGGCGCTGCATAGGTGCAGCTACTGCATGAGGCAGGTTCGTGCGATTGAGCAGCAAGTTGGCTGTGTGCTTGCCGTTAGGAAACGGGTAGTTCTGAGGAGCAGAACGTGGGCCTGAGTTGGAGGTCTGAAACAGCCGGAGGACAATATACAGGAATGGTGGAACCCCCTGCGAGGGCTACTATTTGTATTTTGTGAGCTTATAAATAAAATTGGGCTACCAGGCCCTTAAAAATCGAAGTTCTGGCTTGGTGTACTCACGGGAAACTGCATCTACCTCGAGAGCTAAACAACCCCAATATTACAATATATATATATATATATATATATATATATATATATATATATATATATATATGAATGAATGAAAACTTATATAGCGCAGCACATGCAAACCAAATCGCCTCTGGGTGCTCGTTGTTGGTGTCTCTCTTGACATCAAAAGAGCAGAGTTTTAATCTGTCTTCTAAAGGTCAGGTGGTTTTCCTCCAACCGAATGCTGGTTGGTAAAGCGTTCCATAGTCTGGGACCTTGGAAAGCAAACCTTCTTTCTCCTTTGGACTTATATCTGGCTTTGGGTACCTTGACCAGATTTTGATGATGAAGAAAAGAGGGAAGGACGGCCGCACTCCAAGGATTTTCAAACGAAAAAAGTTGTCTCTATTGTAAATCCAAAAACATGTACAGTCACAGCAATCACAGAAAACAGGACAGCCGACGCGTTTCGCACTCGATCAGTGCTTAGTCATGGCTAATTGACCAGATTTTGGTCGGTGGATCGCAGAACGTGATTGGAATTGTGGGCTTCTATCTTTTCGCTTAGATATTGCGGGGCCTTCCCATGGATGCACTTATGGGTCAGACAGAGTGCTTTAAAAGCAATTCTGTCCTTTACTGGCTACCAGTGAAGGAATCTCAGAGAAGGTGAGATTGATTCCCAGGGCTTTTTCCCAGTCACAAGTCTGGCGGCCGTATTTTGAACGACTTGCAGACGAGCGATTTGGTACTTTGGGAGTCCGAGGTAAAGAGCATTTGCATAGTCCAGTCTGGAGTTTACAATTGTTCCCACCACAACTGCTACGTCTTCTTTGGGAATAAATGGAATAAGTCTGCATAGTAGGCGCAGCAGATGGTGAGATCCGCTGACTACTGACCCTATTTGTGCGTCCATTGTCATGTAGGTGTCGAAGATGACACAGAGACTCTTGACTTTGGAGCTAGGGGTGATGATTTGGCCCAGAATGGGCGGGGGTATCCAGGTTTTTGCCAGTTGACTCTTACGACTGGCGTGAATCAGAAGAAGTTCTGTTTTGGAACTGTTGAGTTTAAGATAACTCTTATGCCGCTTCCACACGATCACTTTTTGCGATGAAAAAAAACGACGTTTTCAATCATGAAAAAAAATGATGTTTTTCAAACTTAATTTTCCAAAACGACGTTGCGTACACACCATCGTTTTTCTACAAAGCTCTAGCAAAGCGCGGTGACGTACACCACGTTCGACGGCACTCTTTTCCATTGAAGCTCCGTCTCATAACTTGCTTCTGAGCATGCGCGGCTTTAAAAACTTTGTTTTCAACATCATTTTGCCCACACACCATCACTTTTTATGACACAAAAAACGAAGTTTTGAAAAACGACACAAAAAATTCAAGCATGTTGGAATTTTTTTTGGTCGTTTTTTGGAGACAAAAAACGACGTTTTGCCCACACACGATCAATTTAAATGACGTTTTAAAAAACGTCGTTTTTTTTCATCGCAAAAAGTGATCGTGTGTACGCGGCATTAGTCATACAGTTTTCCATCAAAGAGAGACATTTCTCTAAACTGAAATGATGATCCTTTTTGTTGCAGATGCGAAAATACAGTTGCGTGTCGTCTGCATATGAGTGATAGAGTAGTTCTTGGCTACTGATGATTTCGAAGAGAGGGCCAAGATAGATGTTGAAGAGCACCGGTGACAGGGGGGATCCTTGAGGGACTCCACATGACACCGTGCGTTTTTCAGAAGTGAAAGGTCCCAATTTCACTGTTTGTGATCGGTTTTCCAAAAAGGAGGAAAACCATGGTAGATCACCTTCTGCGACTCTGGCTACCTCCACCAACCGAGTCAGTAACAGTTTGTGGTCTACCGTGTCAAAGGCTGCGCTTAGGTCCAGCAGAACCAGGAGACAAGATTCTCCTTCGTCTGCGGCCTCAAGAGCGTCGTCCCATATTTTGAGCAATGCTGTTTTTGTCCCGTGTCGGGGACGGAAGCCTGATTGAAATGGATCAAGTAGATTATGGGTATCTAGATGCTGTTGCAGCTGTTGTACCACTACTTTCTTCATTACCTTGGAGAGAACGTTTAGGCCTGTTATGGGACGGCAGTGAGTTGGTTTCTTGGGATCCAGGGTAGGCTTTTTCAAGATGGGCTTGATTGTGCCCTCTTTCAACAGGGAGGGCACTATGCCTTCCTTAAATGACTGGTTTATAAGCTGCGTGATAGGTGGTGCCAGGATGTCGTCACATTCCTTCAGCAGTTTAGTGGGAATAATATCATTAGGTGCTGTGCTGTTTCGCAAGTGAGTGAACTTTGTTGATTGTAGATGGTTTCTGTGGATGTTATGTGGTTGATTGGGGGGGGGGGGGTTTGAGGGGGGTATTGTTTTGCTGAATGCTTTCCCGGATTCCCTCAATTTTATTGATGAAGAAATCCGATAGTTCATCGCAAAATTCTTGGGTATCTGAATTGGGTGATTCCAGGCAGCCTGGATTCATGGTCTGATTGACCAGCTTGTAGAGTTCGCGGGGGCGGTTTAGGGCGCTGTTGATCGCCATGAAAAAATGATGTTTCTTGGCTTTAAAGATTTCTTTATGGTATTTTCTTGTTATTTCCTTGTAGATGATGAGGTTCTCCTCTGAAGCGATTCTTTTCCAGGCGGCTTCCGCCCTTCTGCGCTCTTGCTTCAGTAGTGACAGCTGGTTGTTGAACCAGCCGGACTTTTTTTTCTGGGTGCGGGTTTTGCGTTTCGGTGCTACTAAGTCGGCTGACTGTAGTAGGGCTACATTAATGGCATCCAGTGTATCTGAGGCTGTTCGGAGTGGTTGGATTGTTTTTATTTTATTTCCCAAGGTAGATTTGAAGAGTTCCGAATGGAGCTTCTTCTGAGATCTAGTCCAGTGTATTGTCACCGGCTTGGGTGTTTTTATCAATGGGGGAATTTTGGAAATTATGAATTTAATTGCATGGTGATCTGTCCATGGCAATGGTTCATTTTCCAAAATGCTTATTTTCAGATTTTGTCTGAAAATTAAGTCGAGCGTGTGACCTGAAGCATGTGACCTGAAGAGTATTACATAATACTCTTATGTTATTACACCTAATCTCTCTGAGGCTGTGTACACACGATCAAATCTGTCTGCTGGAAACGCTCTGCTAGACCGTCCCAGCAGACAGATTTGATCGTGTGTACGGGCGAGCCGACGGATTTGGCCACCCGACAGATTTCAAAGCATGCTTTGAAATCTATCGGGTGGGAATCCGTCCGCCCGACATGTCTGCTGGTTAGTACACTTACCAGCAGACATGTCGTCTCACACCAGCGCCGAATGGATTCGGCGCATGCGCGGAAGTGTTTTACTTCCTGGCGCGGTGACGTGGCGGCGTCAACGTCACCGCCATGTCACCGACACGTCAGCGCGCCGTCTGCTGGCGGGGATTTTGGTTTGCTCGTGTGTACACGCGAGCAAACCAAAATCCTAAGAGACAGATTTGAACAAATGAATTGCCTCGTGTGTACGAGGCCTGAGACTACATTACGACCTAAATCTTGCTATTAATGTTTCAGTGTATAAATTAAAAAAAGGGCGCAACAAGTGTAGAATAAAGTCCATATGATAACCAAATCATTAATAAATGAAGAGTTCAAATAAATGCAGATATAAGGTTAGCAATAAGATGCTGTGTTCCAAATTTATATTCTCCAACCAACGCGCTTTCAGAAAGTGCAACGTGCATAATAATGTGCTTCATCAGGCATGTAAAGGGTTCTTTAAGGATCCATTCTATTGCGACCTCTCCCAAAACAGGATCAATTCCCAGTGAATTCAGCAGAAATTGCTCTTCATAATAAATCTGTATATCCCAATACAGATTCTCCAATCTTTACTGATATTCTAAGGTCCTATATTCTTTCCTCAGAAACTGGGATTACTTATGGCCTCCATTTACCTCAGTAGCCTCCCCCTTGTTTTCCTCCTTCCTGGCAAATGGACATCCTTTCAGCAAGCACACAGCAGATGTCTAGCACCCTCTGATGATTCTCTGCCTGTGTAGAGAGGTGTGTTCAGTGTATAAGTATCGACTTGTCTTTTTATTGCATTCTAAGTTATGAAAAACTTACCGTGATTTTTTTTATGTATCGTGACATCCTACATTCAGTCTAGGTTCACACTGATGTGATGTGGGAACCAGCACGATTACAGCGCTGTTCCCGCATTGCATCTCTCCTACAGGCAGTTCACACTGCCTTCTGTTAATTACATTGTTAATGACACCCCCAGATCGGTTCACAGATTGCAGTGCAAATTGTGAATTCGCACAGGAATTGGATAGCATAGGTGAGAACACCCATGCGATCCGATTCTAGTGTTGGGAAAAACAAGTCCCTGCACTTTTTTTTGTGCAAATCTAATGCGAGTTCAGCCATACAACTTTATAGCTGAACAGGCATCTCACAGACATTGCATGTGATCGGCACCGCAGGTGCGGGTGCAAATCACATGCAGTGTCTGTGATTGCAGTAGTTTGAACCTAGGCTCAAAGAAAAACATGTTTTTTATCTTCTATATGAATTAATGAAGACACGTATTAAAATACATTATGTATGGTCCATTACATACATAAACACTGAGCTGAAAGTTGAACTGGCAGCTGGCATTAGTTTGAGACTCTCTAAGTGCAGTTTGATCCATGCACTTCATGTGTTACAAAATTATTCTCGGTAGAAGAAGCATGTGCTTGGTTGGTTATTGACAGATGGTATTGTGAGGTAGCATTTACAAATTTTGGAGAAAGATTTCTGTTTAATGCATGATACATAACATCTGTTTCTTTTGATGGACATGCATTTCTGTGTTTTTCAGATTAAGTAGAACTATGGGAGCTGAAGATCTTGCATGGAAGATGTTGAAAGGTTGCCCTCGAGAAAGGATCTCTGCTGAGGATGCACTGCTTCATAAATTCTTCAGTACTTTGCCTTGTCAGCTGTACCAGTTATCTGATGGTATGTTAAGTTCATAGTGCTTTTTTACTTAGAGAAAGCAACAGGTGAAGCAACAGAACCCCCAAGTGGGGATGTGGGATGGGGTTATAGGGGGGTGTGCCCAATTAAATGGTGGTTGTAGCCAAATTGCACTAACAAAGGGGCATTGTTACATACCAGGTGTTTAGGAATGGAGATTTCAGGGGTGTGAGGAGACCAGAGTTCAGGAGTGTGCTTTTACAGAGTGCAAAGTTCAGGAGTGCATTACGTAGAGAGATTGCAGCGTTCAGGAGTGTGCAGTGTACAGAGTACAGGGTTGATGAGCATCACCCAGATCGCATTCCCGATCAGCATGTCAACAGAGAAGACTATGCAGTGTCACCACTGCTAGATGACTGGTGGGGAGCTCAGCTGTTTACAACCAATAGTGCTGGCCCTCCCATGCATGGGCCTATCAGCTCCATTATGTAACTGGCAAAGGGTCCTAAAGTGCCATGGAGACCGACGCTATCAATAGCAGGGGCAGAACAGCAAGAAGGGGCTGGGAGTCCCATGTTGGCATAAGGGCCAGGTGCAGCCCTGGTAGTACAGTGGGAGGATTCCCCCTATCCATCTTAATTGTGTAGATGGAAGAATTGGATGATGTTTTTTTTTTTTTATTCAACCACATGGTTGAACGAAAGAAAATCATCAATGTACGAGCTGCCTAAGTGCTAGTTGGAAATGAGCAAGTTTGTGAAGCTCTTGGAAGAACATAGAGGGGGGGGGGAACAGATGGGGGAGAGAAAGGAGGGAGATGGGAAGAGTTCAGCAATCACAGTTGCATTGTTAGTCTGGTTGAAAAAAGACACAAGGGGGAACAGGGGTGGAAGGAGGAGGAGGAGCAAGTTGTATTCCTCTATCCTCTCCCATCGGGAATGGGGAGTGTTATCGCTGGGCTGTGTCAGAGTGTCACGGACACTCAGCTCAGTTGCAGCCACTGGTTCTTAAATTTACAGATCAATTCCCTTTTCCTACAGACAGCAGAAATCAGACTGTTTTTTCAAACTGTCCCTACAGTAATGGATGGTTTGCAAAACTGCTTGGGGCCTCCCCACGGTGGCACAACACCAGGGTTCGGTCGCAAGTGGGACCTTTGTGACCCTGGTAGTTCTGCCACTGGTGTTTTGGTTTCAGCTGACAATTAAAACATCTGATGCTAATATATACTAGGGAACTTAATTGTTTATTTGTATATTACACTGGCACACACACTGGTACTCTGTGTTTAGCTTTTTCTAAATGCAGAAGCCATCTGACGAGTATAGACACCTCTATGCACATACATAGATGTATGAACCTTGGTCTTGTTGTGTTCATACTGAAGAGATGGGCCAAACAACCCCCCTGTTCGGTTCACAGCAGAACTCCCAAACAGAGGAAAGGTTCTAACCCGAACGGCGAACCCCATTGAAGTCTACTGGGGCTAAACAGGAAAAATCAAAAGTGCCCATTTTAAAGGAAAGTAATTGGCCATAAAAGATGTATGTATCAATGCATTTTTTTTTAAAGTCATTTTTTCAGGAGTAGTGATTTTAATGATGCCTAAAGTGCAACACTAAAAATGAAACCTTTAAATATAGTGCCTGGGGGTCCCCTTAGTCTGCCTGTAAAGTGGCACATCTGTTGCACATATAGAACCTGCTGCAGCAAAAATTAAATTTCTAAAGGAAAAAAAAAACAAGTAAAATCCTGATTAAAATTACTCATGGTTGCAATTGGAATCTCCCGGCTATTGAAAAACAAATTAAGAAAAAAACTGCGTGGAGTCCCCCCAGTCTATACCAGGCCCTTTGCGTATGGATTTTAAGGGAAACCCCATGCCAAAATGTAAAAAAAAAAACCCAGTATGGGTTCCCCCCCAAAATCCATACCCCAACCGTATTCGGGCATGCAGCCCGGCAGGTCAGGACGATCGAGCCCCCGCCTTCTGAACCATACAACTCCACATGTCCACAACATGGGGGGGTGGGTTCTTTGGGGCCCACTACAAAGCACCTTGTCCCCATCTTGATAAGAACAAGTGCCTCATCCCCACAACCGTGGCTGGTGGTTGTGGGGGTCTGCAGTTGGAGGGATTATCCGGTAAATGGGCCCCCCCATGTGTATGAGTATTGGGTACATAGTACGCCTACCCATTCACCAAAAAAAAGTGTTAAAAAGTAATAAAAACTTACACACAGTTTTTGACAATTCCTTTATATAAAAAAAAAAAATATGTGTCCCCCGATATAGATTCATTGAGCAATAGCATGAAATATCAAGCTGCGGCTACCAAAGCTGTCAGAATATAAGCATGCATAAAAAAAGGGATATACTCCAGGGATGAAACGATAATCCTGCCGATAATCCAGTTCTGGTAACCAGTCCTCAGGAAGGATGTCCTGGAGCTGGAGAGAGTCCAAAACAGGGCAACAAAATGAATAAGGGGACTGGACACCCTCAATTACGAGGAATGACTACAAGCACTAAATGTATTCTTGCTGGAGATGCGGCGCTTGAGAGGGGACATTATAGCGATCTACAAATACCTTAATGGTGATCCCAGCATAGGAAAAAAACAATTTAGTCTTAGGGAGTGTATGAGAACACGGGGCCACACAAGGAAATTGGAGGAGAAGAGGTTTAATCTTAAACTGTGCAGAGGGTTTTTCACTGTCAGGGCAATATGTATGTGGAACTCTCTTCCACAATCAGTGGTGGCAGTGGGGAGTATGGCTATTTTTAAAAGACTTCTGGATGTGCATCTTAAAGAAACGTACACTGACACAAATATACCAACCTTGAACTGGATGGACTATTGTCTTTTTTCAACCTTACCTCCTATGTAACTATGTCAATCACGCCACACAAGAAAAAAAAACTGGCATGAAGGCTGGCTGCCTACTGTAGGCTCTGCCGTTTGACACTTCTTATATAGGTAAGGGTTGGGCCCACCTGGCTACATCACCTTGTAGCACCGCCCTTCTGATGTCACAGACTGGTGAATACTGGGTCGGCAACGTCACAAAGGGGGGTGGCACCACCAGGTGATATAGCCAGTGCATTGCAGGGTGTTGCAAATTCAGGTGTTGGATGAACGGGCCAAACAGCTACTGTCATGTATGGTAGTATAGTAGTGTTGGGCGAACGGTTCAACCCGAGCTTGAGTATACTACCATCATTGCTAACATACAGCTGTACATGAGGAGCCTTTACACAATTTATAATCATGGTGAGACTTCTAATTAAAAAATATATGGATGTCTACATTTTCCTACAGTTATCAGGGCTCAAGTCCTGTGGGAACGCGTGGGAACGGAGTTCCTGCACTTTTTTCACAGCAGGAACTCAGTTCCCTTTGCAGGACTAGAGCAGCCGAGCCGCCTGAGCCAATCCTTCACTAAGCGGCGATGCCCAGCTCGAGTCACTGTCGCAGGATTTAAGAAAGAACTTGCTTCTTTCTAAATCCCGCGATAACTCGCGGCAGACCTCCGCAATTTCTCCTGGGAACAATGACAAAAGCGGCATCGAGGAAGTGACGGAATACCCACACACTTCCCGATGAATCCATATACAGGAAGTGGCCAGTAACATAAAGGATTACTAAGGTACAGTGGATCGAAAAATCTTGGGTGGGAGTTCCCACACTTTTTTCCCCAGGACTTGACCCCTGACAGTTATGCTGCGTACACTGTAGCCCCATCTGAGCTTTTTCTTCAGGAAATTCTGATAAATTCCATCAGAGTTTGGATATAGAACATATTCTATTTTCCTCTGATGTGATTTGGCTGAGCAAAAGCCTGATCGTGTGTAGGCGGCATTAGTGTATGTGTAGGTTTACAGACCGTTCCCATGGTTGTCAGACTAACTTCTGTCAAACGAACAAGTTGGTAAAATGTTGTCGATCAATAGTCTACAGCTGTTGATCACTATATTCTGACAGCGCTGGGTATCCTTGTGAGAATACAATGTCATGGGCGGGTAAATTTGGAAATGTCTCCATTCACTTTGTGAGGATGGAGGAATCTGTTGTCTTGTTTTCTTTTTTTTTGTTAATCCCGCTTTCTGAGCGGGAAAAAAAAATACTCGTCTATAGCCAGCTTTAGACAAACTTTATAGTCCTGAAAATACCAGAGCCCCTCCTGAGGTAATGATTACAGCATTGGAGCATGGCTGTAAGTAAAGAAAAACACACTTGTAAGTAAAACGCATGTTACCAGAGACAGATTGTTTTTTTTAAAGGAAACAAAAGCATTACTTCATAATCATACTGGTACAAAAAAATGAGGGGGAAAAAATACCCTAAAGAACACATGGCAATGACTTAATCACATGTCCAATAGTCCCTTTATAATCCTTTTGAAGAATTACTCCATAAATTCCTGGCATGCCAACTCTTTATTTGGGTTATCTCTTAAACCCTAAACAGGTCAGTTTACTGTGCATGTAGCCCTATAAATGTGTAGGATTTCAGCCCTTTCACTAACAGGATCATTGTTGAATGGAGCATGCCATTTACCCATCTGGAAAAGTTACGCTTCTAATGCCTAAATAAACATGCTGTCTGCAAGATGAACGAAGGAATAGTTTTAGGGCTCTACTTCATTTCTGAAGGCACTCAAAGACTTTAGTATGTCCCAATGCACATCTTTGTGATCAAAAATATTTAAAAAACTTCATATGTTTCCTTCCAGTCTCAAATGTCAAATTCTGTTAATCTCTGTGACTTCTATGTAATATCATATTTTCAATGTTATGCAAGGCAGAGGAATGTGGTATCCACCTTTTAAACTAAGCAATCTGTGTTTAGATTTAGTATTCCTCTCATTTTCCTAAAATATAAAAAACATTTTTTAGAGGATCAAAGTTTCTTGTAAAGTCATTTAGTAAACACTTTAGCCTAGGTTGTACAAGTTAGTTTTGTTCATCTTTGTTAGGTTCTGATTAGAATTTCCTATTTGGAATGTATAGCAGTATGTAAAAACTTCACTGAAATAAGGCTTAAAATGCCTACGGAGGGCAAAGGAAAAGGGTTACTTACCTCCCTCATCCCTAGCAGGACATTGTGATTGCCTTGTGATTGCCCCAATCATATGGAGCTTCAGAAGAGTCCATACCCTGTGTAAGCTCAGGGAAAAGCCTGCTATACATGGCTTGAAATTCAGCTGGTTCAGCAGGGTCTGACTAAATTTTGATCCATGTATGGGCAGGCTGGTTGCACAGAAGTCGATCTACTGATCAACTTCTGTAAACCAGGCTGTTGAATTTTCCCAACTCAATCAGCACTGCCAGCTATAGCTGGCACCACTGATCAGTGTATTCTGACAGCAGGAAAGTCTCATCGAGTGTGTGGATGGAGAAATCTATTTTTTTTCTTCAACCCACCGGTTGAAACGGACTCACCTATAGGCTGCTTAAATCACTTTAAACAAGTTGCTCACCCCTCCTAGCACAAATCTTCTACCCCTCAAACTTCCCCTCCCAGCACAAATTCTTCCCCCCCCCCCCTAGCACAAATCCTCCCTCAATTTTTTTTTGCCTCCTAGCAGAATACCTCCCCCTCCATCATATCACCTCTTTCAAACTAACCCCCCTCCTTAAAATCCACCTTCCTAGCACGTATCTTTTTCCCCAATCCCCCCAAACACAAATCTCTCCTTATGCCCACCCTTGTCTAAGGCCTGTATATATATTATATATAATGGCTCTGATTCTCGAACGTCCAATGGGACAGGGCTCTACAGAGAGGATTGGGTTTTTGCTGGAGTGGGCTTTACATGCTATAAACCTTCCCAGCAAGACCCTGCCACTGTGCCACCCTTTTGTAATGTATTAGAGCTAAAGCTGGTGTTAACACTACACTGTACCAGCAGCATATAGGTAGGGCAAGGTGAAGAAGGACATCTGCTGTACAGAAGTAGGGAGTTTTCAGCATGTGGCTCAGCGTTGTCAACAAAACTATACTTAGTCTTAAAGGTACCCATATTCAAAGTCAACTTGTTGCAGTACAAAAGATGTTGCCACCAGGGTTATGACAAAGCGAGTATGCACAGCATAAATGATTATAGCAGACATCCATGGGATACATCCTAAATCAGGTTTAGGTGAATCAGTTTCAGTAAATATTAGTAGTAGTACAGTTAGCGGCAAATCTAGTCCCATGCAATAAAACAAGCATGCTTGAATACCCAAGTGCATAAATCACAATACAGCTGACATTACTGATTCTCAAACAGAACTTATATTTCTACACATTGAAAACACAACAGCGCTAAGGCTTATTCTATAGGTCAGGGCTGTTTTATCAGCATCATGGGCCCAGAGGTGTATTTAGGTTTTGTGCTGCCCTAGGCCTGACTAAACTTGCGCACCCCCTAATTTAAATATGACCCACCCCTTCCTGTCAAAGCCACACCCCTTCTTCTTTAAGACCCGCCCTGTCATATTCATGGGAAGAGGACAGAGGGACGCCATGGGTGACGGACAGAGGGACGCCGTGGGTGACGGACAGAGGGACGCCGTGGGTGACGGACAGAGGGACGCCGTGGGTGGCGGACAGAGGGACGCCGTGGGAGACGAACAGAGGGACGCCATGGGAGACGGACGGAGGGATGCTGTGGGAGACGGACAAAGGACAGATGCCGCTCGCGGCCTTTTCCCAGGATCACCGCGAGCTGCGGGCAGGATGTTTTAGGTGAGGCCGCAGCTTCGGCTTAGTCCTCAGAGCGCTGGTCCTATGGAACAAAATTTTTATTTTTTTTGCCCATGTTTACCTTCCCGGCCAAGACCCCACTCGCCAGGACGCTATTTCTAGTCGCCATGGCGACCGGGATTTGCCGAGCCCTGGGTTACAGCGTGGCTACCTCTCTGGTGGTGTGGGTACAGCCTGGCTCCCTCTGTGGTGGCGTGGGTACAGCGTGGCTTCCTCTCTGGTGGCGTGGGTACAGCGTGGCTTCCTCTCTGGTGTCGCGAGTACAGCGTGGCCCCCTCTCTGGTGGCGCGGGTACAGCATGGCTCCCTCTCTGGTGGCGCGGGTACAGCGTGGCTCCCTCTCTGGTAGCGCGGGGTACAGCACGGCTCTCTGGTGGCGCAGGGTACAGCACGGCGTGGGGTACAGCGCGGCTCTCTGGTGGTGCGGGGTACAGTGTGGCTCCCTCTCTGGTTTCTCAAGCACAGTATTCTCTTTTGCGCCTCTTCTAACACCCCCTCCCTCCAGCAGAGTGCTTGCATGCTGGGGGCTGTAGCTTAGTGTCTATGGACACACTGGGGCCGGAGACTTTATTTCCCATGATGCCCCCCCAGAGTCTTGTGATTGGCTCTCTACCTCCCCCCGCAAAGTGCCGCCCTAGGCCTGGGCCTTCTCAGCCTAGGCCAGAATACATCCCTGCATGGGCCCCTGGGCAAAGTAATGCACTGGGGCCCATGCCAGCCTGCCCTAATTTACGCGCCTATTCACAAGAATTGAGGTATAAATCGTTGATGGAATTAAACATATATTTATAAGTACTTTAAAACTGATTTTAAAACAGTAAGAAAACATGCCATAAATCAAAGACTAATCAACAAAAAGGGTGCAGACGGGTGGGGTGCAGAAGGGCAGAATACAGGGGGTGTCAGGAGGGCACAATGCAGGTTCTGGGACACATCCGGGACAGCCTAGTAAAAAGTGTGACTGTCCTGGAAAATCTGGGACAGTTGGAAAGTATGATATCATTTAACATTATTATGGGGCCCCTGGGCACTGCCCAGGGATGCCCATGCATTAAGACAGCCCTGAGCAGAGTGAGGGGAAGGTAGAAATAAGCTGCTGCAAGCTGAAATTTTAATGAAAACCTTTTGCTTTTCTCTGCAAATGCAAAGCACAGATTCACTGCAAAGTATAAATGTTATATTTTTGTAGAGTCTGGATTGATTAGAAGTCCTGTTTTTTTTCCCTGCTGTTTTTCTGCTGTTTGTGTCCTATTGGGAAGATTCCCCTTCAGTTTCTGTCCCTTCAAGTTGTCAATAGAACAGGTGTTCCTATCACATGGGTGTCCAACCTGTGGCCCTCCAGCTGTTGTGGAACGACAAGTCCAATCATGCCTCTACCTTTGGAGTCATGCTAGCAACTGTCATCAATGCAATGCATTGTGGGACTTTCCTTGCAATGCCTCAGGGGTCCTGTAGTTCCACAACATCTGGAGGGCCGCATGTTGGACACCCTTACCCTATTATATTTCTCCTCACTTCCTGTTTCAATGACAACAGTATAAATTTAAATTATCCCTGTCTTTCTCAAAGACAAATTGTGAGGATGAATTTGACAAAGTTTTCCCTACAAATGTTTTGGCACTTTTTTAATAAGATTTAGCTACTACTGCTCCCATAATAGTGTTATAGTTTGTCCCATACCATGCCAATGTTGCCTTACAGGACAGCTTGATCTGCCTGGTAATGTGGAGACAATATAATAATTATTATACTAAATACTATCATGCATTAATTTAACTATATGCAATTTGGTCTAAAATTTCAAATCCAGAATACAATGGGCCAGATTCAGAGAGCCATTATGCCGGCGTTACAGGAGATGCGCGGCGTAAGTCTAAATATGCGCCTGCGTATCGATGCGCCACATCCCCAAAACGATATACGCATGAAATCTAATTTTTTTCGACCGGCGTAATTTCGATAGACCGGCGCATCCGTGGCAAAACCCCCAAAAAAAAAAAATGGGAAGCAAAAAAAAAAAATGACCAGCAAAAACCCCCAAAAAAGGGGGGAACAAAATGAATGCCGCTGGCGTGACCCACGCCTGGGGCGCCCACGGCCACGGCCTCGGCTCCTCAGGGTGGACTCATGGGGGGGGGGGTAATCCGGGGAAGGAGGAGCAGCAGCTGGTCTCTGCCCTCCAAGGCCACGGCTATTCTGGTGAGGCCATTTAGTGTTGCCGTTTTGGCCTGGATAGCCTGGGTGAGGGCCCTCACATCCTGCCCAACGTCTGCTGTAGTAGTCTGCAGTTCGTTTAGGCAGTTTGTAAGAGCCCAGGAGTGGCAGTCCAGGTCCCCAAGCGTATCCTTTATGGAGGACAGGCTATCTCAGGTTTTTTTGTTATCCTCCATCCGCCCCAAAGTCTGGCTGACCTGTCCAAGATGGCGGGTCTGAAGGGCCTGGTCCATTCTGAGATTGGCAGGCAGAACCTCGGCCACCCCCCTGGTCTTCTGGGACGACTTCCTGCCTCCAGATGATGCTTGTGGTCGGGGAGAAGAGGAGCCCCTTGGGAGGGGAGCCCTGTTGGGGGAGGAGTGGGAGGGGCTACCCCTTATGGAGGGCTGGCTGCTGCCAGCCAGAGGGGAAGACTCCTCCAAAAATAACAAGCCACTGCCTGACATGACCTCCTCCTCCAACTCAAAATCCTCCTCCTCAAGCTCCTCCAAGGACTCCGGCCTTGTCTGGGGGTCCTCATCAGGCTGTTGTCCCGGGGATGGTGAGGTCAGGCCAGATGGCCCAGCACCCTCCTGCACATCTGTGGATGACACAAAACATTCACAGGTTGGAGGATCCACACACTTGGCACATATTCCCTCCCCCCCCACACATGCTACACACCAGATAGAAAAAAAAAACCTTACCTGTCCTCACAGCCTCATGACTGGAGTCATAGCCAGGCAGGCCCTCCACTTGCTGCCTGTTAAAGGTTTGGTCCACCGCACGCTCCTCCGCTGTCAGCCTAACAGGGCATGGTGGGCCCCCTCCAGTGCCCCTGGCATGTGCTGCCATCTGCCCCAGCTTCCCACAGACCAGACGCCGGAGATCATAGATCTTCTTGGCGATCCCCTCGCGTGTCCGGGTCTCCCCTCCCCAATGAATTTACCTGGTCGGTAATGTTCTGCAATATCTCCTTCTTCCTGGCCGGGGTGGTGTTGGCACTCTCCGGGCCGTGCAGGAAACGCCCATATTGGGTAAGGGCCCGGGCAATAATTTGTTTCTCCCCCAAAGAAAAATTGGTCTTGCGCTTCCTTTCAGTCATATTCATACAACAACTCTCTCCCAAACAATCAACAAAAATCACTCACAAAAACAAGCAGGAAAAATCAAGCAACAAAACAATCAAACAAAAAAGTCTCAAAAACAGTCACCAAAAAACACTATCAAATATATTATACAAAACACTAGCCCAAACAGTCAACAAATATATCAAACACAAGTCACAAACCAACAAACGCGAACAAACAACAGAACAGAAGCACCTTGCTGTATAGGAAGGGATACAAAGGGATGTACTTTTGCAAAGGGAATATTTAAGCTCTCTGCTTAGCTCACTAAGTTGACCGGGTCCACTTCCAATCTCACTGATTGCGCCGTGCCGGGTTGTGAGCATGCGCAGAGAGGTGCTGACCATGGTCTGCTTCATGTGCGAATGCGTGATCCGGCCGGCCCTTCATTTGCATGGGGTCATGGCTCATTTTAAACCGGAGTAGCGCACCTCCTTTACGTTAGACCGGCGCAATGTAGAGGCGCAATTACCGTATCCTCGTAGTATTTGCGCAGAAATTTGCGCCGGTGCAACGTAATTTCCGAGGCGTAAGACGGAGTAATTCAAATTAGGAAGGACGTGGGCGTGTTGCCCACGTCCTTCCCAATTTGAATTACTCCGTCTTACGCCTCGGAAATTACGTTGCACCAGCGCAAATTTCTGCGTAAATACTACGAGGATACGGTAATTGCGCCTCTACATTGCGCCGGTCTAACGTAAAGGAGGTGCGCTACTCCGGTCAAAAAATGCGCCAATGTACCTGAATCTGGCCCAATATTCTTTGTAATTGTGGTTCTTTAGGTCTCATAATAAATATCAGAATTTATTTCCTGCAACTACAGGAATTCCTCCTGTGGAGCTATTGTGTTCTCCTAGCAGGATAACACTGTGATTACTGCTAGTGGCTATACCGACACGATCGATCAACTTGGGTACATTCAGCTTGCCCATACAGGGTTTGAATCTTGGCTGGGTCCTGCTGAACCAGCCAAGATTCAAACCGTCTATGGCAGGCTTTAACCTATTCCCCATTGATAGCAACATGATAAGAGTTTATTGGCAGTACAAGTCTGATTCTCTCTAAAATACAAGCAAAATACAAACAGCAGGTCTCCAATAATATAATTTCAGGTTAAGTGGCTGTTTTCGATACAGGTAGTCTTTACTGGAGTTAAAAAAACACTTTTTTTGGGTTATTAAATCAACACAAATCTAAAGAATGAAAAAAGTATTATCATTTTTTTTAGGTACAGCTATGGAACTGTAGCTATTGACTTCTTTTAGGATATTTGATCCCACTTAAAAATAAAAGAACATACTAATTTGCCTCCTGTAAATATTGAATAGAAGCAGACACTGGAAATAATGAGAGTGAGGACCAGCTATATCTGCCTTCTTCACTCCGCAGACAGCTGTAGAACATAAATCTACATTGACATTTTTATAAAAATAAAACGATAGAATCTTATATGAACCTGTCTATCTGTGGCGGGAAGAGGGGGGCACACAGCAGGAGGGAGTTTGACTTTCTTTTCTACATATAGTTTTTTTTTTCCATGCAGAGTTTAAATTATGCCTGATAAAAGGAGTTTCGTAGACATGTGAGTTCTTTCAAACCCTCCTGGCTTCCTCCCAATTAAATGAGGTTTGTCAAAGCCATGGGGCTCTGCCACTGTATGAGAGGCGGACAAGCAAATCCCGCGGTGACACATCCAGTCCCCAAGGGAACAGATGAAAGTCTCTGCAACGGCATACAGGAACAGAGAGAGAGAGAGAGAGAGAGGGAGAGAAAGAGACAGCAGGGTTATAAATACAGAGGCAAAAATGGAGAGAGGTGGGAAAAAATGGAAGATGAGAACTGATAGGACTAGGGTAGGTGAGATAATGCAGAATAAACTTATAGGTAAAAGTGCAGCTAGTAAATGACCATCTGTGCAGGATATAGACAAACAATACAAATTGGTGACATGTTTTATCTTCACACACACTGGGCACCCCTAACATTTTTGAAAATATTTTATTATATCTTTTCATGTGACAACACTGAAGAAATTACACTTTGCTACAATGTAAAGTAGCGAGTGTACAGCGTGTATGTAACAGTGGAAATGTGCCGTCCCCTCAAAATAACTTAACAGCCATTAATGTCTAAACCACTGGCAACAAAAGTGAGTACACCCCTAAGTGAAAATGTCCAAATTGGCCCCAATTTGCCATTTTTCCTCCCCGGGGTCATGTGAGTGGTCAGAGTTCCAAGGTTTCACGTATGAATGAGGAGCAGGTGTGTTAAATTTGATTTTATCACTCTCACTCTCCCATAATGGTCACTGGAAGTTCAACATGGCACCTTAGAACTCCCTGAGCATATGGGATAAAAATTGTTGCATATTGTAAATATGGCCTAGGCTGTAAGAAGATTGCCAAGACCCTGAAACTGAACTGCAACATGGTGGCCAAGACCATACAGCGATTTAACAGGACAGGTTTCACTCAGGCTCTGGTGAGCTCCATGCCCAAGAGTAACCCTCTGCAGTGCTGGAAAATAATGGTGGCCACACAAAATATTGACACTTTGGGCCCAATGTGGACATTTTTACTTAGGTGTGTACTCACTTTTGTTGTCAGCAGTTTAGATATTAACCACTTAAGGACCGCCGCATGTACATTTACGTCGGCAGAATGGCACCGACAGGCACATCAACGTATATATACGTTGGTGCCTTGGGGGGGATCGGGGGTCCGATCGGACCCCCCCCGTACATGCGGCGGTCCGCGCGGCTGCAGGAGCGATCCGACAAGAGGGGGCGGCTATCCGTTTTCACCCACCCCCTCCGGATCGCTCCCAGCCAATGCGCGCGCCTGCCCGCCCTGTCACTTCCTCCTCCTGTGTAAACACAGAAAGGAGGAAGCTATCTGATCTCTCCCTCGGCGTTTGTTTCAAGCGCCGCTGAGGAGAGATCACAACACAGCAAGTAAGTCTGCACCAACAGCACACTTACACACACACAAAAACACATTTAACCCCCGCGATCGCCCCCCCCCCCCTCCCCCCTGTCACAGTGTCACTGAATGCAGTAATCATACATGTATGATTACTGTATTTAGTGTCAGTGTGACAGACAGTGTGACAGTCAGTTAGTGTTAGTGTCAGGGTAGCCCCCCCACCCCCCCCCAATAAAGTTTTAACCCCTTGATCACTGCCCTAGTTAACCCTTTCACTCCCTATTGCCAGCATCACTAAGCGATCATTTTTCTGATCGCTGTATTAGTGTCGCTGTTCCCGCTAGGTAGCTAATTTTTTTTTAATGCGATTTTTTTTTTACTAAAGACATGTGGCTAAATAAATTTTGGCCTAAATGTTTGACTAAAATTTAGTTTATTGGTTTTTTATTATAACAAACAGTAAAAAATATTGATTTTTTTTCAAAAATGTCGCTCTATTTTTGTATATAAAAATAAAAATCGCAGAGGCGATCAAATACCACCAAAAGAAAGCTCTATTTGTGGGAAAAAAAGGACGCGAATTTTGTTTGGGAGCCACGTCGCACGACCGCGCAATTGTCTGTTAAAGCGACGCAGTGCCGAATCGCAAAAACCCCTTGGGTCATTTGCCAGCGTATTGGTCCGGGTCTTAAGTGGTTAATGGCTGTGTTTTGAGTTATTTTGAGGGGACAGCAAATTTACACGGTTATACAAGCTCACTAATTTACATTGTAGCAAAGTGTAATTCAGTGTTGTCACATGAAAAGATAGAATAAAATATTTGCAAAAATATGAGGGTGGTTCTCACTTTGTGAGATACTGTACCTCAGTTACTAAGTAGGGGCATTTTTATATTGACTATGGTCCAGATAATTGCTGGAAAAAAAATCCCTCTATGCATAAAAAGTAAAGTAAAAGAGTGATGTGCCTCCTAAAACAAGCAGTGACATTTTCCAGTTTTTACTATGCTGTTTTATTGCATATTAAATAAACAGTGTTTGAGCTTCCAAGCTATAAAAAAGGGTGACATGATAGGAGTTCCTGAATTAAGCATAAACGTTTATAGGAGTGAAAGAAGTGCAATTTTAGTGCAGTTACATTTATTGTTTATTGTGGTGTTTATTCTTGACTCCCCTTCTCTCCGGATCTCATGTTAACTTGTTCCTGGTCTACCAAGATCTTGGCTGTGTGACCTTAGTGCCACACAACCTCTATTCAAAACCTTCTCCGCTAGGCCCACGCATGCCTTAAACAGTCTCCATTTAATTGTAATTCATAATCTGTACCCCATCAGAGTATGAACTCTCCATAGGAGATGGCAGCATGCATGTGCACCCTGCAATTTTAAGTTACACTTTGAAGATAGGTTCATACTGCTTCACAAAGCGGCTCACAGCAGGGGTATGGTGAGTCCCTGTTCACTGTATCAGGACCGATTTTGGGCTGAATTGTTGGCTAAATTCGGACCTGAAATAGACCAGAATACGCACAGGACTCCTGTGCAATTTGCTCCGGAAAATTCCAGATTCAATCTAGATTAGGCTTATTTGCAGACTTGTTATGTTAATATTTACAGCTCCACAGTTGATCCAGAGTATTTTATGCATCATGCTGCGTACATAAGACCATTTTTAATGGTCTAGAAAAAAAAAAAAAAATTTCAACCCGGGTATTGTTAAGCCTGCCTTGCCTACACACAATCGTTAAAAAAAAAAAAAAAAAGCTCTAGTAAAGCGTGGTGACGTACAACACGTACAACGGCACTATAAAGGGGAAGTTCCATTCGGCTGGCACCACCCTTGGGGGTTCTTTTGCTGATTTTGTGTTAGTAAAAGATTAGTGAGAGATGATTTGCGCTTTTCAGTCTTCGTGCTTTTCAGTCTGTTACAGCGTGATGAATGTGCTATCTCCATTACGAATGCTAGTTTTATCATAACGAGCGCTCCCATCTCATAACTTGCTTCTGAACATGCGTGTTATTTTCACATTGTTAAACACACGACCATTTTTTACGACGTTGAAAAGGACAATGTAAAAAACATGTTCTAAATTTTTAATGGCCCTTTTTAAGGTCGCGAAAAATGCTCTGGAGCCCACACACAATGTTCACATCGCAAAAAACAGTTGTGTGTACGCGGCATTAGTGTTTTATTTTTGTTCTTCTCTTCTTTTTTTTAAAAAATCTTTATTTATGAAAAGCGGTAGTACATAATGATAAGCGTACACACTATCATGAAGTACTAATTACATCAACCAGCATTCAGTATTGTTGCAAAGTAAGAAAGCCACTAGGGCTCCTAGTGCTTACCGTACGTATTACAGTAATACAAATCCCATGACATATACTTGGTAACTTCAGGCACCAAAAACAAACTAGTGACCATTGCTTCTCAAATGTCTTTTTTTTTTAAGTTCAGTGAGAAAGCTACAAACCCGGGAGGAAGGGAGAAAAAGAAATCAACAGGGGTGACAGCGAAGGAGATGAGACTGCGAGGGGTAGGGAAGTGGGGTGAAAAATTTTCAGCAAGCTAAAATGTTACATCTTTGAGAAACCGAAGTATGGCCCTACTTCCTATTGGGAAGCTAGGAGTGTCTGGTCTTTATAGAAGAAATATGGCGTCCAAATCTGCCAATAACTCTCCTCCTGATCTTTCATGGCCATAATGGCATTATGAAAACTCCTTTTGTTGGACTTCTTCAATTTTTGCAAGCCAGAGCATTTGTTTTAGGAAGCGATGATTGCTTCCACATCGCTGGGATGCAGGCTTTGGCTGAATTAAAGAGATGTTTTACCAGGGAGCAAAGCTCCTCTGTAAACTCCTTTGTAAACTGCAGTCCTAACTCTATACATTTCTAGAGTTTCCTAAGTAGGAGCACATTTGGCAGTAGGATAGATTAAGGGCAGGTGTGCCTGGAGGAAGCCCACTGCCCACTGGACAGGGACACACGTGACACCCAGAAAGGGCATGATGGCAGTGAAGGCATCAAGTGTGTCCCAGGACCCTAATCTAAAGATATATATTCTTAGGCCGCGTACACACGACCAAATAAATCCGTTCAAATCGGTCTGACAGACCGATTTGATTTGTCTGCTGGCTGTTTTGGTTTGATCGCTGTACACACGATCAAACCAAAATCCCCGCCGGCAGACAGCGCGGTGACGTGGCGGTGGCGTTGACGCCGCCACGTCACCGCACCAGGAAGTAAAACACTTCCGCGCATGCGTCGAATCCATTCGACGCATGTGCGGGCAGATATGTCTGCTGGTTAGCATACTAACCAGCAGACATGTCGGACGGACGGGTTCCCAGCAGACAGATTTTAAAGCATGCTTTAAAATCTGTCTGCTGGAAAAACCCGTCTGTCCGCCCGTACACATGATCGAATTTGTCTGCTGAAACGGTCCGTCGGACCGTTTCCAGCAGATAGATTCGATCGTGTGTACGCGGCCTTATAGTTATATTTAAAAAAAGCCTTATCAAAACTATAACACTTTTCATTAAAAAATAAATAATCATAATTTATTCTACAAGACTCTTCTTGCTTTGCAAATCCATGACAGCTCCAACTCTTCTTAGAAAATAAGCCTCAAGAATTAAACTTCACACTGATGTTTCATTAAAATGGTTATAGTGGCCTTGGTGCAGCAGACAGGTTTGGTGGATCAAATGATGCAAGATCATAAAGGCCAATGTGAGAAACAGATTCTTGGGAATTGGGAACATCAGCTTTCCCAGATTCCTTCGAGAAGGCTCAGTAAAGTCACCTCCTGTCCAGCAAGCATGCCAGAAGCAGGGTGTAAGGTATTATTTTTTTTTATCTCATTTTCCTTTAACTTTATCTGAACATTTTTATTTAAAAGGTGGGGGCTAAAAAATAGGGAGACCTTGTAATTTTATACAGAGCTAGGATTTCTGCAAGTTTAGAATTCACAAATATCGTTTTCTAGGTACATGATTGCTGCAGCGTACTGCTTATTGAAAAATATATTAGAATAGACATTTGAACCTGGTGGGAAATGTGGCTACTAGTTGGCAATTAACAATAGCAAATTTTATAAAAAGATTTCTTGGCAGGAACCAATCGTCTGATTAAAGCACTAAAAATAATTTCCATTCTATTCATTGGAGTGGTTTCATATATGTGACCTATAATTATTCAGTTCTGTAGTAATTCAGAAAGAAATTATATCCCTGCACTACTCCTGTCATAGTATGCAGGAAGTAAGTTAGTAGAGAACACAGTACATTGTGAGTGCCACAATCTTCTCCAGACGCCTTCTGTAAGCTATGCCTAAAGTGAACCTGCCCATTCAGAACAAAGTAACAGGTAAAAATGATTGTAAAACAATTTTTTTAATAACAAACATTTCATACCCGCTCTGTGAAATAGTTTTGCACAGAGCAGCCCCGATCTTCCCCTGCAGGTTCACTGGCTGTGATTGACAAGAGCAGGAGCCAATGGATCTCACTGCTGCCAGTGCTGCTTCTATGTCCACTAAGGAGAGGGAGAATTAAGCTGGGAAGCTGCACATCGAAGGTTTTTTTTACCTTAATGGAGATATTGCATTAAGATAAAAAGCCTTCTACATTTACAACCACTTTAACTTAAAGCGGAACAAGCCCTCTTATTCTTTACAACGAAGGAAATGTCTGTCTTAGCTCTGTTTGATCTGCAGTTGCCATGGTGCTGCACATATTACCAGTTATGACTAGGGATGAGTTTGAACATCCGAAAAAAGAGAACAGAGCTGCACACATGTCAGCTTAGTGACGCTAAATGTAGAAAATCATCTTCAGTTTGTCTCTAAAGTGTTTCACCTTCCCACGTGCTTAATCCTATAGGACCTATAGGACGATTAAGTCCATGGAAGGGTGAAATGCGTTAGAGCATGCCTTATGGGAGGAGGCTAGCTGAAGCTGATCTTCTTCTACATTTGACATAACTAGTGTGACATGTTGTCAGATGTTTGTATCATTGAGCTTGGCAGGCTGAGCTTGGAGCAGCAGCACAATGCTCATGTTTTTGGAGTCACCAAGTATTGTGTTTACAGTGGCTTGGAGTAGTGCTTTCTTTATGAGCTTAGGCAAATTTGGATCCTACTCTAAACCCACTTGAGTAAGCACGCCTAGAAGTTGTCACTGTACTGGGACAATTTAAAGCAGCCAAAGCATTCCCCAACCCACTGGCCCCTTAATTTTTTGAGTGGCTGCAGGGCAGGGATTGCCTCAGATGATTGGTCCAGTACAGGTGACAGCTTTCTGGCTGGCTCGCTTTGGTGGGTTTGGACTAGAATTAGAACACATCTAAACTCATCCCTAGTTATGAAACCAGCCATTTGATGGCTTGACAGTTCAGCTGAGAGCACAATCGCCTGTGACCGTTATTATACACACCATGACTTGAAAGTAACTGATTTTGGAAAGCAGATAAATTGATTGGTTTAATTCTGCTTTAACAGCTTTCCCCCTAGGCCAGTGATGGCAAACCTTTTTGAGCCTGAGTGCCCAAACCGCGACGCAAAACCAACTTATTTCTTTCAAAGTGCCAACACAGAATTAAATCTATCAGCGGCTGGGACTGATCATCACTCTGAATAAGCCCTAAGGAAGCAAAAAGATTGCAGAATGCACTGTGCCACATACACTCACCATTACATTCACCTACCTGACCATTACACTCACCTACCTGACACATGCACTCACCTAGATGACTGATGCAAGGAAGGGAGCCGACTCCTCCCTGCCAGCACCGTCAGTGCAAGTGACTGCCTGGCTGGGGATTCCCCTAGAGTGCCGACAGAGAGGGCTTAACATGCCAGCTGTGGCACGCGTGCCATAGGTTCGCCATCACTGCCCTAGGCTGTGAGTTCTTGCAATTTACATGCCACCCTGCTCCCCAGTTTGCCCATTGGAGCCAAGTGAAAAGCTTTACATTCACCCCCCTATGTGACAGATCTTGGGCTTGGAGATCGCCACAGCCCAGCACTTCATCATAGTAGAAAGGGAGAAAGTTGCATGCCACGTCATCCCTGGAAATATCAGTTAATGCACTTGGCTCTGGCAGGTGAACAGAACTTTGAATGAGCACCACTGGAAATATGAGCAGCAAATTTAGTGGGCAATTAAGTAGCCCTGTTACATTGTCCTTAATCCGGCAATGGCAAAATTGTGTAAAACTGAAATGGACGTATATAGGAATATACACTTTCCTAAAGATGCTCTATAATGGGACCACCCAGGTACTGTCAGGGAAAAGCAATGTTTATCTGTCCATATATTATGAAAGCGCAATTTATGAAGTCATTATCTCAAACTTTCAGAAATGATTTCAGAAATCTCCAAAAATAAAAATTCAGCAATGAGTTACTGTTACTTGGAAAAATACAGTACCGGACAAATAGTGCACCATTTGAAGATAATGTGAACTCTTAATTAAATAGGTAAAGTCCCACAAAAAAAGAAGAGGAAACCAGCTAGTGAAATAAAGACACTAAGCACTAAGATAAAAACATAGAAGATGAAGAGAGGGTGAAAGAGAGAGAGAAAGATGTCTTCTCTCTCCTGCTATTCCTTATTAACTCTCTGACTCTGACAGCCTAATTACCTCAGAAGCCTCGTGCTCTGAATAAATAAATATGGAAGTGGGTGCTTAGAGGTGGAGACATGGGAGATATAGTCACCTCGACAGCAGAAAGAGAGAACAGTTCATTCTGAAATTGCATCCGTGCAGGTTTATCATATCCAACTTAATGAGCTGTTTTCAAAGTACACGAGTCACTCTACAGAAAGGTTTTTCTTCTGTTAAAGAAGTTTTTAGCTTTCAAGAGAGCACTTTTACACAAAATTAGCTTCGTCGGAAGTTCTCATACTTTTTAACTAACAGACTGTTAACCCCCTCATCAGCTGAGTTACAAGTCTGACCTCCACGTACTACAACTTAAGTTACTGAATAATATGCCAAAAATAAAAACCATTGCAGCCAAGTGATTTCTTATTTCATTCTTTACCTGGACTTGGTAAAGTGCATCTGTATCTACACATGCAGGCAGCCATTGAGTAAATCTCACAGCTATGCATCACTTGACTAAAACATTTGAAGTGATTGTCTGCAGCATCTTGATCTTACGTGTGTTGAACATTTGTTGCCCTGTACTTACAGTCTATAGTAGCAAAGATTTTCACATTCCTCTGTCAGCAGTTTCTGTTTTTTTTTTTTTTAAGTTTGTGTCTGTTGTCTAAGAACTGACAATTCCTGTGAAGAAATATTATATCCCACAATCCTTGGGTCTCTCAGTCTAGTGTTCTGCAGGAGAGAGCTACAGAGTAATTAGATCTGACACAGACACAAGCAAACATTAGTATTAGCCCACATTTGTGATGCAACACCAAGGAAATGGCAAGGCATGGATTGGATGCTGTGTGACCTTTGTTGTCCCTTTATCGAATGGGGCAAGCTACATGAATGAATACATGGGTATAGGGAAATGTATCACCCATGGCACCACAAACTTCAGCCTCAACATGTGAGCCCATCATTACAAGGTAAGCCAAACAAATGACACAGGGAATATAAATATACTATCTACACTGAGTAAAATTATAAATTCAACACTTTTGTGTTTGCCCCTATTTATCACGAGCTGAACTCAAAGATCTACGACCTTTTCTATGTACACAAAAAGGCCTTTTTCTCCTAAATATTGTTCACAAATCTGTCTAAATCTGTGTTAGTGAGCACATCTCCTTTGCCGAGATAATCCATCCACCTCACAGGTGTAGTTCTGCCCTCACTATATGTGGATGAGGTATAATTAGGAGCAGAAAGAAAAAGAACGGAGGGCGCACCGAGCTAGTGTGATACCGTTTGGGTAACTTTTATTAAAATATTAAAATCAATCATTATACTCACAATTTGAGTTTTAAAATAGAGCCTTGAAAGACAGCACAGCAACAGGACACAACAACACCAGCAGACTATGATAGTCACTTGAGTCTACAATCTATGTTTTCAGAGCTGACGCGTTTCAGGCGCGTACCCCTTTCTTCAGAGCTTGGTGGTCTGTGGTGGTCCCCCACAATGATAAGAGTATATATACCCCCCCACACACATACACAAACACATAGAAGTGGTCATGTGCTGAAAGGTCAGGGTCACCCCTCCCCCATAGGGGGAGGGGTTCACATTGGGCACGCCCCCCCCCCCACACCCCACACCCCCCCACACACATTTTCCCCAAAAATTGTCCACACCTCCCATGCTGGTCAACCCACCTGTAGCAGTGTATCAAGTAGTCTCCGCAATGGGGGCCAGCCCTAGTGGGGGATGGGAATCTCCATGTTTACAACGTCAGTCAAATATGCATAGCAACTAGTGAGCCTGCTCGTATGTGTAGGCACAGTGGTCAGAGCAGAATGAAAAAAGGGGGGATTGTCAGCACATTGTTGGAAAATCAAATCGTGCCATTGCACGCCTACCTTCTCTCCTAAGAGGTGCCGGTTTTTCACATATGTTGTCCGGTCTGTACTGCTGATGTATGCTGGAGCGCACGCCCGCCAGAGCAGGAAGAATGTGCGCTCCAGCTCCACGGCCGACTGTAGCCATTGCGCATGCGCACGATTGGCGATGCGCCGCGCGCAACAGGCTCCCTGCCACCGTCACCAGTGCGTTCCAGCAATCACAACCAAAAGGCTGGGACGTCACTTCCGCTTAATGCGGCGCTCTTACGGAGGGGGTTTGAGTATTCGCCCTCTAGCTGTGTTTGTTTGATGAGGTATAATTAGACAGACAGTTAACTCTCCTCCCTTAAAAACTCATTGAGGCAGGAGCAAGGTCCTTTTTTAACTTTTATTATAAGAACAAAAAATGTACCGCTAATAATTGTATATACTAGATGTGGAAGTGAACCACAACTAAAGATTCAAACCAAATCTATGTCTATATAGTACCTCAATAGTACAAAGTATCACCACGTGACCATGTTCAGAATAGATAACTGAATAAATAAACCACAAACTTAGTAAGTGGAAAACACAAATTGTGATAGCACAATATTAGTAAATAATAGCAAAAGGTGCATAAAGTGACTAAAGTCAAAGTAGATAAAAACTAAGACGACTCCACCATGAATAAGCCTTCAAAATAGAACAACAGCTTGTCAGAAGTGCACCACCAAAAGTAGGAGAGAGGCTTACCAAATGCAGATGACTAGGGAAGGCTTATACCACCCAAGTCACCAAAAGCTGAAATGGTCGGTCAACTCAATCAATACAGCTGGTCCTGGATCCGATTGGCTACTCAACAAGAGTAATCCAAAGTCACAATGTATATCATATAGTCTTGTAGGGATAGAGGCTCAGTATTCACATGCCGTGCGAGATGTAATAATGGAAACTCACATAGTGTGATACCGTTTAAAGAGTGTTGTTTATTAAAAGATTAAATAAAACTCACATTTTTGAAGCTCAACTTGTCATAAAGTGCAGGTACCAAGAGCAATGTTGTGGATGGGTCCACCCGACGCGTTTCAACTAAAAAGTTGTCAACTTTTATTGCAGGGAAGTTAGAGTAAAACTAAAATAAAGGAAATAACATACAATCAGTATACACAATATACAAAATATACAGTCCTAACACACTAGTCTAACTAGGGAAAGGGGTTATAAACATACCGGCGATGTTTACGTTAGGCTGACATTAGAATTGCAGCTGAATATGTGTAGATTCCTCTGGACCAGGTGCATGGTGGTGAAAATGGATAATGGGGGCTGTCTTACACCTAATGGTATAGACCAGTGGAAATATGGGAAGCTATGATGGCTTTTAAGCAACAATCTCTACTTACTGTAATAAATCTTACAGAACTATGAGTATGCAAAAGAACCACTAGATGGCGATATTACAATGTATTTACATACCATTAGCATATTCAATTAACAAGGAACATAAGAAAACCTTGCTAAAGGCATGACATGTGTGAAATATCCAGATGCTGATTAGACAGCATGGTTATTGCACAGATGTGCCTTAGGCTGGCCACAATAAAAGGGCACTCTAAAAGGTGCATTTTTATCACACAGCACAATGCCACAGATGTCGCAAGTTTTGAGGGAGCGTGCAATTGGCATTCTGACTGCAGAAATGTCCACCAGAGCTGTTGCCCTTGAATTGAATGTTCAATCTCTACCATAAGCCGTCTCCAAAGGCATTTTAGAGAATCTGGCAGTACATCCAACCTGTCTCAAAACCACAGACCACATGTAACCACCCCAGTCCAGAACTTCCACATCCAGCATTTTCACCTCAAAGATCACCTGAGACCAGCCACCTGAAACAATCGGTTTGCATAACCAAAGAATTTCTGCACAAACTGTCAGAAACTGTCTCAGGGAAGCTCATCAGCATGCTCGTCATCCTCATCAACCCCCCCCCCCCCAATACAGTAAAACTGCACATTTTAGAGTGGCCTTTTACTGTGGCCAGCATAAGGCACACCTGTGCAATAATAATGCTGTCTAATTGGCATCTTGATATGCCACACCTGTGAGGTGAATGGATTATCTCAGCAAAGTAGAAGTGCTCACTAACACAGATTTGGGAACAATATTTGTGAGAAAAAGTCGTAGACCTTTGAGTTCAGCTCATGATAAATAGGGGCAAAGACAAAAGTATTGCATTTATAATTTTGATCAGTGTAGTTTAAACAACAAATATATTGAAAAATGTAAAGTGCCTTTAATGACAGTTGACAAATCACAGTCTAGAGAATAAGTGTTGAGGCCAGCATGAATATTCGTCACACTTGTGGTTGTATTTAAAAAGTTTATTGAAGTTCTAAGTTCACAGATAATTTGGGGGAGATGCAAGTGAACAGTAATAAAGCCCAGTGCTTGATATGAATTGCTTATGTAAAGGATATACATAAAATATTTGTATTGTTTTCCTCTACATTAGCCCTGATGAAGAGGGAGGCATCTCTCCTCCAAAATGCATTGTCTTTCCTTATCATATGTGAACTTAGAACTCCAATAAATGTTCTAGATTTAACCACACGTGTGATGAAAATTTATACTGGATTAGCCTCTACACTCATTTAAAATTTTAACTGCCACAGTTATGTTAAACCTCCCTCAACCTCCCTCTCCTGAACGCAGAAGAATCACATTCAGGATAGGAAGGTTTTGACCACCTGCCATGACAAAAAAGCGCAATCGATTTTGACACTTTTGAATTTTCCCGCCGTCTGCGGTCAAATTATGACATTGTGTGTACATGAAGCCTAAGTCATACTGATACCACATCTTCATTAGTTATGTGACTCTGTGAAGGACAACATAGCACAGATCATCTTCATTTGATACCAGACACCATAAACCTGTCCACTGCTGTTGTATACGCAAATTGAAAACAACAATGTGGAATTGTTATGCCCTGTACACATGATTGGTTCGTCTGATGAAAACAGACCGATGGATTTTTTCATCAGATACCCGATGAAGCTGACTTTCATCAGTTTTGCCTACACACCATTGGTTAAAAATCCATTGTGTCCAACATGGTGACGTAAAACACAACGTTGTGCTGAGAAAAATTAAGTTCAATGCTTCAAAGCGTGCGTCGACTTGATTCTGAGCATGCATGGATTTTTGTCCGATGGATTTCCCCACAGACGATCATTTTTTTCTATCGCTTTTTTAACCATAAGAAAAATTTAAAACAGGTTCTATTTTTTTTCACTGATGGGGGAAAAAAAACGATGGAGCCCACACACGATCGGTTCGTCCGATGAAAACGGTCCGTTTTCATCAGACGAACTGATCGTATGTACAGGGCTTTAATCCCTCTTCAAGGATGGTGTCAGTCTTTCAAAGTTGGGATGTGCTCTGAGCAATTAGGTACACAAAGCAGCCCTTTGATTGATTTTACCTTAATAACTTTGTCTTTTTTTATATGTGCATTTTGATACACAGAATTTTGGAATTAACCCCATGGCCTCATCTGTATGTATAACCCATGTGTGTGTTCTATTTCAGTGCGGTCTATATTCACTGTCCCTGGGCTGAGCCTTAAACCAGAAATTCGAGATATGTTAATCCCCAAACAGAAAATATCCCAACCAGCTACACATCACAAACCGTGGTGAACATTACAGAGGTGAGATATTGCTAGAGACAAATAATCATAAAGTGTATATAATAAAACAATTAAAGTTCAACATCAACAGAAATTGATTTACTAAAGGAAAAGTGCAAGTGAAATTAAAAAGACACGATTTGTACTTGCACATCACTAAGTTTTTTTTTCAATTTAAAATATCTTCACACTATTTACCAAGCTAAATGGCATTCAATTTGCAAAGTGAACAGCCTGTATTTCTTAATGATTCAACCTTAGTATCTAAGATTTAGAGCTCAACTGTAGTTTAACATAAATGTAAACAGATACTTTAAGGGTTTTGAAAAATACATATGTATAAATGTCTAACTGTGAGATTTGCCAAAAATCGCTCCCAGACATAATTCAAAATCCAAACAGGCTGCTGAGAAGGACCGGTGGTATCTGCAGTGCTTTGATGCTTTCCCCTGCTGACTCAAATGCTACAGTTCTCCAATCAGCAGGAAGTGTGCACTTTGCTGAGTCAAAGTTAGAGCTCTCCAACCAGCAGAGTCATTGGTCCTTCTCTGCAGTCTCCTTCCCATGCCTTGGACTGGTACTGGAACTCATCTACAGCAAATTTCACAGTAGGACATTTACACATCGTCACCACCCTTGTGTTATCTGTTTACTTTTCTTATATACGGAGGTCTTCAAAAAGTTTCCACACTTTTTCTTATATTTCATAGAGTGACCATTGGTTCCCTTCTCTGGATCGCTGATGGCAGGGGTGAGTCAGTAGAATCACCGGAGGGTGGCAGGAAGGGGGACATCCCCTCCCACCATCTGTAAGAATGATCAAGTGGCTAAACAGACGATATGATCATTCTTATGGTGTAGGGAATCGCAGGTGCTAAAAGAAGGTATCTGAATGATGTCTGGAGCTGCAGGCATCATTTAGATATCACTGCTCAAAGTGTATGACGTCATTTGATATTACGTGGGCGGCAAGCTGTAATCTACCATAAATCACGTTTATAAATCAAGCCAGTATTATAAATTAACTTCTCAGTAAAAATATTGTGATGCGTTCTGACATATTTGAGAACAATTTATCATCAGTGAGATGGAATATGCTAAGAAACAAATTTTGTAAGGGAGGTATAGCTGAGTGCACCACTTTTTCACTTCCCTTTTCTTGTTCTATTTTTTAAATACTTCACTATTTTGGTTGGCCCCTTTTTTAGTTTTGTTTTTTTTGTTTTCCAATCTATTTTAGCTATTTTGTTTATGTGTACTATTATAATACATCACATGTAAAAACAATATAAATAAAATTAATAATACAAATTGGCAAAAAGTTGACGGTGGTGAATGTACTTTTGAAGGATGTTGACTTTTCTTTCTACCAAAAATACAGCTTTTTCGTTCACCATTTTGCAGTTCAAAGTTTACTCATTACATCCTTTATAAATCAGGTGAAGAACAATTGGCAAACAGGCTCCTCAAAAGTGGTATACACTGATTTATTTAGCAAATTTCAGTACTAGAATTCTTTAGAAATATGGTCCAGGGTTTTGAAATGGAATTGTATTTAACCCAAAGAAAGGGCTTAATTTAAAATTTTCTGACAAACTACTTCACAGAAATTGCAAGAACTAATTTTCTAACTTTCTCAATTTTGCAGCCTTCGCGGACATCATGTTGCAATCTCTGAACACAGCTGTTTGAATGTACTAGCCTTCCATCCCTACTTTTCACTTCTTCCCCTCCCTGCTGCCTTCTGACCCGGAGAAGCCATCTTCAAAAACCCAGGAGTTTTGCACCTTATAAACCCCGCTTTAACCAGTTCTAGATAGCAGGATCAATTTAGCGAAACCTGTACTGAACTGGAGACGGTCTTAAGTGACTAAGCCAGAGAAAGGCAGGAAATTAGTATTTTTAGAAAGAGGTCAGCAATGGTGCCCATATTTTTCAGTACAGGTTTCCTATTAGAATTACGCTGTTCTGCAAATGCTTTGCTGCCTTTCTACATCAGGGATTTTATGTGAATTTTCACAATAAATAATGTTTTTCAGTCGTACTTATTTCTCGTAAAAGCAGAACAGCAATATTTTCCCCCACAAATAAGTGTCTACAAGGTGGGTATCTTCTATCAGATCCAGATACCATCTCTACCAGCTGTTCTACTGTTTGGAGATACATAGGGATATGGCTTTGAGAAATAGGTGAGGTTTGGATCAGATATGAGCATAGGTTCGATTTAAAAGATGACTTATGGTCCAGTAGTTGCCTCACTTGCATAGTAAATTGTATGGTAGATAATTCTGGAACTGGAGATAATTAAGGAAATAAGCTATTTCCATTTTGTACTGCTGACTGACATGCTTGATTATTCCCTTACATAAAAATATGATGTCAATACACTGCTGAGAACATGCAAAAAAATGAAAAAGATTAATAATAATAAAGTTGTATATGGCACTCCTTTTCTGTCATGATTATTGATTAGTAAACATTCATGTTGGTTTATTTTTAACTGCAATATTGTTTTTCCCCATGCTAACTCTGCTGGTTTACTAACCTGGAAAAGCACAGGAAACACGTGTTTAATTTTTACATATTTCTATTGATATGAATGGGGATTAAAAATGCCAGATAATGTAGGCAGTTCCATTTTTTACTTGTCATTCCTTTTTCTGTTTCATAATGCAGGAAGAAATTGGTAAGGGCATGATGCTCCTGGATCAGTCATGGGCGTTATGCTCTCGATTGAATTTATGATTGAATTTATCAGATTACATTTCACCTAAAAACTAGAACACAGAAGTAAATAACTATTGATTGCTAGTGGCTGTTTTAACATATATAGACTTGCGTTCTTTCTGGTTTCCTTACCAAATCTAGTTTTATTTTAACATAAATATTTTTTTTAATCCTTATGCACTTGTTTTCCCTTTTCCTGTCTCTTTTTTCAATTTGGGGTGAATCTTGCAATCTTTGTCTTGGGTGCAAAATATCTCTGTCCCGCCACTAGCATTTTTTTAGTGCATTGAAGATTGCTTGTTTTCAGGATCGGTTATGAAGTGGACAAGAGCAACGTGCAACATTGACAGAAATATGTTAAATATATAATGAGTCATGAGAAATTAAGTAAGGCTCCTTTCACACGTGTGGACCATTCAGATACGCCTGTTAGTTTTTTCAAGCGGACCTGAACAGGCGCTCCATGTACCTTTATGGAGCATCGGATGTCAGCGGTGACATGTCCACTGACATCCGATCAGCCCTGATCCGATCCGATCCTCTCCGCAAAAGTGTGATGGATGCAAACCCTATTTTGCATCCATCTATTGGATCGGATGAAAACGGACAGACGCTTCGTTTTCATCAGATCCCTCCATAGAGGGGAGTGGAGATCTGACTGGTCCGTCTTTGCACAGTGTGCAGAGACACACTAGTCATCCGCTGGCTCAGCGGGGGATCAATGGAGCGATCCCTGCTGATCAAGCGGATGTCCAAAAACAGATCTTCCCGAGATCCACATCTGTGAAAGGGGCCTAATAAAGATATGTAAGCTCCAGCAGCCTTTTTATCTTTAGTACATGATATTTTGTTAATCGGTGCTGCAAAATATATACTTGTTATATGGGCATTGACTGACTTTTTTGAAGCCCTAAAGGGTCTAAAGGTAAAAACTTTAGTTTTGGATAGAGTGTAGATGGATTACAACACCTATTTTTATTGCTGTCTGCATCATCTTTTGGGAGATTTGCCCTCTCTATTTGTCCTGTTTACCATTATGATTGTAGCCAGGTACTTAACTACAAGAATATGGAGACCAAAACATTGCTCTGTTTTTATTTCTCTTGTTGTTTATACTGAGCTGTAAAATTCTCCTCTGGGCAGCAGGGGCAGAGCTAACTCGATGCAAACTCATAGACTTCTATGTAAGACATCTGGAATCATGTGAGGTGAAGTTTGAGGTGGTGGCCACGTAATGACACAACTGATCTTCTAAACTACATGTCCTAACAGGCAGTGGGCCAGAGAAGGTGCCTAAAGGCCTTCATATTCTGCCTCCAAAAAGCCCACTCTCTTGGCGCTGTGGAAGATTCAGACCTGAAGGAGATGAAGCCAACTTTAAAGAGCCCAATGTGGAGAGTGACATCACCAAGGAGCCAGTCGCATCTCCAGCCTAATGCCGCGTACACGCAATCAGTCATTCGATGAGAACGGTCTGATGGACCGTTTTCATCGGTTAACCGATGAAGCTGACTGATGGTCTGTCGCGCCTACACACCATCGGTTAAAAAAACAATCGTGTCAGAACGCGGTGACATAAAACACAACGACGTGTAGAAAAAAATTAAGTTCAATGCTTCCAAGCATGCGTCGACTTGATTCTGAGCATGCGTGGATTTTTAACCGATGGTCGTGCCTACTAATGATCGTTTTTTTCTAACGGTTAGGGATCCATCGGTTAAATTTAAAACAAGTTGGCTTTTTTTTAACTGATGGTTAAATAACCAATGGCGCCCACACACGGTCGGTTTGGACCCATGAAAAAAACTGACAAGGGGTAATAACTGACAAGGGGTATTAACCCTCCATTGAACTTAGGTCAGCTGGCTTAGAAGAGCCAATAAAAGATCTTTTTGGATAAAAGGATGAGGTCACCGCATGTTGGTAATGCGCGTTAATGTTATAGTGAAAACAGCGGTAGTGCTGCTGATAAAGTGAATAGGAAGAGATTAGTGTGAGACTTATATGCAGTAGCAGGTCTGTTAAAGTAGATGATAGTTCTTACTAGTGGGAAGGGGGAATCTTCATCATGCCCCATCTTGTGTGCATAAAGTTTACAGTAAGGTCGAGAGCAGGGCATGACATCATCATGCTATCCGGAAGAGACGGAGAGCCATCGCTGAAATGCCTGTGTGGAGGATCTACATTAGTTTGCCAGTTAAGTGAACACTTTTTATGTGAGTATATTATATGCATTTGTTTGAATAGAATTTTAAAATGGACAACACTAAAAGTGTCTATTCTTTGTCTCTGATGGAGGAGGAAAGAAGAAAGATATTTTTTTTAATCCAAAAGGGGTAACATCAGACAGCCTGGTTGGGAACCCCTGAAATGACGGAAAGTGGTTGTACAACAGGCACACTTTGCGACTCTTATAATGTCGAGCTCTATGGACGGGTGAAGTGCATATATACACTATATTACCAAAAGTATTGGGAAGCCTTGCTTTACACACAAATTAACTTTAATGGCATGCCAGCCTTAGTCCGTAGGGTTCAATATTTGTCCCACCCTTTACAGCTATAACAACAACTCTTATGGGAAGGCTGTCCACAAGGTTTAGAAGTGTGTCTATGTTTGACCATTCTTCCAGAAGTGCATTTGTGAGTTTAGACACTAATGTTGGAGAGAATTCTTGGCTTGCAGTCCCGTCCTAATTCATGACAAAGGTGTTCTATTGGGTTGAGGTCAGGACAGTTAAATTCCTCCATCCCAAACTTGCTCATCCATGTCTATATGGACCTTGCTTTGTGCACTGGTGCGCAGTCATGTTGGAACAGAAATGGGCAATCCCACAACTGTTCCCAAAAAGTTGGGAGCATGAAATTGTCCAAAATGTCTTGGTATGTTGACACCTTAGGAGTTTCCTTCACTGGAACTAAGGGGCCAAGCCCAAGCCCTGAAAAACAACTCCACACCATAAACCCCCCTCCACTGAATGATTTTGGATCAGTGCACAAAGCAAGGTCCATAAGGACTTGGATGAGTGAGTTTGGGGTGGAAGAACTTGACTGGCCTGCACAGAGTCCTGATCTCAACCCGATAGAACATCTTTGGAACGAATTAGGAAAAATGGTCAAACATTCCCATAGACACACTCCTAAACCTTGTGGACAGCCTTCCCAGAAAAGTTGAAGATGTTATAGCATGCAAAGGGTGGGCCAACTCAATATTGAACCCTACTGACTAAGACTGGGATGCCAATAAAGTTCATGTGCATGTAAAGGCAGGACTCCCAATACTTAATTAAATGGAAGAGGACTTTCTGGGATATAAAAGGGCCATTGATATTGTTTTATTGTTGAAAGTCACTGTGAAGAGTTCTGTATGGACTTTTATATCACCGTTTTTACTTTATTTTTCACTATTCATTTTTTGATGTCATGTTTGATTGGGATACTTTTTTGTAATTTGAAATCCTGGGTTAGGTAGCCTTACTTCTAGCGCTGTGCAATTGTGATTAATATTTATATCAGGTACCCCCAGATCCAAAATTATGCAAAAATACACTTATTTGACCCCACATTTAAAGAGACTATCTCAAATATCTATGCCTAGAGCTTAGAGGGTCAAGCACCCAACACATCTTGCTTATTTATCAAAATAAGGAGAGATTAATGACCATAGGGACCGAAAACAAATACGGCAGGCCATAATCCTCTGCTCCTTAAATGCATTGGCCATAAAATCCATTACGCAATGGTACATGGTCCCATAACACTTAGAAACATGTGTTACCATATTTCCAGGAATGCCAGTTCACCTGCCATGAACATTAAAAAAAATAATAATAATAATCTAGCTTTGAGGGTCGTAGCTCGCGATTTGGGGGGTATGTAGCCTAAGTCCTACCCCACCACTGGGGCTCCTATGAAATATGTGTTCCAGAGTTATGGGGCTCCTTGCACAGCCTATCAAAAGCTAAATACAGAGCAGCCACTTTAAATATAAGCTGACACACTCTGTTTATAGGAGACTGAGAGGATGAGCTCACAGTGCCTCTCATCAGTTCTTGTCAGAGGCACTGAGCTCAATGAACACTTTGGAGTCATGGACCAATGGTAAAGTACCATTGGTCCCAGCTGTTCAATAAAAATTCACGCCTCTCCCGGCAGTGTCATAGAAGAGGCATAGAAATGCTTCCTTCCAGCCCAGTCCTCTTAACTACAAGGAAAAAACATGCGTTTTTTGGTATAAGATTTACCCACAATCCCATGTTTTTCTCACACATTTAAGAGGGAGAAACTGATTCTGTTGAAAATTTACCATTATATTCAAGCTAAATCATATATTATTATGCTATATGTTATAACATAATAATTGATTATTTATCTATTTACTGTGAAATTACTGGTTGGAAGTTATAATTTCAAACTTGATAATTTGTCCGTTAAGCCATCTGCTTGAGTACAGATTTTGAAAATATAGTAAATGACCCTAAAAACAATATATAATAATTATTTGTATATTGCTTACTTGTCACCCAGGCCAATTCTAATACTTCTCTCCTACTTACATTATTATTTTTTTGCCAGAAATTACTCAGAACCCCCAAACATTGTATATATTATTTTAGCAGACACCTTACGGCTACAATTCTTAAAGGGGAGTTCCAGCCTTTTAGTGCCTATTAAAAGTCAGCAGCAAAGGGAGCTGCGGTGGCTCAGTGCGATTGGCACTGCACTGACAAGCCGATCACCTCTGCAGCTAAGGGTTCGTTTCCCGGTCTCGGCTGCATGTGAAATGAGTTTGGTGGTCTCAGCCCGGCTCCCGGTGGGTGTGCTATGCGAGGTAAGCCTGCGCTTAGTACGCCCACCCCCTCCCACAAAACCACCACACTTACACGCACTCAAAATTGGGTTAACATGCACACACTTTGGCTTCGCGGTCTCTAAAAAAAGAGAGGCGAAAGACTAACAGAGCTGGCTGAGCGGGCTAGGTCCTCTCACTCCCTCATAGGGGAGTCCCTCTGCCCCGTTGGGCTTCAAAGCGGAGCAGGTAGGGCAGGCTGTGTGGGAGGACCCCCTCACACCCGCCATTGCCACCATGGAGAAAGATGGCAGATTGCCTCTGGGGGAGGCCTGCCTACTTCCAACTCCTGCAGTCCGGCTCCTCTCTCGAGTACACGCACAAAATACACTTTAAAAAAAAAAAAAAAGTCAGCAGCAACAAAAATTGTAGCTGCTGACTTCTAATAAACGGACACTTACCTGCTCTACGGTCCACCGCCCTGACCTCCGATCCTCTACCCCCCTTTCCGGCCCTCTATTCATAGTGTGGGCACCCGGCTGTGAAAGCTTTCAGCTTCACGGCCGGGCACTCATTGTGCATGCACGAGTCGCTCTCCGCTCTATGAGTGGACAGGCGATCTCAAGGGACCTGTCACGTGTCCCTGGAGATCACCTAGGAGATCACCTAAAGGGAGGGGCCACTTAAGTAGAGAAGAGAAGTCGCCAAACATTCTCCTCAAAAATGTGCCAGAGCTTTTCTATATAAGGAAAACCACCCCCAAAATGGCCGCCCAGATCTCTCGAGGTCTCGTGTCTCCTATCAGGACACCGGGCTTCTCCAAAATGGTGTTGGAGACACTCCAGAGGTAAATAGTGTTAAACATAAGTACATACATAAACATAACAACTCAACTGCAGTGTAAATACATACGATTTCTTTACCACTTGCTCTTGCAGCCACTAGACTGCCCTATCACTGACAGCTACCTACACACTGCTAGATAAAGCTTTGAATTTATGTTCTTATGCTGTTTACACAACTGAGTTGTATAGACTGTAAGGAGATTTAAAGTAGCATGTCATAATTTCTTAGATATATAATAATCAAGTTACCATGACTGTTACAAACTTTTACATTATCATGACATTATAAATCTTTAATAAATATTTCTATAAAAGACAGAAATTGATAATTCTCAGAAAAATGAACGAAGCAAATCCTTCTATAGTGCGTACTAGCCTGAATGCAAAGCATGGATCCTCTCTGATTTCTCTTATGTCTGCTATCTACCAGTGTTGCTCACGAATATTCGCATTGCGAATATTCGCTACGAATATTGCATATTCGAGTATTCGCGAATAACGCGAATATCGCGGCGAATATTCGCTATTTCGAATATTCGAATGTTTTAAAAATTTTTTTAGAACAGATCACATCCTAGAGATCCCCATCGACGTCTAAAAGCATTGCTGGTATGATTAGAGACCTTGGGCCGAGTAGCTGCAGCGCTCATTTTATATTGCCGAAAAATCGCAATGCGATTATTCGGCAAATAGCGATATCGCGCGATTATTTTATATTGTAATATATCACGAATATTCTGAGCCAATCAGAGTGCTCCATTCCGCATTTCTCGAAATTTCGAAATTATTTTGTATTGTAATATATCACGAATATTCTGAGCCAATCAGAGTGCTCCATTCCGCATTTCTCGAATATTCGCAATTATTGTGTATTGTAATATATCACGAATATTCTGAGCCAATCAGAGTACTCCATTCCGCATTTCTCGAAATTTCGAAATTATTTTGTATTGTAATATATCACGAATATTCTGAGCCAATCAGAGTGCTCCATTCCGCATTTCTCGAATATTCGCAATTATTGTGTATTGTAATATATCACGAATATTCTGAGCCAATCAGAGTGCTCCTTCCGCATTTGCCGAATATTCGCAATTATTGTGTATTGTAATATATCACGAAAATTCTGAGCCAATCAGAGTGCTCCTTCCGCATTTCTCGAATATTCGCAATTATTGTGTATTGTAATATATCACGAATATTCTGAGCCAATCAGAGTACTCCTTCCGCATTTCTCGAATATTCGCATTCGCAATTCGCAATTCGCAATCGCATTCGCATTCGCGATAGCGAAAATTCGCAATCATTTCATTTCGAAAATATATCACGAATATTCGTATTTAGCGAATATCTGTCGAATATTCGACTATATATTCGAGATATATCGCGAATTCGAATATGGCATATTCTGCTCAACACTACTATCTACATGAGTCCCTTCTGCCAGCCCTCTCCCCCTCCAGGACACAGCATGTGACTCAAAGCCTTAAGCTGGGTATCCACGCGGCGATAATCGGCTGAAAATGGTCAGTTCGGCAGGAAACTTTCGACTTTCATCCCATGTATACAGCTCCTTATATGACATGGCATACGTGCATGCTGGAAAACGCAGCCAATGGCTGCAATAATCTTCATCTCTGCCACCTCCACCGTATACGTGGGCAGGGCAAAGTGGGTGGAGTCAAAGGCAGAGCCAAGGGGTGGGGGCAGCAAAATGAGGTTTCGCCTATGGTGTCAACATTTCTTGTACAAGCCCTGACTGGGTGACTCTACCCCTGCCCCCCCCCCCCACTCCCTTGTCATGGCATTTGATTGACAGCTGTTATCAACCTGCCCAATAAGAAAGAAGAAAGTGGGGAGAGCTAACTCTGTGCAGACTTCGAGAAAAAGCAGTAAGCCAAGCTGATAAGCATGAAATAGGATATATGGAGGCATTCTTTACACAAATGATGTACAGTATACACTCAATTAGCCATGTTGCAAGAGAACCTTCTGTCAGCTTTAGAAAATCAAAGCAGCTGCAAACTGAAATGTAAAGATAATTTTCAAGAAAAATAAATTACAAAATTGCAATCATTTTTTTAGGAAAAGTGGAGTTTTCCATTAAGTGTCTCCTATCATTAGTTTGCATTCTTTGGGAAACAAAATATATTTATAAGCTACCTTCCAAAAAGCCAGCAAGCTGCCATGATAAACAATGTTTTTTCCACCTTGTTACCAGCTGTAAGTAGCAGATTAAATGTGACAGAGGAAAAAAGAAGCTCTAATGACAGATTAAAGTCCACACATTTCAGCCATGACAGGTGCCAGTTTTAAATGATGATTGGGGTTTCAGAGATGAAAGTGATTGCGCCACTATTGCAAGACACTGCTTCATTACCTTCCCAGCAGGTGGTCCAAGCAGCAGATACCATTTTTTTTCACCTCGTTAGTCATTTTCTGAGGATAATGAGAGAATGTTTCAGACATCCGCTTTGTATGTTTGAAAAAGTCTTCTTGCTGACAGCAGCAGATGAACCTCTTGATCACACCTGAAGAAAATGTTGTGTTTCCCACTGTATTACAATGTTCCTGTAAAGCTGCTTAAAGCGGGCTGGAGACCCAAGTCCTGTACATAATGTATCATTAGTGAGTGATAACAACACTGACAGAGAGAAAACTCATAACAAGAGCATCATTCATGACTTAAAACTGCCATAATACTGTAGCTATTAGCTATACTGCATTTATACCCGCTGCTTATTTACACTTGAAGCATAATATACAAAAAAAATTATTACATTTTGGTTTGCAGAGTTAGGAACCAATGCCCAACTTTCCCCTGTTTTAAAATGACATGTTGCAGTTTGCATCTTGCTTTTTTATAACATATTCAAAGGAAAGCAAACTTAAAGCGGAGCTCCTCCCTAAAGTGAACTCCCGCTGATCAGAACCCTCCTCCGGTGTCACATTTGACACCTTTCAGGGGGGAGACGGGTGCAGATACCTGTCTGAAGACAGGTATTTGCACCCACTTCCGGGCACACGTCTCGGGCAAAAGACGGGCATTTCCTGACATCCCGTCCGTCCCCCGTTGTGTGCTGGGAACACTCGGCTCCCAGCACACAGCGGGAGCCGATCGGCGGGCGCAGTGCGACTTGCGCGAATGCGCCGCAGGGAACCGGGCAGTGAGGCCAGAGCACTTCACTTCCTGGTTCCCTCACCGTGGATGGAGGGGGGAGCAGCAGAGAGATGAGCGTTCGCTCGTCCTCTGCTGCAGACGGCGCTGGACTCCAGGACAGGTAAGTGTCCTAATATTAAAAGTCAGCAGCTGCAGTATTTGTAGCTGCTGGCTTTTAATATTTTTTTTTGAGCGGACATCCGCTTTAAGAGCCGGTTCACACTGGGGCGACTCGTCAGGCGACTCAGCCGCCTGACAAGTCGCGTCCCATTCTATTCCCCAGAACCGTTCTAATAGGAGCGACGCAAGAAAAAGGTTCTTGTACGACTTTGGGGGCGACTCGGGGGGATTTGCATTGACTTCTATACAGAAGTCATTTTGCTAATCGCCCACGAAGTCGTGCCACCCCAGTGTGAACTGGCTCTTAAGTGTACTTTGTTTTTAAAGGGGTTGTAAAGGTAAAAAAAAAAATCCTAAATAGCTTCCTTTACCTTAGTGCAGTCCTCCTTCACTTACCTCATCCTTCCATTTTGCTTTTAAATTTCCATATTTCTTCTGAGAAATACTCACTTCCTGTTCTTCTGTCTGTAACTCCACACAATAATGCAAGGCTTTCTCCCTGGTGTGGAGTGTTGTGCTCGCCCCCTCCCTTGGACTACAGGAGAGTCAGGACGCCCACTAACACACAGCTCCTTTCTCTATCTGCAACATAGGGAGCGTCCTGACTCTCCTGTAATCCAAGGAAGGGGGCGAGCAAGACACTCCACACCAGGGAGAAAACCTTGCATTACTGTGTGAAGTTACAGACAGAAGAACAGGAAGTGAGCTTTTCTCAGAAGAAATAAGGACATTTAAAAGCAAAATGGAAGGATGAGGTAAGTGAAGGAGGACTGCACTAAGGTAAAGGAAGCTATTTAGGGGAAAAAAAATGTACCTTTACAACCCCTTTAACCTGCATATTTTAGATTTTAGATTATAAGCCATATGAAACAAGAATTGTTATTTAAAATTAAAGTGATACTAAACACACACTGTTTAACCTTTTCAGCTCCGGAAGATTTGGCTGCCCAATGACCAGGCTGTTTTTTGCAAATTCAGCACTGCTTCGCTTTAACTGACATTTGCACGGTCGAGCAACATTGTACCCAAACAAAATTGATGTCCTTTTTTCCCCACAAATAGAGCTTTATTTTGGTGGTATTTGATCATCTCTGTGATTTTTATTTTTTGAGCTATAAACAAAAAATAGCGACTATTTTTTTTACTTTTTGCTATAATAAATATCCCCATTTTTTTTTAAAAACAGCGTTTTTTTTTTCTTTTTCTCAGTTTAGGTCGATATGTATTGTTCTACATATATTTGGTAAAAATTATTTTTTCTTCGTTTACTAGTAGTGGTGGCAATCAGCGACACATTTTTGGGAAGCATTGTCATTTTCATTTTTATTTATACAGCGATCAGTGCTATAAAGATGCACTGATTACTGTAAAAATGTCACTGGCAGGGAAGGGGTTAACACTAAGGGGGCAAACAAGGGGTAATTGTGTTCCCTAATGTGTGTTCTAACTGAAGGGGGATGGGACTGACCTAGAGGAAATTAGAGATCGTGGTTCCTAGCTATTAGGAACTCAGTATCTGCATTTCCTCTGCTCACAGAACAGGGATGTGTGTGTTTAACCACTTGCTTAATGGGCACATAAACCCCCTTCGTTCCCAGGCGAAATTTAAGCTTCCGGCACTGCGTTGCTTTAACTGACATTTGCGCGGTCGTGCGACCTGGCTCCCAAACAAAATTGACGTCCTTTTTTCCCCACAAATAGAGCTTTATTTTGGTGGTATTTGATCACCTCTGCGTTTTTTATTTTTTGCGCTATAAACAAAAAAAGAGCGACAATTTAAAAAATATATATATATTTTTTACTTGTTGCTATAATAAATATCCCGATACGTATTTTTCGACGTATTTTTGAAAAAAAAATCGCAATAAGCGACTGGTTTGCGCAAAAGTTATAGCGCCTACAAAATGGGGAACAGAATTATGTTTTTTTTTTTTACTAATAATGGCCACGATCTGCGATTTTTATTGCGACTGCGATATTGCGGCGGACATATCGGACACTTTTGACACAAATTTGGGACCATTCACATTTATACAGCGAACAGTGCTAAAAATCACTAATTACTGTATAAATGTAACTGGCAGGGAAGGGGTTAACACTAGGGGGTGAGGAAGGGGTTAAATGTGTATCCTGGGTGTGTTCTAACTGTGTGGGGGGAGGGGGGTGACTGGGGGAGGTGACCTATGCTGTGTCCCTATGTACAAGAGACACAGATCGGTCTCCTCTCCTCTGACAGCACGTGGAGCTCTGTGTGTAAACTGCTGTCATCTGCTTGTTTTCCCGCCGATCGCATGTACCGACGGACATCGCGGCCGCCAGGTACATGCATCGGCTCCTCAGCAATGCGGCGGGACAGTGGCGCGCGCGGGTAATGCACCAGAAATCACGTCCAAAGACGTCCAGTTGGCGCCTCAGGTCCGCGCTGTTGACGTATTTTGTCAATAGCGTGGGTCTGAAGTGGTTAAACACACATGCCCCTGTTCTGCCTCTAATGCCCAGTGATCACTCGCGGCTGGCGGTCATTGCGGCCTAGCGGTCATCACGACCACTGGTCACGAGCATCAGCACTCCCGCGATGCTAGCCTGCTTAAAGCGACCGATGTACAGTTACGATGGTTCGCCCAGTGGAACCAACCTACTGCAGTATAACTGTGGAGCCTGGTCCGCAAGCAGTTAATTTACATTGTCCCTATTTCTGTATATGGATGATGGCACGCTAATTATTTGAATAAAGAAAAAGTGCCTTTTTCCTAATCGATATACAGCTGTCACGTGACCCAGATCTTTCCCAGCCTGTCTGCAGGGAAACATAAGCAGGAGGAGCTTCTAGTCCTCTGCTGCCAGTCACTTGTTAAAAAAAAAAAAAACAACCTTTGAAATAAGTAAAAATAAATAACTAATAAAAATAAACTATTTTAAATTGTCATACAAATATATATTTGAAATCATATCTTTATTATTTTTTGGCAGTGACATGGTGTGGGCACATTTCTTCCAGTCACAGGCTGTGTCCTGCCCCTCCAGCCTGTGTCTTAGAATAAGAGGGAGGTGAAGCTTTCATCAATCTACATGTAATATCCCTCTCTTATCGTGCTTAGCTGGTTAGTGGGCATGGAAAAGGAGGGAGCGAGTGGGCTCTCATTTACCACTGTGTATACACCCTTATGTGTGACTCTATAGTCACATGGGCTGCTCAGATGTAATAGGGAGGAAATGCTCAGCATAGAAACGCACTGAAAACTGAGCAGGTATAGAGTTGCCCCCACATCTGCGAAATCCCTAGCTGAATTGGGGACATGGACAGAAGGTGGAGATGGAGAGCAGCAGGATCAACCATTTTTTTTTTTGCAGAATACAGAAAATGAATCTCATAGGGCAGCCCTCAAAATTTCCACTCGCCTGCTAGCATTTGGCGAGTGGATTTCAGCTGGGGGCGAGTGATGACAGGGCTGCATGACCAATCTCCCTCCAATCTGTACCTACACTTAGAGCCCCGATGCGATTGGCAGCCGAAGAGGAAAGGTGCATGCTCGGGAAAAGTAGTCTGGTGAGCCGTGCACAGGCAGAGCAGTACACAGGTACTCTCCTTACAATTCTTATTAAGCCATGAGACCTAACAGTATGACCTCTCTGAGCCTGCCCCCCTCCCTCCGACCAATGTAGCTGGAGAGCAGGGAGCAGGAAGTAATGAGTGAGGTGGAGGATTGCGAAAATGACCACTCCGGGTGTCCCAGGTAGGCAGTGCAGTGCTCACTGAAAGCTGCCCTGACATGAGAGCGACTGCCTTCCAGCACCCAGGGGCTCCTGATGATGAGATGAATAGGAGAGGGAGAGAGAGGATAGATGGGAGTTGCAAAGGAGACTGGATGGATGGGAGTTGCAAGAGAATTGGGAGGAGACCCAGTTCTAGTGCCCTGTCCCTCTGGTCTGCCCCCAGTGCCCTGTCCCTCTGGTCTTCCCCCAGTGCCCTGTCCCATTTTGTTAAAGTTGTTGTTGGTAATATTTCATTGTGTAACTTGATTCTGCATAAAACATTTAACAGTGTCATTCCATGAGATAATCTACAAGGGCGTGTTTAGGGGCACAATTAGGCGTGGGGCAGTGTATGAATGGGCTGTTAGGTGAGGCAACTGGTGGCGAGTAACTCTTGAGGCCTGGCTAGTAGCTCAGGGCTTAAAATTTTGAGCCCTGTCATAGGGTGTGTGAACAGCTTGTAATACAGCGTTTATTGATCATTTTTTAAGATGTGGGTTTAGTGAAACTACTGTAAGTATTAAAATGATCACAATCATTGAGAAAATGCAAAGGATTTTCTGAATGGCGCCTGTATTAAGTAAGCAAATTCCTGTTCTTACTATGCAGAAATTCAGTCACCCAGTATGCAACCTGGAAGCCAGCTCTGTAGTGCCTACTACAGTGTCTTTCAGGTCCCACAAGGATCAGCCAGGTATGGCACATACAGTTGTTTTCATATGTTTACACACCCTGGCAGAATTTATGATTTCTTGGCCATTTTTCAGAGAATGTAAATGATAACATAAAAACTTTTCTTTCACTCAGTGTTTAGCTGAAGCCATTTATTATCAACTGTATTTACTCTTTTTAAATCATAATGCAACAGAAACTATCCAAATGACCCTGATCAAAAGTTTACATAGCCTGGTGATTTTGGTCTGATAACATGCACACAAGTTGACACAAATGGGAATGCCTATTAAAGGTAACCATCCTCACCTGTGATCTGTTTGCTTGTATTTAGTGTGTGTGTATAAACCGTCAATGAGTTTCTGGTCTCCTGATAGACCCTTGCATCTTTCATCCAGTGCTGCACGGACGTTTCTGGATTCTGAGTCATGGGGAAAGCAAAATAATTATCAAAGGATCTGTGGGAAAAGGTAGTTGAACTGTATAAAACAGGAAACGGATATAAAAAGATATCCAAGGAATTGAGAATGCCATTCAGCAGTGTTCAAACTCTAATCAAGAAGTGGAAAATGAGGGGTTCTGTTGAAACCAAACCAGGGTCAGGTAGACCAACTAAAATTTCAGCCCCAACTGCCAGGAAAAATTTTGGGATGCAACGAAAAACCCACAAATAACTTCAGGTGAAATACAGGACTCTCTGAAAACATGTAGTGTGGCTGTTTCAAGAGGCACAATAAGAAGGCACTTGAAGAAAGATGGGCTGCATGGTCGATGTCACCAAAAGAAAGTCATTACTACGCAAATGCCACCAAGTATCCCGCTAACAATACACCAAACAGCACTGAGACAAGCCTCAAACCTTCTGGCACAAAGTCATTTGGAGCGATGAGACTAAAATTTTACTTTTTGGCCACAACCATAAACACTACATTTGGAGAAGAGTCAACAAGGCCTATGATGAAAGGTACACTATTCCTATTGTGAAACACAGAGGTGGATTGTTGAGGTTTTGAGGATGTGTGAGCTACAAAGGCACAGGAAATTTGGTCAAAATTGTTGGCAAGATGAATGCAGTATGTTATCAGAAAATACTGAAGGAACATTTGCATTCATCAGCCAGGAAGCTGCGCATGGGATGTACTTGGACATTCCAACATGACAATGATCAAGAACACAAGGCCAAGTCAACCTGTCATTGACTACAGTAGAATAAATTGAAGGTTCTGGAGTGGCCATCTCAGTCTTCTGACCTCAATATCATTGAGGCACTCTGAGATCTCAAACGTGCAGCTGATGCAAGACAGCCCAAGAATTTACAGGAACTGAAGGCTTTCTGCAAAGAGGAATGGGCAGCTTTACCATCTGAGAAGATAAAGAGCCTCATCCACAAATGCCAGAAAAGACTTCAATCTTTTCTTAAAGTCTGCAAAGTAATTGTCTGTGGGTAAAAAAAAAAAAAAAATTGGTTCACAGTTATGGTTCCTTGAACAGTAATGCCTGTACACACAACCGGACTTTCCGAGAAAAAAGTCAGACAGGCTTTTTTTCTCGGAAAGTCCGGCCGTGTGTATGCTCCATCTGACTTTTTTTGTCGGAAGACTGACGGATCTTAGGTAGAGAACTTGTTCTCTTTCTTTCCAACGAACTCACGGTGGAATTTTGGATGGTCAAAAGTCTGACAGTGTGTACAAGGCATTATAGTGGCATTAGAGTGATAGCGAGGGGGCACGACTGAAGCGATGATTTGTATCACCACATACTGAAAAAAAAAAACTGCAGTCAACACAAACATTACCAATACCTTTTTTTTAAAAAAAATGTCGGATGCACCTTTGATTGTGAGCTGCAGTAATACCTATGCTGAAAGTTTCTTAAAAGCGGGTGCTTGTTTTCTAATTAAAGGATAAGTTCACCTTTTGTAACATGTATAGAATATTTGGGTCTAAGGTCCCCAGACCGAAGACCCAAAAAGGGGGGGGGCCAGTTAGGACTATTCCGGTACCGATACAAAGATACAAATTAGGGATAAAATTTAAACAAATGGTCAATTTTATTAAAGACACAAACAGAACAATTACATAAATAGATAAAATTGTGACCACCATCCAACAGCACCAAAACAGAAGTCCCCAGAAGGGGAAGACATTACGATGGGTTGAGGGTTATAACAAGATCTCAACTAGTTTCGCGGATTGTTCCGCTTCATCAGGAGAAAATCTAAAAAAGCCCATCACCGGGGTACAGAGGGCGGGACCAGACAAGATCCCTGGCGGTGACCAAAAGCACACATGTGTGAAGGGACCTACTTGTCTGGTGATGGGCTTTTTTAGATTTTCTCCTGATGAAGCGGAACAATCCGCGAAACTAGTTGAGATCTTGTTATAACCCTCAACCCATCGTAATGTCTTCCCCTTCCGGGGACTTCTGTTTTGGTGCTATTGGATGGTTGTCACAATTTTATCTATTTATGTAATTGTTCTGTTTGTGTCTTTAATAAAATTTACCAAATGTTTCAATTGTATCCCTAATTTGTATCTTTGTATCGGTACCGGAATAGTCCTAACTGGCCCTCCCCCTTTTTGGGTCTTCGGTCTGGTGACCTTAGACCCAAATATTCTATATCTGAATCTCAAGGATGATGGTACCTCTATAAATTTAAATATATCTTACCCCTGAGGCTTTCATTTTCACCTTTTGTAACATGTTATATGTTACTGTTGAAGCAGCCCCCGTACCCCCTGATCCCCATAGTGACTACAAGCGGGGAGATCTTCTCCCCGCACCCGCTGTCACAATTAAAAAAAAACACTTGGTTGTGTCATTTATTCAGAGTTCTGTGAATAAATGAACTACAAGTACCGACAACCTATGCAGCTGTCGGCTTGTAGTTCTCAATAAATTACCAGGGTGCTGTTAAGTGCTCTGGTAGTTTATTGATGCATCCTGTCAACTGCTTGGCCTGCCTGTATGAGGTACAAGCAGATAGCTTACACTGACAGTCTGCAGGAGCCCTGCATTGCATCTGCTGATCACGGGTGCAATGCTTTGCAGGCTCCTTGTAAAAAAAAAAAAAATATATATATATATATATATATATATATATATATATATATATATATATATATATATATATATATATATATATATATATATATCATTTTTTTTTACCTGCAAAAAGATGTGCATTTATTATTTTATTTTTTACAAAGGTGAACTTGTCCTTTAAAACAGTTTGTGAGTGTAACTGGTAAATCAGACTGAGTTGTGCATAATGGCTAGATAATGTCATGACTACAGGACTATAGAATTATATTACAGACAGGCTTCATTTTATTTAGAAATCCAAAATTATGGGTCTATCCAAAATGAAAAGCAGATGCAAATAGTCTATTGTAACTTAACATACTAATTACTGATGTTTTTTCTTTGCATGCCTTTCTACTTTAACATTTTACAAAATTTTAGCAAATATTTAGAAACAGCACATACTATCCATCACAATAAAACTACAAGTTAAAGCAATAAGAAATGTAAAACAAACATTACAACTGCAATAATGTCGCTTTCCACAGAATGTTTACTTATGTATGAGGTTCAGTTAAGGGGCAATGACATCGGGCTTCCCAAAATGTTATCTAGTCACCTTCTGTTTCATTTATTATTTTTTAAGTTTAAGCAAAAGTTCAGCCAAAATTAAATATCTTAAAGCAACAGTCCAATAAACGATAAAAAGAAAACACAACTTTTGCTGCAATACTCTTCTTCAACCTATAGCTGCCCCCTGCAATACTTGTTTTCTGATCTGTCCTAAATCTTCTAGGTTATAGGTTAGCCAGCATCATTGAACCCATTTTTCCTGAGCTCAGACCATCATGGACCCACTCCCAGCCTGTGAATGGGACAGTAAAGGAGAAGCAAATGATGAGCTCATCTCTCTTTTGTTCAGGTTTCTCCTCTTATAAGCATTATTTGTGTGAACAATTGAACTGATTGGCTCCTTGTGCTGCTTCTTCATCTAAGCCAGTGATGGTGAATCTTGGCACCCCAGATGTTTTGGAACTACATTTCCCATGATGCTCATGCACTCTGCAGTTTAGTTGAGCATCATGGGAAATATAGTTCTAAAACATCTGGGGTGCCAAGGTTCTCCATCACTGATCTAAGCTCTTCCTAACAATTACTGCAAGAGGCTGATACCAAGTCAAGATTAAATACTTACAATGCTTGCATTTAAAAAATACATTTAATAATTCTCACAGAGATGAATTCATTTGTTTAGTTTATATATGCCTAAGTGGCGGCGCATGTTTTTTTTTTGGTCGGTAGGTCAGCAGCACATGCCCCCCCCCCCCCCCCCCCCCCCCCCACCGCTGAGCTTACTTCATCGGTTGCACGCAGGCTTGTATGAGCGGCAGGCAGCGGCTGGGTTGCAGCCTCCAATGGGTGGGTTGCGTGCTCCTACAGGCGGCAGGGTTTTGGGCTCCTATGGGAAGCGTGCAGAGGCTCCTATGTCCTCTCTGCATCACGGCAGCTTCTGTCTGGACCTCCTCTTTAACGACACTATAAGCGATGTGTGAAATTCAATTCATTCAAAACGAATGTGCTCAAAACGCACCACACTGAATTGCAAATTTTTCCATGCAATTCCTGTGCGACTCATAGCGTGAACCAATGCTAACGCTAGGTTCACATCACACCAATGCATGCAGTGTTTGCTAAGTTTGCTCCAGCACAGCAGCACATTCGTTTCCAGTGTGTGGGGGAGCCATTAGGATTAAAGTGTTACTAAAGGCACATTTTTTTATTTAAAATAATGAATATGTTATACTCACCTGTTCTGTGCAATGGTTTTGCACAGAGTGGCCCTGAACTTTCTCCTTCCTTTGTGCCACCATAGAAAGCTGCTTGCTATGGGTGGCACAGTGCATGCTCGCTCCTATGCTGTGTGTGTCTATGAAGTCATTAATTTCAATGGCACCTGTTCACATCTGATATTTTTGTCACCTGAAGCTCAAAAAAAGTACATGAGCTTCTTTTTAGCAGATTACAGGCTTTTTTTTCAGATTTTTTATATTGGTGACCTTTTGACCTGTACAAAATCACAGCAGTAAAAACGTGCGACTTTCTGTCTGAAAAAAATATACTCGGACAAAAAATACAGATTTTACGATAATCGGATTGTTAGTACACAGTTTTCGAGAGGCGATTACGACAGTTCATCCAATATTATCCGATCGGACAAACGTTTAAGGCAGAGCGGCGTGAGGCAATGATGTCACTAATGTGTGATGCCTTTCTGAGCGTGCGTGCTGCGTGTCTTATGGCAGCTGTGCTCCTTTGTCAAGCATCTGAGCGAGGGCAACTGACAGATCACAGCCCCCACCGTCCTGGGATACCGTGGAGTTGTGCCTGACATATTCCACCTAAAAAAACAGTGGATAAGTGCAGGAATCGGGACCTGGTCATCCATCTTGCTCCAGGGATTATTTTACCTAAAGATGTGCTATTTTTATCTTCACCCATGTGTGTTGCTATTTGTAACTATTAAAGTGTTTTAAGCGCCTCTCTTCCTTGTTTTACTTGTTTTAGTATTCCAACAGTAGCAATCCTTAAGGAGACCACTTTGAAATGCTTGTCTATGGAGTGTCTCCAGTGCAGGAAGTAGCCATCTTGGCTGGCTCTGAAGGAAGATGATTGGCTGATACCAAAGAGCAAACAGAAAAGTGGCCTGGAGACTGGTGAGGAAATAGAAGAGGACTGTCTGGAAGCAAACAGGTGTGTGTGTGACAGAGCTCCTGCTGGCTCAATGGATCCCTAACATAGCTGACCACAATCGGGTGAGAACTCAGAGAAGAAAAGAGATGGAGAACCTTCTCCATGGGAGCACATGAGGTGTGATTTGGACACCTGGTGAGATCAAACTGTATTGGAGAGCACTCCTACAATTTGTGGTGAGGAAAGGAGGGACTGTCTCAGCAGGATTAAAATATAAACTTCTCAGTAGGGATTCGTACATTTGTCGAAATACAAAAAAAACTGGTCAAATTCGAGTGACGCGCCACGGCCCATAATTCACTGCGGCATTGCGCGCTGATGATTGGCCAAGCATGCTGTATGTCCCGCATGCTTGGCCAGTCACAGCGCGCAAAAAACTGAGAGCCATAATTGGCCAAAGCCAGGGTGGCTTTGGCCAATTATGGCTCAGGGCTTTAGCACACGCCCCACACTATAAAAGGCAGCCTGCAAGGCGGCCTCGTGTAGTGTGTTGCAGCATTGTTAATGAGAAGATCAGTCCTATAGACAGAGAGGGAGAGACAGTGTCTTTATTACTAGATAGATAGATAGAGCAGGCAGGCAAAAAATAAATAGTTTTTACTAGTGATGGCGGCGATCAGCGATTTTTATTGTGACTGCGACAATATGGCGGACACATCGGACACTTTTGCCGCTATTTTGGGACCATTGTCATTTATACAGCGATCAGTGCTATAAAAATGCATTGATTGCTGTGTAAATGTGACTGGCAGGGAAGGGGTTAAACACTAGGGGACAATCAAGGGGTTAAGTGTGTCCTAGGGATGTGTTCTAACTGTAGGGGGCGTGGCTTACTGTGACACGACAGTGATCACTGCTCCCGATATGAGGGAGCAGACGATCAGTGTCCTGTCACTAGTTAGAACAGGGAAATGCTTGTTTACACAGGCATCTCCCATTCTGCAGCTCTGTGACACACGATCGCGGGACACCAGTAGACATCGGGTCCCGCGGGCACGATCACAGAGCTTGCGGCATGGACACGAGCAAGCCCACGTGGCAGCAAATTTAAAGGGATGTATATATACGCCCATTTGCCTGTCCGTGCCATTCTGCCGACGTAAATGTTTGTGCGGCCGTCGGCAAGTGGTTAAATGCAAAAGTGATAGCATTTTAGATGAGGATGTATCAGCACCGGTGTCTCCAAATGACAAACTTTATAGGCTAGCCGCTAGGCTAGACCTTTCTATTAGTTCTGAACATCAACATCTACTTTCCAACCTGCCTTCCTGAGCCATGATAGACTCTAATTAGATTGCAGGTGAGAATATTTCTGAGCACAGAGATCTCGGCTGACATTTCCCTCTTCATACATATCATTCTTCTTTCTTTTATTCACTTTCCTACTTTCATTTACTGATATATGTATAATTTATAGGCAATATGCCCTTTTTTTTCAGCATCAGCCTGCTTGAATTTAATTCAGTGCTTCTCAGTGCTGCAATGTGTGTTTCAGCTTCATAAATAGACAAGTATTTTTTTAAGCTAGAACTTTGCAAAGCATTGGATTTCACTTTTTCAAGTTCTGCACAAAATTGATAAATCTCTTTCTGCACTGGAGCAATATTTATCCATCCTACCATACCATCAGAGAGGCATGTGATTGTCCCCAAATGTGTTCTGCAGCAGGACAACGACCCCAAGGTGCATGGTGGATATCGGCAGGAGGCAACCAGTGATTTGTTGGCTAAGTAAGTAAATTACCCCCATTGCTGAGGTGACTGTGTGTAACTTTTGAACTCCTGTGGGAGCACAAGTCATCAGAAGCATCAAGAATCCTGTGGAACATTGAGAGTGTGCAGTGCAGCCAGAATTTAAGGAGTCCTCAAGTTGTTCAGTTACACTTCATTGGTGGTATCCCATGCTTCGTATTCTTATCCAAGTTCATGTTCCAATAAAAACACTAAAAAGAACCCCTAGGCTGTTTCCTGAGCCAGTGGAAGAATTAATATAATGTTGTGTACTGGCTGTGTGTGCCCTAAAGGGGGTGCGCTACATACAGGAAAGAATTGCTAAGAATATAGACAAAAGGATCAAACATGCAAAAAAGGAATTGCCTTCTTTCGTTTAAGATTCCTCCGACATACTTCAGAAATGTATTTCCCTTGAGGTACCAAGGGAGTGGCTTGGCTGGGATTGATGTGGAATCCCTGTATTCTTCCATCCCCATGAGGTGGGGGTACAGGTGGGTATCCCAGTTGCTAGAGATGAGACACCACCTTGCAGGCCCCTTTAATGAATTTCTGATTGAACTTCTCGAGTTGGTGTTGAATACATTTTTTTCATATTTGATAATAAATATTTGAGAGCCCCCTCATATGCCTGTCTAGATCCAGGGTTGGTGGGAGAGGGAGGAAGTATACAACAATCCAGCGTTTAGAGAACAGGTAGCCCTGTGGGTACGCTACATTTATGATGTGCTGGTGGTGTGGAACAATTCCAGATGTTCATTGGGGGTCTCAATGAACAACACTAGGAATATCTTCATCCCCTATAAGGTAGACAGCAAGCAGATTGAGTTTTTGGATCTATTGATCCATAGGGAAGGTACAAAAATAATGACCAACACCCAGGGCCGATCCGCCCTATAGGCTCACTATGCAAGCCGCTTAGGGTCCCTCAAAGCTGCGAAGGGCCCCCCCAAATTACTAGAGGCCTGGTAAGAAGTCATTTTCGCCCCCTCACCCCACTTCTCAACTTGCTGGCTGCATGGGAGAAGAGGTAAGAAGTCAGCACCCCCCGCTTCTCAATTTAATGTAAGATGTAATTTCCGATAAGCTTCTCATTTTAATGTGCCATGTCATTTTGTTTAGGGCCCCAGGGAGGTCAGGATCGGCACTGCCAACACCTATAGGAAGGCCATAGCGAGCAATACTCTCCTCCACACCACCAGCCATCATCCATGGCCCTTGGTCAGAGGTAGGGATGAGCTTTGTGTTCGAGTCGAACCTATGTTCGATCGTTCGTCGAAATACAAACAAAACGGGTCGTTCGTGCCAAATTCGAGTGACGCGCTACGGCCCATAATTTACTGCGGCATTGCACGCTGATGATTGGCCAAGCATGCACTATAACCCGCATGCTTAGCCAATCACAGCGCTGTCAGTACAGAGAGCCGTAATTGGCCAAAGCCAGGGTGGCTTTGGCCAATTATGGCTCAGGGCTTTAGTACACGCCCCACACTATGGCCTCGTACACACGAGGGGATATGTCCGCTGAAAACGGTCCGATGGACCGTTTCAGCAGACATCTCCGCTCGTGTGTATGGGCTAGCGGACAGATTTGTCCACCCGACAGATTTCAAAGCAAGCTTTGAAATCTATCCGGTGGGAATCTGTCCGCCCGACATGTCTGCTGGTTAGTACACTTACCAGCAGACATGTCGTCCCGCACCGCCGCCGCGCCGCTGCCGAATGGATTCGGCGCATGCGCGGAAGTGTTTTACTTCCTGGTGCGGTGACGTGGCGGCGTCAACGTCACCGCCGCGTCACCGCCACGTCACCGCGCCGTCCGGCGGCGGGGAATTTGATCCGATGGTGTGTACACGCCATCGGATCAAACTCCCGATCGGACATATCCGATGGAAATGGTCCGCGGACCGGTTTCATCGGATATGTCCGATCGTGTGTACGAGGCCTATAAAAGGCCGCCTGCAGGGTGGCCTTGTGTAGTGTGTTGCGGCGCTGGTAAGATATCAGTCACAGAGAGAGAGAGTGTCTTTTTTTTCTAGCTAGATAGAGCAGGCAGGCTAGTCAGTTAAATTTACCGTGTGTAGAGGATATATATACATCACAGGTGTTGTACATATATTTATACACTGTATAGTGTATCTGATCAGTTCTTCCTAATTTACTGGCAGGTAGTTGATTGTGCTAGCTGCAGTATTCTCACGTGGTGTATTGCCTGTGTCCTCTGCAGTGTGCACCATAAAGCTACACAGGCATACTATAGACACCCAGCAGGTACAATATTTAAAGGAATTAGTATTTTTATTTATTTTTTTTATTTAAGCATCATCATTAAGCAAAAAGGCGTTTCCCGGCAATAACTTTCATATTGGGCTTTAAAATTAGCACTTTTGAATTCGAAAGTTTGAGCCCCATTGACGTCAATGGGGTTCTAAATGTTCGCGCGAACGTTCGGTCCGTTCGAAGGTTCTGGTGCGAACTGAACGTGGGGGTGTTCGGCTCTTCTCTAGTCAGAGGCATCCCCACAGGACAGTTCTTGTGGATTCGAAGGAACTGTTCAAACATTCAGGATTTTCACAAGGAAAGCAGAGTCTTAAGCCAAAGATTTTAAATCCCAACTCAATTATCAGACCAGCAAAGGCAAAAGCATTATAGAAAAAGAGGGAACAGACCCTCGAGATGGTTGAAGAGGAGACACAGGATAAGAAGAATCAAGACTAGATGGGTATTGTACCTTTTCATGGTACCCAATGGAGTCATTTGAAAACTGTGTTAGGAAAGCATTAGCATCTCCTCATTGGTTCACAGCGAGTATACCAATAGGACATGGGAGAACTGTGCCTTCTCCTTTTCTCCCACACTGACTGGCACACATCAATGTGGGCATTGTAGTATGTGTAGGTATGTTATTAGGACTAAAACCTTCAGTGACTCAACGGGCAATCGTCGTACCAAATTACATTATTTGTGAACTTTTCTACTAAATTTGTCATATATATCAAATTATCTGCCCATGTGGAAAAATGTATGTAGAGAAAACCATTAGGGAATTCCAGAAAAGAATGGGAAAGCAACTGACAAGTATTTCTACAAAAGATGACGACCCCCCACTAGCCATACATTTTAGGGATATACATGGAGGATCTGTATGTGTATGATTATCTATAAACTAGAATTATCCAATAGGAGGGGCGACTGGGATAAAATTCTGTTACAAAATGCGGTAAAACATTTTTTTTTAACTGCCTTATCCCTAAGGGGTTAAACAATGACTTGTCCCTGCAATGTTTTCTGTAGTGTGTAGATGCATCTATATGAATCAACTTTACTAATTTTGGGTATTGATATATGACATTAGTAACTCTCTGATATATCTCTGTCTGTGTTTTTTGCTCTAACCCTAACCTCCATGGCTCTTTACTCCTTATGAGTGATTTCCTGTAGTATATGCATTTCCATTTGTATAATTATTTCTATGTCCACCTGCCCAATATTCACCCTGACTCTATTATAGCTACCTGTACAGTGGCGTATCCATGATATGGCATATAACCACTTAAGGACCCCCGCACGCACATATACGGCCACAGAATGGCTCGTACAGGCACAAGGGCGTAAATTTACGTCCCCGCCTAAGTGCGGTTTGGGGGTCCCATGGGGACCCCCTCCGCGGCGTGCGGGGGTCCCCTTGGCTTCTAATCACTGCATTTAGTGTCAGTGTGACAGGCAGTGTAAAAACAGTTAGTGTTAGGTCCAGGGTAGCCCCCCCACCCCCCCTAATAAAGTTTTAACCCCCTGATCACCGCCCTAGTTAACCCTTTCACTCCCTATTGCCAGCGTCACTAAGCGATTTTTCTGATCGCTGTATTAGTGTCGCTGTTCCCGCTAGGTAGCTATTTTTTTTTATTGCGATTTTTTTTTTTACTAAAGACATGTGGCTAAATAAATTTTGGCCTAAATGTTTGACTAAAATTTAGTTTATTTGATTTTTTTTTTAACAAAAAGTAAAAAATAGTGTTTTTTTTTCAAAAATGTCGCTCTATTTTTGTTTATATAGCGCAAAAAATAAAAATCGCAGAGGTGATCAAATACCACCAAAAGAAAGCTCTATTTGTGGGAAGAAAAGGACGCAAATTTTGTTTGGGAGCCACGTCGCATGACCGCGCAATTGTCTGTTAAAGCGACGCAGTGCCGAATCGCAAAAACACCTTGGGTCATTTACCAGCGTATTGGTCCGGGTCTTAAGTGGATAATGTATGGCAAGTACCATGGGCGCCATATGATTGGTGCGCTCCAGAGGGGGCCATGACCCAACATTATCCTATGCCCCTCCAATTAAATAAAACTGACACTGGAAGCATTGGCGACCACAACTCAGGGCCGATAAAATACAGAAATAGGGATTATTTCACCACTTTCAGGTGCAGGCGGAGTGATCCACCGACCGCGGCTCCCGACAATTCAATTTAAGTCCTAGCCCCTTCTATATCAATACAGTGAGGCAGACTAGGGCTTTAATTTAATTGTCAGGAGCCGCAGTGTGGTAGATCACACCACCTGCACTTGAAAGTGAAAGTGTCCCACACTGCATGGTCCAGTTCTCAAGAGGAAGGGACACCTTCTTAGGGACACCACTGGCCCTGGCTTTCGTCCTACTCAGGAGAATGCTGCAGAAGGAGCACTGCACTCAGTTCCCGGGAACCAGGTAGGAAAAGTGGGCCAGACCGAATGCAAAGGGAGGCAGGATTGCCATTTGCCTTGTTTTATTCTACGATGGTTCCTTGCAGCACTAAAAGCTTCCCTCTGGGGAAATGGGTTGGTGGGGGGGTCTATGATTCAGTTTTGTGAATATATGGTAAGCTGCTCAGCGCAGAGAACTTCCCATTCATTCACTGTCCAGTGCAGCTGAGGCTGAGGCTGCAGAGAAAGGGACAGGGAAATCTCTGTTCTCAGTCCAGTCCTAATATCTCTCAAAAGTCTCAAAAGAGAGATATTAGGTGTCTCTTTAGAACCCTGATATGTCACCAAAGTCCCCCTCCCCCAAACAGGGCTAGACAGTGCCACCTATCAGTGCCAGCATCACCTATCAGTGCCACCTATATCAGTGTAGCTCATCAGTGCCACCTATTAGTGGCATTGTCACCTATCAGACAATGCCACCTATCTGATTAGATGAGAAGGGGGAGCCCCTTGTACTACAGAGCATGGGTCTGCCCAATTTGGCTTAGTATAGGAAGAGTGCTATACATGCATGATTTTAGTGGGCTGTGGAAAATTCTGGACTGTGGGCGGGACCAGAGAGGTAGCTGCCTGTCATATTAGACGGGAGGTGATTGACTGCTAGGAGGCGGTCCTAGCAGCCAATCACCAGTTCTCTGAAAAGTCAACCTGGCAGCTCCCGCGCTGAAGGCTCACGATTGTCCCGCCTCCTGCTCTCCTCTCTGTGAAAGGTAGGAGTGGAGAGGGAAGGGAGAAAAATGTATGAAAATATTAAGGATGGGGAGCGGGGGCAGTGCTGTGTGTGTGGGGGGGGGGGGCTGGGGGAAGTGCTGTGTGTGTGTGTGGGGGGGGGGGGCGGGCCATAGCCATGTAAAGGAGGCAATACTGTGAGGGGGGAATATGTGATGGGGAAATACTGTTTGAGGGGATATGTGATGGGGCAATACTCTGTGGGGGGATATGTGATGGGGGTCATGTAAAAGAGGCAATACTGTGTGGGGGGATATGTGATGGGGGTCATGTAAAAGAGGCAATACTGTGTGGGGGGATATGTGATGGGGCAATACTGTGGAGGGGGAGTATGTGATGGAGCAATACTGTGGAGGCGGTATGTGATGGGGCAATACTGTGTGGGGGAATATGTGATGGGGCAATACTGTGGAGGGGGAATATGTGATGGGGCAATACTGTGGAGGGGGTATGTGATGGGGCAATACTGTGTGGGCGATATGTGATGGGGGTCATATAAAGGAGGCAATACTGTATGGGGGGATGTGTGATGGGGCAATACTGTGTGGGGGGATATGTGATGGGGCAATACTGTTTGAGGGGATATGTGATGGGGCAATACTGTTTGAGGGGATATGTGATGGGGCAATACTCTGTGGGGGGATATGTGATGGGGGCCATGTAAAGGAGGCAATACTGTGTGGGGGAATATGTGATGGGGCAATACTGTGTGGGGGGTATGTGTTGGGGCAATACTGTGTGTGGGGGGTATGTGATTGGGCAATACTGTTTGAGGGGATATGTAATGGGGCAATACTGTGTGGGGGGATATGTGACGGGGCAATACTGTGTGGGGGGTATGTGTTGGGGCAATACTGTGTGGAGGGTATGTGATGGTACAATACTGTGTGGGGGATATGTGATGGGGCAATACTGTGAGGGGAGGTATGTGTTGGGGCAATACTGTGTGGGGGGTATGTGATGGGGCAATACTGTTTGAGGGGATATGTAATGGGGCAATACTGTGTGGGGGGATATGTGATAGGGGAAAACTGTGTGGGGGTTGTATGTGATGGTACAATATTGTGTGGGTGGATATGTGATGGTACAATACTGTGTGGGGGGATATGTGATGGTACAATACTGTGTGGGGTGATATGTGATGGGGGTCATGTAAAGGGGCAATACTGTGTGTGTGGGGGGGGTATGTGTTGGGGCGATACTGTGTGGGGGGATATGTGATGGTACAATACTGTGTGGGGGGATATGTGATGGTACAATACTGTGTGGGTAGATATGTGATGGTACAATACTGTGTGGGGTGATATGTGATGGGGACAATACTGTGTGGGGGGGTATGTGTTGGGGAAATACTGTGTGGGGGGATATGTGATGGGGCAATACTGTGTGGGGAGATATGTGATGGGGGTCATGTAAAGGGGGCAATACTGTGTGGGGGATATGTGATGGGGCAATACTGTGAGGGGGGGATATGTGATGGGGCAATACTGTGTGGGGGATATGTAATGGGGGCAATACTGTGTAGGGGGATATGTGATAGGGCAATACTGTGAGGTGGATATGTGAAGGGGGGCAATATTGTGTGGGGTGATATGTGAAGAGGGGTAAAACTGTGTGGGACGATATGTGAAGGGGGACAGGGCTGTAGTGGGGAAGATGTGAAGGGGACAAGCAGCTGCGCACAAAATAGGTGCTGCATAGAAAACGTGAAGGGGTACCATTAACTCCTAAATGCACTAAAATGCAAGGTGCAATTTTCTGCATATGGAAATTGAATGGTACGAATGGTGCCTGCACGCCTGGGCTATATACTGTATGTGTCACCATGGGGGGGATCAGTGTATATATGTGTCACCATGGGGGGATCAGTGTATATGTGTCACCATGGGGGGATCAGTGTATATATGTGTCACCAGGGGGGATCAGTGTACATGTGTGTCACCATGGGGGGGATCAGTGTATATATGTGTCACCATGAGGGGATCAGTGTATATATGTGTCACCTTTGGGGGATCAGTGTATAAATGTGTCACCATGGGGGGATCAGTGTATAAATGTGTCACCATGGGGGGGATCAGTGTATAAATGTGTCACCATGGGGGGATCAGTGTATAAATGTGTCACCATGGGGGGATCAGTGTATAAATGTGTCACCATGGGGGGATCAGTGTATAAATGTGTCTCCATGGGGGGGATCAGTGTATAAATGTGTCACCATGGGGGGATCAGTGTATATATGTGTCACCATGGGGGGATCAGTGTATATGTGTTACCATGGGGGATCAGTGTAGGGGTCTGGTAGGTCAGCATGGATGGGCATTGGTGACCCAGGCAGCATCCAACAAGTGAGCCTACCCCCCTGTCAAGGAGTCAATTCCCCAGCCTCCCCCCGGCGCGCGTGTCCCATCACCGGGCTTGGACTTCAGGCTGAAGCCCCTGGTCTTTTTCACTCCTAGCAACGCCCCTGGGTGGATGTTGCATTAACGGAATGTCCACATTAGGTGTCTTTTTCTGTACTCTTTATTAAAAACAGTAAAAACTTTGTGGTTATGGAAGAGTTGAAGTAGAAGGAGAAATAGCAGATTCAGGCGTATCAAAAGGGAAACAGTCCTGCTTCCAACAACAGTCTTCTTCGCCACTCCAGCCGGAGTGGGTATAGCGTACCTGGACAGGCCTCTCTCACTGACCTGGCAGCCAGAGTATCACTCGGAACTTAGAGGAAAAGTCTCTACCACAGACCATCCTTAGGATTGAGGTAACGGAGATAATCCTCCTTAATAGACTTTGGTCTGGATCTCCCTCAGGTAGTTTACAGGTGACCGACTGACAGGTGACCAACATCCATCCCTTCAGTATTCGGTTCCCTTGATCCTCGGTGGATTGTCGAGACCCTATTGGATTGCCAGCCTCTCTTGGCTTTCCTCCGCTGGACTCCCCACTGAACTGCTATCTCGCTTGGGATCTTCTCAGGATTAGGGACCCAGTCGATTACTGGTGCCCCGCCACAGCTTTAAATGTTCCCGAAACCAGAAACACTGTGTGGCACGCGCACCCCGGCCTGGTAGGCCATTTTGCCGGGGTGCCATGATGCAGTCACCCTAAAGGTGGGTGCCACACTCGAAGAAGAACCCAGACCAATGGCGTCTGTCCCATAAATACTCTCCCCCAGCATGCACAGCGAGGAGAAACCCTCCTGATAGGCTGCTGAGGAAAAGCACCCAAACCTCGACTCCATTGCTGCCACCTATCGTTCTGGGGTGGGAACAGCACCCCAGGAACAACAGAATAAGCCCACAGCACAGCCAAGCTGAGACAGAGACCCAATTTGAATAGATTAACTGGATTAGAGCTACCTAACGCTCTGATCCCCCTCTACATTTAACAAAGCACCAATACTTGGAAGTAACCAGGCGCTACACACCTATGATTGGATCAGCTGAACAGTGCATGTCACACAGCAGTGGCGTACCTGGAATCTACTAGTACTCATTCATACACAGAAGATTTGTGAGACCAGTAATACGCGACTGGAGCAGTTGGTCAGCGCACAGCGCAAAGCATGTGAATCCTGGTAGGATTTAATTGCACACAGGAGAGCTGTGTTTTTTGAGAACAGCAGCGCGAACATCATTTACCTGGAGGGGAACATAAACGGAGGACCATGAGTACTTATGATATCCACACATGGGATTGAGTGTTCACTGATGTTACTGCTGACAGGTTGAGGTTACCTGGATGCAGCTGGGAATCTCCCTGCTTTGTCGCTCTCCTCTATCAGCTCTCCGACCTCTGTTATCAGCACGCTCCCTAGGAATGCTTTAATGCTGATCTAACAGCAGAATATCTGGTCTCTGAGGCCCCATACACACGATCGGACATATCCGATGAAAACGGTCCGCGGACCATTTCCATCGGATATGTCCGATCGGGAGTTTGATCCGATGGCGTGTACACACCATCGGATCAAATTCCCCGCCGCCGGACGGCGCGGTGACGTGGCGGTGACGCGGCGGTGACGTTGACGCCGCCGCGTCACCGCCACGTCACCGCACCAGGAAGTAAAACACTTCCGCGCATGCGCCGAATCCATTCGGCAGCGGCGCGGCGGCGGTGGGGGCCGACATGTCTGCTGGTAAGTGTACTAACCAGCAGACATGTCGGGCGGACAGATTCCCACCGGATAGATTTCAAAGCTTGCTTTGAAATCTGTCGGGTGGAGAAATCTGTCCGCTAGCCCATACACACGAGCGGAGATGTCTGCTGAAACGGTCCATCGGACCGTTTTCAGCGGACATATCCCCTCGTGTGTACGCCGCCTTACACATACCATCATGGATTATCTTCTTAGTTTTAGTCTAATGACTGTCATATGCAAGGCTCTTTTATACACCTTATGTTACCAACACAGTAGCTGGACACCATTTTTTTTATATCTGAGCTCCTATTGCAGCCATAGGGCCTTTTCCCCTGCCATTGACTGACCCTTTTGACTGGCTGGTTTAGTGGGTATGTGTTATATGTTTATAGCCTCTTTTGGGTAGGTATGCATCTCTGTCTCACCTAGTGCAGTTGCCTTTATTTGCCCAATGTGGCTTTAAAGGGATTGTAAAGGATTTTGTTTATCTTAATAGCTTCCTTTACCTTAATGCAGTGCTGTTTTCATGTCCTCATTGTTCGTTTTTTCCTCTCAAGTTGCTGTAATTCTTCTCTGATCTCCACACTTCCTAGTTGTCTGTTTCCTGATGACCACAGTACTGGGAGCTTTCTCTCTGTAGTCACTAATCAAGGAGGTGTGATTACTGTGTGTCTAAAACCCCTCAGCACCAATCAGTTTCGTTTTCCAAACCTTCACTGCCCTGTATTGGCTCTGTGGCTCTGTACATCACAGAAGCAGGAAACAACATGCAAAAACGAAACTAGAAACTGTAGGTACATTATATGATTGATTGTTATACGTTTTTAATCGTTTTTAAAAGGAATCAGTTAACTATTATGTCTCTATACCCTGTAAACAGTAATTTCAGCAAAAAAAACATTTTTCCTTTACAACTCCTTTAAAGTTGAGTACGGCATCTGGTGTTAAGGAGTGCTACCTCTGAGTTTTGGTAGGGTGGTTTAGGGCCCTCTAGTGTGTGTGTGTGTGTGTGTGGGGGGGGGGGGGGGTTTGTAAAGGAAGGATGGACTCAGTTCTGCTTTGGAACATATCACTCCCACTTCCAACTACGCCGGCCTGCGCCTTCGAAACCTACGCCACGCCGATGCAGCGTTGGAAGCAATAGCTTGCTGAATGCAATGCTTGCCTCTCCGCGCTGCGTCGGTGTAGCGTACGGCGTTTGCGCTACGGCCGCGTAATGTGAATCTGGGCCTATGTGTTTTAATTTTTTTATGTTTTTCACCAGTGACACTAATACAGTGTACTAATGACACGGGCTGGGAAGGGATTAAACATCAGGGGCAATCAAAGAGTTAACTGTGTGCCTAGCCAGTGTTTTCTAACTGTGTGCTTTTACTTGGGGAAGGCATGTTCCTGTTTTGCAGAGACACATGATCAGGGCAAACTGGAAATTAAAACCAGCCCGGGAAATTATTTCATACCAGCCCCATAGCATTATTATACCAGCCCAACAGCATAATGTCATTATTTTCTTGTTCATAAAAGGGAAAACCATGCATTTTAACCAATTGCTTACTGAGCACATATACCCCCTTCCTGCCCAGGCGAAATTTCAGCTTTCGGCACTGCGTCGCTTTAAATGAAAATTGCAAGGTCGTGCGACGTGGCTTCAAAACAAAATTGACGTCCTTTTTTCCCCACAAATAGAGCTTTCTTTTGATGGTATTTGATCACCTCTGTGGTTTTTATTTTTTGCGCTATAAACAAAAAAAGAGCATCAATTTTGAAAAAAACACAATATTTTTTACTTTTTGCTATAATAAATATCCCAATTTAAAAAAAAATATTCTTTTACATATTTTTGGGAAAAAAATTGCAATAAGCGTATACTGATTGGTTTGCGCAAAAGTTACAGCGTCTACAAAAATAGGGGATAGAATTCAGATTTTTTATTATTATTATTTTTTTACTAGTAATGGCGGCGATCTGCGATTTTTGTCAGGACTGCAATATTATGGCGGACACATCTGACACTTTTGACACATTTTTGGGACCATTCACATTCATACAGCGAACAGTGCTATAAATATGCACTGATTACTGTATAAATGTGACTGACAGGAAAGGGGTTAACACTAGGGGGCAAGGAAGGGGTTAAAGGTGTGGCCTACTAGTGATTCTAACTGTGGGGGGAGGGGACTGACTGGGGAAGGTGAGCAATCTGTGTCCTTATGTACAAGGGACACAGCATGGGTCTCCACACAGTTTACACACAGAGCTCCACGTTCCATGCTCTGTCACTGCCGATCGCGGGTACCTGGCGAACATCGCGGCCACCAGCACGCGCATCGACATCTCAGTGATGCGCCGGGCACGCGCGCCCCCCGGTGGCCGGAGCACCCGAGGCCGTAAAAAGATGGCCTTCGGACTTTTTAGAGCCACCTTGTGGCCGTCTTTTTGCTATGGCCCGGATCTGAACAGGTTAAAGCACATTTGGGCCTATTGAAGGCCTTTTCAGCATCTAGACTGAGCAGTAGCGCTGCCGTATGTCTATTAAGTTGATGACTCTTCTGGTGTTGTTACCAGGCTGTCGCCAGGGGACAAAACCCACCTGATCTTTGTGAATTAGGGTGGACTTAATTTAAATGGAGGGATAGCAGTTTCTCACGAAAATTTTCATATCTGAGTTCAATATAGCTATAGGCCTATAATTCCCCAATAGTGTGTGAGCCTTATCAGGCGTAGGTATTAGAGTTAGATGGGAGGTCTGTATATCCCATGGAATCTCACCTCCTTGCATGAACCTGTTAAACAAATGGGTCATGTGTGGGAGTAGAGTGGTCAAAAAGTTCTTATAATACTCAAATGGGAGGCCATCAGGCCCTGGGGCCTTGCAATTTAGCAAATGCCTTATGGTCTCAGATACCTCATCTTCAGTTATCGGGGAATTTAGAGACTGTAAAGCAGTTGTCGGCAGTGTGGTCACTCCACTACTCGCAAGGTAGGTACGAACACGATCATAGAAGCTATCCTAAACAGATAAATGCGGTATGGGTGGGTTGTTGTAAAGATCTGAGAAATAATTGCGAAACATTAGGGCAATACAGTCAGGATGGAAGTATAAAATGCCACTAGTACCCATTAAGGCCTGGGGGGCCGACGCATGAGTTTGCTTGCGCTTACAAGGTATGGGCCTAATATATCTGGCGCATCCTTTGGAGGGTTTTTTCAACCTTACCCATGACAATGCTTTTCAAAACAGTGCAAAGGCGTATTATTTCTCTTAAAAGTTGAATCGAGAGGTGAGTCTGGACTCCAAATACTAAAGCCTCTCTTCAGTTTGCCATCGTAGTTGCTTGATATTTTTCTTCCAAGCGGTGGAAATAGCTATGCACTGTCCACGGATTACTTATTTATATGCCTCCCAGAGAGTCCACGTAGAAACCTCTGAAGTGCAGTTCTCGAGAAATTATAGTTTTAAAGCTTTCTCCAACTCTGTCTTAGGCCTCTTACACACAGATCAGTTTTTCTTCAGGTTTTTCTTTTCAGTTTACCAAAACTATGTAGTACAAGGGCCTGCCTGATTGCATACAAATTGAGACTCTTGAGGTTTGACCTCATATTAGATGGATTTGGTAAACTGAAAACAAAAACCTGAAGAAAAACTGATCTGTGTGTAAGAGGCCTAAGTGGTGATGTTTTTCAGAAGAAAGACGTTAAGTTACCAATGACAAAGTTTAACTCTAGAAGCATCTAAATTTAGCTTTAAGAGAATCAGAGAATGGTCCGACTTGGTGATTGGAAGGATATCTGTTGTGTTAAGCACCTGTAAGAAAGGAGCATTTATGAAAAAATAATCTAACTTCGCATGCGTGTGAAATGGTGGCAGTAGTGAGAGTACTGTGGTCCTGTCGGATGAGAGACGCGCCAAGCTTTAAACAAGGCGAACTTGCAAATGGTCTGTCTAAACTGTTGGGAATGTCAGGAGAGGCATAGGGGAGTAATTTGTTTAGAAAGGGACATTCTATTCACTGTCGCAGAGTACAGCAAATTTAAGTCCCCCACCACCAAGAAAGAATGTGGCTACCTAGATAAGCGGTTATATACTCGGGTGATTAAAGCAGGGTTCCGGCATCATTTATTTATTTTTTGCAAGCTAAAATGAATCACATTAAATAGTCCCTAAAACATATTAATAGCTCCCCAGTCGTTCCAGAAATCATTGCAAACACTTGCCTTATATCCTCCAGCTCATGTTGTGGCTGTATGCATCATATGTGTGGCATGTGAAGCCCAGTTCTTTTTTCTTCCTGGTTTTCAGGGAGAGGTGCATGCTGGGCGATTTTTAGGCACAGTAATGCCCAGAGATTTCATAATCTGCCTACTTCCTGGTCCTAGGTGGTTCAACTTCCTGTCCTAAGACCCCATTGCCTCCTTGGAAATGAGTGTCATCATTTACCAGGAGGCAATGGGGTCTTAGGACAGGAAGTTGAACCACCTAGGACCAGAAACTAGGCAGATTACAAAATCTGCCTAGTAACAGACAGATAGAAGTGAGTAAAAAAAAAAAGTTTTTATAAAAAAAAATTACATTAAAGGCAAGCTGTTAGAAAGTTAGGGCCAGATTCAGGAACAGTTAGGCTGGCGGATCCAGTGATCCGCCAGCCTAACTGTGACTTTGAGCCGGCGTTTCTGTTTTCTGTAACCAGAAAACAAGAAACGCCGGGTTGAAGCTCCGATGCGAGCAGCGTAACTGAGTTTCGCCATCGCATCGTTACTTCAACTTAAAAATGGCGCCGGGGGCGTTCCCGCCGATTTCCGCTCAAAAAATATGTTAATGAGCGGAAATCGGCAATTCACGATCGCATTCCGGCGCGACGCAGTGACGTTACGACGTTTCCGGACGGGATACGCGGCGCATAGTTATACCTACATGGGGTTGGAATATCCTATGTTAGGTATAGGCGTCGTCATCGCGTCGGAAAAAAAAAAAAAAACGTCGCTTGCGTAAAACGGTCATGAATGGGAATGTGACGTCATTGACGTTCATTCACAGATTTTGGAGCATGCGCACGGGGATGTTTTGACACTCGACGCATGCGCAGTACGTTGGCGGCGGGATCGCGCTTAGTTAGCATACTACACGCCCCGTACCCGCCCAATTTGAATTCCGCCGGCTCATTTGCGATGCGCTGCCGCAACTTTAGGAGCAAGTGCTTCGTGAATGACAGCACTTGCTCCTAAAATTTCTGCAGCGCAACGCAAATGAGAAGCGTTACTCCAGAGCAAAGATGCTCTGGACTACCTGAATCTGGCCCATAATTTTTAGGGTGAAACTCCGCTTTAAGGTCAATATCACTGGTTGTTAAGGACTAGGGTCCTAGTAAGGAATCAGACCAAACTTTAAGCTCATCCCTAATTATAACCTGGACCTTAAAGGGGTTGTAAAGGATTTTTTTCCCCCTAAATAGCTTCCTTTACCTTAGTGCAGTCCTCCTTCACTTACCTCATCCTTCAATTTTGCTTTAAAAATTTCCTTATTTCATCTGAGAAATGCTCACTTCCTGTTCTTCTGTCTGTAACTACCACCGTAATGCAAGGCTTTTTCCCTGGTGTGGAGAAAGCCTCTTGAGGGGGGAGGGGGCGAGCAGGCAAGTCAGGACACTCTCTAATTTGCAGATAGAGAAAGGAGCTGTGTGTTAGTGTCTACCTCTCACCACTCTGTGTATTTGCCAGTATTTTGTAGTAAAAGAATGCTGACACATTGCAATGGTTCAATAATCTCGCGTGCATTAGATGACACATAGGTTAACATACTGTATGTATATGAAGAAATCCTAAATCTATGTTTGTTTTTTTACATATGAGAGAAATTCTCATTTACAACAATCTGCAAAATGTGACTTTAAAGGTGTCGTGGTATTAAGCTCTACTAGTCTTGGGGGGAGGAACTTAGTATTTGATTACTAATACCATCCAGATGGAAGAAGGGGGAGGTCTGGAATGAAACTAAGCTGATCTGCATTTCAAATGAATTCATTCCCTGTCAGGCTGTGAATATGCGAAAATAAACACCCTTTAATGTGGCCACTCTGATAAGACCTTTGAAATGCATCCTTCTAGGCATTCTAAGCATACAATGCCATGACCGAGAGGCTGAGGATCAACATGGTGTGGACATAGGGACAATCAGACAAGAGTTAGCAAAGCTTCAGATTCTAATGAACACATTACAACAAAAATTGAATATTGTTTGTTGTAATGTATCTAAATCTAAATTGTATTCAAAAGAAATATGTGTCTTCAGTAGGATTTCTTACATAAGGGTTTCTGATTATTAATGCAGATTATATGTCACCTTTTAAAGCTCTATTTGGCTCCCAATTGCACATCCACAGTGCAGTAACGTGTCCATAGAAGTTACATAAAAGTCTACCATTCCAACCTTTTCAGCCATATCAGGCAATGACACAGCATTAAAATCTGATACATACAAGACTTCCAACTAACACCAATAATAAAATATATAATGTATGTATTCAAACCTATACAACTAAAATCTGACTATTAAATATATATATATATATATATATATATATATATATATATATATATATATATATATATATATATACTGTATATACAGTATATAAAAAATAACCCTTCAATACAATATATGAACATGCCTATACATTAAACAACGGTTGCAGTACATTCTAAGTAATTAGTAGTAAATCTCCATGTGCATAAACTTCATGATAAAATGTCTATAAGATTGTAAGCTCTTCTGAGCAGGGCCCTCTTAATCCTCTTGTATTTTATTGTATTGTAACTGTATTGTCTCCCTTTTATTTTGTAAAGCGCTGCGTAAACTGTTGGTTTACCAACTCTATAGGACCTACACTTTATCTTGTAAATGACAGCTTACTGTATATATATAAAAAATTCTGAATAAACAAAATAGTAGTGCTATGTGCAAAAATTATTTTGAACAATCCTAAATAAATGTGAAAATAAATCTGTTACAAAATATACACGTGTTTAAAATAGATAAATGTGGAGAGTGAAAAATGTGTGTATGTGTATATATATATATATATATATATATATATATATTAGGGCTGTGCAAATTAACTTTTAATTGATCGATTAATCTTTAATTTTTTTGATCGATCAAAATCTTTTTGATCGATTAAAATGATTTTGATTGGTACTCACCTCTCCGCCGGCTTCTGGGCCTTTAGGGAGTTCCGTCAGAGAACCGGTAACATTACCGACACCGGCGGGGCTTGCCGTGTCCATCTAAAGGGCTCCTTTGCTGTGCCTTCATATCTGTATGCCGGCCGGACCTTACTATCTGCCACACGCAAGGGCTATGTAGCTACATCGATTTTTTTTCTCCAGTGCAATATTTATTTGGTTACCTACATGAAGACTATAAAAGTTTTAATGCTATTCCCATCGAGCGCTGCCTTTGTGTGTTTTTTTTATCCTGCTATCCATTTTTCCAGTGGTGGGTAGCTGCACTGGGAATCCGCCTGCAAGGAGATCAGCTAAAAGTAGTTGGATCTGTATGTGCGTTGTAATTAATCGAAATTAGTCGATTAATCGATTAAAAATAAAAACGATTAATCGAACACAAAAATTGTAATCAGTAACAGCCCTAATATATATATATATATATATATATATACATACACATATATCTATATAAAAAAACAATATAATAAAGTGTTCCAAAAAAACGTCCATCCAGTGAAAAATAATTTAACAAGACACATTCATAAGTAATTAAACTCCAAGTGAATACGTTTAAAGTGTCCAAAGAAAAGTCTTCTTAAACAATCTTGCTTGAAACCTTTCACCACACCATAGTGCTCAGTGACTCCACACCCACAGGAATTGCGCTTACCAATAGGATATGCCTTGCATTCGCATGCTTGGCACAAAAGCTGAATAACTCTCCAAATAAAGCAATCAATTCCACCAGTGTTCTCATCAGTCAGAAGTTGCTCCACATTAAAAAAGCAAAAGTGACTCCAATAGTGAAGTATATCAAAACTCATTTATTTAAAATAGTAAAAAAAAAAGCTTCACTCATTGCGGTCTGTCAGACCGTTTCCAGCAGACAGATTTGATCGTGTGTACGTGGCCTTAGAGAGTTCCCTCACTCGATTCAAACCCCTCCAAGCAGGAAAAGTGCAGTCAATGCCACAAAATTGGAGAACTGAAGGGTCTTGGTTGTGTCTCTCCTTAAAATGTAGGGAAACACTATGATGTATAAACCCTTTCTTAATGTTAACCAAATGTTCGGCTATACATATCCTAAGGAGACGCTTAGTTCTCCCTACATAGTACAGCCCACATGGGCACCACAAGAGGTACACCAAAAAGGATGAATTACAGGTGATACATTGTTCAATCTCATAAACATGATCATCCTTATCTGAGAACTCCTTCTTACCCCTAGTATTGATTTTTACTGTCCTACAGCAAATACACCTTTGGCAGGAGTAAAAGCCTTTAAAATTATTACTAAGGCTCTGCTTTTTAGGTGGATCTAGAACTTTCTGTACCACCCGATCCCCAAAGTTCAGAGCTTTCCTATTGATGAACCTCCGTCTTTCTGATAGAATTTCACAAAGATGTCTATCGCTGCATAGAATGTTCCAATGCTTACGGAAAATGCCTTCTTTCTCCCTATATTGATAGTGAAAATCTGATATAAAACCCAACTGATGTGAGTTATTAGTGATCACATCCTCCTTCGTCCTTAAACACTGTTCATTAGGCATCAGTGCTACCTCGGCAATAGTGTTATTAATGAAGTCTTCTTTGTATCCTTTCTGTAGGAATTTATTCCCTAATATGTTAGCATGCGCTAAAAAGTCAGTAGATGTTGTACAATTCCAGCGGATCCTCAAAATCTGGCTCTTAGGGATGTTTTTTATCCACGCCGGGTGGTGTCCACTACCTATAGCCAAATAGCTATTTCTATCAGTGGGCTTGAAATAAGCCTTCGTACTGATCACATTCTCAGCCTTCATGATTGTCAGATCTAGGAACTTTACTTCCTGCTCACTGATTACATGATCCAGCACAATGTTATTGGTGTTATGATTTAGATTTTCCAAAAACATCTCCACTGATTCCTTTGACCCCTCCCATACAAACAGGAGATCGTCAATGAACCTTCTATAGAGCTTCAACTCTGGTCTGGATTAAACACATGTCTTTCCTCCCATTCTGCCATAAACAGGTTGGCGAGGCTAGGGGCAAACTTCGCTCCCATAGCCACACCAACCTGCTGGGAGAAGAACTGGTCATGGTACCAGAAATAGTTATGGGCCATGCAGAAATCCAGCACCTTACCCAAAAAATATTTCTGCCCATGCAGAATATCTTGCTCAGCACCCAATTCAGTGCCAATAAGGCATCATCATGTTGTATAATGGTGTAAAGTGAACTTACATCAGCGGTTACTAGAAAGATGGTTTCAACTCAACCTCCTCCAGCAACCGCAGAAGGTCACTTGATCAGTCAGTCAGTCAGTCAGTTAGGCAGCGGAGTAGCAGCAGGAGCCCCCATCGGCACTCGCTCCTAGGAGTAGGAGCGTGCTGCTTTAGCTCCAGGCAGGCGTAGGCAGCAGGCAGGCAGGGTCTCCCCCAGTCCTTCCAGCCTCAGCTCCTACTGTACCACCTACCTGCATTTGGATCCGGATCTCCTTCAGGCTCCTCCGGGCCTCCTCCAGCCTCTCTCCATCAAACCTACTCTGGACTCCATCTGGCAGGCAAAACCTGCCCCCCCCCCTGGAATCAAGAGCGGCCGTCCTTTTCAGGACAAGCTGCAGCTTGTTTTTAGCCAGGAATCAGCCCACACTCACCACAGACCACAACCGAGGCACCCCCCTCGCCACCCCTCCCCCGCAGCAAATTTCTGTCCTTTTCGGCGGTCCGCGCCAGCCTATGCTAGGTCCGCGGCATCCACGGCTCAGGAAAGTCCGCGGCTTCAACCGCGGCCTACCGGCGCACCGCAACATCGCTCGGGATCACCCCCAGATTCACCTGGCATACCCCCCCTCACCCCTGGAAGACCCTAGCCATCCCCGATTCACCCAACCAGCCCTCTCTGGCTGTCTGCAGCCAGTGTTAGCTCCCCAGCCTGGGGCCTCTGTCGGCGGCCATCTTGGTACACCTCCCCTTCCCCAGCTTTAGCAATACCTTTCACCCCAGCCCCTCACAATCATATCAGCATTTGTTCCAGGGTTTGTGCCGATCGCCTCTTAGGGATCAGGAAGGAATTTTTTCTCCCTGCCCAGCACATTGGCTTAGCTGGGCCAGGGTGTTTTTTGCCTTCCTCTGGACCAAATAAAAAATAGCTAGGAGAGAGGATTCAAGGATTCCTCTCCCCACCACCAGCTGATCATCGCCACCAAAAGGAACGACTTTTCTCCCCGGTGAATGGCGACCATGGCTAATCTGCGGTACTCTGCAGAAACCATTGGGAATTTGAGGCATTTCGCCGCAATACTGCCAGCCATCACCAAAAAGACCCTAAGAATTGAGCACCTTTTGAGGATCGATCGACGATCGACCGTCAAAATTTTTAGCCGTTTACCCCAACCTAAGCACATTTCATGTGCTCTGATCAACACAAGATCGGCAGTAAAACACCGACTTGAAATCCATGATTTCATTCTACAACACGACCTAGACTGCCTCTTTATTACAGAGAGCTGGCTCACAGCCGACTGTAACACCATTCTAGGAGAATTGGTGCCAGAAAACTACCGTATTATTACGGAAAACAGAATAGGGCAAAGAGGAGGAGGACTGGCAGTGATCCATAAGACGCGTCTTGCGATCACAAAACCAAGCCTCCAAAACCCTCTTCCGTTCATGGAAACCCTTACTCTTCAACTGCAAGTAAACGGCCAGAAGACCGTCCGGATTCTACTCTGCTATAGGCCACCTGGCCCCAAGTCGCAGCTGCTCCCATCTTTGACGGACTTTGTCTCCACCTATACCCTGAATAGCAAACACCTTTTGCTGCTCGGGGATTTCAACCTTTGGGCCAACTCCCCGCAAGACCCCATTGCCGACGCCTGCATCGACCACCTGGAAGGATTAGGGCTTCAGCAATTAGTATGTGGGCCCACACATGCTTCAGGTCATACGCTCGATCTTATTTTCAGACAAGATCTGGAAATAAAAATCTTGGAAAATGAACCATTGCCATGGACAGATCACCATGCAATTAAATTCATTATTTCCGAATTCCCCCCCTTAACAAAAACATCAAATCCAGTGACAACACACTGGACCAGATGTCAGAAGAAGCTCCACTCGGAACTCTTCAAAACTACGTTAGGGGTAAAAATAAACACAATTCAGCCGCACCAAACAGCGGAAGAAACACTAGAGGCCATAAACACAGCACTATTGCAGTCAGCTGACTTGATAGCGCCGAAACGAAAGACCCAGATCAGGAAACATAACTCCGGCTGGTTCAACAACCAGCTGGCGTTACTGAAGCAAGAGCGCAGAAGGGCAGAAGCAGCCTGGAAGAGAAGCTCCTCAGATGAGAACCTCGCGATTTACAAGGCAATAACCAGAAAATACTACAAGCAAATCTTCGAAGCCAAGAAAAATTATTTTTCTGAGGCTATCAACGGTGCCCTAAATCGCCCCCGCGAACTCTTCAAGCTGGTCACTCAGACCATGAATCCAGGATGTCTTGAAGCCCCCAACTTGGATACACAAGAATTTTGCGATGAGTTATCGGATTGCTTCATTAACAAAATTGAGGCAATCCGGCAAAGCATTCTGCGGAACAATTGCCTTCCCAGCCCCCCCCGTAGTCATTTACACAGCACCGGCAACAATTCACCACAGTTTGGTGAGTTCACGCTGGAACCCATCTCCATTCAGACCACAAAAAATATCATCGGCACTCTGCGCAACAGCACGGGGCCAAATGATATTATCCCCACCAAACTGCTGAAGGAATGCGCCGACATCCTGGCACCTCCTGTCACGCAGCTTATTAACCAATCCTTCAGGGAGGGCATAATGCCCTCCCAGCTGAAGGAGGGCTTCATTCAACCCATCTTGAAGAAAGCCACCCTGGATCCTAAGGATCCACTCAACTGGCGCCCCATAACAGGCTTAAATGTTCTCTCCAAGGTAATGGAGAAAGCAGTGGTACAGCAGCTGCAACAGCATCTAGATACCCACAACTTACTCGACCCATTGCAATCAGGATTCCGTCCCGGACACGGGACGGAAACAGCATTGCTTAAGATATGGGACGATGTTCTTGAGGCCGCAGACGAAGGAGAATCTTCTCTTCTGGTTCTGCTGGACCTAAGCGCAGCCTTTGACACAGTTGATCACAAGCTGTTATTGACTCGGCTGGCTAAAGTAGCCAAAGTCGCAGAAAGCGATCTATCTTGGTTCTCCTCTTTTTTGGAAAACCGATCGCAAATAGTCAAGCAAGGATCATTCACTTCGGAACAACGCACATTATCGTGCGGGGTCCCTCAGGGATCTCCCCTGTCGCCGATGTTATTCAACATCTATCTGCGTCCTCTTTTTGAAATCATCAGCAGCCAAAAACTGCTATATCACTCTTACGCAGACGACACGCAATTGTACTTCCGCATTAGCAATAAAAAGGATCACCACCTCGATCTAGAGACATGCCTCTCTTTGATAGAGGATTGGATGACAAAGAGTTATCTCAAACTCAACGGAGCGAAAACAGAACTTCTTCTGTTTCACGCCAAGCGCAGGAATCAACCGATAACAACCTGGATCCCCCCGCCCATTCTGGGCAAAGTCATCACCCCTAGCGCCAAAGTCAAAAGTCTTGGGGTCATCTTTGACTCCGACATGACAATGAACACACAAATAGGGGCAGTAGTCAGCGGATCTCACTATCTGCTGCGCCTACTACGCAGACTCACGCCTTTTATTCCGAAGAAGGACATAGCGGTCGTGGTGGGAGCAATTGTAAACTCCAGATTGGACTATGCAAATGCCCTTTACCTCGGACTCCCCAAGTACCAAATCGCTCGTCTTCAAGTCGTGCAAAATACGGCCGCCAGACTTGTGACTGGGAAAAAACCCTGGGAATCAATCTCACCTTCGTTGAGATCCCTTCACTGGCTACCAGTCAATGACAGAATCACTTTTAAAGCACTCTGTCTAACGCATAGATGTATCCATGGGAATGCTCCCCATTATCTATGCGAAAAATTAAAAATGTACAATCCCAATCGTATTCTACGATCCAACAATCAAAATCGGCTTCAAATACCGAAAGCCAGATACAAGTCCAAAGGAGACAGGAGATTCGCTGTCCAAGGTCCCAGACTATGGAACGCCTTACCAGTCAGCATTAGACTGGAGGAGAACTACTTGGTCTTCAGGAGAAAGATTAAGACGCATCTCTTTTGATCTCAAAGGAGACAGGAACAACAAGCGCCCAGAGGCGATTTACTTCGCATGTGCTGCGCTATACAAGTTCTTCATTCATTCATTCATTCACTTGCATCCTTAAGATAAGCCCTAGTATTTTTGACACTGGGCTGGAGAAAACGATCAAGGTATACCCCAAGCCTCGCTGTGACCGACCCAATACCGTTCACGATAGGGCGTGCAGGGGGATTGTCGATACTCTTATGAATTATTGGCAGAGTGTAGATAACCGTTATTCTGCACTAAGATGGATTAAGGTACTGGCTCTTTTTTGAGTTCACCGCCCCATTTCTAACTCCCCATTCCTTCAATAGGTTGAGTTGAACCTTATATGCTTCTGTTGGGTCACCTGACAGTGTCCTATACGTCGTCTTGTCACCGAGAAGCTGTAATAACTGGTTGTGATAAAAGGATTTCTCCAATATCACAACCCCTCCCCTCTTATCCACTGGGCAGATAATAATTCCCTTTCTGTCCTCCAGGGATTTTATTCCCTCCCGGATGTATTCAGGGTTAATGTGTTTTTTAAGGGGAAGCTCCTCAATATCCTTTATTACCATATTTTTAAATACTTCCACAAAGTGATTATTGGCATTCTGGGGATTAAATACTGACTTAGTTCGCAGACCACTATCTATATTAATAGAAGTTCTCACTAACTGTGTGGATGTGTCACTAGAATGACTTAAAAACTATTTCCTTATATTTAACGTGTGAATGAATTTATGTGTATCGATAAATACATCAAATTTATTCATTTGTTTTTTAGGGGCACATTTTAAACCCAAATCTAAAATGTTTCTTTCACTATCACTTAATACAACTTTACTGAGGTTATAGATTCCAGTTTTTAATTGGCCCTCCTTCTTTTTCTGGGATTGCACACATTTGCCTGCCCTACAACCTCTCCTTCCCTTTGAGGCAACGACATTTCTCTGTTGGGGTAATAGGGAGTAGGGTTCCTTCCTCCCCCTTTGTTGTTTCCATGTTGGGGTTGATTGAACGAAGTACCCCCCCCCCCCGTTGGTATAAAAAAAAACTGTTGGTAACCTCCATTCCTTCCATACTCTTCATACTCCAAAGTCTGGTATCTATTTTGAATGGGAATCTGGTATCTTTGATCCATATGTTAGGTGGAGGCCTGTTGGTTCCATTGTTAGTATTCCACCTGAGGATATGGGTCAGAGCCATCCCCCTGTTAAATTGGGGATAACTTTGGGCCCTGGAAAACCTCTCAAAATGACCACTGACATATTGTTCTCTAGTCCCCCCGCTTCCATTGTTTCTGGGGGTATTATTGGTATTCCCTTTCATAGTATTATTTCTCCCTTTTTTATTTGGTATTTTCTCACTCACAGCTTGGGTGGCTTGCCCCACAGTGTGCCCAGCTGGAGCATTCTTCTCAACAGTGTCAGTGCCCTCAGTAACCCCGTTACCAGTAACACTGGTGGCGCTAACACCTTGCCATACATAGACATTTTTGGTGTACCTCTTGTGGTGCCCCTGTGGGCTGTACTATGTAGGGAAAACTAAGCGTCTCCTTAGGATACGTATAGCCGAACATTTGGCTAACATTAAAAAAGGGTTTATACATCATAGTGTTTCCCTACATTTTAAGGAGAGACACAACCAAGACCCTTCAGTTCTCCAATTTTGTAACATTGACTGCACTTTTCGAATCGAGTGAGGAAACTCTCTAAGATAGAAACAAAGTGGATATTTCTCCTTGGGAGCCTCCACCCTAGAGGATTAAATATCGAACTTGACCTAAATTGCTTTATTAGCAACTCCTAATTTTAATTTTGTTTATTGCCATTTGACATGTAGATACTGTCCTGCCTGTTTGGGGTATGGCTCTCCATTCTGACAGGCGGTGTGAATGCAACTGGTAATTTATTTATTTATTTTCTTGACCTGATACACATTTTTTTAGAAGAAGGATAGTACAATGACATTTTGTGGTACACATGTTCACATTGGATATGTGAATATGAATATTTTTTTAATGTCCCAACCCATATGGGTATATAATTATGCCATTTTAATTAATATACTGAAATTATTGTTATAATAATAATAATTTTAATCTTTCTAAATTTAAGTTTTTTGAATGACTTATGTATTATTGTGCACTTATATTTGGTTTGTCGTAGGAACGCGGAGTACGTGCAAACGTTGCGCAGCATACGTCCGGGTTGACTAGTTGACGTATGGACGTTGCGTGATATACGTCAATCAGCGGATGGTATATAAAGGGGAGGCTAGATGACCGTGTAACCAACCCTATTTGAAGAAGTCCTGAGCGACGAAACTGGTCTAGGAGTGGTTACACGACATACCAAAAAAACGTTCGAATACCGACCACCGCGTGTTATAGTGCTTTTGAAGTGACGAGTGGAACGAACGGAGCAGGGGGTGAGATTGACGGTTTGCTTTAGGTCCGCCGAGACTATAATACAACAATTACCTGTGGTTTGGAACCCGCTGCCGAGTTCACTGTTGAAGTGCCTTTATTTGTCTTGCTAAATGTGAGTGCAATGTGTGAAGCTTTTTTTTTACTATTTTAAATAAATTCGTTTTGATATACTTCACTATTGGAGTCACTTTTGCTTTTTCATGTGGAGCAACTTCTGACTGATGAGAACACTGGTGGAATTGATTGCTTTATTTGGAGAGTTATTCAGCTTTTGTGCCAAGCATGCGAATGCAAGGCATATCCTATTGGTAAGCGCAATTCCTGTGGTTGTGGAGTCACTGAGCACTATGGAGTGGTGAAAGGTTTCAAGCAAGATTGTTTAAGAAGACTTTTCTTTGGACACTTTAAACGTATTCACTTGGAGTTTAATTACTTTTGTCTTTTTAAATTATTGTTCACTGGATGAACGTTTTTTTGGAACACTTTATTATATTGTTTTTTTTATATAGATATATGTGTGTATATATATATATATATATATATATATATATATATATATATATATATATATATATATATATATATATACACATTTTTCACTCCTCACATTTATCTATTTTAAACACGTGTATATTTTGTCACAGATTTATTTTCACATTTATTTAGGATTGTTCAAAATAATTTTTGCACATAGCGCTACTATTTTGTTTATTCAGAATTTTTTACATATTATTTATTTTTCAAGTAGCTGCTTTTTTGGGGTTTATATATTGATTGGCGCAGTGGGGTGGAAGAAGAAGGTTGAAGGGCACACATAATTTTCCTTTTTCACTATTTGTTTAATACTGTATATATAGAAAGACCATTCACAAGTCAGTGACTATCCTAACAGATATGTTATGTCTTGTGTAAATACTTAAAAATTGGGAGCAGTGGCGGTGCGTCTATAGAGGGAGCTGGAGCGCCGCCCCTCTGGCTCTCGCACACCGCCACTGAAAATAACATAGATTCATGCATGCATTGCTTGTTGTCGACCGCTGGTCTATTCAGATGGCCGGACCTTGAGCGCCGGCCACCTGAATAACAGCAGCTGGTTGGCTGTGCGGAAGTGCCTATCAGAGCCAGTAGCTCTGATAGGCTTTCTGAGTACAGCCCTTAGCCTTCCGGATGCTTATCCAGGGGACATACGGGCGGTGCGTTTCTTGGATAAGACTGACAGGCGTCTCAGCCAATCAGGTTCACCGGTTCTGGTTATCGGTAACCTGATTGCTAAAGTGTCCTCGAGGAGGAAAGAAGACATCGAGGGACGTGGAAGGAGGATGGCTGACTTCCAGAAAAGAGCACAGCGGCGACAATGGGCCCAGTGGTGACAATGGGCACAGTCATCACAATTGGCACAGTGGGGACAATCGGCACAGTGGGGACAATGGGCACAGTGGCGACAATTAAAGGGCACAGTGACATCAATGGGCACAGTGGCGACAATGGGCACAGTGTCGACATTTAAAGGCCACACTGGTGACAATTGCCACAGTGGCAACAATTGATGGGCACAGTGGCTGCGTTTGATGGCATGGCACAGTTGTGATAATTAATGGCACAGTGGCTGCGTTTGATGGCATGGCACAGTGGGGCGAATTGATGGCACAGTGGCTGCTTTTGGTGGCATGGCACAGTGGTGCGAATTGATGGCACAGTGGCTGCGTTTCATGGCATGGCATAGTGACTGCATATGTTGGCATGGAACAGTGGTGACAATTGATGGCACAGTGGCTGCGTTTGATGGCATGGCACAGTGGTGCGAATTGATGGCACAGTGGCTGTGTTTAATGGCATGGCATAGTGACTGCATTTGATGGCATGGAACAGTGGTGACAATTGATGGCACAGTGGCTGCGTTTGATGGCATAGCACAATGGTGCGATTTGATGGCACAGTGGCTGCGTTTGATGGCATGGTATAGTGACTGCATTTGATGGCATGGAACAGTGATGACAATTGATGGCACAGTGGCTGTGTTTGATGGCATGGCACAGTGGCTGCATTTGATGGCATGGAACAGTGACTGCATTTGATGGCATGACACAGTGGTGACAATTGATGGCACAGTGGCTGCATTTGATGGGCACAGTGAGGCTGTAATTTTTTTTCTTTCTTTTTTTTTCGTTTGCGCCCCCCCCAAAAAAATTGAGCACCAGCCGCCACTGATTGGGAGGTGTTCTGAATAGGTTTCACTCTAAAAGGTCAAGCAGAGCACAAAACAACACTAAAAAAGTAATACAATCTAAATCTTAGAAAAACTGAAAAACACACTTAAATATCCTAAGTGCAGATGGCACTATGTAGGAGCACATTTTACCTTCATATACATATATACAGTATCTCACAAAAGTGAGTACACACACCCCTTACATTATTGTAAATATTTTATTATATCTTTTTATGTGACAACACTGAAGAAATAACTCTTTGCTACAATGTAAAGTAGTGAGTGTGCAGCTTGTACAACGGTGTAAATTTACTGTCCCCTCAAAATAACTCAACACACAGCCATTAATGTCTAAACTGCTGGCAACAAAAATGAGTACACCCCTAAGTGAAAATTGCCCAATTAGCCATTTTTCCTCTCCGGTGTCATGTGACTCGTTAGTGTTACAAGGTCTCAGGTGTGATTAGGAAGAAGGTGTGTTCAATTTGGTGTTATCGCTCTCACTCTCTAATAATGGTCACTGGAAGTTCAACATGGCACCTCATAGCAAAGGACTCTCTGAGGATCTAAAAAAAAGAATTGTTGCTCTACATAAAGACGGCCTAGGCTATTAGAAGATTGAGAAGACCCTAAAACTGAGCTGCAGAACAGTGGCCAAGACCATACAGCGGTTTAACAGGACAGGTTCCACTCAGAACAGCCCTCGCCTTTGGGAAATAGACATTGCTGCAGAGGTTGAAAGGGTGGGAGGTCAGCCTGTCAGTGCTCAGACCATACACTGCACTCTGCATTAAATTGGTGTGCATGGATGTCGTCCCAGAAGGAAGCCTCTTCTAAAGATAATGCACAAGAAAGCCTGCAAACTGTTTTCTAAAGACAAGCAGACTAAGGACATGGATTACTGGAACCATGTCCTGCGGTCTAATGAGACCAAGATAAACTTATTTCGTTCAGATGATGTCCAGTGTATGTGGTGGCAACCAGGTGAGGAGTACAAAGACAAGGGTGTCTTGTCTACAGTCAAGCATGGTGGTGGGAGTGTCATGGTCTGAGTGCTGCCGACACTGAGGAGCTACAGTTCATTGAGTGAACCATGAATGCCAACAGGTACTGTGACATACTGAAGCAAAGCATGATCCCCTCCCTTCAGAGATTGGGCCGCAGGGTAGTATTCCAACATGATAACGACCCCAAACACACCTCCAAGATGACCACTGCCTTACTAAAGAAGCTAAGGGTGAAGGTGATGGACTGGTCAAGCATGTCTTCAGACCTTAACCCTATTGAGAATCTGTGGGGCATCCTCAAATGGAAGGTGGAGAAGCGCAAGGTCTCTAACATCCACCAGCTACGTAATGTCTTCTTGGAGGAGTGGAAGAGGACTCCAGTGGCAACCTGTGAAGCTCTGGTGAACTCCATGCCCAAGAGGGTTAATGCAGTGCTGGAAAATATTGGTGGCCACACAAAATATTGACACTTTGGGCACAATTTGGACATTTTTACTTATTATCATACAGAATTTATTTAGCGCCAATTGTTTACACAGCGCTTTAAAACTTGTGGGTAGACAGTACAAATACAATACACTTTAATACAGTAGGAATCAGAGGGCCCTGCTCCTTAGAGCTTACAATCTAAAAGGGAAGATCAAGAGATACAAGGTAGTAACTGTGGGGGATGTGCTGATGGAGAATGTAAATGTACAGTTGTTAGGTGGGGGCCAGATAGGCTTCCCTAAAGAGATGAGTTTTCAGGGATCATCTGAAAGTGAACAAAGGAGGACAGATTGGGGTAAAAGCATTCCAGAGGATGGGTGTACTCACTTTTGTTGCCAGTGGTTTAGATTTTAATGGGCGTGTTGATATATTTTGAAAGGACAGCAAATTTACACTGTTATACAAACTGTACACTCAACAATTGTAGCAAAATGTGATTTCTTCTGTGTTGTCACATGAAAATATAGAATAAAATATTTACAAAAATGTGAGGGGTGCACTTAATTTTTTGAGGTACTGTGTATACACATCCACAAGTATAACCTTGTGTCTGACATCACGGTTTCTTTCCAATGAGTTTGTTTATAAATTACTTCTTTAGAGTCCCCTAATAAGGATCAGAAAGCCACCCGCCCCATCAGTTTTATGTTTCAGCTTCAAATATTATTGTGCTTATACATTACCACAGCATCCAAAACCTGAGCTCACATCTGCTGGGGAGACCCCTCCAAGCTTCTGCACTGGGGGACCCCAAAAAGGCCTCCAATGTAATACCTGGAGACAAATGACTTTAATTTCAATCTTTGTTTTCCCTGCTTTTAATACATTCATAGCAAGACATTGCCAGCATGTTCTCACTAGACAAAGCTTTGCAGATTGTGAGAGGCATTAGACTTGTGTCTATGTTCAGCCTGGGAGATACAGGCAATGTTGTTGTTCTTGGCTTTATTCCAGTTGTGTCATACTGATATATTGGCGTACAACAATATTTGATATTTCTCCTTGCATATTATTTGAGCTGAAAAAGTGTTGTTCTATGGTGATTTACTGTCCGTAAATTACTTTACTTTGTTTAAGATAAGGTTAAGGCCAGGGGCTGACTGACAACTCATGGGGCCCCCCGGCAATAGAAGATTATGGGGCCCCTGGGCTTACTGATGGCCACCACGCCAGGAGGCAGTGCAGAGACCGGGCAGCTAAAATCTGAGGATTTTCACATCAAAAGCATGTCAGTTTTGGACATATCAGGGACAGATGTAAAAAAAAACACAGATTTTTACATACAGTCCCTGGTTTTACTGAGCTTGGCAACCCTGATGGGGCCCCCTAGTGGCATGGGGCCCTCGGGCAGTGCCCGAGTGACTCAATGGTCAGTCCGCCCCTGGTTAAGGCAACATTGTTTTTCATGGTTTCGATTGGTGATTCAATTTGCAAATAGCAAGCTTCAATGTTTTTATTTTTATTTTTTGTCTGCCTCTAACATTGCACTAGACTTTAGTTTTTTTTACATTAACCACTTAAGGACCGCCTACTGCACATTTACGTCGGCAGAATGGCACGGCTGGGCACATCAACGTATATATACGTTGATTCTAGTACCCAGCCGTGGGTCACGGGCGCGCGCCCGCGGCACGCGCCCGTGACCAGGTCCAAAGCTCCGGGACCGGGTCCGCGGGACTCGCGGACCCGATTGCCGCTGGAGTGCGGCGATCGGTCCCTGGAGCTGAAGAACGGGGAGAGCCGTGTGTAAACATGGCTTCCCCGTGCTTCACTGTGGCGGCAGCATCGATCGCGTCATCCCTGTTATAGGGGGACGTGATCGATGACGTCACACCTACAGCCACACCCCCCTACAGTTGTAAACACACACAGGGAACACTCAATTCCTACAGCGCCCCCTTGTGGTCAACTCCCAAACTGCAACTGTCATTTTCACAGTAAACAATGCAATTTAAATGCATTTTTTGCTGTGAAAATGACAATTGTCCCAAAAATGTGTCAAAATTGTCCGAAGTGTCCGCCATAATGTCGCAAGTCATGAAAAAAATCACTGATTGCGGCTATTAGTAGTAAAAAAAATAATTAATAAAAATGGAATAAAACTATCCCTTATTTTGTAAACGCTATAAATTTTGCGAAAACCAACCGATAAACGCTTATTGCTATTTTTTTTACCAAAAATATGTAGAAGAATACGTATCGGCCTAAACTGAGGAAAAAAATGTTTTATATATATTTTTGGGGATATTTATTATAGCAAAAGGTAAAAAATATAGAAATTTTTTCAAAATTGTGGCTCTATTTTTGTTTATAGCGCAAAAAAAAAAAAACGCAGAGGTGATCAAATACCACCAAAAGAAAGCTCTATTTGTGGGGAGAAAAGGACGCCAATTTTGTTTGGGAGCCATGGCGCAATTGTCAGTTAAAACGACGCAGTGCCGAAAAGGGGCAAGGTCCTTTAGCAGCATTTTGGTCCGGGTCTTAAGTGGTTAATGCTGCATATCAATAGCTCATATATTTAATCTATATACACCATACTTTGTGACAGTTGGAACCTCTTGCATATTCTAATTGGCCTAAAACAAAAAAAAAACATTTTGGTGGCAGTCAAGTGGTTTTTATAAAATGGGTAAAATCACTAGAGTAGACATAATCCCTAATTAGATGACATTTGGTTTATTTAACAGCTTCCCACCTGGCCTATAGTCATATGACTTTGTCCCTCCGGGCGGCCGTCATATGATGTCCTGGGATTCCCGCAGAGTGGAGCGCACTGCATCAATGTGGACTTCATGTGCGTGGCCGGCTGCCGCAATGTTCGCCGGGCACCCGAGATTTCTCGTCACAGAGCCAGGGACATGGATCTCTATGTGCAAACACAGAGATCTACGTCCTGTCAGGGAGAGGAGACCAATGGTGTGTCCCTTGTACATAGGGACACCGATCGGTCACCTCCCCCAGTTAGTCCCCTCCCCCCACAGTAAGAATCACTCCCTAGGGAACACATCGCCCCCCAGTGTTAACCTTTAACCCCTACAGTAATCAGTGCATATTTATAGCACTGTTCACTGTATAGATGTGAATGGTCCCAAAATAGTGTCAAAAGTGTCCGATCTGTCCGCCGCAATTACACAGTCCTGACAAAAATCGCAGACCGCCGCCATTACTAGTAAAAAATATGAAATAAAAATAAATGTCATAAATATATCCCCTATTTTGGAGTTGCTATAACTTTTGCGCAAACCAAACAATAAACGCTTATTGCAATTTTTTACCAAAAATATGTAGAAGAATATGTATCGGCCGAAACTGAGAACATTTTTTTTTTTTTTAATTGGGATATTTATTATAGCAAACAGTTTTCTATATTTTCACTCTTTTTTGTTTATAGCGCAAAAAATAAAAGCCTCAGAGATGATCAAATACCACAAAAAAAAAGCTCTATTTGTGGGAAAAAAGGACGTCAATTTTGTTTGGGAGCCACGTCGCACGACCTCGCAATTGTCATTCAAATTGTGACAGTCCTGAAAGCTGAAAATTGGCCTGGGCAGGAAGGGGAGAAAATGCCCGGTATTGAAGTTATAACAGTGTGTGTTGTACAAAAAAAAAAAATGCAATGTCTTTATGTTTAATAAAAAATTGTTTTCATCTTTTGAATCATTTCTTGAATTTCTGTTGATCTTCTCTGGCTGTTTTTAACCACTTCATGTCTACATGAACTCACTCCTGCAACAAAAGCAACACCACTTCTCCAGATCACCTTTCCAATAATGACAACAATATCAGCTATTATACATATACATTCTCTACACACTGTATTATGTTTACAACCATGCACAATATGTGGCTTTAGCAAGCCATGGATTAAGCAATTTCCTTTCTTTCCGCAACAGGTGGATGGAAAGAAAATTGCCTGATTCCCCTATCAACACAATCAGAATGGATTGGGGAATGCCTCCTGCAACACTATTGTATTCTGCCAGAGGGCAGATGGTTCGACTTGGGTACAATCAGCCTGCCCATACAATGAGTGAAAAAAGTATTTGAACCCCTGCTGATTTTGTTTGTTTGTCCACTGGCAAAGAAATGATCAGTCTCTAATTTTATTGGTAGGTTTATTTTACCACAGAAAGAGAGAAAAACAACAAAAATATCCAGAAAATTCCTTTTCAAAAAAGTTATAAATTGATTTGCATTTTAATGAGCAAAATAACTATTTGATTCACTATCAATCAGCAAGATTTCTATTCTCCCAGGTGTCTTCTATACAGGTAATGAGCTGAGATTAGGAGCACTCTCTTAAAGGGAGTGCTCCTAATCTCAGCTTGTTACCTGTGTAAAAGACACCTGTCCACAGAAGCAATCGATCAGTCAATCACATTCCAATCTCTCCACCATGGCCAAGGCCAAAGACCTGTTCAAGGATGTCAGGGACAATATTGTAGACCTACAAAAGGCTGGAATGGGCTACAAGACCATCGCCAAGCAGCTTGGTGAGAGGGTGACAACAGTTGGTGTGATTATTTAAAAATGTAAGTAACACAAAATAACTGACAATCTCCCTCGGTCTGGGACTCCATGCAAGATCTCACCTCATGGAGTTTCAATGATCATGAGAATGTTAAGGAATCAGCCCATAACTTTATGGGTGAATCTTGTCAATAATTTCAAGGCAGCTGGGACCATAGTCACCAAGAAAACAATTGGTAGCACACTATGCCACAACGGACTGAAATCCCCCTGCTCAAGAAAGTACATGTACAGACCTGTCTGAAGTTTGCTAATGAACATCTGAAAGATTCAGAGGAGAACTTGGAGAAAGTGTTGGGGTCAGATTAGACCAAACTGGAGCTCTTTGGCATCAACTCAACTCGCTGTGTTTGGAAGAAGATGAATCCTGCCTAGGACCCCAAGAACACCATCCCCACCATCAAACATGGAGGTGGAAACATTATGCTTTAGGGGTGCTTTTCTGCTAAGGGGCAGGACAACTTCACCACATGAAAGGGACGATGGACCTGGCCATGTACCATCAAATCTTGGGTTAGAACCTCCTTCCCTCAGCCAGGACATTGAAAATGGGTCGTAAATGAGTATACCAGGATGACAATGACCTAAAACACACGACCAGGGCGATGGAGAAGTCAGTCTTCAGACCTTAATCCCATAGAAAATATGTGGAGGGAGCTGAAGGTTCGAGTTACCAAATGTCAGCATTTGAAACTTTAATGACTTGGAGAGGATCTGCAAAGAGGAGTGGGTCAAAATCTCTTCGGAGATGTGTGCAAACCCGGAGGCCAACATGGGCACTTTTGTAGAAAGCTATTACATTTTAAACTCTGAGTTTGATGGAATCAATTTTGATTCCATCTTCTTGCAGAATAAAAACCACCATTGCTTTTGATTTTTCAACAAAAATGGGATCCAAAGTTTTATAACTGTAATTGCCATGAATATATGGTTACATTTAGAGCTATCTCACCCTCCAGGTCCACAGTCCCTATAGCGACTGTTACTTCTTCTAAACCCATTGCCACACTACTGCCTATCTTCAAAACACACTTCCCTTAAATTATGCATGCAGACCTAACCAGGAACTGGTACATAGCTGTGATCCTCCTTATTATTCTGCTCAATATGTCACTAGGCCCCAACATCTTTGCACCATCTGGGACATATGTTCAGTTTGCTTCAGTGACACCAAAGCAATCAGCTTGTTGGCTTGCTAGGTGTGAGGATCATCAGGCCTATATTTATCTCCTGCTACCCAGACTATACGCAAGTGTGAATGTGACAGCTTGTGAATTGTACTTACACAACTGTTTAGGAAGCCAGTCACAAGTACATTATAATATTGATTTTCATCCATTGATTTTGTTGATCTTCTTTTAATCCATCTAGAATGGCAGTTTTGAGAAAAATAATAAGGAAATGCCTACTGAACAAGAGATAGACATATAGACGGATAGGATAGATAGATAGATAGATAGATAGATAGATAGATAGATAGATAGATAGATAGATAGATAGATAGATAGATAGATAGATAGATAGATAGATAGATAGATAGATAGATAGATAGATAGATAGATAGATTAGTGATGATAATTTGAAGTGTATCTATACCCAAAATGTTTTTTTTTTTTTAACTTTAAAAAGTGTTGGGAGGAATTAGGGCCCCTGTAGAGACATTTTCCCTCACTTTTACAAGAAGTGAAGGAAAGTTTGCAACAGGGAAAAAGACAACAATAAAAACTTGACAGGGGTTTTGGCATTCCTCTACTTTAGTTTAAAGGTTGGCCTTAGTACAGGAAATAAGGGTACATCTCTCAAAGTTTTTAACAACAATTAAAACCTGACAAGAGTCCTAATCCTCCCCAACTTTATCAAAAACTATAAAATAAATGTTTTGGCTAAAGAGACACTTTCATAAAGTAGATCTAAAAAGGTAAATAATGTAAAAAAAACATTTGAAAAAGTGCAGCAGCAGAGCTCAGCGGATGACATGGTGTGCCGATCCGCATATGGTGACCTGTTCGGATCATGGATTATTTATGATCCGTTGCACCACTAGTACCGATCAAAAGAATTTTAATCGTTCAAAAAAAAAAATAAGGATTAATCGAGGAATTCATCTTTAATTTCCACAGCCCTAGTTTTTTATTATTTTTATTTATACATTTTTTACAAATGTATATTTTTTTTACAATTTAATTGCTTCTTATTTTTTTTCACAATTCTCTTTTTGGGGGAGGAGGTTGGCAGTGTCAGTAGGGAAGTGGGCAGTGTCAGTATTTTATTTTTTTGACAATTGTTTTTAAAATTATTTTTACAATCTATGTTTTTTTTAAACAATGTTTTTTTTTCTGGGGGCAGGGGGGGGCTGGAGGGGGGTGTCAGTGTTTTTTTTTAACTTATTATTTATACATTTTATTTATTTAAATATTTATTCGTTACAATTCTTTTTTTTTTATCAGCACTGTTGAAGGGGGGGGGGGGTGCTTTGGTAAGATATCAGACCCCTGACATCTCCACTTTGAGACAGGGAAAGGGACTGAGGACACAGATTCCCCAGTCCCCTTTTCTGCAGATATACTGGCTCCTTTATTCAATCTCCTTCCTGGCTGTTTCAGGACAAGGGGGGCATAGGAAGACACTGGGAGCCGCAGGAGGAACTGGGGAGCAAGAGGAGCACACAGAGGACACAGGGAGCCAGAGGGGGACACAGGAGCCATAGGAGTACACCGGGAGATGCAAGAGGACACAAGAGCCATGGGGGGGGATACCTGAAGCCACAGAAGGACACAGGGAGCCGCAGGAGAACACCGGGAGCTGCAGAAGGACACCGGGAGCTGCAGGAGGACACAGGGGCCCAGAGATTAAGGGACATTTGATAGGCAGTCGAGGATGATCAGTGCGGTGGTGTGGGGAGTTACAAGCACCGATCTCCCTGTGTGGCTTTCGATGAACTTAAAAGCCACACAGGGAGATAAGTGCTTGTAACTCCCCCCACCACTGCACGGATCACCTGTGAGGCTGCCCATGCACACCCACCCCCCCGCTGAGCTGAGGACGCCAGGTCTAGTACAACAGGGCTGGCTGTTCTGGCCTATCAGTGGCCCTGTCCTCTCCACAGATTGACAGTGCTGCTGTCCAAGTGTGGCTATGTTGTTTCGCCATAAACACAGTGTGAGAGTGAGCATAACCACAGGAAGTGTGTTATTTAGGGCTGCTGTTAGAAATCACTGGGCTATATACAGCCTACCTGATGGGGCCCGTACTAAATCATATTTTTTCTAAAAATACACTAAAATCTTTATTAGTGGACAAAAACACAAATATTCCTGCTAAAGCTCTGTGTGTGAATAAGGTATTGAAGCTCATTCACGTGGGTACTGAGGCCTGTACAGAGTGAATTGACAGTTTTTTTTTATAGCCTGAGTCGCCTGGAGCTGTATACAGGCAGCCTATGTTACTCTACAGGGACAGAACAGCTGTACGAATACAGCCACAGGTTTTAATTTTGACAGACATATGGGTGCAAGCAAGTGTACGGCCCCGAACAAAAACTGTGTACATTAAGGGCCACTGACCTACGTCTGTTAAATTAGGACCTGTGCCTGTGTTCGCATAGCCAGAGTGTTCCCTTCAGCCGCAAGAACAATCCACTCATACACATGGCCAGATTACCTGTGTGAATGAGTCTTTAGGACTTATTCACACTTGAGGTTGGGGAGGGATGGTAAAAACCCCATGGCTGTGCTAAGCTGAGTGCTCTTTTTATGTCCCACCAACCACTACCCTCTTTAGCAACAGGGGAAGTGGCTAGGGATGTACATATGTTACCGCTTCGATTTTAGGCTTCACAGCCATGGCAGAAATTCTAGAGAGCAAAACACACGTGAACAAGTCCATTTATTTTTTAGAATGTTTTTTTTTTACTTCTTTTTTGAATTTTATTTATCTATTTTGTTTTTTAAATAAGCTACTCTGTTGGGGGGCTTTGGTGAAATATCAGTGGTCTAAAACCATTTGAGCCCGAGAAAGTGACAGAGAAAAGAGATTCATTAGTCCCTTTCTCTGCATCCTGGTTTTGGATCATCAGGTGAAAATAAAGGGAAAAAAGCCTAAAACAAATAAACCTAATGTAGCAACCACATCTAAGAATTAATAATCTACATTCTACAATATATTTAGTTTTTGTTTGTGGGTTTGAATACACTTTAAGCATAATGGACAACTGTACTTAAGCAGTGGGAATGTTGTGAGTGGAATAATAAGGTTTGTACAACAGTTCACTGCCTACACTCAAATGTTAGGATATGCATTAAACATGTATAGGTGTCAAGCATTAAAGAAATAAAAATCTTAAAATATTGAATTATTAGCTTACATCTGACCACCTTGAAACATGCCTGTGTACCTTCAGGTGAATTCTCTTTTCAACAACAATGACAGGATACAGGAAAAAACAGCTTATGGCAAGATAAGACATTTTCATTGAAGTTCTTCTAAACAGAATTGGTAAATATTGCACTAGTGTCACAGGGGAATTCTAAGCTGTTTGAGATAAACATCAGGCACTTTTGAATACAAAAGAAGGTGATGAAGCAATTAGATAGTAAGGGTGACAAGAGTGCAAAAGTTGTGCCCTCAGGGGTGACTGAGTGGCCAGTGTCCAAGGGAACTCACACCTAAATATTATGTCTAGAAATACAAAGTGGTCTAATTACCAGTTAATTAGGGAAATCGTAGATTTCTATTTCCAAAAGAAAGCAGGAACCAAGGTATATTTCCATTCTGTATCATACAGTATGTATAGACAAGATGAAAGTAACCCAATCCAGGTTAAATCAGGCAACAGGGACTTCTGTCTTTCAGAAAAGAAGGCAGGAGCAGCCCATGCATTAAGGGTGCATGGGCGCCACCCCCTCTATCCTCGCCACCCCCCAACCATATACATAATGGATAGATTCATGCATTGATTGCAATCAAGGGGTTGACATGCCCAATTTGAGGAGTGGGCATAATAATCTCTGGCTGGGCAACAGCCTGAAACCAGACGGTTTACCAATCAATATTATAAAAAAAACTGTCACCGCCTCTAACCCCCTCCTGAAAGAGGCATTGTTGGCACATATAACAGTCTTCCCCAAGCCAGGAAAGGACTCAGAGCTCTTAAAGTTATGCATTGGGCAAAGCATGGCACTGAAAAGGCCCATACCTATTTTTGTTATCTAATGCAGTGAAGCCCCTTGACAGAGGTGAACTGGATGTACATGGAAGAAATGTTATGGATGTTAGGCCTGGGGGAATGTATGTTTGGCTGGTTTCTAGCTCTTTATAAAGATCCCACTGCAAGAGTGCAGGTGAATGGCTTGCTGTCTGACCCATTCTCCATCAGCAATGGAACACGACAGGGGTGCCCATTTTCCCCTTTTCTCTTTGCCCTAGTGCTAGAACCATTTTTACGAATGGTCAGCAATAACGGCGCCATAAAAGGCATTGAAATAGGTTACAGAGAATATAAGCTTTCCACCTACACAGACGTTGTCTTCTTTTATATCTCCCAGCCTCTTAGGACTAAATAGATTTGGCCAATAGTCCAACTTCAAGATTAATTATACCAAATAAGATATTTTGCCCGAGGAGACTTTTCATAATCTTTGTGTAGCATGGAAATTATCCAAGACTAATGTATATACCTTTTTCGCAGATTGAAAGTACATTATAAAGCAATGGCCCTAGTTCAGGCCTCAAAATTTCCACTCGCCTACTAGCATTTGGCGAGTGGATTTAAGCTGGGGGCGAGTGATGACAGGGCTGCATGACCAATCTCCCTCCAATCTGTGCCTACACTTAGAGTCCCGATGCGATTGGGAGCCGCACACACAGGCTCCTGATGATGAAATGAATAGGAGAGGGGGAAAGAGGGTGGATGGGAGTTGCAGAGGAAACTGGATGGATGGGAGTTGCAAGAGAATGGGGAAGAGACCCAGTTCTAGTGACCTGTCCCTCTGGTCTGCCCCCAGTGCCCTGCCCCTCTGGTCTGCCCCCAGTGACCTGTCCCATGTGGTTGTTAATATTTAATTGTGTAACTTGATTCTGCATAAAACATTTAACAGTGTCATTCCATGAGATAATCTACGAGGGCGTGTTTATGGGTGCAATTAGGCACAGGGCAGTGTATGAATTAGGTGGGGAAACTGGTGGCAAGTAACCCTTGAGGCCTGGCTAGTAGCTCAGGGTTTGAAATATTGAGCCTTGCCCTAGTTCATATTTGGAATTGGCAATATCACACCACTGACAAGTCTTGGGTACCCCTAGAAAAGTCAATGGTGGGTAGAAATCTTGCAGAAGCACTATAAATCCCAGCCTTGCATAGAGGACCCTCAGACTGGACATCCCCTCTTAGGCACCTTGCACACTGGGGCGGGAGGTGGGTCGGCGGTAAAGCGCCACTATTTTAGCGGCGCTTTACCGCCAAATTTGCAGCACTAGAGAAAGGGTTAAAAACCATCGCAGAGCGCCTCTGCAATGACTGCAAATGGAGAGCTGGCATCAAAGACCTCTCCCATTGTTCAGTCGGGGGGCATCCCTTCATTTTTTCCCAGGGGGATGTACATTTTTTCCGCATGTGGAGCATAAGGGAAAATACCATCTGTGCCAAGCTAGCTCCACTGGTAAACTACTTCCCTTGGAAATTTTGAGAAGTTCCATTTGGGTTCCCAATGGACCACTGAAGACATCAACAGCTCTCTCATGTTACCCTAAACTCCAGGCAAATTCCATCCTTTCCGTATTTGAGCCTGTGCTTATGCAATACAACTCAAGATACTAGACACCTCCTCTCTCAGTGGTATAAATTACTCTCCTGCTCAACAATCCAGATACTTTATTAGTGAATGGGAAATGGAACTTGCTCTTGACCCAACCCGCCTTCTCTATAGGGTCTGAAGTGCAAGAGTCATGCTGTAAATTCCTATGCAAGTTATACAAAACTTCTGTACGCCCAGCGCAAATATTTCCAGGTACAGATTTGGTTCAGAGGGGGTGTAACTAAAAGGGTACTTTTGTATACATATGATGGTTATGACCCAAGATTAAATGCTTTTGGGATTCTATTCCCCATTTATTCAGAAGACCGCCCTTAAATCCATTAAAGCCACACCCCTTCATTAACCTTTTTAAGATATACCCTCCTCCTTTGAATCAGTGGGACATGGACATCACATCTACTTAATGCAGCTAAAAGCCTGATTCCAAGATTTAAAAAAAGCCCACCTGCCCCACCCTTGCTGACTGGAAAAAGTAGGCGGATCAAATTAAGAAGTTGATCTATGGGTTCACACTGCCAAAGACACAATGTAAATGTTTAGAGATACAAATATGGGCAGGGTGGATATAATAACAAGTGCCTTAGCAGACCCTTAAGCTCCTGGTGTTGTGGAGGGATGATTACCCCAAACTCAATAGTCTGAATCCTGGAGGTTTGAATTAGGAGTTGGAGATTCACACAATCCTCTAACTCATCTCTCTGGGTCCAACTTTCTCCATTCTCATGCAATCTCTATTTGTTATACCCCTTTTACACTGAGGAGTTTTTCAGGCGGTTTAGCGCTAAAAATAGCCTGAAAAAAAGACTGCTCTGGAGTCTCAGTATGAAAGCCCAAGTGCTTTCACACTGAGGCGATGCCCTGGCGGGACCGCTCCAAAAGTCCAGCCAGCAGCATCTTTGGAATGGTGAGAGGAGCAGTGTGTTTACCACTCCTTCACCGCTCCTTCCCATTGAAAACAATTTGACACCGCCGCTATAACGCCAACAATGCGCCTCTGCAGAGGCGCATTGCCGGCGGTATTAACCCTTTTACCGCCGCAATTCCATGGCAATTCCGACGGTATATCGCTGCTAAAAATAGCGCCGCTATACCGCCACCGCACCTTCCGCCCCGGTGGGAAAGGGGACTTTTTCATCAGTTAGCAGCCATCTTTCACTATTTTGGTTCCTTCACCAATTTTTACATGCCTTGCCAGTCTACCGTTGGTCTCATTAATATCACAAAATGTATCTAAATCCTGGAGAAATTTTACATAGATTGCCATTTACATCCCCTTTTAGTTTTATAAATTATATTATCATCATTATTATCACAATCATTATTTTTCCAAATTAACAGCGAATGTTTGGTGCCTCATTGTGAAGTTTTGGAGGGTTTTCGAACATAATTTAAATCTTGTTATGCAGTTTTGATATAATCATACACACACATTATATGCATTTGTGTGTATAGTCAGTTTGGTGTATTATAAGTGGTTTTCACTTATTGTAGGCTCATTTTAACCTTATCCTTTTTTAACCTCACTCTTCATTGAAGCATTCATACAGTCTCAGGTAAATATATATCTAGGCAGATGCAAAATCTCTGAACATACCGTGTTTCCCCGAAAATAAGACACCGTCTTATATTTTTTTTCCCTCAAGAAATCACACTATGGCTTATTTTCGGGGGGTGTCTTATTTTTATTACAGAAAATAAAGGTTGCCTACCTGAACCACACTTGCGCTTCTTAGCATTTCCTCTGTCCACCTGTAGACTGAGATTATCGTATTCTGCATGCCATTTTTGGACCATTCGGATATCCAACTTCTTCTCTTTGCACTCATCTTGTCTGGCTGTACAGAAAGATAGGCCAGCAAAGCTGATGTGGAGCAAAGTGGAGCTGGGGTGATCTCTTTGGGCTCAGTAGCAGCTTTTCCCCCTATCCCCTGGTGTTTGTGTGGGGTGAGAGAGGGGTTTGCTGGTCGGTGCTGGGAGAAGCTTTACAGCTTTACACAGCGTTCTTCTCCTCACTTCAGTTCCAGTACAGTACTGTACGCCTATCACGTGTTGTTTCCCGCTCCGCGCCGCGCCGTTACACATACGACACTACGTCTTATTATCGGAGATTCGCCACGTCTTATTTTCGGAGATTCGACACTACATCGCTACGTCTTATTTTCGGAGGGGTGTCTTATATTTCGATCTTGTGCCGAAATCCCGCTACGGCTTATTTTCGGAGTACGTCTTATTTTCGGGGAAACACGGTAGATACTCGCTTTTTTTTTTTCACTTTAAATGTTTTTTACTTAAAAATATTCTTTTTTATTGTTTCAATATTATTATTATTCTTATAACTACTGTATTCATTCCTCATTTTATTCACACCATATTCATGTTTAGATTTAGATTGAGAGCCTTTTTTGGGGGGTAACACACTTTTTTTTTAATTTATATATTTGGTTTTCCTCTGGTTCTCCAGCTGCCTATGACATCTCATTTAAGCCTCAATATCTAACTACCTGATAAAAGGGTTAATACCGCCCTGCAATGCAGAACGGCATTGCCGACGGTATTACCACGGTTTCCCATTGCTTTCAATGGGAATGAGTGGTGGAGGAGCGGTAAACACCCCGCTTCTTCACCGCTTCAAAGATGAGCCTAGCAGGACTTTTGGAGCTGTCCTGCTAGTGCACCGCTTCAGTGTGAAAACCTTCGGGCTTTCACACTGAAGACTGCAGAGCAGGATTTTTTCAAGTGGTATTTAGGTACTATTTTTAGCGCTCTACTGCCTAAAAAACATGTCAGTGTGAAAGAGGGCTAAAGGGATAGTTTAACTTTACCACAAAACTGCCTATGCAGATAAGGGTCATCTGTAGATAAAAACAAACTGTGGAGTAAGGGCATAGCCGCCGACTGTATCACTTGGCCCAGCCCCGGGGCGCGTGGCGTCATCAGATGTGATTGACAGCAGTGCTAGCCAATGGCTGCGCTGCTATCAATCCGTCCAACCTAGCCAATCAACGGGCAGACTGGGAACTGAAGAGGATCACAGGGACGAGAGCGGGACTTTCAATGGGATGAGGTAAGTAAAACGGGGGTTCGGGGGGGGGGAATGGTGGGATGTTTTTTCACCTTTACAACCTCTTTAATATAATGTTGAATGTGCCTGTGGATGTGTACTTGTAAATTGCCTACAGTTTTGGGGATAAATATAGAATTTGCAAATAAAAAAATACATCGGGCATACATCAGGCAACAGTCTTTGTCTATGGGTTGTTTTTTTTTACACTGTTTACTATGCCTCACATAGCCCCCTCCACTGATCATGTTTAAGTCATGCCTAAAAAGTCTCTTTCACTGCATAATTATGCAAACTTGGACAATATAAGCTTTTTTTGTTAGTTTAATGTTTTGATTTTTAAATGACGTAAGTACAAAAACACAACAATGGGGGAAAGGCAGACACAGGTATCAAAATACTATAGGACATGAAGGGTTACAATTGTAAAAACAGAATCTCTGGCACAGAGAGGATCTTTCTGATGTTATGGAGGTAAAATTATTGTAAAAGTAGTGAGACCAAAGTACACTAATTCAGGTTACAATGAGGAGAGAAGGTCTACAATTGCCAAAATGTATCAAACAGAGTCGGGTGGCCCCTATTTACATATGTTAACTTGTAGAGTGGGAGAACAGAAGTAATCTGACATATTCACATCGGGACTGATGAAAGGTACACAGCCTTCCAGTTAAGTAAAACACACATTTTAGCATAAAAGTACAAAGTCTGTAAAAACCTTTCTGATACAATGTTAAAGCAGAACTTCACCTAAAAAGGGAAGTTCCATTTATTCTCCCTCTCCCATCTCCTCTCTCCTTTTCTTTTGGGAGCGGGTACCTTATTTTAGAGCAGCGTGTGCATCAGTGGACTTATTCCAGCAACAAACTACCCCGTTCTCAAATGTTTGACCTGGTCCACCTCACCAGGAAATGGTTGCAACCAGAGACTTTGACAGGCCCTCAGATCGTGGAGCGTGTGGTAATATACCGGTATCTGTGTGCGCTCCCTGCTGCTCTGAGGAATTGGGTCGGACAGGGGGACCCCAAAACTGCAGCCCAACTGGTGGACCTAGTGGAGAGGTACAGTGCTACTAAGGACTTGGTGAATCCATCTACGCCCAACTTTGGTGTGTCTAGGGGTGCAAGATCTCTCAGCAGTTCTTCTGGTAAGATTGTTCCGGGGTTCAAAGCATTGTGAAGTTTGATACGACTGTTGTTACAGCTGATGAGACTGTGGGTCCTAGACCTGGAGACTGACCAAAGAAGCCAGGAAGGTTTTTGGGACCGTTAAGAGGACTGGGGGTAGAGCACATTCAGTGTTTTCATTGCCATGCATTAGGGCATATTGCCGCAAACTGTCCTATAAATTATGAACCTATGCGATGTGATTATGATTATATGAAAAGACGCATTTCTCTATTTGCACAGGTCGCGTGTACTGCATTTTGTCAGAGTCGCATTGAAAAACAGATGTGTGTTATTTCAGTGGATGGAAAGCCACTGATGGCCCTGCTGGACTCTGGTAGTGTGGTGACCCTAGTCAGGAATGATTGTGTAAACCCCACAAAACTACACCCCAGTGTACTATTGGGGTCATTTGCATCCTTGGGGATATTCTGGACGACCAGTCAGCGGTGGTTGAGGTTGATACCCCCTGGGGCAGTGTAACACATTCCGTCAGGGTGGTACCTTCACTGCTTCATGAGGCTTTAGTGGGAGTCTTTCCCTATTTTTGGAATTTTTGGGAGAGCAAAGGAAGATAGAGCTCCCCCTGCTGGGGAAGCACGGGAAGTCTCACCAGACCGTTTTTGCCAAAGGGAAGGGGATGCTGTTAGTGGGGTAGAGGAAGCTGGAGATCCTCTTCCTTTCCCTGTCATGGCTGGGAAACCGGAGGACCTGGAAGCTAGCTCCCAGTATGAGGAAAACGAACAGGAGACCCCCTCTGACCCTGACATTGAGAGTAGCCAAAATGTGGTACCCGAATTAGAGGTCAGGAGAGAGGATTTCTGTACTCTGTGCAATCCATGCATAAAATGTGTACGTTCCTCCTTGTGTGAGTTTCCTATGAATGCTCAAATCTCTGTATTTAAAAAAAAAATCCAAGAATTTAATTATTTTGCATACCACATTATAGCTATTCTAAATTAAAAATATATATATAATGTGTGTGTGTATATGTGTGTATATATATATATATATATATATATATACACACACACACACACACTATATTGTCAAAAGTATTGGGATAATTGCCTTTACACAAACATGAACTTTAATGCGACTATAACAGCTTCAACTCTTCTGAGAAGGCTGTCCACAAGGTTTATGAGTGTTTATGAGTGTGTCTATGGGAATGTTTGACTATTCTTCCAGAAACGCATTTGTGAGGTCAGGCACTGATGTGGACGAGAAGGCCATCCATGTCTTTATGGATCTTGCTTTGTGCTCTGGTGCTCAGTCCTGTTGGAACAGGAAGGGCATCCCCAAACTGTTCCAAGAAAGTTGAAGCTGTTATAGCTGCAAAGGGTGGGCCAACTCAATATTGAACTCTACGGACTAAGACTGGGATCCCAATACTTTTGACGATATCATATATATATATATATATATATATATATATATATATATGAATGAATGAATGAATGAATGAATGAAGAACTTGTATAGCGCAGCACATGCGAAGTAAATCGCCTCTGGGCGCTTGTTGTTCCTGTCTCCTTTGAGATCAAAAGAGATGAGTCTTAATCTTTCTCCTGAAGACTAAGTAGTTCTCCTCCAGTCGAATGCTGGCTGGTAAGGCGTTCCATAGTCTGGGACCTTGGACAGCGAATCTCCTGTCTCCTTTGGACTTGTATCTGGCTTTCGGTATCTGAAGCCGATTTTGATTGTTGGATCGTAGAATACGATTGGGATTGTAAATTTTTAATTTTTCGCATAGATAATGGGGAGCATTCCCATGGATACATCTATGCGTTAGACAGAGTGCTTTAAAGGTGATTCTGTCTTTAACTGGTAGCCAGTGAAGGGATCTCAACGAGGGTGAGATTGATTCCCAGGGTTTTTTCCCAGTCACAAGTCTGGCGGCCGTATTTTGAACGACTTGAAGACGAGCGATTTGGTACTTGGGGAGTCCGAGGTAAAGGGCATTTGCATAGTCCAATCTGGAGTTTACAATCGCTCTCACCACGACCGCTATGTCTTTCTTGGGAATAAAAGGCGTGAGTCTACGTAGTAGGCGCAGCAGATAGTGAGATCCGCTGACTACTGCCCCTATTTGTGCATCCATTGTCATGTAGGAGTCAAAGATGACCCCAAGACTTTTGACTTTGGCGCTAGGGGTGATGACTTTGCCCAGAATGGGCGGGGGGATCCAGGTTGTTATCGATTGATTGCTACGCTTGGCGTGAAACAGAAGAAGTTCTGTTTTCGCTCCGTTGAGTTTGAGATAACTCTTTGTCATCCAGTCCTCTATCAAAGAGAGGCATGTCTCTAGATTGAGGTGGTGATCCTTTTTATTGCAAATGCGGAAGTACAGTTGCGTGTCGTCTGCGTAAGAGTGATATAGCAGTTTTTGGCTGCTGATGATTTCAAAAAGAGGACGCAGATAGATGTTGAATAACATCGGCGACAGGGGAGAACCCTGAGGGACCCCGCACGATAATGTGCGTTGTTCCGAAGTGAATGGTCCTAGCTTGACTATTTGCGATCGGTTTTCCAAAAAAGAGGAGAACCAAGATAGATCGCTTTCTGCGACTTTGGCTATTTTAGCCAGCCGAGTCAATAACAGCTTGTGATCAACTGTATCAAAGGCTGCGCTTAGGTCCAGCAGAACCAGAAGAGAAGATTCTCCTTCGTCTGCGGCCTCGAGAACGTCATCCCATATCTTGAGCAATGCTGTTTCCGTCCCGTGTCCGGGACGGAATCCTGATTGCAATGGGTCGAGTAAGTTGTGGGTATCTAGATGCTGTTGCAGCTGCTGTACCACTGCTTTCTCCATTACCTTGGAGAGAACATTTAGGCCTGTTATGGGGCGCCAGTTAAGTGGATCCTTAGGATCCAGGGTGGCTTTCTTTAAGATGGGTTGAATGAAGCCCTCCTTCAGCTGGGAGGGCATTTTGCCCTCCCTGAAGGATTGGTTAATAAGCTGCGTGACAGGAGGTGCCAGGATGTCGGCGCATTCCTTCAGCAGTTTGGTGGGGATAATATCATTTGGCGCAGTGCTGTTGCGCAGAGTGCCGATGATATTTTTAGTGGTCTGAATGGAGATGGGTTCCAGCGTGAACTCACCAAACTGTGGTGAATTGCTGCCGGTGCTGTGTAAATGACTACGGGGGGGGGCTGGGAGAGCAATTGTTCTGCTGAATGCTTTGCCGGATTGCCTCAATTTTGTTAATGAAGCAATCCGATAACTCATCGCAAAATTCTTGTGTATCCAAGTTGGGGGCTTCAAGACATCTTGGATTCATGGTCTGAGTGACCAGCTTGAAGAGTTCGCGGGGACGATTTAGGGCACCATTGATAGCCTCAGAAAAATAGTTTTTCTTGGCTTCGAAGATTTGCTTGTAGTATTTCCTGGTTATTGCCTTGTAGATCGAGAGGTTCTCATCTGAAGAGCTTCTTTTCCAGGCTGCTTCTGCCCTTCTACGCTCTTGCTTCAGTAACGCCAGCTGGTTGATATATGAATATATATATATGAGATCTCTCTCGTCCAGATGCCAGTTTATGAAGCGGTGTAGCTAGCTTCTCTTTTGGAGGAGTGAAGCGATCTAGAAACGCTTCATAGAACGAAATAACGCCCCCAGATACTGGAATCTTGTGAGACCTAATGAGATTGCAGAAATTCACTAAACCACTCGAGGTGTCCGTTTATTAAGCAGTGATAAATTATCACTGCTCAGTACACAGACAGCTGGCCCACCTCATGTTAATAAAATAAATAGTCCCCCTACATAATATATATATATACAAAATGTGAGTACACCCCTCACAATTCTTGTAAATATTTTATTATATCTTTTCATGTTACAACACTAAAGAATTGACACTTTGCTACAATGTGAAGTAGTGAGTGTACAGCTTGTATAACAGTGTAAATTTGCTATCCCCTCAAAATAACCCAACAAATAGCCATTAATGTCTAAACTGCTGGCAACAAAAGTGTCCAAATGTCTTCACTGAGCCTAATTAGCCATTTTTCCTCCCCGGTGTCATGTGACTCATTAGCGTTACAAGGTCTCAGGTGTGAATGGGGAACAGGTGTGTTAAATTTGGGTTTATCGCTCTCTCATACTGTTCAATGTTCACATTTTAACAGGACAGGTTCCACCAGGCCCAGACTGGTACAAAAAATAGGCCTGGGCATTTTAGACTAAGCAGCCAACTTTTCCAGGGACCCGGGGGGGGGGGGGGGGTGGCTTCGGTAGACATTCGCATGGCTGGTGTACTGTGCACTGTAATATAAAGGGAACTGCATTGTAAAGGGGCACTGCAATGATTACAGTGCCCTTTACAGTGCAGTCACCTTTTTATTAGTGTCCCAGTCCTATTGTGGCCATATAATGCTAGTACTGTCTGTCTCCTATTGTGCCCACACTGCCCAATGACACTGACCTGCTCTCTTTTTGGTGGTGCGGTACAGCGTGGCTCTCTCTCTGGTGGTGTGGTACAGCGTGGCTCTCTCTGGTGGTGTGGTACAGCGTGGCTCTCTGGTGGTGTGGTACAGCGTGGCTCTCTCTCTGGTGGTGTGGGTACAGTGTGGCTCTCTCTCTGGTGGTGTGGTACAGTGTGTCTCTGTCACGTTCCTGGCGGTAGAGCCTGTTGTGCAGAGGACGGCCTCTCTTACAGCTCTGACTCCGAGCTCCTGATAGAGCAGACAGGAAGCACAGGAGTACAGAGTCGCATGAGTGCCTGGCAGGATCGCTGATGAAGTCGCTGGGCTAGAATCGATGAAGGAATCGCAGGAGGACACTAGGGCAGGAGAAGCCCAGGATCAGCTGTCAGCAGATAGCAGAGACGGCTTCGTGCAGGGGCACCACAAGACTGAGAAGGGCTGGAGAGATAGCAGATGTAGGCAGGCCGGGTCATACACAAGCGGGACCGTCAGAACCAAAGCGGAGGCAGGAGCGAGGTCAAGGTGCAGGCCGGGTCGGTATTGGACTGGCAGCGAGGTAGCAGGAGCGGCAGGCGGAAGCAGGGTCAAACAAGCCGGGTCAGGTGCAGGTAGAAGGCAGGAGCGTCAGAGACAAGCCGGGTAAACAGGAACAGGAATCAGATAATAGGATCAGGTACACTACACGCTGTAGAACGGACAGCACCTGAGTCCGGGAAGTGGTCCAGTTTAAGTAGCCTGTCTGGCGCCAAACGCTCAAGGGGTGCTCACCAACGGCACTCCCGCAGGAACAGGAGTCACTGGCCGTCTTCTACGTCCGCCATTCCTGACAGTCTCTCTCTGGCGGTGTGGTGCAGCGTGACTCTCTCTCCCTCTCTGGTGGTGTGGTACAGTGCAGTGCTGGAACTTTTAGTTTTTTGTTTTTCATGTCTCCTATAATGGCTGCTATAAGCATTCCCCGATGTTTTTCTCTTGTGTAGTGTAGTCAGCTCCCTACTGAGAACAATTGGGCCACCTATCTCTGGGACTACATCTCCCATGATGCTCCACTATTTCTTCCGATTGGCCTGCTGTTTTGGCCAATGGTGAGGGAAGAACAATAGCTTTCTCCTCACATGTGCTGTTGAGTCCCTACAAGAGAAGGGGAGGGGGGCGAGCGGGGGAAATGTCCTGCCAGCATCCTGCAGCTCTCTCCCTTGCCCCACCATGCAGACACCTTGGCTGGAGGAGGAGGAGCAGTCCCTGGGAGCAGAGAGCAGAACTGTTCGTATCGGCTCTGAGGCTGAGCTGTGTGTGTGAGACACACAGCTCAGCCCATGCAGCCGAAAGTTCCGCTGGAGACACAGGCACAGCAGTAGTGGCGAGTGGCGGCCACGGCCTGTGTTACCCATATTCAGGCCATGGTCGGCGCTTACCTCCCGCTGTGCGGCCTGAACAGCAACAGGCTACGGAGCGGGCAGCCCTGGCCAGGCAGGCCCACCGGGCATATGCCTGGTCTGTCCTATGGCCAGTCCTGGCCTGGGTTCCACTCAGAACAGGCCTCGCCATGGTCGACCAAAGGAGTTGAGTGCACGTGCTCAGCATCATATCCTGAGGTTGTCTTTGAGAAATAGACGTATGAGTGCTACTGGCATTGCTGCAGAGGTTGAAGTTGTGTGGGATCAGCCTGTCAGTGCTATATGTTGCACACTGCATCAAATTGGTCTGCATGGCTATCCCAGAAGGAAGCCTCTTCTAAAGATGATGCACAAGAAAGCAAGCAAACAGTTTGCTGAAGACAAGCAGACTAAGGAACCGTTTCCTGTGGTCTGATGAGACCAAGACAAAAAATGTTGGTTAGATGGTGTCAAGTGTGTCTTGCCTACAGTCAAGCATGGTGGTGGGAGTGTCATGGTCTGGGGCTGCATGAGTGCTTCCGGCACTGGGGGGCTACAGTTCATTGAGAGAACCATGAATGCCAACATGTGCTGTGACATAATGAAGCAGAGCATTATCCCCTCCCTTCGACTGGGCCGCATGATAACGACCCCAAACACACCACCAAATTGACCACTGCCTTGCTAAAGAAGCTGAGGGTTGGGGTGATAGACTGGCCAAGCATGTCTACAGACCTAAACCCTATTGAGCATCTGTGGGGCATCCTCAAACGGAAGGTGGAGGAGTGAAAGGTCTCTAACATTTACCAGCTCCGTGATGTCGTCATGGTGGAGTGGAAGAGGACTCCAGTGACCTCCTGTGAAGCTCTGGTGAACTACATGCCCAAGAGGGTTAAAACAGTGCTTAATAATAATGGTGGCCACACAAAATATTGACACTTTGTGCCCAATTTAGACATTTTCACTTAGGGGTGTATTTACTTTTGTTGCCAGCAGTCTAGACATTAATGGCTGTGTGTTAAAAAAATGTTAGGGGTGTACTCACCTTTGTGAGATACTGTGTGTGTGCGTGTAAATAAATATATATATATATATATATATATATATATACACATAAATATGACAGGGGGACATAGTTACTGTCTTGGGGGGTCTGATCAAGGATGAAGGAAGTCAATAATCTAGCTCCTTCCTCCCTTCCTCCTTAGTTCCCCCGGGATTCTCTTGTCACTCCCTGATTCTCCACCTCTTAGCTGGTGAATAAGGGAGTGAGAATTGTGACACAGATCGCCAGTGAAGTGCTAAGATCGCAGCTTTATAAACTGGGCGTTGTCAGACAATGTGTCAGACAATGACGGATTCTCAGTGTGCTGAGATAAATGTTCTCCCCCGATCATCTCTGTTTCATAAACTCCTCGGGATCACTGCTGTTCAGTTTTATAAGCAGGCACCATAGTCTTTTGAGTAAAATGCCATGTTAGTTTTTGTCATATTTTAGTTGTATTTCAGTCTACTAAAATAGTCTTAATTTAGTAGACTAAAATATTTTCGTTGAATTTAACACTGACTTCCAGTAATTGAAATGCACATTATTACTAAGACACTTTTTGTTCATGCAGAAAATTAAGTAAACTGAGTAATTAAATATTTTTAATCAATAAAACAAAATAATTGTTCAGTAAAAATTAGAAGCTAATACATAGAAATGAAAACACCACACATATTATGTTATAGAACCCTAGCATCCATATACGCTCAGTAAAATATTCTCTTGCGGAAAAGTGATTACTTTGACTATTGGCTTTCCCTGCCATTGTTTACATACATCACTGACCTCTGTGAATTGACTTTAGAATTACTATGCAGAGAGACAATTTATTGTTGTAGAGTCTAAATGTGCACCATGAAAGAGGACCCCCTTACTCGCCCCCCCCCCCCCACACACACACACACGCATATACACACACTCCTTACTAGTCCTTAGATCATTTAGAGGGTAATGTTTTTTTTCTCAACAAAAGTGGAGTTATGCCGCGTACACATGATCTGGCCTTTGCCCGGTCAAATCTCATCGGAATTCCAAGGGAATTCCATCAGAGAAAAATAGAACATGTTCTAAATCTATATCTAAACTCCTAATGGAATTCATCGGAATTTCTGATGAAAAAACTCAGATGGGGCTACGGACAATTGGAATATCCAATGGAAAAAGTCTGTCTGACTTTTTCCATCAGAAATTCCAATCGTGTGTACAAGGCATTACTCTTTAAATCTGACATTTTCCACTGTTCTACGGATGTTTACAACTCTCATATTTGCCTTTGAAATTGATTTTTGAAGTGAGAAATCCCAGGATTGACGTATGTTTAAAAGCTTGAAAAACTCAAAGCCAAGCCCTTAAATGCTATAATAACACATTAGTTTAACCGTCCAGATTAAAAAAGCAGTGCTCAGTGGAGTCACATCAGCCATGTGTAAATCAGCTTTGCAAAAATACACTAGACTTTCTATTGCACCTTAACGTGGAGCAAAGGCCCTAAGGGAATACTCATTTAAATCCAGAGGAATGGAAATTGTCCTTCAGGGTGAATGGGTACATCAGGTGCACATAGAATCACAATCCCGTAAAAACAGTCCACAAAGATAATCTACAACAGAGGCCAACTCTTCCAATATTTAAACTAATAACAGTGCAACGTGAGACTCGAGTATGTCCTTGGACCTGTTTGTCTGCATCTTTTATCATACCGTTTTTTTGTCCTATTTTTCTGTAGGCTCTCGAACATTACTGTTAATGATAAACATTTTGGGATTAAGCCAATAGAGTTTATTGCAAAATGCAGTCCTTCCAGCAAATTCCTATTACAGAGAATAGCACCAATTACTGGCCTTTTAAATGACAGAGTGTATGTGGTCTGGCTTGTTTCACACGTTGGTAGTTTTCTACTAGCATATGAAAGCAGTGGTGGAATAGGAGTTTGTGAGTTTTCATACTATATGTGCTATTACATGCATCAGCATAGGTCTACATCAGTTTACAGTACACAAATTTACATGCATTTGCTGCAGTTAAAAGGAACGTTTATCGTAATTTCAATAGTCTTAAAAAAAAAAAAAAACATATTTTGTGTGAGTGATTTTTGCAGTGTTAAAGTGCAAAATGGGGGGGGGGGGCAAAATGCACCTACGCCTGAGTTGGCAAAAATCCTTGCACCGGCCCTGACTGCATCCCTATCCATCCATCTGCCACGGGGGGGGGGGGGGGGGTCATTGCCATCTTCCTGTCTGTCTCCAATCCCAAGTATTGAGAACCAGCCGCCACTGGTGGTTCGGTATCTTGAATAAATCCATATTTTTACAACCAAAACCGTAAGGAGTAGAGTATCAGCTATTGATTCTCAAATATTCAAGTATAAAGAGTTACATCACTGAACTTGTAGAAAAGGTTTAATTTGTCTACCATTAGAAAAAGATTTTTACTCTCAAGTAAAAAGCTAGTGCAAATGTAGGGAAGAAGAAAAAAGAGGGAGGAAGAAGATAGGATAGGAACGGGAAGGGAACTCTAGGGGACTAGCTCCTGGACTACTTATTAATGCTAGCTAACAAAAGCTATAAGGTGCTTAAATATGATACACTTTACATATACAGTGGGTACCCATTCCAATATAAATGTTATTCAATAATATGCTTTAATTTCAGGACTCTGTCTCCTAGGCCTTAGTACCTCTGGATTCCCCATTTTTCAAGGGGGCACTCTTGATGCTCCTTTGATATACTTGCTCTTATATAGCCTGCACAGACGACCGGGATATAAAGTCCCCCGGGAAACTTGACGGGAAACCCGAGAACCTGCTCGCTAAATTTCCCCCGTGTGCACACGGCCGGGTTTCCCTTCTTGAAAAACTGCGGGGAGAGCTTTGGCCGGGAATCCCGGCCTTGTGTATGCTCCCTTGCAGTGTTTCCCCATAGGAAAACTGCCTGGTTTAAAACCGCCGGGAATTCCAGCGGGAAAGTAGAGAGCAGGTTCTCTATTTTCCTGGCCAAAAGCTCTCCCCGCAGTTTTCCTGGCAAGAAAACCGGTCGTGTGTACAGGGATTAAGGCAGTGTTTTCATTTTTATTCTACATGGAATGTGTACATATACACTACTAAAGTGATTGTCTAAGATTGATCATACTCATGTACTTTATATGTATGAACTGTTATTGACCTTTATGTTTACATTATAGAGAATTGATATCTTCTCTACCCTGATGAAGGAGGTGAAATATACTCTGAAACGCGTTGGCTGAAGGATATCTCTTTTGCACTGCAAATCATGTCACAGTTGGTGTAACTTTTGTTGCTTATAGTCATGTACATTTCATGTCACTGTTTTTAATGAATTTGTTATGAATACAATTATTATTTTACTGTTATTATTGTGATACAAGTCAAGTCCCTATAAAGTCCAACACAAGAGGAATTTTGTTCTCTGTCTTAAGTATTAGGGTGTGGCAACATAGGAAGTCAATTACCGATACCTCTCATCACTAACAATAGCTGTGTACCAACTTACAAGAGTTGTAAAGATCTTTCAAAATCTCTAGGGAGATGGTATTCTATTTATGGGCACCATACTTGTTCAAATGTGTAAATGTGTGTGTCCTGTCATTTAGTTTGGCTTCCATTTTTTTATTAAATAGGTACCACAACATCTTTTGTTTAACTTATGCTATTGTTGGGATAGAAGATCACCAAGCCCTGTTTTGTTACAGTAAAGAGGAATGTCAGAAGGTACTGTTGAGCCCTGTACACACGATCGGTCCATCCGATGAGAATGGTCCGAAGGACCGTTTTCATCGTTTCACTGATGAAGCTGACTGATGGACTGATTTGCCTACACACCATAGGTTCATGAACCGATCATGTCAAAATGCTGTGACGTAAAATACAACGACGTGATGAAAAAAACAAAGTTGAATGCTTCCAAGCATGCGTCGACTTGATTCTGAGCATGCGTGGATTTTTAACCGATGCTTGTGCGTACTAACGATCGGTTTTGACCTATCGGTTAGCCGTCCATCGGTTCGATTTTAAAGCAAGCCAACTTCAGTCCATTTTCATTGGTTTGAACCGATCGTGTGTACGCGGCTTTAGTTTTTGGTACAGGAAGGGAATTTTAGGTTTAGCGATGCTTCTTTTGGTAATTTACGAATGCCCTTTCCTAATCAAGTACATACTGATTGGTAGATATTGGTCCAAAACCTTTTCATCCTAGGGAATTCCATTCAAATAATGAAAAAATTCTAGCAGTTGGCATCCACTACAAGAGGTTGTAAACCTAAACTTCACCAGATGTTGAGGGATAATATACCACCTCATTAGGAATTTGTAGTTAGATTAAATTGCTTTTTTTAGTTTTTCATAGAGTAAGGAAGGGTTATAACCTCTGTCAATTTTTTTTTTGCTGACTGTGTCCCCATGAGGGATGGGTTGCCTCTCTAATTGTACTGGTAACCACGATCACTGACACAGGGAAAGGAAATACAAAATTTTACAGTTGTCTCCAGAACAAGAAGTAGGTTCAAATCTTTCAATGGGAACATCAATTCTTTGGAAAACTGTCTTAAACACCAGTAGAATTCTGTTACATTTTTTTTAAGAAAGTTTGTTTTATTTTCTAATAATCATTTATTTTTGATCACAGTGATAAGAGAACTCAAACGAACAGGATAGAAATTTTTTCTCAAACAAACAAATTTCTAACAGTGCATGTGGTTTTGATTTAGGAAAGTCCATTAATTCCAAAATTGAATGTTAAAAATAAAAAACATTTTTAAATATTTTTGAATGACATTTGCCAAGTCATGGAATGTACTGAGCATTTTCAAGTAAATGTTTATAAAACTTTTCAAAAAAATGTACTAATGTATGTCTTAAGAGTGAAATTCCCCCCACTTTGGGAGATTTCCTCTAATGTCCTGTTGTGTCGCTGGGACAGAAATTGAAGAGGAATTTCCCTTATGGTACACAAACATCACAAAATAAACTGACAGGTATATTAACCTTTCCCTACTCTATACAAAACGATAACAAATAAATTGGCATTATATACACTGGGCCAGATTCACAGAGCCCTTACTCCTGTCTATCTCGCGTTAGACTGGAGTACTTTCAAATTTTTTCACTACTCTGAAACCTCAAACCATGAAAATACGGCTCCGGGCTTCAATCCGACTGGCTTACGTGTTCGTACGCCTTCGGATCTACGCTGCAATAAATTTGCGGCCGCTGGGTGGAGTTCCTGTCGTTTTCCGCGTCGGGGTATGCAAATGAGCTTTTGCCGACGATCCACGAAGTTACGAACGTCATTTGCAATCTCTTACGGCATCTTTAGTCATCTTTTTGCTGCGTAAAGTTATACCAGCTTTTTGCTGGTCTAATATTAGACAGCCCATGTTAAGTATGGCCGTCGTTCCCGCGTCGAATTTTAACGTTTTCCGACATCTTTTTTTATTTTTTACGTAAGTCGTCCGGGAATAGGAATGTCCATAAACGACGCTACTCAAACAACGAATGACGTATCGACGTTATTTCACGCAATGCACGGCGGAAAATTTCTGAACGGAGCATGCGCAGTTCGATCGCCACGGGGACGCGCCTAATTTAAATGCTTCACGCCCCCTAATCGCGTATTTCGATTACGCGGCGAGAAATACACTACGCCGCCGTACCGTAAGGGACAAAATCTACCAGAATTCGGCGTAGAGCCTGGTAAAATACGGCGGCGTAGTGTATCTCTGATACTCTGTGCCAATGTAATTGTATCTGAATCTGGCCCACTGAGTTTTTTTATGTGAATTTTACAAACTTGTCTTCTTTATTTTTCTTCTTTATACCTAGGAATTTGTTGATCAGTTAGTATAGTTTATCTAGATTAGCTGTTAGATTGACTCTGCTTAACTGCTTTATATAAAGTATTTTAAAATAAGGGACACCCAGCAGAAGGAATTGTTCTTAACCACTTCAGCCCCGCACCATTTGGGTGGTCAAAGACCAGGCCACTTTTTGCGACTCGGCACTGCGTCGATTTAACTGACAATTGCGCGGTCGTGCGACGTGGCTCCCAAACAAAACTGACGTCCTTTTTTTCCCACAAATAGAGCTTTCTTTTGGTGGTATTTGATCACCTCTGCGGTTATAATTTTTTGCGCTATAAACAAAAATATAGTGACAATTGTGAAAAAAATTCAATATTTTTTTCTTTTTGCTATAATAAATATCCCCCAAAAATATATAAAAAAACATTATTTTTCCTCATTTAAGGCCGATACGTATTCTTCTACATATATTTGGTAAAAAAATCGCAATAAGCGTTTATTGATTGGTTTGCGCAAAAGTTATAGCGTTTACTAGTAATGGCGGCGATCAGTGATTTTTTTGTGACTGCGACATTATGGCGGACACATCGGACACTTTTGACAAATTTTTGGGATCATTGTCATTTTCACAGAGATCAGTGCTATAAAAATGCACTGGTTATTGTGAAAATTACACTGGCAGTGAAGGGGTTAACCACTAGGTGGTGCCGTAGGGGTTAAGTGTTCCCTGCCTTGTATTTCTAACTGTAGGGGGGAAGGGCTCTCTGTCACATGACACTGATCTCCGCTCCGAGTACAAGGAGCTGAGATCAGTGTCATTCTTACTAGGCAGAGCAAGGAGATGCTTGTTTACACAAGCATCTCCCTGCTCTATACCTCCGTGAGACAATCGCGGGACCCGCGGTCCAACTCACAGGAAAGGCGGCAGGGTCACGAGCGTGCCGTTGGTGGCACGCTCACGACCACATGGCAGGCATTTAAAGGGCCATGTACAGGTATGTGATAATGCTTGTCCGTGCCATTCTGCCGACATATATTTACCGTGGGCGATCCTTAAGCGGGGAATGAATCCACTGACTCATAGGGTGTATTCATAAAAAAACTATCAGAGCTATTCATTCCACGAAATTGCAAGTACATTTGTTTTGTATGGGGGCAAAAGCTAATGTGTTAGGCTATCTCTCCTGGTCAACTGTTATTCTTCATACAGAATATAGTGAATCAGGAAAATACTGCAATATGGCCACTAGATGGAGCTAATGATCATAAGAAAATAATACTTATTTGCTGTGATCATCTGTATCATCTGTTGACCTTAACTTGGTATTTTACTGATTCACTCTATTATGTATGAAGAATAACAATCACCCTGGAGAAAATTTGCCTAATAACATTTGCCCATTTGTCCAGAATGTATGCATATAAAGTGAAGGACGTTTGGGTCCAAATATATTTTACAGTGGGGATCGAAAGTTTGGGCACCCCAGGTAAAAATTTGTATTAATGTGCATAACGAAGCCAAGGAAATATGGAAAAATCTCCAGAAGGCATCAAATTACAGATTAGACATTCTTATAATATGTCAAAAAAAGTTAGATTTTATTTCCATCATTTACACTTTCAAAATTACAGAAAACAAAAAAATGGCGTCTGCAAAAGTTTGAGCACCCTGCAGAATTTATAGCATGCACTGCCCCCTTTGCAAACCTGAGACCTGCCAGTGTCATGGATTGTTCTCAATCATCGTCTGGGAAGACCAGGTGATGTCAATCTCAAAGGTTTTAAATGCCCAGACTCATCTGACCTTGCCCCAACAATCAGCACCATGGGTTCTTCTAAGCAGTTGTCTAGAAAACTGAAACTGAAAATAGTTGACGCTCACAAAGCTGGAGAAGACTATAAGAAGACAGCAAAGCGTTTTCAGATGTCAATATCCTCTGTTCCGAATGTAATTAAGAAATGGCAGTCATCAGGAACAGTGGAAGTTAAAGGAAGATCTGAAAGACCAAGAAAAATATCAGACAGAACAGCTTGCAGGATTGTGAGAAAAGCAATTCAAAACCCACGTTTGACTGCACGATCCCTCCAGAAAGATCTAGCAGACACTGGAGTTGTGGTACACTATTCCACTAGAAAGCGATTCTTGTACAAATATGGTCTTCATGGAAGAGTCATCAGAAGAAAACTTCTTCTACGTCCTAACCACAAAAATCAGCGTTTGAATTTTGCAAATGAACATATAGACAAGCCTGATGCATTTTGGAAACAAGTTCTGTGGACCGATGAGGTTAAAATATAACTTTTTGGCCGGAATGAGCAAAGGCACGTTTGGAGAAGAAAGGACACAGAATTTAATGAAAAGAACCTCTGTCCAACTGTAAAGCATGGGGGTGGATCAATCATGCTTTGGGGTTGTATTGCAGCCAGTGGCACATGGAACATTTCACAAATAGAAGGAAAAATGGATTAAATAAAATTTCAGCAAATTTTGGATGGTAACTTGATGCCATCTGTGAAAAAGATGAAGTTAAAGAGAGAATGGCTTCTACAAATAGAGAATGATCCTAAACACACCTCAAAATCCACGAGGGATTACATCAAGAGGCGTAAACTGGAGGTTTTGCCATGGCCTTTACCATCTTCTGACCTCAACATAATTGAAAATCTATGGATAGACCTTAAAAGAGCAGTGCGTGACAGACAGCCCAGAAATCTCAAATAACTGTAAGGCCGCGTACACGCGACCGAGAAACTCGTCTGGCGAAACACATTGTTTTCCTCGTCGAGTTCCTTGTTCGGCAGTCAAAAAACTCGTCGAGCCAAATTTTCCCATTGCCCATCGAGGAAATAGAGAACATGCTCTCTTTTTGGCTCGACGAGTTCCTCTGCGAAAAGTGTACGCATGACCGGTTTCCTCGGCAGAATACGTCTCCCATTGAGTTTCTTGCTAAATTCTGCCGAGGAAACCGGTCGTGTGTACGCGGCCGAAGACTTTTGTAAGGAAGAATGGGCAAAAATACCTCAAACAAGAATTGAAAGACTCTTGGCTGGCTACAAAAAGTGTTTACAAGCTGTGATACTTGCCAAAGGGGGCAGTACAAGATATTTACTCTGCAGGGTGCCCAAACTTTTGCAGATGCCATTTTTTTGTTTTCTGTAATTTTGAAAGTGTAAATGATGGAAATAAAATCTAACTTTTTTTGACATATTATAAGAATGTCTAATCTGTAATATGATGCCCTTTGGAGATTCTTCCATCTTTCCTTGGCTTCGTTATGCACATTAATACAAATTTTTACCTGGGGTTTCGATCAAACTTTCGATCCCCACTTGCAGCTTGAGTATGTGGATCCCCCTTGCAGCTTGAGCTTCTGTACAAAAGTACTCATTGCTCAGACAGTATAGTAACATAAAGGCATACAATGATAGTTGCCTTGCTGGATCATGAAACAATGCCCTGTCCTGGATTCTACTAAATGCAATTAGCTGGCTACTCTCTTGGGGAATAATTGGTCAGGTAGTTAAAAAAAAATCCCAACTGCCATCCCTCTCAAGATGGTAGCACCAATATTTGCCTTCACCCCACTCACCCTCCTTCTTCTTGCCCTCTCCATAGGTAAATACTTACAACAGATCTGACTGTTAATCACACCTGATTTTTTAGAAAAAAATAAAACACATAGGTTCTCATATCCTGTGTTTTCAGTTACTTAAGAGCAAGGCAATTAATGTGTCTGTGCACTGAAGGTAATTTTTTGCTAATCCTGTTACTAGTAGAACTAGCCATACAACTTCAAGAACAATCTGAAAAGGCCCACAGGACATATTGTGGCAAGGGCAACAAGGACCCTTGCTGCAATTTAACAAGGAAGATTGCAAGCTTGGATGTGCTAGAAAGTTCATGTGGTCAAAGTGTCAGATTTTGAAGAGGTGGAATGAGGATGGAATTCCTAGGCCAATGATTTCAGGTGTAATTGTTAGTACAACGGCTCCAACTAGAGCTGTCAGGTTTTTTTTCTGTTCAACTCGCTGGTGTGTACTAGGCTTAACTTCACTCAGAAAAATAACACAATCACAAGCACCTTACCGTAGCAAGACAGGCAATATCAAAATTCTAAGACAGTGAAGAATATTGAAGGTTTCAAGGAAACCAACATGTTTCAGGGATACTATGCTATGATTCAGGCTACTATTCTAATTTCAAGAAGCCTTCAGCATGTGGAACTACAGTATGCACATAACACATGATGAGATATGTGTCATTATAATTAACAGCACTGTTCACAGTTTGTTTTTAAATACATCTGCCCTGGAGATGATTGGAACTGCATGAGAAACACACTTGAAACCCATGAATAATGCATAATAATAAAAAACAAAAAAGGGCAGCATTACCCACCTCTAACATTGTGGGTTGAGCGATTAGTGAGCAGATTGTATAGTTTATAGACATGTGCATTCATTTTCATCCAAATTTCAAGTATTTTGGTTATCGTTTTAACAAACGAAAACGAATGCGCAGAATCTGAAATCCGAAAGTTCCGACATAAAAAAATGCTTTATTTTCGTTTTAGATAGGAGATTCGACATGATGCTGACAATAGCGATCGAATCTGCGGTCAAATGTGCCTAACCTTAACTCTATTAGTCCAAGATTATTCTACATAGAGGGGAAAGATTCGACATAGAGAGAAAAGATTCGACATTATAGAGACAGTGTTGGGGTAGACCATTCTACATGAACGACGAAGATTCGACAAAGCAACGAAAAACATACAAGCATCTAATCTGTCATTGAAGGCTTATGGTGTCTGTCGAAAGTTCTAAGAAGAATCGACAAGCAGCTAAACTGTATGACGCCGCAATCGTACATTTCCGGTCAAATGCTCAGCCCATAGGCTATAGAAGAATTCGAATGTTGGTTGACTAGTAATAATAATTTATAAATATAATTATTACTAGTGGCATACAACATTAGAATTCTTCTATAGCTTGTAGGCGGAACATTCGACCGGAAATGTATGATTGCGGCATCATACAGTTTAGCTCCTCCGTCTAATCTCCTTAGAACATTCGACAGACACCATTATCCTACAATGATGCCGCGTACACATGATCACTTTTCGGCATGAAAAAAAAAACGTTGTTTTTCAGCATGTAGAAAAAATGAAGTTTTTCCAACTTCATCATTAACCACTTAACCTCCCTGGCGGTATTCCCGAGCGTGACTCGGGGTTAACATTCAGTGCCAGAAGCGGTAACCCCGAGTCACGCTCGGGGTGCATTTTTTTTTCCCCCAAAAATTCCTGGCGATCCGGCGGGGGTTTCCCGCTGGATCGCCGGTCAGACTAGCCTCCCTGGCGGTCTTCACGTGTGTGGCACGGGGTGAGATTTTTAAGCTAATATCGGTAACCCCGTGCCACACACGCGCTTACCTCGCTGGATGCAGAAAAAGTTTACTTACCTTTTCTCTGCGATCCAGCGATGAATCCCCGCAGTACACGGCGGGCGGATGTCCGCCTGATGCTGTGTGTTCCGCCGATTCCCTTCCCTGCGAGCGTCGCGACGTAGGGGGGGGAACGGCGCCAAATTTAAAAAAGTAAACAAACACTATACATACAGTACACTGTAATCTTATAGATTACAGTACTGTATGTAAAAAATACACACCCCCCATGTCCCTAGTGGTCTGCCCTGTACACTACATGTCATTTTGTATAATAAAAACTTTTCTTTCTCCCTGCAAACTGTAGATTGCCCATAGCAACCAAAAGTGTCCCTTTATGGCAAAAATTGTTTTAGAGCAGCTAAAAAACAGCGATAATAAATCAGAATCACTTGCAGAATTTAGCGATAGCGATTTATGGGGAAATTCGTCATAAAAAAAAAAAAAAAATGACAGCAAAAATTCTGCAACTGAGCAAATTTCAGTGATTTTGATTTGATTACATTATTGAATAATTTTTACTATAATTATATTATCATTTGTGATCATTTTTTATAATTATTTATTATATTATAATTTTTAATTAAAAAAAAAAAAAAAAATCATACCCGGGATGCCTATTAGACTCTTGTTTGAATAGATTTAAGTGAGTTATTCCTAAGAATTACAAGCCTACAGTATAAAACGCCAAATTCCCTTGCAAATAATGGTACCGCTTTTAGCACCTAAAATCTTAAAGAATCATACCGCCAGGGAGGTTAAGACCCGGACCAAAATGCAGGTAAATGACCAGGCCCCTTTTTGTGATTCGGCACTGCGTCGCTTTAACTGACAATTGTGCAAAATTTGCATCCTTTCTTCCCACAAATAGAGCTTTCTTTTGGTGGTATTTGATCGCCTCTGCGATTTTTATTTTTTGCGCTATATACAAAAATTGAGCGACATTTTTGAAAAAAAATCTATATTTTTTACTTTTTGTTATAAGAAAAATCAAATAAACAAAATTTTAGTCAAACATTTAGGCCAAAATGTATTTAGCCACATGTCTTTAGTAAAAAAAATCGCAATAAAAAAAAAAATAGCTACCTAGCGGGAACAGCGACACTAATACAGCGATCAGAAAAATGATCGCTTAGTGACGCTGGCAATAGGGAGTGAAAGGGTTAACTAGGGCAGTGATCAAGGGGTTAAAACTTTATTAGGGGGGATTACGGGGGCTACCCTGAACCTAACACTTACTGGCTGTCACACTGACACTAAATACAGTAATCACACATGTATGATTACTGCATTCAGTGACCCTGTGACAGGGGGAGGGGGGGTGATCGCAAGGGGTTAATGTGCCTATGTGTAGTGTGTGTCAGTGTAGTGTTGTGCAGACTTACTGTGCGATGTGATCTCTCCTCAGCGGCGGTTGAAAAAAACGCTGAGAGGAGAGATCACATCACTTCCCCCTTCCTGTGTTTACACAGGAGGAGGAAGTGCAGAGCAGGGGAGCGTGCGCATTGGCTGGGAGCAATCCGAAGGGGGCGGACAAAAACTAATAGCCGTCCCCTCGTCCCGGATCGCTCGTACAGCCACGGGGACCGCCGCATGTACCGGGGGGGGTCCCGATCGGACCCCCGACCCACGTCAAGGCAGCAACGTATATATACGTTGATGTGCCTGCCTGTGCCATTCTGCCGACGTAAATGTACATGTGGCGGTCCATAGGGGTTAAAAACGATGTTGCCCACACACATTTAAAAAAAAATGATGAGCAAAGCGCGGTGACGTACAACACGTACGACGGCACTCTAAAGGGGAAGTTCCATTCAAACTCCCATCTCATAACTTGCTTCTGAGCATGCGCGGGTTTAAAACTTAATTTTTAACGTCGTTTTAGCCCACACACGACCATTTTTTACAACCTGAAAAACTACATTTTTAAAAACGACGTTAAAAAATGCAGCATGCTCAAAAAAAATTTTGGTCGTTTTTCAGAAGATGAAAAACAATGTGAGGCCCACACGCGATTATTTTAAATGGCGTTTTAAAAAAACGTCTTTTTTTTTATGCCGAAAAATGATCGTGTTTACGTGGCATGACAGATTTGACCTTAATTAATTCGGATTTTTGGACAAATGCATTTTTTAATGAAACTAAATAAATAAAAACTAATTTCGGGAGTAACTAAATACATTTAAATACATTTATTTATGCAGTTTACATATTTTGTAAAAGTCTACCGTGTGTTGTTAAAAGGAAAGTATTTTGTCAGTTTTATTTTACATTTTGCATCAACTGTATAAATGTGTAAGGTGGAGCTATTGCCAAAGCAAGTCAAACTGCACTACAGCCTCTACGGTGACCTAAACGTGTGCCAATATGTCACTCAAAGCAGTGTTTCTTTTGTTGAATTGTATTTTCTTTTCTCCTAAAGGTTTTGGCTAAAGAAACTTTTTGACACCTGCTTTCTCTGGGTTTGCTTGTGCTCAGACTTTCACTAGAAACTATGCCACAATGAAATCCTGCATGAAGTTTTTGTGTGAAAGGCCCCATTTAATGATGCAGTATGTCAGTTGGTGAATATTCATTGATAGTAATGAGGTGTGTGGGTTTCCATGAGTGACCACTGACTTGCAAAGTAATGCTGGGTTTGTCCTTTGTCTTCCTAATCTCCATTGTTGTCAAATATTAAAACACTCTAAACAACTGCTAATGAGCTAAGTGCAAGAGCAAAAGAGAAGAACTAGAGAGCAGAAACTCCTTATAGCAGGTATACTATAGCAGAAATTACAACAGCATGACAAAAAGTTCTTAAAGAAAAACTTAAGGCAAAACTTTTTCATTTAGTAAATGAGCATTATAACCCCTGTACATTTTTTGCCATCTATGTCACCAAGTGAGGGTTGGTTGTCTTTTACTTCCTGTCCCTTAGCCAACACAGAAAGCTAGAGGATATTTCTCCAAAGTAAGGGAAACCCTAGTCACCAGGGTCACCAGATCTAGTGTTTCCATTGAACAATGTTCCCTCAATTTTACTCTAATGCCGCATACACACGATCGGTTTGTCTGATGAAAACGATTTGATGAACCGTTTTCATCAGACTAAACCTATCGTGTGTGGGCCCCATCGGTTATTTATCCATTAGTTAAAAAAATAGGAACTTGTTTTAAAATTATCTGATGGATAAAAAACCTATAGAAAAAAATGATAGTCTGTAGGCACGTCCATCGGTTAAAAATCCACGCATGCTCAGAATCAAGTCGATGCATGCTTGGAAGCATTGAAATTAGTTTTTTTAGCACGTCTTTGTGTTTTAGGTCACCGCGTTCTGACACAACCGGTTTTTTAACTGATGGTGTGTAGGCATGACTGATCATCAGTCAGCTTCATCGGATAACTGATGGAAAAATACATCAGACCGATCTTGTGTACAGGGCATAAGTGAGCATTATAACCCCTGTAAATTTTTTGCCATCTGTATCACCAAATGAAGTTTGGTTTTCTTTTACTTCCTGTCCCTTAGCCAACACAGAAAGCTAGAGGATATTTCTCCAAAGTAAGGGAAACCCTAGTCATCAGGGTTACCAGATCTAGTGTTCCCATTCAACAATGTTCCCTCAATTCTTGTTCTGGTGACAACCCACCATTTTTATTTTTATTTAATTTTTACTCTGAGATGTTCTCCTTCTTCCTAATCCCCAATCAAGCCTTGATGAAGGGGGTGTTTTTGGACTCCCACCCAAATCGCATTGGATACATTTTGATTTGTTAGGCTGACATTTTCTGGAATAAGGTTATATCCGGATCCCTTAGCAGTTGGATTGCACTTCAATGTTAATGTTTGTTAGATTCAAAGTAAAGTCATTCTGGATTTACATTACGAAAGCCCAACTCCAGGGGATTAAAAATTAAAATATATAAAATGTTGGGTCCTTTCTCCCAACCCCACCCCTTCATGCCCATCACCCTCCGCCCAAAGGTTGAAGAATATATTGATTTTTGGTAAAGGGGATGATCCAACACTGAGTGAAATTAACAAATTTTACAGTTCAACATGTCAGGTCTGGTATTGAAGACCAGTCCTAAGGAGCCAATCATCTTGCTGGTCTCCACCTGGTCATGCAGCTGTAATTTTCTTTAGTTCTGACCATAATAAAGAAATATGATATATATAAAACCACAAAACAAATTAATTAAAACACTGTTTCTTGGTAATTCAAATATTCATGGTATTTCAGGAAAGGGATTTCCAGCCATGCCGAATTTACATGTCAAATATATAGAAAGAAAGTTAATCATATGAACTGCTAAATTGTGATTTTTTTTCTTTTTTAGGGAGTAATAAGTCCACTGTAATCATTTTATTGTGATAGGATGACAACAAAACAAGCATAAAAAACATGTGTTCACCCCGGCTTGTTATTACTTGTTCTTTCCAGTCTATTATAGTGATTCACTCTCTGATTTCCATTGGGTGTCAAATGTATCTGTTGGCAGACATTACTTGCGGTGCTATTCCAAGGTTCTACACCATTACTATTCTAACATGAATCATTGAATTTATCATGTCTGCATGGACTCCAACATTCTTTGGCTGCAAAATTAACACAAAGAACTGTAATGACTCCAGACATTTTATAAAGATGCATATGACCTTTAGAACATTATACCATATCATGTTATTCTTATAGAGATACTAAACAACAATAAGTCTAACATATACAGACTTGTTTTTCTTTATTTCTTTGACTATGACTGAGCAAATTGTTTTGGGTGAGAAATCAAACATTGGACAAAAGTATGTAGGTTTGGATATATTAAAGGGGTTGTAAAGGTACAATTTTTTCCCTAAATAGCTTCCTTTACCTCAGTGCAGTCCTCCTTCACTTACCTCATTCTTCGATTTTACTTTTAAATGTCCTTATTTCCTCTGAGAAATCCTCACTTCCTGTTCTTCTGCCTGTAACTCCACACAGTAATGCAAGGCTTTCTCCCTGGTGTGGAGTGACGTGTATGCCCCCTCCTTTGGACTACGGGAGAGTCAGGATGCTCTCTACATTGCAGATATATAAAGGTGCTGTGTGTTAGTGGGCGTCCTGACTCTCCTGTAGTGCAAGGGAGGGGGCGAGCATGACACTCCACACCAGGGAGAAAGCCTTGCATTACTGTGTGGAGTTACAGATAGAAGAACAGGAAGTGAGGATTTCTCAGAAGAAATAAGGACATTTAAAAGCAAAATCGAAGGATGAGGTAAGTGAAGGAGGACTGCACTAAGGTAAAGGAAGCTATTTAGGGAAAACAATTGTACCTTTACAGCCTCTTTAATGAATTCTCAAAACATAAGCCCCCAAGATATTGCCACACCATGATAATGGTAAAATTGGCGCCATAACCAGCTGTAAATTTAAAAATGTAGGTTTTATTTTTAGCCGTGAGCTGAATTTATAAACATATAAAATAAAGTTAAAAAAAAATACATTTGACTTTTTAATTCAGTGTCCTTGTGTGATTTATAACTCTAATTCTTTTTCAATACCTGACCACATTCTACCAGTTCAAGCATCACTTGTAAATGTGACTAAGGATTGGAAGACTTTTAAACTATATTTCAATAATTTAAATCCCTAGAACACAGTGTAATTGGAATGGGATAGTAATAGCAGATAAACTGTAGAATAACACAATGAAACAGAAATTCTAGCTGAATGATCGATTCATAACGCTACTTTAATAATTTTATGAGAACTTGTGTTACACCCCTGCATGTCAGCAATGGATAAATGTTGAACTTCCAGTGACCAACATGAGAGAGTGAGAGCGATAACAACAAAATTAACACGCCTGCTCCCCATTTACACCTGAGACCTTGTAACACTAACAAGTCACATGACACTGGGGAGGGAAAAAGGCTAATCAGGGCCCAATTTGGACATTTTCACTTAGAGGTGTGCTCACTTTTGTTGCCAGCGGCAAGTTATTTTGAGGGGACAGCACATTTACACTGTTATACAAGCTTTGCACTCATTACTTTACATTGTAGCAAAGTGTCATTTCTTCAGTGTTGTCACATGAAAAGATATAATAAAATATTTACAAAAATGTGAGGGGTATACTCACTTTTGTAAGATACTGTATACGTTTGTGCCTATAGAGAGTGGGTACTTGGGTACTTAGTAATCGCAGGTTGGATATTAGAGCTCTAAAGAATCAGATGATTCCAGTAAAAAAATCCTTGACAAGAAAAAATCCATCATTATGTACACATCAATCTTTAATGAGATCACTTGGCAAGTAATGACCATGCATTGCATGTAGCCACGATTGTTTTATACATGTATGAAAACAGATACTATACTATACTACACAGAAACCTACAATAGATGCAACGTCGTACCTTTTGTATATTTTTATGTTAATATTTACCACCAGTGAATTGTGTCAGCTGCTTTTCTATACATTATCCTAATATTGTAAGTGTAGGTTTATTGTCTGTATTAATTACACATAAACCTTATTGGCAAAGAATGGTCATTTTAAAATAATCTTCCTTTAGAATAGAGAACTGAAGATGTACAATTTCAGCCAGGTCATGTTTTTACTTCTGTTATACCATTTGGGGTATTTCCCCATATTTCTGGTTCAACTAAGGAAATGACGTGACATTGTAACCAAAACATGAAGGCAATAAAAGGATTTCCAAAAGTTTGAAAGCTTCTTCACTAAAATGTGCTCTTGTCTGTTTCCTCATCAAAGAGATTTCCTATTTAGCAAAAAGAGCATTTATAGCATTGGGTACTGATGGTGAGCGACAAGATCTGACATGCAACCTGCTCATGGGATGGGGTTATGTCTGGAGTTCCTTCCTATTAAATTCTCTCCATGGAGCTGGCTAGGTGGTGGTGCACAGGGCACACTCATGCTGGTAGAGAAAAAGGTCTCCCCCAAACTATTGCCACAAGGTTGAAAGCACACAATTGTCTAAAATTAACTTATGTACGAGGCCATACACCTGAGACCTAAACTGATAAGCTGTCACTAAAGCTTCACCAATGTAAAATTTTGTGTATCAAGGTTCATTGTCATTTTACATGTGCACACAATCTTAAAGCGGTACTAAACCGCCAGCTTGAAAAAAAAAAAAACTTGCTGTATTTATAGGTAAGCCGTTTTATAGACTTTCCTATAGATAGAAATCAACCAAGGGAGTTTACTCCCACTTTAAGGCTTGGTGCGTGCTGGTTAATTGTTTCAGGTCCGATTTCAGCCCGAATTATGGGCTGAATTTGGACCTGAAACGCACCAAAAAAGTCACAAGTTTTTCCAGCGATTCGTCCCGGACCTGCTGTGGAGATATGTGAACCGGCTCCATAGAGAGCCAGTCACATCCTCTTGCTATGAAAATTGGATGCGGGGAAATCCTCATTCAATTTGCATAAGTGTGAACCGAGCCTAATGCCACGTACACGCGGTCGTTTTTTGTGATGAAATAAAACAACCTGTGTGGGCAAAACATCGTTTATGTCTCCTGAAAAACGACCAAAAAAAATTTCGAACATGCTTCAATTTTTTATGTCATCTTTTGTTTCACAAAAAATGATCGTGTGCAGGCAAAACGACGTTTAAAACGACGTTTTTAAACCTGCGCATGCTCAGAAGCAAGTTATGACGCGAGCTTGAATAGAATAGAGTGCCGTCGAACGTGTTGTAGGTAAGCGCGCTTTGCACGAGCATTTTCAAAAAACGATGGTGTGTAGGTAACGTTGTTTTTTAAAATGAGGTTTGAAAAACTTATTTTTTTTTTAATGAGAAAAAACAACGTTTTTTTACAAGACAAAAAAACGACCGTGTGTACGCGGCATAAGGCTTGATTTTTTTCTAAAGTGTGCAAAAAAAAAAAACACAGAGACGACTGGCTACAAAAGCGAGTAAAAACTATTTTTAGGAAAGTAAAAATAATTAGTAAGTAAGCAATTAGGGAATTTATGTTTTTGTTTTTTACTTGCAGTTGTTAAGTTGGCGAAAGAATCTTTTTCAAAAAGAAGAAAGAGGAATCCAGCAACAGAATTGAACTGTTATTAATAAAAGTTGTCTGTATCACATGACATGTACCAAGCATCAGTGCATATGACATCATTTATAGTCACATGCCAAGTGTTAAAATTGATTATAAGGTGTTACACTGGTTATGAAAAGATACTTTGGATTAAATCACAATAGATCCCGGGAATAGCTCAACAGTTCATTTATTATCCCTGAAAAATGAATTTTTCCAATCTGTAAGTAATGTTTTACAAAAATGCAGATTTTTTCACACACTTCAGGAACAAAAACACATTACTTATCGTTACACATTTGTGCAGTCACATAGCCTTGTGTTTTTCTACAGGCAAATGTACAGTAATTTGCTTCAAGAAAAGTGCCAAATGCCTGAAGACAGCTGATCCTATTATTGGCTGACTGGGGTTTTCAGATGTAGATTTTCAGAAGCCTTGTTACATTGCAGTGATTTATAGTCATTTTTTGCTTCCAACTTGCCAACCCTCTGGTGAGAGTAAAACAATGCATTACTTGATCGACCAACAGACGATGGCATCTCCTTTAAAGGATAACAGCCTAAGGCACGTTTTAAAGGGTAATTCCCTTCTAAAGACCTATAAAGCATGTAGGAGTGGGTGGGAGGGTCTGAGGACCGAGGTTCTCACTTCACTGCTTACAAACCTTCATCTTTCCTCTCACTTTAAATAGTTATTTGGGCCACGCTAGCCCAAACAACCTTTTTACTTTACTGATTGCTTCAGCCACTGCCAGCGCCGTAAAGACTGTATCTAGCGTCAGCATGCAGTGCTGTGCTTTGGCAGCAGTACAAGGGCTTCCTGTCTGCTGCCAAAACTAAATTGAGTTGGGCTAACAGCTTTTCACAAGAAGCCTTTTTATTATAAATGAATACAAGGCTTCCTCTAATTGGCTAAGGTGGAGATCCATTATCCCCATAAGCCTTGTATTCACTTTTGAAACTACAGGGCCGCGTACACACGACCAAATAAATCCGATCAAATCGGTCTGACAGACCGATTTGATTGGATTTGTCTGCTGGGATGTATTGGTTTGATCGTGTAAACAATACACGATCAAACCAAAATCCCCGCCGGCAGACAGCGCGGTGACGTGGCGGTGACGTTGACGCCGCCACGTCACCGTCACCAGGAAGTAAAACACTTCCGCGCATGCGTCCAATCCATTTGACGCATGCGCGGGCAGACATGTCGGACGGACGGGTTCCCAGCAGACAGATTTTAAAGCATGCTTTAAAATCTGTCTGCTGGAAAAACCCATCTGTCCGCCCGTACACACGATCGAATTTGTCTGCTTGTCCGTTTCCAGCAGATAGTTTCGATCGTGTGTACGCGGCCCAAGTCTTTCTATAAATAACTGAGAAGCTCTTCACTCAATGTAGGTGTCTTTGTAAAGCTATTTATGTATTATTTAACCACTTCCCTATCACGCATAGACATATGATGGTGGCAGGAACCCTTTGCCCCTCCGGGCCATCGTCATATGATGTCTTTTACCTCCGGAGCCTCTAGGGGATGCACGCGAGTTGCCCGCCACCTCATTAGGCACCTGATGCCCGTGAACACACAGATCCACGTCCTGTCAGAAGAGACCGATCTGTGCATTCCCAGTACAGAGGAACATCAATCGTTCTCCTCCCCTTGTGAGTCCCCACCCCCTACAGTTAGAATCACTCCCTAGGAGACACATTTAACCTCTTCCTGGCCCCTAGTGTTAACCCCTTCCCTGCCAGTTAAATTTACACAGTAATCAGTGCATTTTTATAGCTCTGATCTCTGTATAAATGTGAATGGTCCCAAAATAGTGTCTGATGTGTCTGCCGCAATATCGCAGTCACGATAAAAATAGCAGATCGCCACCATTACTAGTAAAAGAAAAAATCTATCAATAATAATGCCATAAATCTATCCTCAATTTTTTGTTTTTGTTTATAGTGCCAAAAATAAAAGAGCAGAGGTGATCAAATACCACCAAAAATAAGCTCTATTTGTGAGGAAAAAATTATCAAAATTTCATATGGGTACAGTGTTATATGACCGCGCAATTGTCATTCAAAATGAAACTCCTTACCCCAATCTGTCAGTCTATCTTCTTCTCTTCTAGCTTTTAGAGGATCCCTGAAAACCCTCCTCTTCAAAGAAGCCTATCTTACCCACACCTAACAACTGTATTTTAATTTTGTCCATCTGATCACCTTAACATCTACTACCTTTTGTTCCACTTGACCCTCCCTTCTAGATTGTAAGCTCTAACGAGCAGGGCCCTCTGATCCCTCCTGTATTGAATTGTATTGTAACTGTACTGTCTTCCCTGATGTTGTAAAGCGCTGCACAAACTGTTGGCGCTATATAAATCCTGTATAATAATAATAACAAAGATAATAAAAACAGCGTTGAAAGCTGAAAATTGGTTGAAAAGTGGTTAATTACTTTTTGAATTTTTCTAAATATTTGTGTGGCATAAATTAATTAAAAAATGTATCAGTATACTTCTACACTGTCATTGCCGTAAGAAAAAGGCTTACTTTAAGGCTGGGTTCACAATTGTACTGTGCGTATTTCAGCTCTTTTATCTCTGCAGATAGATAAGGGAAGTGTTCAGCAGATTAGCTCCGTTTTTGCTGCGAATTTGGAGACCTGGGAGAAGTTCCGGTGAGAGGAGAGTGGGGGAGAAGTGTATTGAGCTGAATGAGAGAAATTCCTGAAGAGAACTGAACACATCTGCGAATCAGCTGCGTACCCATAAAAGATAATGGGACTGAATTCGCACCTGAGCTGCACCGCAAGGCATAAAATCCGCACACGTTTTTTTCTGCAATGTGCAGTGCGAATGCATCGCACATATGTGAACCAGCCTCATTGAAAACAATGTATTTAGAAATGTTCTGCGTATTAAATGCGGTTTAAGCCGCACTCAATTCGCATAGGTGTGAACCCAGCCTTAGAGCACTACATACACTAAAAATGATTCACAAACATTTTACTGCATTAAAGAATGCAAACTGAAAAGCAAGGTACTGTTTTTTTCTAAATAGTAAATAAAATTAATGATATCCGCTTTTGATTTATGCTACAAATCATAGCACCCCCACAAATAACTTGCATATGTGCCAGGCTGAATTATGTGGGCTCTAGAATTAAGGCCCCCCCAGACCACAATGTGGCTCCTACTGTGCACACCTCACCATTCCAATTATTCCCTCTTATTCCCACAGTAGGTTGGTCTGTAGGCATTGGGGAAATGTTCCCTCTCTTCCTGTCTTTGTGACACCAATATGAGAAATGGGGGTGATGTTGGGCACTGGGACAACTTCACACTACTGAAAATACATGTTACCTTTTTTTTGTTTCCACGTTGGAGTGATTATTCCTATCTTGACAGGGTGTGAGGGGAAATATATCCAACAGGCACACATATATTGATAAAAACCTGACAGCGGTTGCAATCCTTCCTTATAACCAAATTGAAATAAAAAGTTTTGGTTGAAGTTGCGCACAGAGCTCTGAAGGAACGGTACAGGTATGGCATTCCTTCAGAGCGCATTCCTGATGATGTCAATGGCTGCTTCTCACTAGAGTATCTCCCAAACGGTGCATGTTTAGGAGGTATTCCTTTAACCTACAGGTAAGCTTTCTTATAAGCTGACGTGTAGGTAAAAAACAAGTTACAGATTGTATTACCATTTTAAGCTGCAAAGGCAATAGAAATAGTTAAACACATGCCACAACTGCAAAAGGTATACACCTTGTTGTGCTCGGCCCTAGAATGGGCCGCACTGCAACATCCCTGCAACTGTGTACATTACGATGATGCAGGTTTATAGGAGTTCAACAGGTTTTGAGGGAGCAACATGATGTCTTCTCACTGCCCGAAAGACTCTTCTCAGGAAACCGCTTGTGTAAATGAGCCCTTATGCCGCATACACACGGTCGTTTTTTGCGATGAAAAAAAACTTTGTTTTTTAAAACGTCATTTAAATTGATCGTGTGTGGGCAAAACGTTGTTTTTTGTCTTTAAAAAAACGACCAAAAAAAAATTCCAACATGCTTGAATTTTTTGTGTCGTTTTTCAAAACGTCGTTTTTTGTTTCACAAAAAGTCACCGTGTGTAGCAAAAACGTCGTTTAAAATGAAGTTTTTCAACCCGCGCATGCCCAGAAGCTAGTTATGAAGCGAGCTTCAATGGAAAAGAGTGGTGAACGTAACCTCGCTTTTTGTGAAAAAAACGATGGTGTGTAGGCAACATCGTCTTTGAAAAGTGACGTTTCAAAAACGTCGTTTTTTACTTCACAGAAAACGTCGTTTTTTTTCCATCACAAAAAACGATCGTGTGTACGCGGCATTAAAGCTGAATACCATCTTAGCTTCTGACTGATCTGCAGTTGCCACGGTGCTGCATGTGATCAGTTATGACATCAGCCATTTGATGGCTTGACAGTTCAGTTGATACCAGAAACTGTGAGTGACATCATTCATGGCATGCCTTCAATGTAACTGTTTTGGGAATGTTTCATTTATTGATTTGATCTGAGAAAAACTGAAAATGTATCTCTTGCTATGAGTTACACCTTTTTGCATAGCATTGATGCTTTTGTAGTCACTAATTTAATTTACTAATGTACATTCCATATCCTGTTAGGAAAAACTTCTGGGCTTTACTAAGTAATGGACACTGGAAAGTCTCAGAATGCTTATACCATTGCATGATACTGGTAGTATAGTATACAGTAGGTAGTTGAAGTAGTAGCACAGTAGCTGCTGCTGCCAAACCAGTGCCCTATTGTATGGTTGTGCTTAGCTAACTCGACCAACTTTGACTTGGAAACCATTAGAGACTGGTAGCTATGTGTAAGAATAGCAGTAGTAACCGTAAACCTGTAGGTAATGTGTAATGATGGTGGTAATGGTACTGTCAGGAAAAAACAAGGGGAGAGGCGCCTCTAAGAGTAGATGTTTAGGTAATTTAATAGGTTAATATATACAGGCAACGGTAAAGGTAATGGTAACAGGCTTTAAGTGTTAGGCGCCTTTCACACGGACGGCTTTTTTGCCACAGTTTTTTGTACATGTACATGTTCTGTGAAATTCAAGGCTCCAGGCACTGCGATTAGCTGCATTTGTACATTGTGATTACCTGCGTTTACGTGCGGTTACATGCGGCCACGTTTAGCTGTGGTAGTCATTCCCATATGGTGTGCTTCCTGTTGTTCTTTTTTCTTTTCTCACGCTGCTATCCACAGTTGACACAAAAGACTGCGAAAACCTGCGGTTATGTGCATATAGCTGTGCTAAATCGCTCCTGGACGCATTTAATTCTATTTTTTCTATTCGCACCAAACCGCATGTAACGAAATTGCAGCTAAACACTGTGTGTAAATGGGGCCATAGGAAAGCATTGTGTGCTTTTAACTGTGGTAGAATCCGCAGCTAAAAGCGCCATTCTATCCGTCCGTGTGAAAGGGGCCTAAGTGATAGCAGGAAAATACTACTCACACTTATTCCCCATCACTCCAGGTCACTTTTACAACTGCTGTAACCCCTGTTTCACCTCTAATTATAGAGCACATAGTATAGTACAAATAATAGCCTGTAATGATTGTGTCAATAATCTGAAAAAAGGCCCTCTCACATGTCTTCACATATTCTGTTGAATCAGACTTTTCAAAACCAGTCTATTCCAAGCAGCAACACTTGAGATGAGAGGAGGATCGCCCCTCCAAACCTCAACAGTCATTCAATTGGTTGATTACATGTCAGACTGTACTTTTTCCCATATGCACAATAGTGTGTCCTGACGTTACCTTCAGACTCTACTGGGGACACATGTAACAGGATATATTTCAATTAATTTGCCGGCACAGTAAATTACATCTTTAATGGGGTTGGGGAATTTGCATTGCACACGTCTTCTTATTTCAAAAATTGCATCATTAGGACATTCTGTTTTCCGATTACTGCCAAAATGTCCATATCCCACTCTTGCTGTATATGTGGCTAGAGAGTCCTCTGTATATGCAGGGATGCTATGCAACATCACATGACATATTTTAAAGGGAGTTCTTTATAAAATACAAACTTTGGGACATGTGAAATGTCTACTGAAACCTGGGACGAGAGAGAGAGAGAGAGAGAGAGAGAGAGAGAGAATGTATGTATTTGTATGTGAAAGGCAGCAATGTGTAAAATATGAGCTGTCTGTATTGGCGGTAGTAACCAGTCAGATTTCTTACTGTATTTTAAAATTGGCACACTGCAAGCCAGAGTGAAAATAAATTTATTATAGCACTGTCCATAGCAATGCCACTAGATACCAGATACAGGAGCTTTTATCTCGCTGGAAAGATTGATCCGGGTAAGTCCTTCAAATACTGATTTTTCAGGGTTAGGTAGATATTGGTGGAGTCAGGCCCGGACTGGCCATAGGGCAAACCGGGCATATGCGATTGGCCCTCGGTGGGCCGCATGTCATGTCTCCCAAGGGGTTGCAGGTCGAGAAGGGACGCTCAGTTTTGCTAATAGCAGAGATTCCCCACCCTGTCACCAACACAGTGCCAGATAGAGAGCTCCAGATAAAGAGAGATGAGCTGTGCGTATCACAGCCAGCTCTGACATTTCTCCCCCTCCCCTTGCTGCCAGCAGGACCAGTTAGAGGAGCTGCTCTTCTCCTCCCCCTCCTCTCATTCTCTCCTCCTGACTGTGTTCTTTCTTTCTATCTTTATCTAACTTCCTTCCTTTCTATCTTTCTTCCTTGCCTTCTTTCTTTCTATCTTTATCTTTCTTTATCTATCTTCCTTCCCTTTTTCTATCTATCTATCTTTCTTTCGTTATCTATCTTCCTTCCTTTCTATCTCTATATATCTTCTTTCCTTCCCTTCTTTCTATCTTTATCTATCTTTCTTTATCTATCTTCCTTCTTCCTTCCTATCTATCTATCTATCTATCTATCTATCTATCTATCTATCTATCTATCTATCTATCTATCTTCCTTCCTATCTATAGCTATCTTCCTTCCCTTTTTTTCTTTCTATCTTTATCTATCTTTCTTTATCTATCTATCTATCTATCTATCTATCTATCTATCTATCTATCTATCTATCTATCTATCTATTTATCTTCCTTCCTTCCCTTTCTTTCTATCTTTATCTATCTTCCTTCCTTTCTTTCTATCTATATCTGTTTTCCATCCTTCCCTTCCTTCCTTCTTTCTTTCTTTCTATCTTTATCTTTTTTTCTTTCTTTCTTTATCTATCTTACTTTCTATCTATCTATCTATATCTATTTTCCTTCCGTCCCTTCTTTCTTTCTTTCTTTCTTTCTTTCTTTCTCTATCTTCCTTCCTTCCCTTTCTTTCTATCTTTCTTTCTTCATCCATCTTCCTTCCTTCCTTTCTATCTATTTATCTATCTATCTATCTATCTATCTATCTATCTATCTATCTATCTATCTATCTATCTATCTTTCCATCTTTATCTATCTATCTTTATCTATGTATCTTCCTTCCCTTCTTTCTTTCTGTCCGTATCTATCTTTCTTTATCTATTTATCTAGCGATCTTCTTTTCCTTCTTTCTTTCTATCTATATCTTCCTCCTTTCCCTCTATCTTTATCTATCTATCTATCTATCGATCTATCTATCTATCTATCTATCTATCTATCTTTATCTATCTTCCTTCCCTTCTTTCTTTCCATCTTTATCTATCTTTTTTCTATATCTATCTTTCTATCTATATCTATCTTTCTTTCTATATATATCTTTCTTTCTCTCTCTCTGTCTGTCTATCTATATTTCTTTATCTCACCCCACATCCCATCATTAACCCCCGCAGCGCCACCCCCCCCCCCCCCGGGCTGCTCAGTCTAAAAATGCCCGGGCCTATTTTTTGTCCCAGTCCGGGCCTGGGTGGAGTTAAAGCATCTGACAGGACAGCAAAGTAGCTTAGTGGTTAGCCCTTCAACCTTGCAGCATTGGGGTCCTCGGTTTGAATCCCAGCCAAGACACTAACTGCATTAATTTCTTTGATGAGAAGAGGAAAACACAGGAAGCACCACCTACCGTATTTATCGGCGTGTAACACGCACCCTAACTTTAAGAGGGAAGTTTCAGGAAAAAAACTTTCCATAGCCCCCTGCGTATAACACGCAGGCGCAGTTTACCCTCTATTTTCAGGGTAAAAAGTGAGTGTTATACGCCAATAAATACAGTAAGTGTAATAAGTTAGGTACAATTTATTGATACAGTAAGTAATTTTTCAGTAAGTTTCTTTTTCTTGCATTGATTTCTTTGCACGTTGTAAATTGGACCTAGTGTATGAGACAAGGGTAGGAGACACCAGAGGCTTTGCAAACGCGAAGCCTACTGGATCTTCACCCTTGAAAGCCTTACCCTTGGGGGGGTTAAACGAAGATCCCGAAATCCACAAAATCTGCTAACATTCCTGCATGCTCCCCCCTCTTTTCTCCTCCCTATGCCTCTTCCCTTTCCTATGGGGCATCATGTGGCCTTTTTCTATGCCCAGGCCAGGTTTTTTGGTCCTTCCCCTTTTTAGTAGTCCCTGTTTGATCCGCAATCTGTAGTCTATTTATTACTCTGGTTTCTATTGTCATGATAACATCCTTCTTATTCTAATGTAATTAATCTTTATACCTTCTATGTGATTTTATGACATTATAGGTCTTTATTAATACTCCTGTTTTACATTCATCATGTAAGTTTTCGCTGTGCAGTTCTAGCTAATGCATATTAAAAGGTTTTTATAAATTTGATATATGTGACTTTTATATATGTAATTTTTGTAATTATATTATTATACTATTAATTTGTACGTACAACTATGCATTTATTTATATGTGTATGTTTATATACTTATTATATGTATATTCTCTCTGCACTATTTGATGTAGAACTGGTTTGCTCCTCCCTTACGTACATTTGGGTATGGGTTCATTATATCTACAGCTGTCATTGTGCTCTAGACTGCCACCAGTGCTGTTAGATTGTGGTGGAGAATAGTGCTGTTATAAAATAAAATATATATATGCACTATTTTTATAGATTATATGTTTCTCCTCTAGTACCCATACCCCAAATACACATGTATGTACCCCTGCGAGCTGATGGTGAACCCCCCCCCCCAGGAAGCAGCATTTAGTATGTTACAGCGGTTCTTAAATGATCTGCTGCGAATAGGTCCACGTCTTATCGTCACCATTATTATTATTTTTGACTCCCTGTGTCCCGGTTTTTGCCTCTACTGTTCTTGGTCTTCTCCAAAATGGCGGCGATGCAGCCCAGCATGCGCGTCACTAGTGGGCGCCGACGGACACGTAGGGGATGACGTAGGGCACGTACTTTCGATAGCGTGGAGCGTGGATACCTACCATCACTGCGCGTGTTCGGCCGTTACCATCTGGCAAGTAATACCACTCTATTAGATCTACGGGCTTGGCCTCTATATTTTGTGAGACAACGTGATTTTTATATATTGTAGATTGTAAGCTCTAACGAGCAGGGCCCTTTGATCCTTCCTGTATTGATTTGTATTGTGACTGTACTGATGTAAAGCGCTGCGCAAACTGTTGGCGCAATATAAATCCTGTATAATAATAATAATAATATATGCATAGCTACATTGTCACTCATAGAGTATGTGAGTGCCAATGTAGCTCGCCCCTGGGCACCGCTGGGCACCCACGATAGCTCATTACAGAGCGAGAACCGGGAGCTGTGTGTATGTAATCACACAGCTCCCGCTCCTGTCAGGGGGAGAAATGCCTAATCGTCTGTTCATACAATGTATGAACAGCGATCTGTCATTTCCCCAAGTCAGTCCCACCCCCCTTCAGTTAGAACACACACAGGAAACATAATTAACACCTTCCTCACCCCCTAGTGTTAACCCCTTACCTGCCAGGGTCCCAAAAATGTGTCAAAAGTGTCCGAAGTGTCCGCCATAAGGTCGCAGTACCGATAAAAATCGCTGATCGCCACCATTACTAGTAAAAAAAATATATTAATAAAAATGCAATAAAACTTTTATGAAAAATATGTAGGAGAATACGTATCGGCCTAAACTGAGGAAAAAAATGGTGTTTTTATATATTTGTTGGGATATTTATTACAGCAAAAAGTAAAAAATATTTTTTTTTTCAAAATGGTCACTCTATTTTTGTTTATAGCGCAAAAAATAAAAACCGCAGAGTTGATGAAATACCACCAAAAGAAAGCTCTGTTTGTGAGAAAAAATGGACACCAATTTTGTTTGGGAGCCACGTTGCACGACCACGCAATTGTCAGTTAACGCGACGCAGTGCCGAATCGCAAAAAGTGACCCGGTCATTGACCAGCAATATAGTCCGGGGCTGAAGTGGTTAAAGGGATCTTTTGAGGGTAGTACACTGCTGGGCTCTGATGAAGAAGTCTTGTGCTTATAAACGCGGCAGCCGGCAGTGATCCTCCTCACATCCTCCATGACCATTCGGAGTGTTGTTGGGGTTCTACATGCTGTAGCCATTTATGGAACTACTTTTTTACTGCGTACCTTTCCACTACAATTGTGAGTAGTTTTTATATTGCATTTTTATTTTATTTATCCAAACGGTAATACACTAGGCTGGTGCGTCCTTGTTTTCTTTTTGTATGAGACAAAGACCTTAGATTGAAAGCCCTTAACCACTTTAGCCCCGGACCATATTGCTGTCCAAAGACCAGAGCACTTTTTGTGATTCGGCACTGCGTCGCTTTAACTGACAATTGCGCGGTCCTGTGACGTGGCTCCCAAACAAAATTGGCGTCCTTTTTTTCCCACAAATAGAGATTTCTTTTGGTGGTATTTGATCATCTCTGTGGTTTTTATTTTTTGCATTATAAACAAAAATACAGCAACTATTTTGAAAAAAATGCAATATTTTTTACATTTTGCTATAATAAATATCCCCAAAAAAGATATAAAAAAACATTTTTTCCTCAGTTTAGGCCGATACGTATTCTTTAACTTATTTTTTGTAAAATAAAATCGCAACTAGCTTTTATTGATTGGTTAGCACAAAATTTATAGCGTTTACAAAAAAGGGGGTAGTTTTATGGCATTTTGATTAATATTTTTTTTTTACTAGTAATGGTGGCGATCAGCATTTTTTTTTGGTACTGCGATATTATGGCGGACACATCGGACACTTTTGACACATTTTTGGGACCATTGGCATTTTTATAGCGATCATTGCTATAAAAATGCATTGGATTACTATAAAAATGTCATTGGCAGTGAAGGGGTTAACACTAGGGGGCAGGGAAGGGGTTAAGTGTGTTCCTATTTGTGTTCTAACTGTATGGGGGGGTGGCCTTACTAAGGTAAATCACTGATCTTCTGTTCATACATTGTATGAACAGAAAATCAGCCTTTCCCCCGCTGACAGGAATGAGAGGTATGTGTTTACACACATACCTCCCATTCCCTGCTCTGTAACGAGCAGGGAATGCGCCGGGCACGTGCGCGGGACTCGGGGGCGTGCGGGGGGCACGCGCGCCGGCCACCGGCAGCCCGCGCGCGCCCCCTAGTGGCCAAAAAAGAGAGGACGTAGAGCTACGTGCTCCCGCGAGACAGAGCCACTGTCCCGCAGTAATATGATGGTGAGCGGTCGGGAAGCAGTTAAAATATAAATAAAGTCAAAACTTTTTTTCGTTTTGAATAGAATAGGCATGCGTCAAATCCACTGTCAGGTTTTCTATTTTTGTCTCAGTCCCTGTTTTGGAAATTCAATTTCTATTTGTCCAATGTTACAAATGTCATTGGGCATGAAAGTTAGGATAAATCCAAAATTGACCAAAGTGTCAACTGTCTAAGAAGGGGGATTTTTCTGACATTGGAAAGATATTGTTTCCCTTTCTGTTGCGTCTACAGGGAAGAAAGTGAAGGGAGATCTCTTTAATGGAACAAAATTGTCAAAAAGAACTGATAGCGGTTAAAAACCCTCCCCTACGCACTTCAGGATTTAAAAAAATATGGGGATTTAAATATACTTTAAGGGAGGGGACTGATGTGAATGTCAATAAAAGCCCTCAAAAAAAATGGCTGCTGTGCATCCTTAAAGCGGGAGTTCACCTGATTTATTTTTTTTTTTTCAAAAGCCATCAGCTACAAATACAGCAGCTGCTGACTTTTAAAAAATGATCACTTACCTGTCCAAGTCGTTGGCAACGTCGACAGCCGAAGCTGAGCGGGAGCTCGGCTCTCGGCTTCCTCCGCTGCCATCCTCGGTAAGGGAATAGGGAAGTGAATCGCTGCGGCTTCACTGCCCGGTTCCCTATTGCGCCTGCGCGAGTCATGCTGTGCAGTTCCCACTGGTCCCCATTGTGTTCTGGGAGCCGAGTGTTTCCCAGAACACAACGGGGGTGTGACGCAGAGGGGACGGAAGTGGTGTAAATACCCTGACAGGGAAACAAATTGTGGTGCATTAGCAGTGCTGTACAATAAAGAGGCGACTTTGCAGCTTTCAGGAGGAGTAAAACTATAGTTTAGCTGTACTCTAAAAGAAAGTGTCTGTTTTGTGTGTTTAAGCAATAAAGAGGATGCGATGTTTTAATTTGTCTCATAAAGGTGCTTCTCCAACCAAGCTCTGTGGTGCTTCATTATGTATTTGTTACCCAGCCATTAAAAAGGTCCATACTACAGAGGCCTTTCAACTTGCTGCCTATTCAAGTGCTTTTGTACAGTCCTGAGGCCGCGTACACACGACCGAGGTTCTCGCTAGAAACCAGCGAGAACCTCGCTGGGAGCTGCATTCCAGCGAGAACCTCGGCCGTGTGTACGCTCTCGGCGAGCATCCCGTCGGGAATGCCGTCGAGCCGAAATAGAGAGCATGTTCTCTATTTGCTCGACGGCCCGACGGGCGGGTCGCCTAATCTGACGGCCGGCAGAGAACCTCGACGGGTGGAACGATGTGTTCAGCCCGTCGAGGTTCTCTGCCGTGTGTACGCCGCCTCACACTTGCCAATGTCTAAGAAACTCATAAAGTCTCTAGTTTGGATATTTTGGGAATAATTGGGGATAAGGGGGAGTCAGGTAATGTGGGGTTGTGGTTTTGAAGTACTATGTTTTGATATTTTCTTAAACTAGTAAGACAATACAGTGTGATATTGTTAAAAATTAAGCCCACAAATTTTACAATCAATCAAATTGTTTTGCCTCAAGAAATTATGTAGGAGGTTAAGGGCTTGAGCTTTATTGTTTTTCAAAAGTATAATTTCCTATAGAATGCTAATAATGTGATGCCAGATTACAGTGTCGCTGGCATTGTCCATCAGAATTGCGCTGTTTAATTACACAACAAACAGCTTAAAGGCATCTCCAGCATGTACTGGTAATTAAAAGGATTGGTGTTTTTCCCCCATGTTGCCCTTAAAGTCACATAGAAGGGAGGACCCCATCCCATAAAATTTTATTTTTTAAATGTATTATTGGTGTTTTTCCCCCATGTTGCCCTTAAAGTCACATAGAAGGGAGGACCCCATCCCATAAAATGTTATTTTTTAAATGTATTATTGGTGTTTTTCCCCCATGTTGCCCTTAAAGTCACATAGAAGGGAGGACCCCATGCCATAAAATTTTATTTTTTAAATGTATTTTTGCATTGCTGTATGTCCCCTATGGCAGTGCCTGGCTCCTCGAGCCCTTTGGTTAACAGATCTTGCCTAAAAGCCTTGAAAAAAAAAACAGAATTGGTATTCAAGATTTGTCCCCCATAGACCAAACCAAGACACTCATCTCTAGTATTAATAAATTAGTTCTATATCATGTTAAATAAGTGGAAACATTTATCAGGGTACGAATCAGTTTTGTTATGTTAAATAGGTACATACTCATAGAACCATATGTTTCTGTGCTTTTGACACGTTTGCTAAAAGTCACAGAAGTACATAGCAATGAATGAAAAGTATTGTTTTGGGTCTTCATTACTAATTAAACTTAGTGTGTGTAGGGGGGGGGGGGCAAATACCCTTTAGCACTCAGTCAGAATAGCCTATCACATAGATCTTATTCTCTTTGAAATTGCTCTTTTGTGTATGAGTGTGTGCATTGCATGGTTGATTTTGTAGAGCAGGCAGGAAATGTAAATGACCCCGAGCAAGTCACCTTATCTGCCTGGTCCCTAGACCTTTAGAACAGAAAATCCCAAAATTGGGCTATCTTATATCACAGCGCTGTCTGCTGACATTTCACAATGCTTGAGGAAATTAATAGCTCAATTGAAAATCACTCCATTTAAGAAAAAATGTAAAGGTACCCAAAAACAATGAGAATATAGGCTACTTATTTCTACTACAAACATTTGCATTGTACAACCATCTTCTGTGCATGCTTGCAGATGGCTCTCTCCAGATGCTACCGTCAACTAGCAATTAGATAGCTTAAAAAAACTGTCCTACTTTCCCTTGATTTGGCGGATTCTTCATTCATCACCCCCCCCCTCCCCCACCCTCTCCATTTACACAGGCCCACAAATCCTTCCAACCCCCCCCCCCCCCCAAATAATCTAAGATGAGGAAATGTCACAGTTAGTCCCTGAACTTATCTCCCTGCCAACTTACCATAACATCATCATAATGATATTTTACCATTGTTTTGGTGTTTAGAACATTCTTTCATGTTCCTTCTGTCCAATTCCAATTAATTCGAGCTAAAGGCCAGGATACTTGAAATCAATGTGTTGGATAGAATCATTTTTTTTATCTTAAACAGGGCCTCATCTACATTTTCCATCGACACATGGAGTGATGTCATTTCATGGTGTGTTTTTGGAAGCCCAACAGTTTGCACAGCACTTTACAAAATGGAGTACAGTTACAATACAATTCAATACAAGAGGGTCCTCCCTGATCTTACACTCCAGAGCAGTGGTTCTCAACTCCAGTCCTCAGGACCCACCAACAGGCTGGATTTTAATTATTACCTTGGGGAGATGCAGACTAGAATACTGCAATCACTAGTTGAGAACCACTGCTCTAGAAGGAGGGGTCAAGTGATACAAAGGGTAATATCTGCTAGGAATGAATTGATGGATGGAAAAGTAATAGCAGAGTTTAGAAATTAGAGGCAGAATATACTTCTCTGAATAGATGAGTTTTCTTGGCAGACATAGTAGGAGATAGTTGGTATAGCATGGGTATAGAATGGACTTCAGGAATTGGAGACAACTATTTTTTCAGAGTGTTCCATCGTTTGAGGTATTAAAATGCAAACCTAAACTCACAGAACAGACAAAGGGTATCAACATTTGACTATCACTTACAGAAACATGCTCCCTACATGATTCAAGATTACAGGCTCAAGATAGTTTCATGTGTACAACATCTAATGAGAGTGCCAAACAAAAGGTTTGAGAGTCCAAATATTAATAATGATATTTTCCTACAAGGAGACAACCCAGAACAGTCACATTTCAGCTCAAAGACCTCCCCCTTCGCCAGGGCTTAAATGTGATAAGGAAATTGGAGGATTTAGAATGCCAAAAGCACCAAGATTTAATCATTTTCTGCCCTGAAGAAATGGTTGTTTATTTCACCATGTCTATGATCTGATTGCTGCATCTATCTGCAAAGGGCACAGTGAAACAAACAGCTATTTCTTCAAGGCAGTAAACTGGTGATTATGCCACTTTAGAGATCCTCGATCTCCCTATTAATTTTAAGCCCTGAAGAAGTGGGAGATCTTTGAGCCCCCAAAACACATTGGTTGTTATATGTAGTCTCTTTGTAAGCAGTATTACGTACTTTGTATCAGTAATAAAAGTGTTTGGATTTTCAGACCTTTTCTTTGATGCTCTCATTAGATTTTGTACATGTAAATCTTCAAATCCAAGCTCCCTGCTTTTGGTACATCCCGCTATTCTCGTGAGCAGCCTTACTGGAGCCACTGTGCCTTATCATATCTGATTGATTTACAGATGGTTTCAACCCAGTGCCTTATTTTAATTGTTCCAGTACAAGTTAGTTTGTCCTCTATCAAAGAGTTCTGAGCAAAAATAGGACATGGCTGCACAGAAGGTTCTTGTGTACCCAACACAGACATTTCATGATGGTCATTTGAAACTGAACTGACAATAGAAAAATTCCTTGCCTGTGCGATAGGTACATACAGATCTTGCTGGCTATCTAACGATCCATTGATAGGCTGTGAACTGCTGCACAGGCAGATCTTTTGATTATCTCAACAACGAGGAACCAAGGAAAAAAGTCCCTACTTGGCTCAATGACTTTTTTCCTGACTTAAATGACCTAGATTTGTCTTTTGCCATTGTTCACACCAAGCACACTGTTACATTTTGTAAAAGAATGTGTGAAAATACTTACTGTAAGTTCAAAGTTATCTAAACTTTTTAATGTTTCCTTAAGTTAACTACAGCCATAACTACAGCCATCAGACAGAAGTCAGTATTAGAAAACATCTGTAGCACAGAATGTTGTTTTTCTGCCAGATAGACATGCAAATAACCACGGTTTTATATTATGAGCATGCATATTTCTGTGCCTAGCAAACATCCAAATTCCTATCTTTAAAGAATGCTCAAGTCAAAAGCCAATGAGAATATCAGATGAACAATTGTCCATTTTATTTTGCATACTATCTCATATCAAAAACAATAGGTTACTGAAGTTCCAAAAATTCTCAGAAGACAGAATACAACTTCGTAAGTGATGTAATGTATTGTATTGCAATGTATTCTTTCGCTTCTGAGCATGCGTGGTCTTGACCACACAATTTGTTTCGTACAAATACTATACTAATTACACAAAAATTGGTTGTCCTGTTATCTTACGAGAAAAATTTCCGTGTTGAGCCTTATACACACGGTTGGACTTCCATCGGACAAAGCCGTGGAATTTTGTCCGAAGGGCGTTGGCCATGAACTTGCTCTGCATACAAACGGCAAAACTTTTTCAGCCGTCAGTCAAATATGAAACTATGTGGTTTTTCAGCTCTTTAGAGACACCTTTTGGGCAACTTCTGCTGATGTTGTTCTATGGTTAGCATTGCTTCTGAGCATGCGTGTTTGTACTTTGGATTTTTGTCCAAAGGACTTGTGTACACATGATGAAATAATCTGACCGTGCACATTCGTTGTCGGAAAATTTTTAAAATTCGACAACAGTTGTCCGATGGACCATACAAACGGTCGGATTTTCTGATAAAACCCTTCCATCACACACTTGTTCTTGGAAAATCCGATCGTGTGTAAGAGGCTTTAGTCCCTTCGGATATTTTCGCATGAACTGTTGTGATCCCATCTTGAAAGCTGTGTACTTACAAATAGATTACCGAACAATCGCTCCAAATGTTTTTTTTTTTTCTTTTTCTTCTGGTAATCTCATCGTGTGTATGAGCCTAGAGGCTGGGTTCATAAGAAAAGGAATACGATTAAAGAGGACCTTTACAGTATAAGGTTGAAGTAACTCATTTACATCTGTATTTATTGATACAATTTACAGTAGTATCAAAACCTGTGTTCAGAAGTATTTCAATTAAAAATCTTACAGCATCTTTTAATGGCTGGTATCTGAAATTAAAATCTTGTCTGCCGGCCAGTCTCTTTCCCTGAAGGCTCCTTCCAGTGCATTAAATGTATTGCACAAATTACCTCTCAGGAATGAAAAGACTTACCTGGCCCACAGGGAAAAGGTTAAGTGATTTTTTAATCTGATTAGCAGATCAATCAGTATTAGAAGACAGATAATCTGATTAATTACTTTATCCCCATCAACACCTGATAACACAATGAATTTATTATCCAATCAACAATAAACTTCAGATAACAAGGTTAAGGTAGCTAAACAACAGCTGTGTTTAGCAATCAAATAAGCATATAAAATACTAATGACATTGAAGGTGTAGCTGATTTCCTCCTAATTTACAGACAGTCAAGAAAGTAAATACTTGTGGGCACCTAACATTTGTGTATCGATTGTACACGTGTACTCCAAATTTGTTTATTTCATTCATGCATCTTCAAACACATTTATACAGATTGCTTTTGTGTTGAATACTTACTTCAGAGATTTATGTACAAATTACCTTCTGAGTCTGATGAAGTTGTTAAATCATGCTCACTGTTCATGATATTGTTTCTTCAAGATGAGTTGAAAACCAATAGAGTGAAAGGCTGTTCTTCAATCAGAAGACTTTACTGTGCTAGCTCTCAAAGGAAAAGGACACAACTATGATACTAAATTTTTCTATGTGCTTACAGGTTTACTCACCTAATTTCAGTGCATTATTAAAAAAAAAAGTGTTTTAGATATGGGTTTAAAAGACATTAAATCTTTTGAATTGGACCTTTATTAAAGTAGAACTAAAGGCAAAACTTTTTTTTTCTTTTTTCTTTTGATACAGTAAGTACTTGTATTTGGGCAAATGCTCCAATGCTTCACCCGATACTTGGACAGTCAGGGTGATCAGTACGGTGGGAGAATTACAAGCACTGATCACCCTGTATAGATTTCAAAGTCTGACAGCCGGTCCGTTTCTCATTTTCTCCGCTTCTCATCCCCCCAACGGCTTTCAGCTGCTTTAGTGAAAATCAGAGGGGATCGGTGCTTGTAACTCTCCCACACACGATCACTGCTGACTGTCCCCGTATACTCCTCCAGTCCCCCTCTGTTCTGCTGCTGTCCCCCTCCGTTTTCCCCCACTCCGTGCTGCTGTCCCCTCTCTTCTCTCCTTCCGTGCTGCTGTTCCCCTCCGTGCTGCTGTCCCCCTCTCTTCTTCCCCTCTGTGCTGCTGTCCCCCTCTCTTCTTCCCCTCTGTGCTGCTGTCCCCCTCTCTTCTCTAGGTTTAGTTATGCTTTAAACCTCAGTTTATATAGATTTACATGGAATACTTCCATTAAATCACTTTAAAAAAAAATCTTTTTTTCGTCATCTCAAAATAGACCTTTGTTATATCCTTGGGTGGTACCTACTGAGGTTTACCTAGACATAGACATGCGATGGCAGTCTGAAAGTCTGATAGCTACACAATCATTCTGTGGTACGGCTATGAAATTTCCATAAACAGCTGATGTAGTTGAACCTGTATTTTTATTCACTGGGCTATGATCCCTGGTGCCGCATCTTAAGATAGACTTGTCAAACTGGTGCTGCTGCATGTGACTGTCTCAGTCCTTGTTTGTGGCCCTCAGCGGTAAGGAATTTGCATTAAATATGACCCCATCTGTTACCCATTTGATCAAGGCTACACATCTTTATGGGTGCATATAACATACAGTTCAGTATTTTATAAAATTATTTAAGGCCCTTTTCTCTAAAACAAGATGCTGCAACTGTTACTTTACCTTCTTTGACTCATCCAAATCCTCACATGATCACTCCCTACCTATGTGCTCATCTGTCAATGCACAATAATTTTTGTAGGTATTTTATATAAATAAAGAAAAAGCTAAAATTAGAATACAATGTTAGTAGGTCTCATTACACCGGGTGCCTAGAGACAATAAACAAAGATTGGCCAATTACAGTTAGACTCCATTCACACAGGGGCAACACGACTTCCAGCACGACTTTGGGAGGCACGACTTGAGTATGAATCACAGCGCGTCATGAGGCAACTTACAAGTTGCCTCCAGGACAGTACAAGGCAACTTTAAGTTGCCTCCAGGACAGGAGGCTTTCCAGTGGCCAATCAAACAACAATCAGCTCTGTGGGAGGGAGGGGGATGGAGGGGTTTGCCTGAGAAATGTATGTTCTCTTCCTGTATTGTTGCTTCTGTTAAGACAGTGATCTGACTTCTGAGGCGACTTCCATTGAAATCAGTACAAGTTGCCTACAAGTTGCCTAGAAGTCAGATTGAAGTAGTACAGGAACCTTTTTTGAAGTCGGAGCGACTGCAGTAGTGTGCATTAAGACGGCTCCATTCACGTACATTGATTTTCTCATGCAACTTGAGGCTACTAGGGGCGACTTGGGGCGACTTGAAGTCAGATCCAAAGTCATCTCTGTGTGAATGGGCTCTTAGAGTAGATCAGGTAACCACCATATGTCTGTACCCTCTTCTCCACACCAGTGGATATCTACTTGCTAAGCATTCCCGTGGGCCGAAGTGATCTGCTATTGTGTTTCCTTGAGTTAAGGCAGTGCCAAAAGACTCTTCATTGCACCTCCGCAGGCCAGATATGTACATTCACCTACTTACGCATGCATGCCAGCCTTCACATGATGTCTGCATGTTTTTTTTTTGAGACAAATACCCTAAGCTGATAATAACCAGCAGAAACTGACATATTTTCTAAGAAAGGCTTGACACACTTAGCAGTAGTATGCAAAATGGCATGAACTTTTCAAGGACTAGGTTTTGGAGCTAGTGTTCTGGTTCCTGGACCTGCTTCACTGTCTCTGCCAACATTGATGGTATTATTATTCCGTGGCAGATTTCTGTGGCAGTGTTGGCTTCTGCTGCAGGTTTTGTGGGAGAGAGCTCTACTTGGAGTGTGTGTAGAGGTCAAGGCTATGGGGGCCTGTTTTTATGTCTGCTGAGGAAAAGAAAAAATTCTATATGGCTGCTGCTGGTAGGTAGAAGTACCGGTACATATAGGGCCCTCAGATAAAAATATATGGCTTTGAGGGCCTGTCCAGTGGATATAGAAAAGGATCACCACCCTTTAAAATAATCACAATTTGTTGCTTTGCAGCCTGAAATGAAGACAGACACAGCTTTTATTTAATCTGGCAGTATTTACTCAGCGCAACTTATAACATCCTGTGAAAGATAAAACATCAACATGTCAGAAAAAAAAATCACTGAGTTGGAAAAAGGATCACCCCCTTATGTCAGTATTTCATTGGAGCATCTTTTGCTTTACAGACTTAGACTAGTCTTTTGGGATATGTCTCTACTAACTGCACATCTAGACTTTGCAATATTTGCCCACTCGTCTTGGAAGAAATGCTCAACTTCAGTTAAATTTGATGGTGACCATTTGTGGCCTGCAGTCTTCAAGTCATTCCACTGATTTTGAATGGGGTAAAGTCTGGGCTCTGACTAGGCCATGCAAGCACATTCACATTTTTCTTCTTCAGCCACTGTGTGGTCATTTTTGCTGTTTGCTTTGGGTCATTGTCTTGTTGAAAGGTAAACCCTATTCCCAATTGAAAACGTTCTGGCAGAGAGCAGCAGATTTTCCTCAAGAATTTAACGGTATTTTGTCCCATCCATTTTTCCTTCTAACCTGACAAGTGCTCCAGTCCCTGCTACAGAGAAACGCCTCCATAACAGAATATTGCCACATCCATGCTTTACTGTAGGAATGGTGGTATTTGGATGGTGAGCTGTATTGGATTTCCACCAGACATATTTGTTTAGTGTTGAGGCCACATTATTCAATTTTAGGGTGTACCCTCTTTCTCTAAGGTCCAAGCTGTACTAATTTAGTAAAACGTGTCCTTAAAGCGGATCTCCACCCTAAAGTGAAGATCCGCTGATCGGAACCCTCCCCCCCTCCGGCGTCACATTTGACACCTTTCAGGGGGGAGGGGGGTGCAGATACCTGTCTAAAGACAGGTATCTGCACCCACTTCCGGCCCGCAGTCTCGGGCAAAAGACGGGCTTTTCCCGTTGTGTGCTGGGAACTCTCGGCTCCCAGCACACAGCGGGAGCCAATCGCCGGGCGCAGCGCGACTCGCGCATGCGCCGTAGGGAACCGGGCAGTGAAGCCGCAGCGCTTCACTTCCTGGTTCCCTCACCGTGGATGGAGGGGGGAGCAGCAGGGTGACGGCTTTTAATATTTTTTTGAGGTGAACCATCCGCTTTAACGTAATATTTTGTGTTGCAAGTGCACTAATAGAACTACAATCACCTCAACATTTTAATTAACCCCTATTAGTGGCTGTGTGTTAGTATTGAACATTTAAAAGAAGTCTACTAATAGTATTCTTTGGTTTAAATTGCAAGTCTGTTATGTGAAAACTGCCTATAGCATTTTGAAGATGAATTATGTGTTACTTTTTTTTACAATGCCTCCTATAACCACCCACATTTACAACACACCAAATCACCCCAAAGCTCAGGTAGGACCCCAGGACATCTCTAATCTTTTAGAATTCATTTAAGTCCCCTGGACTGGGTATTACAGCTATGAATTACTGGTTGAATATCATAGATTGTTTTAAGCAAGCATTGTCTTTCAGGCTTAATTCATATGTAAAAGATGTACAAGGAAAAAAGGGTTGCACCATTTGCCATAGAAGAGGCGGTCCACCACACAACACTTATGCCTTGTTTCCACTGAGTGGAACGGTTCGGGTTGGTACAGTTTAGAAAGGTCCGGACTGTTCAGGTGAGCGTTTCCACTGCAAATGGACTGCCAGGGGCCATACAGGGTTTGGAAAAAATGCCGCCAATTAGTGGAATGTCTTGTAGCTTTGCCCTAACCAAACCGTACCATTTTCTATGGCCCCACATCTGAAGCAGGACCCAGAATGGTGCGGTATGGTTCGGTTGTAGGGGACGCTTTCATAATGAAAACACTCAAAATAGCGTACCGTACCAAACCAACCCGAACCGATCCGCTCAGTGGAAACGAGGCAATAGACTGGTCCTGCATCTATGCAATATTTATTAAATAGCCGGTCAATCAGCCACAGCTCAAGGAACCAACGTGTGTGGGCGCCATCGGTTATTTAACCATCGGTTAAAAAAAGCCAACTTGTTTTAAATGTAACCGATGGATACCTAACCGATAGCAAAAAAACGATCGTTAGTAGGCACGACCATCGGTTAAAAATCCACGCATGCTCAGAATCAAGTCGACGCATGCTTGGAAGCATTGAACTTCATTTTTTTCAGCACGTCGTTGTGTTTTAAGTCACCGCGTTCTGACACAATCGTTTTTTTAACCGATGGTGTGTAGGCACGAGGGACCATCAGTCAGCTTCATCGGTTAACCGATGAAAACGGTCCATCAGACCGTTCTTATCGGATGGACTAATGTTGTGTACAGGGCATTACTGTATATCAATGTGTTTTGTGCCTATTGCTGACAAATACATTGAAGGTTTGGAGCTCTTGGCAGGCATAATATTAAACGCTTGAATGTCTTGGTTTTTTTCACACACCCTGTTATTTGCTATGGACTGACAGTTTCTGTTTGTTAATTGCTTTGAGAATTTATCTAGATGAGAAGTAATAATTCAAAATATTAAATCTGTGGAAAACACATGATCAGAAAATAAAAACCACTTAGGATCTGAGTGAGCACTGTTTACAGTATTGCATTTTTTCTATCCACCATCCCCTGGTGATATGTGCTTTGCATATGTTTGTCAGAGTCAATGCAGCTTGGTGGATAAAAACCCATTAGAATAGAATGGTTGTGCTGCATTACAATGCATGTTTTAAGGTTTACAGAGAAGGGCAGAAGGCTGCCTAGCACACACCAGGGTCCATAGAGAGCTGTTTGTCCACTGGGGGAAGGTCTCCCTACTAAGAATGGCCTTGGGGCCTTACTTCCCTGGGAAATCTCCTCCAGTGTGAAATAGGAGCCAGTCAACTGATCACAGGGTGCCAGATAACCTTGCATAACCCCATTCTAAATTCCCTGCCAGAGCAAATCAGTCAATCTGCTCATTCATTTGCTAAATACCACTCAAAAACGCTTCAACATTTTTCTACCCTTTCTACAAATTCCTCCTTCTCTTCCCTATTGGGTTTTTTTTCTATTTAAAACACATACACTTGTTTTATCTAATTAGGAGCCACAACAAAGTGGCAATGACATTAATATTAACATGTGTACATTATCTGTAGTTTGATCCCATAGTTAGGAGATTTCGCAGAACTCAAATACGTCATGCTGCTTGTGTTTCTATGTAGCCATGCTGGTCTGGGCTTCTACACTACGCATTCATGGTGGGGGGTTGGCAGTTTGTGCACAATGCTCATTTTAGCATAATGCAGTGCAAAAGAAAAAGCAATACTTTGCTCAGTTCATGTTTATTAGCTGTTTACACATTTTCTCAGCTCAGCATCCATCAGGACAGTAAACCAATTAAATCAAAAATGGCCAGTTAAAACTATTAAGGTAGCCTATACATAAGACTTTTTTTTTTTCATTTACCAGTGGTTTAAATGAAAAAAAAAATGGACTTGATTTCCCCCATCCACACATTTAAGGTGGATGTGGAATTCTTCTGACTGAGCTATTGTATTCTGACAGCGACTTTCTTGCCATAAGGATACACTAATTAGCACTGCCTTCTATAGCTCGCAGTGCTGATTGAGCGGCAAAAATCACACAGGGGGTTGTGCAGAAGTCAATCAAAAGGTCAACTTTCATACAAACTCCCTGCCCATACATGGATCGAAATTTGGCTGGTCCCTGCTGAACCAGCTGATTTATTTTAGATATATGTATGGCCAGCTTAGGTGATGTCTCTGGGTGCCTGTAGATTGGGCCACTGTTAAGGGGAACTAGTCAATGAACAGGTTAGAAAACCTAGTTAAGAAAATGGAAGAATAGAGCTGGACCCATTAAGGTTATCTTATTGGTATTGCTATCTTAACCTAAGGTATTGATTTTGAGTAGTTTAGCTGATTTCTAGACATGTGCAGACTGGAATATTTTGTTTCGTTTTTTCGTTTTCGTTTGGAAAATAAATGTATTTAGTTACTCCCGAAAATCCTTTTGATTTATTTTGTTTTTCGTTGGGGAATAGCTTTCGTCCGAAAATCCAATAATACTTGGTTTCTGTCGAATGGTCAAAAGAATATTCGACGGAACGTCGAATCTTTACATTGAATTGTACATTTCCGTTCGAATATTCCGCCTACAAGAATTCTAATGTTGTATGACTAGTAATAATGTCGAATCTATTTTCTCATAAATCAAAATCTAATCTCTGTAATGTCGAATCTATTATTTCTATAGTGTCAAATCTTTTCTCTCTAATGTCGAATCTTTTCCCTATAATGTCGAATCTTTTCCCTATAATGTCGAATCTCTCTATATCGAAGTTTTACTGCAATGAAAATAAAAATAAAGCATTTTTTATGTCGGATCTTTCAGTTTTCGTTTCTTGTGCTTTCGTTATCATTTGTTAAAACGATAACGAAAAAAACAGATTTTCGGACGAAAATGCATTCTAACGAAAACGAATGCACATGTCTACTGATTTCTGGGCAGGTGGCCTCTAGACCCAGGAGGCTCTTCATGGTCTCCCTAGCTTGTAGTGTAATGTAACAAAAATGTAAATGGAGCACAACATTGAAAGGTCCAGATATTCTAAAAAAAAAGGTCATGGGGACAATCAAAAGAATCTCTATTGGTCTAAAGCAGAGATCCTCAAACTACGGCCCTCCAGCTGTTGTAGAACTAAACATCCCATGAGGCATTGCAACACACTGACATTCACAGACATGACTAGGCATGATGGGAATTCTAGTTCCTGAACAACTGGAGGGCCGTAGTTTGAAGACCCATGGTCTAAAGTAATATCTGGACCTTTTAGCAGTGGTGTGGTTCTTCAATTTACATATACACTATATTGCCAAAAGCATTGGGACGCCTGCCATTACACACACACATAAACTTTAATGGCATCCCAGTCTTAGTCCATAGGGTTCAATATTGAGTTGGCCCACTCTGCTGAGAAGGTTGTCCACAAGGTGTAGGAGTGTGTCTATGGGAATGTTTGACCATTCTTCCAGAAGCGCATTTGTGAGGTTAGGCACTGATGTGGACGAGAAGGCTTGGATCGCAGTCTGCGCTCTAATTCATCCCAAAAGTGTTCTATTGGGTTAAAGTCACAACTTTGTGCAGGCCAGTCAGGTTCCTCCACCCCAAATTCGCTCATGGACCTTGCTTTTCTACACTGGTGCACAGTCATGTTGGAACAGTAAGGGCCAACCCCAAACTGTTACCATAAAGTTTGGAGCATGAAATTGTCCAAAATGTCTTAGTATGCTGACGTCTTAAGAGCTTTCTTCACTGGAACTAAGGGGCCAAGCCCAACCCCTGAAAAACAACCACACACCATATTCCCCCCTCCACCAAATGATTTGGACCAGTGCACAAAGAAAGGTTCATAAAGACATAGATGAGCGAGTTTGGGGTGGAGGAACTTGATTGGTCTGTACAGAGTCCTGACCTCACCATGGCCTCGCCATGGACGACAAGTTGAGTGCACATGCTGAGAGTCATATCTAGAGGTGGTCTTTAGAAAATAGATATATGAGTGCTGCCAGCATTGCTGCAAAGGTTGAAGGGGTGAGAGGTCAGCCTGTCACTGCTCAGACTATACGCCGCATACTGCATTCATTTGGTCTGCATGGCTGTCATCCCAGAAGGAAGCCTCTTCTAAAGATGATGCAAAAGAAAAAGCCTGCAAACAGTTTGCTGATGACAAGCAGTCTAAGAATATGAATTACTGGAACCATGTCCTATGGTCTGATGAGACCAAGATAAACATATTTGGTTCAGATGGTTTCAAGCGTGTGTGGCAGCAAACAGATGAGGAGTACAACGACAAATGTGCCTTGCCTACAGTCAAGCATTGAGTTGGGAGTTGTACTGCATGAGTGCTGCCGACACTGGGGAGCTACAGTTCATTGATGGTACCATGAATTCCAACATGTACTGTGACATACTGAAGCAGATCATGATCATGATCTCCTCCCTTCGGAGATTGGGCCCCAGGGCAGTAATCCAACATGGTAATAACTTGCATATTAACCTTTAAAATTAGCACTTTAGACTTCTCCCATAGACTTTTAAAGGGTGTTCCCCCGGCTTTTCGAATTTGCCGCGAACACCCCGAATTGTTTGCTGTTCGGTAAACGGGCGAAAAGCCAATGTTCGACTCGAACATAAAGCTCATACCTAATGTACTGTTTCCTGTTTGATAGTGCTGCACGGTGCTGTGCCTTACTGATCCTTTTAATCTAGCTGCAAGTGTACTAGACAGGGTCAGTTTGACTTTAAAATACAGATTCTCTATAGTAGATCACATGAGGGGGTTAGAAGCATCAGTTTTTTATCCATGGCAGGAAATGTATATTTTTTGCTTCCAAAAAAAAAAAAAAAAAAGAGCGTATGTGAGCATATCTACCACTCTAAGAACTACATTTCTAGAACAATTATACAAGCAAAGATGAAATGCAAAAATTACACAAACACTGTACATGCAATAACAATAATAAATGCAACCAATTATGCTTTATTTTTCACATACTGTGCAGACATTTTTTGGAACATGCCACAATTTATTTACATTTTAAACTCTCTTCCTCCTTAAACATACATTTTAGTTTATGCAAATAAATGTATATTGTGACACCCAGTGCTCATAATAGGAACTGAATTGCATAACTGTTTAACATGTCATCTTGAATGTTCCCAATTGTTGCTTGATATGCAATTTTTATGTCTTCTTTTTACTTTTTAAGCTGGTATGCATTTTAAATCGGGCAACCAACAGTTAAAATGAGAACCTAAAAGTCTGCTTAGTGGAGTAATCTGAGAATTGCTGTTTGCAGAAAGTCTAGAGCTTTACATAGCTCGAGCTCAGTGGGTTGGAAAGAACTCTAAAGAACAGACTCATCATATCTACATTGCTGAAATTTATGTTCCATATCAATGGCTCCCAAGGACATAAAATCAGTTAATCCTTTAATCACAAGGAGGTTTACTTGCTCTAGCTCTCAGTTTATGTCACAATGATGATCTGGCTGGCAACTGGAAGGTTAATATACAAATAACTTAAAAAGTTCTCAAAACAGTCTATGGAAAGAGTATGTTGGCATCGATACACGTCTGTTCTCCTGATTATAAAAGGAAGACAATGTTTTATGGGAGTTTCAAAATCCTTTATAATCCCCAGTACTAATATAACCACAGGATCTTTAAATTATATGGAGAGTTCATTGTACTGCATATAGTACAGTAAGCTGTTTACTGGTTTATGGACTTTGTGTCCAGTAAACTGTTCACAGCACCTATCCTGGATTTCTGATAATGCCAAGTTGCGTTTTCCAAAGCCAGCAAAATCCTTTCTTGTATTAAGAGAGGTATAGACTCCAAAGAGAGAGAGAGAGAGAGAGAGAGAGAGAGAGAGAGAGAGAGATATCGTTGTGCCCCTGTACAAATCATTAGTAGGACCTCATCTGGAATATTTTGTTTAGTTTTGGGCACCAGTTCAGAAAAGGATATTGGGGAACTGGAGAAAGTGCAAAGAAGGGCAACCAAACTGATAAGAGGCATGGAGTATCTCAGCTATGAGGATAGATTAGAGGAGCTGAAATTATTCTCTCTTGGGAAGAGGAGATTAGAGATGAAATGATCAACATGTATAAATACATAAGTGGTCCATATAGTGAACTTGATGTATAGTTATTCACTTTAAGGTCATCACAGAGGACAAGGGGGCATTCTTTACATCTGGAGATAAAGAAATGTAATCACCAAATACGGAAAGGTTTCTTTACAGTAAGGCCTCGTACACACGATCAAATCTGTGTGCTGGAAACGGTCTGCTGGACCGTTTCAGCAGACAGATTCGATCGTGTGTACGGGCGAGCCTACGGATTTGGCCACCCGACAGATTGGAAAGCATGCTTACCAATGTGTCGGCTGGGAACCCGTCCGCCCGATGTCTTCTCGCACACGCGCCGAATGGTTTGGACGCATGCGCGGAAGTGTTTTACTTCCTGGTGCGGTGACGTGGCGGCGTCAACGTCACCGCCACGTCAACGACACGTCAGCGCGCTGTCTGCTGGCGGGGATTTTGGTTTGCTCGTGTGTACACGCGAGCAAACCAAAATCCAAGCAGATAAATTTGTTCAAATCGGTCGGTCCGACCGATTTGAACAAATGGATTTGATAGTGTGTACGGGGCCTAAGAGCTGTGAAAATGTGGAATAGATTCCCTTAAAGTGGATGTAAACCTTTCATACACCCAGTGAACAGCCTCAGATGATACACAGGAATGAACCAAATCTCCCTACATAGGTTTTACATCCATATCTGCTGTCTTTACATTTTTATACTGTTTAGAAAGTTCAGATCGCGTTAGGAAATGTTCTCTTCCTGTTTGTGGTGTCTGGGCATACAGCCAATATAGCTAAAATTGCTGATTGGAGGAAAGGCACACACCCCCTCTCATCATAGGCAGAGACTCTCATGCCACATACACACAATCACTTTTTGTGATGAAAAAAAATGTCATTTTTAAAAATGTAATTTAAAATGATGGTGTGTGGGCAAAATGTCATTTTATGACTTCTGAAAAACGACCAAAAAAAAATTCGAACATGCTCGAATTTTTTATGTCATTTTTTGAAATGTAATTTTTTGTGTCATAAAAAATGATCATGTGTGGGCAAAACTACGTAAAAAATTATGTTTTAAACCCGCACATGCCCAGAAGCAAGTTAGGAGACGGGAGGTAAAACTACCATTCATAATGGAATAAGCACATTTATCACGCTGTAACAGACAAAAAAGCAGGAATCGTCTTTTACTAACAAGTAACCAGCTAAAAGCAGCCTCAAGGCAAATAGAACTTCCCCTTTAGAGTGCCGTCGTTTTGTTCATCATTTTCCAAAAATGATGGTGTGTACGCAACGTCATTTTTGAAAATGAAGTTTGAAAAATTTAGTTTTTTTTCATGATGAAAAATGTCATTTTTTTTCATCACAAAAAGTGACCGTGTGTACGAGGCATTAGAGGTGTTTTGTAACAGGACCAGCTGCCTGTTAATCTATTTTAGCAACCTCCCCCGACAGAAATTTCAGACTGCTTTTATCTGATGTGTCTGAGAATTTGTCAGGAGTTATCAGGCTGATAACAGAGGAACGGTTCAGGAGAGAGCTACAGAACTTTGAAGAGAGATAACCAAAATACTGCAGATATATGTGCCCAGCTCAAATTTCATGAATTGGGTTTACATCCACTTTAAGAAAAGACTGGTTTCTTCCTTAAATGTACATAATAAAACTGGATACTAACATTTATAGATAAAGTTGATCCAGAGAATATCTCATTACCTCTTGGGGGATCGGGTAGGATTTGTTCCCCCTGCTGGAGCAAAGTAGATCATGCTTTTTTTTTTCTGTGGATATAGGGTTGTGTATATAGGATTGTAAAAAAAATATATATATATTTTTCCCCTTTTTTTGGTTGAACTAGATTTTCTTGAGTCTTTTTTCAACCAGACTAACTTTGCAAGTATAACAGATGTGGCCTCTTTTGCATCCTGTTTTATGTTGGGAAAACTACAAACGAGAGTACATATAGAATGAATAAATAGAACATCTCCATATACAGAAACCTATATCCACCCATTGATCCAGAGGAAGGCAAAAAAAAAAAAAAACATAAACATGGTCAAATTTCCTGCAACAGGGAAAAAAATCCTTCCTGGTCCCCTAGAAGACAAATTGATATTCTCTGGATCAGCAATCTCTAGTGTTATTAACTTTTTTTTAAACAAAATAGAACTGGCCAGAACTAGTTCTTAAGCGAGTATATTCCACATTTCCACAGCTCTTAAGATAAAGAGGAACTTCTAAAGTAAAACTATAGGCAAAACTTGTTGTTTTATTTTGGATAGAGCAAGGGGGGGTTATAACCCCTGATGCCTCGTACACACGATCAGTTTTCCCGTCGTAAAAACTCCCCTGACAGCTTTTGGCTGGGAAAACTGGCCGTGTGTATGCTCCATGGCATTTTTTCTGACAAGAAAACCGCTGGGAATACCAGTGGGAAAAATGAGAACATGTTCTCTTTTTCGCTGCCGTGATTCCCGGCGGTTTTTTTCCCAGCAGTTTACCTATGGGAAACACTGCGGTGGAGCATACACACGGTCGGGTTTCCCGGCCAAAGCTCTCATAGCAGTTTTCCAGCCAGGAAAACCGACCATGTGTAGGGGGAAAAAGCTGCCAAGCAGGTTCTCTGCTTTCCCCTTGGGTTTCCTGGTGGTAAAAAGTCAGCCGGGAAACCCGTACGTGTGTACGAGGCATTACAGTTTTTTCCGCCATCTGTGTCTCATTTCAGAAAATTTCTTTCACTTCCTGTCCCACAGCCAAACTGGAAGTGAGAGGAAATCCCTGCAAATTAAAGACCCTCAGGTCACCCGAACTATTGTACACATTAAAAGATGTCCTCTCTATTACTTTTCTGGGGACAACCCAAAATGTGTGATTTTTCTTTACTTTCATTTTCAGTAATAATGGTAAACAGGACTAACAGAGAGGGAGAATCTTCTTAACGGGGGCACAGACAGCAATAAAAACTGACAGGTATTCTCCACTCTTTGCCCTTATACTTTAAATCTGTAAAGTGTCCTTATCCTTTGTCATAACCTTAAAGGGAATAGGGGTGGCCATACACAAGTAAATTTCTTTTGTTCAATCCACTGGTTGAACTAAAGAAAATTACTTGATTCCCCCCATCCACAAACTCAATGTGGATGGGGGATCCTTTCCACTGGGCTATTGCATTCTGACAGAGGGGAGATTTCCCCACCATCAGTATACACTTATCAGTACCACCAGCTACAGACAGTGTTGTACACAAGTCTACCCATATATGGATGGACCATGGATACATAGTCCCCGCTGAACCGGTTAAATTTCAATCCCTGCATTGCCAGCCCTACTCTATATTATATGGACCACTTATGCATTTGAGAATATCATTTGCAAAACATATTCCTGATTTTATCATTTAAATGTATTTAAAAAATTACATCTGCTTAAAGCGGATCTCCACTCTAATTCTAACATTTCTTTAATTACACTGCCGCTGTATGACATTATCAAAACGGATGTTTTTTTAACCACTTCAGACCCGCGCTACCATCAAATGACGGCAACAGCGCGGGTCTGAATATCCAACATGCCGTCAAATGACGGCATCTCCTTTGGGCGTTCCCAGCGCGTGCTGTAGAGCGCGCTGCGGGGAAGCCCTGTGTTGTCCGTGTCCCTTGGACACGGCCAATCACAGATCGCGGCGAATGGCCAATCAGAGTGGCCATTTGCGATGCGATCTGTGGGCGAATGAGAGATGATCTCATAGATCATCTCTCATTGCCGTTTTACACAGAGACAGCGTCCTGTCTCTGGAGAGGAGGAGCCCGATCTGTGTTCCTTCCTACATAGGGGCACAGATCGGTCACCCCCCCAGTCACCCCCCCTCCCCCCACAGTTAGAACACACCTAGGATACACATTTAACCCCTTCCTCACCCCCTAGTGTTAACCCCTTCAATGCCAGTCACATTTACACTGTAATTAGTGCATATTTATAGCACTGATCGCAGTATAAATGTGAATGGCGCCAAAAATTTGTCAAAAAAAGTGTCCGCCATAACGTCGCAGTACCAATAAAAATTGCAGATCGCCGCCATTTCTAGTAAAAAAAATAATAATAAATAATAATTCTCTCCCCTATTTTGTAAGCGCTATAACTTTTGCGCAAACCAGTCGCTTATTGCGATTTTTTTTTTTTTTTACTAAAAATATGTAGAAGAATACGTATCGCCCTAAGCTGAGGAAAAAAATGTTTTTTTTTTTTAACCACTTGACCACTGGGCACTTAAACACCCTTCCTAACCAGACCAATTTTCAGCTTTCGGTGCTCTCACAATTTGAATGACAATTACTCAGTCATACAACATTCTACCAATTTGAAATTTTTGTCCTTTTTTTCACACAAATAGAGCTTTCTTTTGGTGGTATTTGATCACCTCTGGGTTTTTTATTTTTTGCGCTATAAAAGAAAAACGACTGAAAATTCTGTAAAAAAAAATAAAAAAATCTTGTTTCTGTCATATTAGCGGGTTATTTCTCACACACAGCATATGCATACCACAAATTACACCCCAAAACACATTCTGCTATTCCTCCCGAGTATGGCGATACCCCATGTGTGGGACTTTTACACAGCGTGGCCACATACAGAGGCCCAACATGCAGGGAACACCATCAGGCCTTCTGGAACACCCAGACCAATTCTGACATTTCTCTCCTACATGGAAAAATCATCATTTATTTGCTAGAAAATTACATTGAACCCCAAAACATTATATATGCTTTTTTAGCAAAGACCCTAGAGAATACAATGGCGGCCGTTACAACTTTTTATCTCGCACGGTATTTTCGCAGAAATGTATTGAACGCGTGTTTTTTAAAAAACTGTTTTGTGCTTAAAACAAAACAGTAAAGTTAGCCCAATTTTTTTTCATAATGTGAAAGATGAAGTTACGCCGAGTAAATAGATACCCAACATGTCACCCTTCAAAATTGCGCACGCTCATGGAATGGCGCCAAACTTTGCTACCTAAAAATCCCCATAGGCGGTATTGCAGAGTATTGGGGTATTGCAAAGTATCATGCAGGGTATTGGGGTATTGCCGAGTACTGGGGTATTGCCGAGTACTGGGGTATTGCCGAGTACTGGGGTATTGCCGAGTATTGGGGTATCGCCGAGTATTGGGGTATCGTTGAGTACTGGAGTACTGGGGTATTGCCGAGTACTGGGGTATTGCCGAGTACTGGAGTATTGGGGTATTGCCGAGTATTGGGGTATTGCCGAGTATTGGGGTATTGCCGAGTATTGGGGTATTGCCGAGTATTGGGGTATTGTTGAGTACTGGGGTATTGTTGAGTACTGGGGTATTGTTGAGTACTGGGGTATCGTTGAGTACTGGAGTATTGGGGTATTGCCGAGTATTGGGGTATTGCCGAGTATTGGGGTATTGCCGAGTATTGGGGTATTGCCGAGTATTGGGGTATTGCCGAGTACTGGGGTATTGCCGAGTATTGGGGTATCGTTGAGTACTGGAGTACTGGGGTATTGTTGAGTACTGGGGTATTGTTGAGTACTGGGGTATTGTTGAGTATTGGGGTATTGTTGAGTATTGGGGTATTGCCGAGTATTGGGGTATTGCCGAGTACTGGGGTATTGCCGAGTACTGGGGTATTGCCGAGTATTGGGGTATTGCCGAGTATTGGGGTATCGTTGAGTACTGGAGTACTGGGGTATTGTTGAGTACTGGGGTATTGTTGAGTACTGGGGTATTGTTGAGTACTGGGGTATTGTTGAGTATTGGGGTATTGCCGAGTATTGGGGTATTGCCGAGTATTGGGGTATTGCCGAGTATTGGGGTATTGCCGAGTACTGGAGTACTGGGGTATTGTTGAGTACTGGGGTATTGTTGAGTACTGGGGTATTGTTGAGTACTGGGGTATTGTTGAGTACTGGGGTATTGTTGGGTACTGGGGTATTGTTGGGTACTGGGGTATTGTTGGGTACTGGGGGATTGTTGGGTACTGGGGGATTGCTGAGTATTGTTGGGTACTGGGGATTGCAGGGTACTGGGGATTGCAGGGTACTGGGGGGATGGCAGAGCTGGGATGTTTTGAGGGATGGCTGGATCTGTGACTGCATTTGTCACAGATCCAGCCACAGCTCAGCTGCTGACACCCCGCTCCCCCCCCTCTCCTCGCACACTGTACAGAGCGGAGAGGGAGGAGAGGGAGGAACCGGCGTCATCAAATGACGCCGGTTTGTTTACAAGTGATCGCGCCGTCATTTGACGGCGCGATCACGTGGTAAACGGCCGCGATCAGCGGCAATTTACCGTGATCCGTGATGCGCCGGGTCTCCTAGACCCGGCGAGCACGGACACTTTCGTGAGCGCGTCCCAGGGGACGCGCAATCGCGAAAGTGAAGGACGACGTCCCAGGGACGTCGTCCCGAGGTAACCCCGCCGCGCCGTAGCAGTAAAATGCCTATGGCGCGGTGGGCAAGTGGTTAATTGGGATATTTATTATAGCAACAAGTAAAAAATATTGTATTTTTCTTCGAAATTGTTGCTCTTTTTTGTTTATAGCGCAAAAAATAAAAACAGCACAGGCGATCAAATACCACCAAAAGAAAGCTCTACTTATGGGGAAAAAAGGATGTAAATTTTGTTTGGGAGCCACGTCGCACGACCGCGCAATTGTCAGTTAAAGCGACGCAGTGCCGGAAGCTGAAATTTCACCTGGGCAGGAGGGGGTGTATGTGCCCAGTAAGCAAGTGGTTAAAGTAAATCTGTACAGTACCTGTACAGTAGACTGCCTTCCGGTCTGGCTCACTGCGGGAATTCTCCGGGCATTGCGTCGCTTCCTGCTCCATGCAGTGCGCTCTGGGAGCTTCTCTCCATAGCTCCCTGTGTAAACTGCGCAGCCGTGTGATCAAATATCGCGCTATTTCCTAGGCAGGAAGTGACGCGCGGCATAAACAAAGGAAGGAGGTTGGCATTGTCATGGCAACACAGACGCTCAAGCAGCTGCTCTGCGTTGCTCGTGCGCATCGAGCGGTGGATGCTGGGACATCAGCATCCACCAGAAGAAGGAAGTGCCGATCTGTGGGCTTATGCCCACAGTTAAAATGGAACCTAAATGGAAGGAGGAATATAAGTTGTTATTTCGCACAGGATGGCAGCGGAGCGGCCGCGGGAGACAAAAAACGTGAGTTCAGCTAATTAGGGGCATTAACCTTTTAAATAGCCATTAAGAAAAACATGTTTTTGGCGTGGGAGATCCGCTTTAAGATTCATTTATGCCACCACAGTAGAACTCTCTGCATTAGCAACAGTTTATAGGGGACAGATGTAAAAACAAAAACAAAAAACATGTTAGTACACATACGTCTCTGACAGCCTCCAGTACGATTCTAACACCCCCCCCCCCCCCCCCCCCCAAAGTTTTGAATGTGGCTAGCGATACAGAAAGCAGAGAAAGAGAAGGTTACACAGCACAGAAAAAACACTGTGACCCTGTGAGATATTCCCTGAAATCTTGCTACAGTTGTTGGAAAGCACTCGGATTAACATGAATAAAATAGCTTTGTTTTATTTTAGCACCATTTTGTTGGTTAGCATTTGTAGCACACTGATTAAACTCACTGCCTGAAATTACTTTTCAACCTTATGCCAACTTTTAACCAGCTGAGATTTGAACCATTAATGGGTTAAGTTGATCTATCAATCAAGTTGGGTACAACCAGCCTGCCGGATTCGCTTGCGATTTTCACTCTGCGGGGGCAGCTTACACCCCCCCCCCCCCCCTCAGCAAGAGGGGTTCCCCTGTCAAGACTCTCTGTGTTGATGGGGGAATGGTGCTATTTTCAACCCGTGGCTGCAGGAAAGAAATTTGCACCGTCTATGGGCTTGCCTTAGATTGTAAGCTCCTTGAGGTCAGGAACTGATATGAATGAACAATATATATGTAAAATGCTGCATAAATTGATTATGCTAAGTACCTGTAAAAAATAAATAAATATTATGCATAATATAGCAAGAGAGGTAGAAGCCCCCTAAGGTGGCTGGGGGAACCTAAAACCCAAGGTGGACAAGTAAAAAAATAGGATTTATAAGATTTCATCATTGGAGTCAGCAAGAGATAAGAAACCATTATCACTGTGCTACAACACTACTACACTGGAAGCAGAGTGTGTACTGTTTAAAGCTGATCTCCAAGTTTCATTTAACTTTAAATACAGTAGTTAATGTGGACCAAGCCAATCCAAAATAATTATTTACTCCACTTATGCCTTGTACACACGATCGGAATTTTCGATAAAAAAAGTCCAGCGGACTTTTTCCATCGAAAATTCTGACCGTGTGTATGCCCCATCGGAGAAAATCCATTGAAAATTCTGATGAATTCCATCAGAGTTTAAATATAGAACATGTTCTATTTTACTCCGATGAAATTCCAGTCTAGTGCTTGAAGATGATGACCCCCAAACGGTCATACCATGGACCCGATGTATTGGAAAAGAGTAGAACAGAATAAAAAATAGCGTAATACTGTAGGCAATGAGCGTTTAATAATGGTTGGAATAACTTCCATGAAAGTGGAAGAAAAGAACACTTTGATCAAAATGTGCGTGGCAGCAGTGGAGTCACCTGACGCGTTTCACAAAAACTTGCTTCGTCTGGGGTATGATTTGCTGTTTCTTGCCTTGTGAAGATCTGGTCCTGCACTGTCACATCCATTGTGTATACACAGCTCTGTTGACCCTTTGGGCGTAGGCTCTGCAGAATTGGTGGCGTTTTTTTCACAAGTGTGCATCACGTTCAAGTGTGAATTATCATTGATCTAGGACCATTTACCTAGTCGTATACATCAATCAAGCTTTCCCACTATTTTGGACTTTTTTTTTTTTTGATCAGTTTTTTTTGTTTTTTGCCAACACACTTTACAATTGGTGCTTTTTTTTGGCTTATAATTTTTGTTTATTAGACATTCAGGGCCAGATTCAGAAAAAAGAAATTAGGTTGGCGTATCTGTTGATACGCCGCGTAAGTTCTAGGATGCGCCGGCGTATCTTTTTTCTGTATTCAGAAAGCAAGATACGCCGTCGTATCCAAGTTGCATATTTATGCTGGCCGCTAGGTGGCTCTTCCGTTGATTTACATGTCGAATATGGTAATGAGCTTGATACACCGATTCAGAAACGTACGTGCGCCCGGCGCATTTTTTTGTCATTTGTGTAAGGCTTTTTCCGGTGTAAAGTTACCCCTGCTATAGGAGGCGTAGACAATGTTAAGTATGGACGTCAGGACATCGTCAAATTTTCCGTCGTTTATGTCGTTTGCATAAGTCGTTCGCGAATAGGGCTGGGCGTAATTTACGTTCACGTCGAAAGCATTGACTATTTGCGACGTGATTTTGAGCATCCGCACTGGCATACGTCCACGGACGGAGCATGCGCCGTTCGTTCGGCGCCCCATTTACGTGGGGTCACCAGTCATTAACGTACAATACGCCGGCCCATTTACACTACGTCGCCGTAACTTAGAGCGCAAGTTCTTTCTGAATACGGGACCTGCCGCTCTCAGTTACGGCAGCGTAGTGTAAATGAGATACGCCGCAAAGACACGAAATGTATCTGAATCTGGCCCTCAGTGTTTAAAACCTCATTATCACCTAGCGCTACAATTTATATGTTCTGTTGGAAACCAGGGTATCCAAAGGGAACTCCCACATGCACAGGGAGAACATGCAAACTCTGCAGTTAGCCACCATGATGCCCGAATATGTATATATAATTGATAACTCTAACTAAAACATGTATTTTTAAACATTCACAATTGACAAGACAATCTCTGCTTCAGTTATAACTGCAGGCTCCTTTCAGCATGTCTGCTTCCAACACTGACAGTACAGGATTTTACCAATAAAACATATTTCCTCCTATGTCAGGGCATATTTAATCTTATTTTATGCCCATATCTGCTTTTCCATGTCTCACAACATTGGATTCATTATTCTTCACAGTCCCTGCTGTTCCCATAACCAGCTAGCTTCTAAAAAAAAATGAACACAATGGCCTAGATTCACGTAGGGCGGCGTAACTATGAGCGGGCGTAGCGTATCGTATTTACGCTATGCCGCCGCAACTTAGAACGCAAGTGCAGTATTCTCAAAGCACTTGCGTCCTAAGTTACGGCGGCGTAGCGTAAATGTGCCGGCGTAAGCGCGCCTAATTTAAATGGGGAAGAGGTGGGTGTGTTTTATGCAAAATAATCGTGACCCTACGTAATTGACGCTTTTAACGAATGGCGCATGCGCCGTCCGTGGACGGATCCCAGTGCGCATGCGTCGGATAGAATGCCTAAGATACGTCGTACACTGCCTACGACGTGAACGTACAGCCCTATTCGCGTACGACTTACGCAAATGACGTAAAAAGATACGCTTGTTCCAACGTCCATACCTTGCATGGGCTGCGCCACCTAGAGAGCAGCTTTATCTTTACGCCGGCGTATGTCTTACGTAAATGGCGTAACTAATTGCGACAGGCGCACGTACGTTCGAGAACCGGCGTATCTAGCTTATTTGCATATTCAACGCGGAAATCAATGGAAGCGCCACCAAGCGGCCACCGTAAATATGCACCCAAGATACGACGGCGTAGGAGACTTACGCTGCTCGTATCTTGCCCGAATTTATGTGTAACTGATTCTGAGAATCAGGCGCGCATATACAACGGCACAGATTTGGACTTACGATGGCATACGTGGAGATACGCCGGCGTAAGTCTTTAAGAATCTGGCCCAATATATATATTATTTGTTCTATATAATCTATGACCTCAGATTTTCTTTAAAGTATACTATGGAAACCATACCATTGAACTTCTCTTATTTGCTTCCTTTTAGTCTGCTAAGTACACTGTTGATAGTGTTAAATCTTTCATAAGTGTAAAAAATATCTGTTGACCCTGGCAGAAATCATGTGAACTGGTAACTTCCTGAGCTCTCTGTCTGTGTAAAAGGAGGGGTCATAGAGATGAGGACCGGAGGAGAGGTCTGCGTTCTTTTTAATCAATCAGAAATAACAGAGGGCATGGATAACACCACATGCTTAGGAATTCAGAGCTGTGTTGTCATGTCAAGGAGAAAGGTAGGTGCATACTTTATTAATGGCACATCATTAGGTTTTCTGTATTTGCAGTATAGTTAAAGGATAAGTTAACGTATTGGAAAAAAATAATGCACTTTTTTTTTGCAGGTAAAAAAAAATGCATTTTCTTTTTTTTGGAACCTGTAAAGCAATGCACCAGTTTTCAGCAGATTGCTGGTGCTATGCAGGTCTCCAGCATATCTGCCATTGTATCTGCTTCCCCATACATCCTGTACGCGTAAGCAGATACAATCTGATAGGAAGCACTACCATGGCGCACCACAGCAACGTGGTAGTTCACTGAAAACGACAAGCCGACAGCCACAAAGGCTTCTGGACCTTGTAGTTTTCCATGCACAGAGCCCTGTCAATCAGTGATGTGGCTGGGCAGGCACGTTTTTTAAAATTGTGACAGCTAACGGGGAGGGAGAGGTACTAAAGCTAGCTGTCACAGGAGGAACTGGGGATATGCGAGGGCCGGTACGTTTGTAAGATGTTACATGTTACACCCTGAATATGGGTGTAACATGTAATGCCACATACACATGATCGAAATTTCCGATGAAAAAAGTCAGATGGATATTCCGACCGTGTGTGTCCCATCTGAGTTTTTCCCTTTGGAAATTCCGACAGACTTAGAAAGAGAACATGTGCTTTTTTTTCCTGAAATTCTGTTTGTCTGTATGTAACTCAGACAGAGAAAAAAACATGCATGCTCAGAATCAAGTCGACGTATGCTCAGAAGCACTGAACTTAATTTTTTTTGGCTCGTCATAGTGTTGTACGTCACTTGACGGTTGAAATTGGGTGTGACAGTTTGTATGCAAGACAGCTTGAACGGAATTCTGTCGGAAAAAATCTGTCTGAGTTTATCCCAACGGAAATTCCGATCGTGTATACAAGGCATAACATGTTATGAAAGGTGAACCTTAAGGCCGCGTACACACGATCAGACCGTTCCGATGAGAATGGTCCGACGGACCGCATTCATCGGGTCACCGCTGAAGTGGCCTGATGGTCTGATTTGCGTACACACTATCAGTCCTTAAGGCCAGTTTCATCGGACCAGCCTAAAGGGATAAAACTTGGGGGAATGTGCATGTATTCCAGAAATGTACAAAATACGTTTTAATTTGGCCTTAGTATATACTTTGAGATTCCCCAGCAAAGACCAGAGGTGACCTGCTATAAAGACTACTGTAAACCTAAACTGGTTCTGGTGGAGAGGGTGACCAGTGAGAGCATTGACCTAGAGTCCATGCATGTGCAACAGTAGGGTTGTGCACGCTCATCGAACAACCATCAAATCACTATTACCTGCTTTAACACACCTCACTTTATATGGTAGCCTATATGCATATCAAAATCTGACAGACCTGTACTCTTGTAGACTTATTAAATAATTGATCCTCTTCGAAGCCTTGACGCAGTTATTTGAGTAGTGAGGGGTCACCCAGCTTGTGTTTACATTAACAATCTGTCATGATAATGTTTGCTGCTAGTAAGCAGTGATATCTGAGGTCAAATGGCCTGAAAGGGCTTTGAACATCTGCAGAATTGAACAGTCAGTGATTGAGAAATAAAGAGGACACGCTGTTTACACATTACACAGATCCTCCAGTACTTTGTAGCCTTTAACCCTTTAGCTCCTGAAAAAAAGATCCACTGTTTGCTTTACCCTGCAACATGTACAGTGCGTCATAAAACTGATCAAACTGTTGGCGCTATATAAATACTGTAAAATAATAGTAATAATACTATACAAATCTCATAGCATATTCAACAAAGTATAGGATTCCAATGGAACCGAACATATGAGAAATCAGATATGGGCTACAAATGGATTACATGGGTTGGAAACTGTTCAGCTGATTGCTCGTGGTCTCTTTGGAAAAAGTGGCAATAAGATATTGTCTTTTTTTGTTGAGATGTGTTTGTGTGAGTAGACAGTAGACTCAATCTATTGACCAGAGTGCCTGTGCAATTACCATAATACCTCTACAGGAGACGGACAGGTTGTGGTTGCATTTTTGGTTGCTTGACAGCAAAGATGACAAAAGGAAGCTGATAATTAGTTGTTGCATTTTTGGTTACTTGGTAGCAAAGCTGCCATTTTTTCAGTCTGAGGAAAAAAAAACACAGTATTGTCTAAAGCCGCGTACACACGATCACATTTATCTGCTGAAACTGGTCCGACATACCGTTTCAGCAGACATCTCCGATCGCGTGTACGGGCTAGCGGACATGTTTTCCCAGCGGACAAATTTCAAAGCATGCTTTGAAATTTGTCCGCCGGAGACATGTCCGTCGGATATGTCCGCTGGTTAATACACTAACCAGCGGACAGAACTGTCCGCGCATGCGTCAAATGGATTTGACGCATGCGTGGAAGTATTTTACTTCCTGGAGTGGTGACGTGGCGGCGTCAACGTCACCACGACGTCACCGCGCCCTCAGCCCGAGGGGATTTTGGTCCGATGGTGTGTACACGCCATCGGACCAAAATCCGATGAGACATGTCCGCTGCAAACGGTCAAATATGTTTGAGCGGACATGTCTCATCGTGTGTACGCGGCCTAAGACTCATACTGACAGCCCCTGTCAAAAAGGTAAACCATTTCTATTTGTTCTTAAAAAGTCACTAATAAGAGTAAGTGAGTAACTTATATAGCGCTAACAAATGAGAACTAAATCGCCTCAAGGTGCTTGTATCCGGAGTAGTCCTTGTCCTTCAGAAGAGGTGGGTCTTCAGTTTTTTCCTGAAGGTGCAATGGTTATCTTCCATGCGGATGATGGTTGGTAGCGCGTTCCACAGCCGTGGCCCCTGGACTGCACATCTTCGTTCTCCTTTTGATTTGTAGCGGGTCTTGGGGATGCAGAGCAGGTTTTAATTTGTCGACTGTAGGGCCCGTAGGGCATGTACCTATAACCAGTGGTCACCAACTTTGTAAATTTAAGGGACCTTAAGCGTGGTCCTTGAAGTATCCAGTAGATTTCACAGAGCTGATAGTTCCAGCAATAAATCCCACTGGGCAATATGAAGTTTTCAAAAGGAGATGGACAGCCGCACACCAAAGGACTTCAGAAGTTGTCTTTATTGGTAAAAATTAAGGACATACATCACAAAACCACTGCCAAATGGGGACAGCCGACGCGTTTCACACTCAACTAGTGCTTAATCATGGCTGGGACTAGCGTTGGTGGGACCCAGCACCATTTTAAAATGCACTGGGACTTGCTGTAGAGCCCACTGTGCAGCAGAACTAAGTTGAGGTTTGGAGCAAAAAGTGCTGCTCACTTTTGGGCACCTTTGAGGTTTGGGCACCTTTGTTTTATAAAAATTGGGAAAAAGTTGCGCTACTAGTGAAACAATAAAGCAGCCAGCATCACCTTTTCTTTATACTGTACCTTTTGTGATCCAGCTGGTAGATCACAAGAATTTGCCATTTACCTAACAGTTATGATTGACATGCAGCATTTTAATGTTCCCAAGATGTTAAAATATGCCAACATACCAAAACAGATTTATAGTGTTTCTATATACTAAAAGGCGAATTGCAGGGCATGCTCATCAGCATTACAATCATAAGGTTGCAAACCGCTTATTTGCAGTCACCTGACCTGCTGATATTACTTAAAAAGAATGTAAGTTTGACCAGCCTTAAATTAATTGGTTATAGTTTCCTGTATAATCAAAAATAAAAGACTCACATTGATCTTATACCAGATGAAGATTGCCTTGCCCGTGGCCAGCGTTATAAGGTTACAGATCAATTCAGATAAAGACACATGCTTGTATCCCCTGTGCAATGACCTGCTGTCCATTTTTTGCTGTAAAAAGGATGCCGATAACACAGCAAGAGATCCAATCCTCTAATTCTTGTTCACACTTCCTGTCATCCCTCGCTGGGACAATTGAAAGTATTCATAACATCCCTCGGACCACCTGCCCTAGTATCATTCTCATTCACCACTATACACAATACAAACCAGTCTGAATCCCTGCATGGAGATCCTTTCCTACCCCCACTGAAATCTGCTAGCTGGGTGCGGGGGGAGCACAATGTCTGCAAAGTGGATGCAGAGACTGTCCATTCTCAGTTTATAATCTGTACCTCAGGATATATACACCAGATCATTGTACCAAAATTCAGGATTAAATTAACATTTAAATGCCCATCTGCTAAGTAAGGTACTGTAGGAAAGGGCTATGTCAGAGGATTCAATAAATAGATCCTTCCAGGCAGAAGATGTGTTTTTTATAAAACCATGATGCAGAAATGATAAGTAATTACTTGTAGGTTCATAGTGGTTTTATAAACAGTAGATGTAAAAATGCAACTGAATTGGAAGGAATAAATATAACATATACCTCCTCAGTCCAAGCCCCTGAAAGAATGTATCATTTAATATGCCCCCAACAATCATACTGACAGATCAGAGCCAATTTTGGGTGGCCTGAAAGAAACAAAAGCAAACCCAAGTAGAACATACAAACTTAAAGCATATTGTGTCACTGATAGGAATCACACCCAAGAGCCAAGAGCCCATGCTGAAAGGCAAGAGTTCTAACCAGTAAGGGTGGTCACAAACCTAAGAAGATGATCTGATGTGTAGACACAATTCCAGGGGCTTGTCTGTCATCTGACTGTCACAGAAACATGTATGCTTACATCACCGATCAGTTAATCTTAAGACAATATCAGTTATCAGACAAAGTTCCTTAATGCAATGATTATTATTTCCCCTTGAGATAGGTCTAACTTATGCCTGATACACACAAGCGGGTTGAACATAAAAAAAAACGGACAGCTTTGATAGGAGCTGCTGTACTAACCATCTAAAGTTAGTATAGAGATCCCCCCTGCTGAGCTGTTCTGACAGGGAGACCGCTCCCCCCTACCAGAACACCCCCGATTAGCGATTTCTGCCATTGGCTGAGAGCGCTGATTGGGAGTAAATCGTCTGCTGCTGTTTCTCCATAATGCTCATCCAACAGAAGCCGGCCAAATGGGCCGAATTTCCCAACATCTACCGACATTCGGCCTGTGTGTACAGGGCTTAACAATCATCTTAAGTATGTTGCCAGGTAGCTACTGTGCTGCTGACTTTAGCAAATACCAAAGTTTGAGTTAATACATTCAGTACGATAAACTCACTAACTTATAGCCAAAATACGGAATATTAAATCCAATTCTGCTTTACTTCCAGTAAAAAAAAAAGGAGTGTTTGCTGTCAGTATGTTTTATAATAATCTAGGCAATAGGCAGGTCATTATTCTGAACGTATCTCACTGAGACAAAAAAACAGAGATCTGGCCATATACCCTCGTATCGTTGGAGTGCTGAGTTTTGCCAGAACCATCTAGACATGTCTAATTTGTAGCTGCCACCAATGTGCCAGGACTTACACAGAAAAGGAAGCAAACAATGAACTAGAGATTTTCCAATATGCTTTTGCACATTTAAAATGAAAAGGTCCCGCCCAAGGGCAGATACCACAAGATGTCTGCTCTAGACTGCCTTTGCTAGAAAACATTCTTCTGTACATCTCTCTGAACCGTATATATCTTTGTAACTGTAAATTTGACATGCCCACCTAGGTCCTGTCTATTAACATCTACTTGTCCAGTGAGAATGCCTCATTTGCCAAAAATATATTACAATGGCTGGTCCACCCTACCACAATAAAACTGCACAAATAATAACAGAACAAAGACTGAGGACCTAAAAGATTTTCTGTAGAAGAAAGTCAACAAAAAAAGTAAATTGTGAAAGATTTTTTTTCAGTATCATCCATAGTTTTGAATAAACATTTTCCATTTTCAGTCTTAGTATCTATCTGGAACAACATTCAATTTATGCTGAGTATGTATTAGCAATACACAACTGTTTCACTCAAATATCAATTTATGTTAAACAATAAAATCAATTTTCTATAATGTTTATAACTACATGCTGTACTGATACTGCACTATCCCTCGGGTGTGTAAAGAGTGGTAATGCAGGCAACGACCCCCTGCCAGTCTTCACTGTGGGGAAAATGGGATTCAATTTTATGGTCACTACTGGTGTCTAGTACTATCTATGTAACATATATATATTATTCAAAACTACCGTAATCTTGTTAGAATTTTTTTTTTTAACCACTTAAGGACCCCTTCACGCCGATATACGTTGGCAGAAGGGCATGGCTGGGCACAGGCACGTACCTGTATGTTGCCTTTAAGGCTGCATTCACACTGTAACGCGGCGTATTGTACCGCAATTTGCCGCGACAAATTGCAGCGTTTTGTCCCGCGACTTGCCGCAACAAATTGCGCCGTTTTTAGCCTTGTTTTTTGCTGGAGGGGTGATTTTACATTGTCGGCTATGCCCGAACGCCGAAGCCGCCTGAAAAAAAGGGTTCGGGACTTGTTTTGAGCTTCAGGCGTACGGCGTTCGGCGTGGAGATGTGAACCATCTCCATAGCCGACAATGTTAATTCGTCCCTCCAGCGTATTTCAGGCTGCTACAGCGGCCGACGTAGGGCGTAAATACGCCTAGGTGTGAATGCAGCCTAAGAGCCCAGCCACTGGGTCGTGCGATCAGTGACGTCACGCATACAGCCATGCCCCCCTACAGTAAGAATCACTCCCTTAGGGAACACTTAACCCTTTAGCGCCCCATAGTGGCTAACCCCTTTACTGCCATTGTCATTTTCACAGTAATCAATTCATTTTTATAGCACTTTTCATTGTGAAAATAACAATGGTTCCAAAAATGTGTCAAAAGTGTCCAATGTGTCCGCCATAATGTCGCAGTCACGAAAAAAATCGCTGATCACTGCCATTACTAGTAATAAAAAAAAATTATAAAAATGCCATACAACTATCCCCAATTTGTAAACGCTATAAATTTTGCGCAAACCAATCGATAAACGATTATTGCGATTTTTTACCAAAAATAGGTAGAAGAATACGTATCTACCTAAACTGAGAAAAAAATTGTTTTTTTATATCTTTTTTGGGGATATTTATTATCGCAAAAAGGAAAAAATATAAAAGATTTTTTTCAAAATGTACGCCCTTTTTTTGTTTATAGCGCAACAAATAAAAACCGCAGAGGTGATCAAATACCACCAAAAGAAAGCTCTATTTGTGGGAAAAAAAGGACGCCAATTTTGTTTGGGAGCCACGTCGCACGACCGCACAATTGTCAGTTAAAGAGACGCAGTGCCGAATCGCAAAAAGGGGCAAGGTCCTTAACCTACATATTGGTCCAAGTGGTAAAAGCCCATACAAATTTGTTCATGGAATTTTCATACTGAACAGATTTCATTACAATGTTACGTTTGATTTTCCACAAATGAAAACCACATTAACAATTAAAATGTTGTTTATTTGAGAAACACTTTCCATCCTGCTCCTTCAGTTATTTTTTACTAGCATCTAGTACTATCTGTGTAAAATACAGCAAACATTCTATTGGTGTAACACAGTCTTGTATGATTTTACTGCTCTTTCCAAATTATATCCTATATCATTCCTACACCTCAAGTGTCTGTCCCTCAGACCAGCATCATGGGAATCTTAAGCTGGCCATACAGGGTTAGATTTTCTTTCAAACGTTCATACAGAAATTCATAAAAATTGTTCACCAGAACGTTCTTTTTTGTCATTATGGAGTCAACAATTTTTTTTCAAAAATAATTTTTGAAAGAAGTAATTTTGTTTAAAAGCCTACACAATTTTTTTATGGAATTTCCATATTAAACAGGTTTCATTATAATATGCATTATTTTTACAAACAAAAACCACATTAACAATTAAAATTGTGTTAATTCGAGAAACATTTTCCATCCTGCTCCTAGTACAGTTGAAAACAAACATCAATTTGACCCCACTAACCATTAGAAAATTGAAAAAAATGCTCAGAAAACAAACATATTTAAACAAAATTTTCCTGGTGTCTGGTCAGCTTTACTCAGGAAATGAAAATGAACAAGTGAGGTATAAAAAGAGAGATAAACCTATTTCTGTTTCTTAAAAAAAATTAGGTCGGGGTGTGGGCTTGAACGCATATCAATATACAGTGTACATAAAAGCAATTACATTGACTGCCAAAAAAGGTACCTCTATTTTCTAAAACATAATAATTCAAAAACACTGTATGTTCTAAAATGAGAGATGGCAACATGCTAACATCTTTATATGTCTAATATATCCTACAGTATGTCAGAAAAAACCCCAGATAAGTAGTGTAATGATTGCTAATGCTTCTGAGACTACATCATATGATCTTGTAAAAAGGATAATCTTCATGGGGAAAAGCTTCCATTTGAGGGATTAATCCACAGCACATCTGCTCTTCAATGCCTATCGCCCATAAAGCTCCATTATCCTTCTGTACAGGGCAAGATTTCTAGAGAACTTAGCTACACACTTCCTGTAATAGGGTCATAGGCTGAGAATCAGTGTTTTTTTTTGTAACATAGACCTTTTATAGACCTTTCATCGCTTCCCCTTGGTATAGACACTTAAAGGGGTTGTAATTGTAAACCCTCATGTTTTTTCCACCTTAATGCATTTTACGCATTAAGGTGAAAAACCTTCTGTCACGCTACAGCCCCCCAGACCCCCCGTTTTACTTACCTGAACCCAGTCTTTTTCCCCCCGGGATGAGCACACCAGCTGGTGACTCGAGTCCTGATTGGATAGATTGATAGCAGCGCAGCCATTGGTTCCCGCTGCTGTCAATCAAATCTTATGATGCAGGCGTTAGTGGGGAGGGGACCGAGTCCTCCATTCTGTGTCATAAGACGCAGAAGCAAGACTTGGGAGAATGCCCCCACGGATGTCTCCTTCTCTGACGGGGCACTCGAGAAGAGGAGGAGCTACTAATATTGTTGAGGGACCCCAGAAGAGGAGGATCCGGGTCACTCTTTGCTTAACCAACTGCACAGTGGAGAGAAGGATGATAAGTTTGTTATTTAAAAAAAATAAAAAACAGGGTTTAGTAACCCTTTAAAGGTATTTTCAAATACATTTTATAATGTGGAATTTTTCTTCTAAGCAGCTTCTGTTTGCTAAAAAGGGGGAGGGGTAAAAAATCCAACCTTGACTGAGTAAATTTACTCGCCTAATGGCCATACTGCTCTCTTGTGTTTTTTATATGTTGCTCGGAAGGCTATCGCGAGGTTGTGGATAACTCCTAGGGTGCCGAGTGGGGGACAATGGGTGGAAATGGTCAATAGTTTGCTCATACGTGAAAAAACATACTTATCAACAACAAAATGTCTTAAAAAATGTGGCAACCCTGGCTTTACACCCCTGGGTTAGGTCTTGCCCAACTGGTGATGGATAGACTTCTGCAAATATAATGTGGCGAACTTAGAGGCATGGCCATGGAATATTACAACATCTCCTGATGCCATTCGTGGGGTCTATGGTTAGGTCATGGTGGCACCTTCTATAAATTTAGTGAGTAGTTTATTAGTTGTATGTTATCTGCAATCATTAGGGTTGCGAACGTTCTATCCACTATTGTACAGAATGTTTTTCTATTACTTTGGATGGCCCAGTAACGGTAGTCCAGTTTATTGTGATTTGATGTTTAACAATGCGATGCAGCACTGTCTATTGGATTATTATTGCTCATGTACAGGCGGGTATTATCTTGCAATTGTGTCATAGGACATTAATGCATATGATGTACCTGTACTCTTTGCTGAATAAGATGTGTGACTGCATGTCTATTTTCTCTGTTTTTCAATAAACTTTTTCTTCTGATTTTTTTTTTTTTTTACTCTATATAGAACCAGCCAATTCGTCCTTGAGGACGGGATACCTACCTAGTTAAGCAAAAGTGATGTACATAATTAAAGTAGATAAGACAAGAATTGTCCCCAGAAAGCAAAAAATAAGGGGAGGATCAACTGTGGTTTATAAATGTTCAAAAAAATATATAAAGACTTTATTGATGAAAAGAGGGGGTATACACACAAGGGCTGTGGTATATGTAAGTATATGAGACAGTCTATCCAATTAGAACAGGTCTTCTCACTATACCCAACCAAAATATTAAAACCATACTGCAATAAACAATAACGTTATTATAAAAATAAAAGGCAGTGACGCAGGTCGATCAGGCCCCATTCTCCAGGTGGAGATAGCGCATGAAGCTACCAATTGGGTAATTAATCCGGATGCAGGGCCAAATATTTTCTAAATATATAAGTATTGAGTAACCATGTAATGGTATTTGCACAGTTCAGTCCGTAACACAAAATCAATTAATACAGGGAAAGATTGCCAATGCATCCAATTTCCACAGACGTTTAATGAGGTCAGTTCAGCCGATATGCTTATTTCATTTTAGAGTCACTATAGTTCATAATGTTGCATTCTTGTTCGAGTTTAGGCACCAGTATAGCATGTGACCCTTTCATAGGACCCTATAATGTACACAGGGTAGCGGAATGACACACTAGCCAGGACCAGCAACTTGCATAGAGTTCACAGATGCCCTACCAATCCGGCAGACCTCCACAATCAGGGAGAGAGACCAACAAGGATATGAGTGGTGAAAATAAATAACTGCCCAGCAGGGCTCTCACCGTTATAGTTGTTCGCCACCTTCAACCGAAACTTAGCTCATTCACTGTGGTCTCTTTAGTCTGCTCACATGGTGGCCGTAGAAGGCGGTACTGGGCGGTATGCTGTTTTAGTCACCGCCGGCTGTTCGGATCTCCAATATGTATTCCGCAAGATACTTCCTGGTAGTGTTCGGTTATGTGACAGATCAAATGTCTGGGCTGACGTCTGGAACACAACGTTCTGTGGATGGCTTGCGGAAGTAGACCGGGTAGACTGATTCATGCGTAGCTCTTTGATGTTGATGGTCATAAGGGTAAACCCCTACATTCCTGGGCACAGGGACATATTAAAGCCTGGAGCAGTGCCCTGCATAGGCTGTGTTGACGCATTTCGTGCATGTCCGTGCACTTTGTCAGAACGTTTTGGTGTAGGCTAGAGTCATACTTATATAAGGAACAATATCCAATCAGATCAGTCTACGTCATACTAGTTGCCTTATTCCATCTTGCAGCTGCATTACAAACTGCACTCTTAAAAGAAAAGATAGGTGTTTATTTGGTACTCAAATCAACTATTTATAGAGAGAAAAGAGGGGAAAGGATTTATTCAAATCAATTTCCAAGTTATCACTCATTTTCATGCGTAAACTTGAGTACATCATTTCTATCTCTTCAAAAGGGGGATGGAATTCCTGCAGAAAGAGTACTATTCAATTCTTCTAGCCCCCACGTAATTAATGATTATTTGTTTCAATCAAGATATGTTGAAATAATTGGGGAGGACGGGGGGGAATAGGATGGGGGGAGGGAAAAGGACGGGGGGATAAAAACTGGGGAGGGGGAGAGGGAGGAAGGAGTGGGCTAGGGGAAGAGGAGAGGGAGAGGAAAGGGGTGGAAGGGGGAGGGAAAGGCAGGGGGAAGAGGGGCGCGGGAAGAGGGGAAAGGGGGCTTCTGTTTTCTCCCTTTTCTTTCTCCTACTGATCCCATATTCCCTTTGCTTGTATACTGTATATAAATAACAGCTAATTTAGTTCACCTCAACAAAAGGTACAAGTAACAGTGACCTTGTTAGCAGTGAAGGACTCAGTGTTAGATTTTGAATAACAGAAAATTAAATGGTGAGTGTTGGGGTCAGTTGATTTATTCTTACAGGGACTGCATAGAGAACCTGTGTACTCTATGTAGAAGATAATTGCTAACTAATTGGCTCTAATTTGTGAGACAATTTTGGGTCTGAGGCTAAGGTGAATGGCCTTTGTACTTTGTACTCAACAAAAGTGGAGTTACACTTTAAGTGGGCATGGCAGGGGTGTGTCCTATGCCTACATACTTTTGCTAATAGGTGTCCCCCACTCCCATCTCAAAAAGTTGGGAGATATGCATGTGCACCTGCATCAGAAAGCACCCTACCACTGAACCTTTGAGGACAGGAAATAACTTTGGACACATGAAAGCATCACATCTTTCAATGTTGTTCTCTGAATACACTGAAGAACAGTTGCGTTAAAAAAAAACTTAGTACAGACACTGTTAGTGTTAAGAAGAGCAGTGTTGCTCAAAGAACCATTGACAGAGACATTGGGAGAGTATTTCATTTAAAGCAGCATGCAACAAAGCAAAGCAAACTGTGCTAAAACATTTGACTCAAAAGAAAACTCCTACACTAAATTTCAGGTGCGCACAAGGAACACACGCTGTGTGCTACCTTTAGAACTCCACAGACTATTGCTCCATTGGGAACTCCATAGAACGTTGCTCACTGGAAGAGAATTAAAGTGGAGGTTCACCCTTAAAACCACTTTCTCTCATCCCATCCAGCATACTGGCGTCAGCGACCAGTATGCTGTATTTTATTTTTTTTCGATGTACTTACTTCTTAAAAGATAATTAAATTTTCGTCCTACCGCGGTGTATGGCGCCGCTATATCGCGTCACGCCTTCCGAAAACAGCCGACTAGCACTCGGCTGTTCTCGGCGCTATACGGCGCCTGAGCACAGGCCTAGGAGCTGACTGCGCAGGCGCCGTATATAGCCGCGTCACGCCCTCCGAAAAAAGCCGAAATAGGACTCGGCTGTATACGGCGCCTGCGCAGTCAGCTCCTGGGTCTGTGCGCAGGCGCCGAGAACAGCCGAGTGCTAGTCGGCTGTTTTCGGAAGGCGTGACGCGATATAGCGGCGCCATACACCGCGGTAGGACGAAAATTTAATTATCTATTAAGAAGTAAGTACATCGATTAAAAAAAAAAAAAAACAGCATACTGGCGCTGACGCCAGCATGCTGGATGGGATGGGAGAAAGTGGTTTTAAGGGTGAACCCCCTCTTTAAATAACAAAATGATAAACCTATGATTGAGGTGCTTTACTGCTGTCAAAGGGCAAAGTGTCATCCTGTGCAAAGTGTTTTCAACTGTCAATATCCCTCAATAGTCAGGGAGGGCACTGAATGGGAGTTTAAAGCAAATATAAACCTTAACTGCATGACATTTAGTTTGCTAAATCACCATTTATCATAAACAATAAAAAATAACTACTGTTTTCACATTTTTTCCATCCCTTCATTTCCATTTCAGCATTGCTGATCTCTCCAGTCATTTTTAGCCACTTCCTGTTTACATGAACTCCCTCCAGCTCCATTTGGACCACTTTACTGACAAGGTTAAACTATGCTTTCCCGATGTGTGTCAGTAGAGCTGCTTTTAGTCTCTGCATAGGGTCCATGTGACAGGGTTTCAATACAGGAGCACAGTGGATGGAAGTGCTTGGAAAGAACCTGCATGGCAGGATTAACAGGTATTATTTTAATAAAATCTGTTGTATTAAAAAGATTACCATGTTATTACTTATATACGTGTAGCACTACCCCCGAAGGAGCTGCTGGTTTGTTTTGGACTGCATGTTACCTCGTGTTTCTCTGATGTCTAGGGGTGATTGGTGAAAGTTGTAGTAACCGAATGTCCACGACAGGTGTCTTTTTCTGTGCTCTTTATTACCCAGCTGAGTAAAAACAAAAAAACTTTGGTGAAGAGTAGAGGTTTAGAAGAAATGAAGATATCAGAAATAGGCAAACAGTCCTGCTCCCATGTGTAATATCTCTTTCACCTCTCCAGCCTGAGTGGGTATAGTGCACCTGGACAGGCCTCTCTCACCAGCCTGGCAGCCAGAATGTCACTCGAACCTTAGGAAAAGTCTCTGCTACAGACCCTCCTGGTAAATGAACAGCGGAGATAATCCTCCTTAGCAGACTTGGCACCTGGATCTCCTTCAGGTAGTTTTGAATTAGGGTACCGACTGACGGGCGGCCATCATCAGGCCTTTCGGTGTCCGGTTCGCCTGGTCCCCAATGGATAGTCAGAACACCAGCTTCTCTTGGAACTCCTCAGGCAGACTCTTCACTGTACAGCCTCCTCGATCTGGGCCTTCTTAGGTGGGACCCAGTCAATTATTAAAGAGGGGGTTCACCCTTAAAACCACTTTCTCCCATCCCATCCAGCATACTGGTGTCAGCACCAGTATGCTGTCTTTTTTTTTTTTTTTATCGGTGTACTTACCTCTTAATAGATAATTTTCGTCCTACCGCGGGGTATGGCGCCGCTATATAGCGTCACGCCTTCCGAAAACAGCCAACTAGCACTCGGCTGTTCTCGGCGCTATACGGCGCCTGAGCACAGACCTAGGAGCTGACTGCGCAGACGCCGTATATAGCCGCGTCACGCCGTCCGAAAAAAGCCGAAATAGGACTCGGCTGTATACGGCGCCTGCGCAGTCAGCTCCTGGGTCTGTGCGCAGGCGCCGAGAACAGCCGAGTGCTAGTCGGCTGTTTTCGGAAGGCGTGATGCGATATAGCTGCGCCATACCCCGCGGTAGGACGAAAATTAAATTATCTATTAAGAGGTAAGTACATCGATAAAAAAAAAAGACAGCATACTAGCGCTGACGCCAGTATGCTGGATGGGATGGGAGAAAGTGGTTTTAAGGGTGAACCCCCTCTTTAAGTCCCCAAGCGGCAGATCAATTGCTCCAGGCCAACGTGGTCCCGAAGCCAGGATCCTTGCATTGCACGCGCAACCCAGGCCTCGAAGGCCATTTGCCGGGGTAGCGTGAAGTGGCTACCCTAAAGGTGGGTGCCACACGAGGAGAGACACAGGAAAATGGCATCTGCCTCATAAATACTCTCTCCCAGCATGCACAGCGAGGCCAAACACTCCTGATAGGCTACTGGGCAAGAGCACCCAATCCCTGATGAGATCAGCACCCCAGAAACAACAGAATGGACCACAGCACAGCCAAAGCTGAGACAGGGACCTAAATTTACACAAATCAACATGGTCAGAGTTGAATAACTCTCTGACCCCCTCTAAATTTAACATAGCACCGGTACTGGAAAGTGACCAGAAGCTACATAAGTTTTAGTCATTGGGTTTAGTTTTACCTTAACCACTTAAAGCGGAGCTCAACCCTAAAGTGGAACTTCCGCTCATCGGAACAGGTATCTGCACCCCCCTGAAAGGTGTCAAATGTGACACTGGAGGGGGGTGCAGATACAGTGGGTGACCGCGATATTGTGTCAATCTCGATCCCTTTCTCGGTGAGATTGACCACCTGCGAGCCCCATCGTGGGAGCCAGCGCCGAGTTGGCTTGCCGCGATGGAGACAAAGCCCTCATAGAAGTGACAGGGATCCGACGTGGATTCCCGCCAATTCTACACGTAGGCGGCGTTTGTTATGAATCCTGAAGGGGAAGTCCCCCGCCGGATCTTAAATAAAAATCCGGCATGGGTCCCCCCCTCAGGAGCATACCGGGCCCTTAGGTCTGTTATGGGTTGTAAGGAGACCCCCCCACGCCGAAAAAACGGCGTGGGGGTCCCCCCACAATCCATACCAGACCCGTATCCAAAGCATGCCAGCCGGCCGGTCAGGAGGGGAGAGGGGGCGAGCGAGCGCCCCCCCTCCTGAGCCGTACCGGGCAGCATGCCCTCAACATGGGGCCCTGCGGCCCCCCCCCACCCCAGAGCACCCTGTCCCCATGTTGATGAGGACAGGGCCCCTTTCCGACAACCCTGGTCGTTGGTTGTCGGGGTATGCGGGCGGGAGGCTTATCGGAATCTGGGAGCCCCCTTTAATAAGGGGGCCCCCAGATACCAGCCCCCCCACCCTAAGTGAATGAGTATGGGGTACATCGTACCCCTACCCATTCACCTGCAAGAAAAGTGTAAACACAAATAAACCACACAGGGTATTGAAATATTTTATTAGTTGGCCGCCAGGGGGGGGGGGTGTATGGTCACTTTTATAATAGCGCCCCCCCTCCGGCGGGCTTGGGTCTTCTCCGCTCTCCGGGGGGTCTTCTCCGCTCTCCAGGGGTCTTCTCCGCTCTCCGGGGTCTTCTCCCGCTCTCCGCTCTTGATACGGCGCTCCCCGATGCCGTCTTTCTCTGGCCGCCGCTTCTGTCATGTCGTCTTCTTCTTCTCTTCTCTTCTCTTCTCCAGATGCTGACGCGACGCTTCCTCCCGCTGTTATATAGGCCTATCTTGTGACGTCGCAGTCCCATCATGCTCCGGTAGGTACCACGTGGTACCTACCCATATGCTACCTACCCACGTGGTACCTACCGGAGCATGATGGGACTGCGACGTCACAAGATAGGCCTATATAAGTTGCTGGGAGCCGCGCGCCCGGCATAACAGCAAGAGGAAGCGTCGCGTCAACATCTGGAGAAGAGAAGAGAAGAAGAAGAAGACGACGTGACAGAAGCGGCGGCCAGAGAAAGAAGGCACCGGAGAGCGCCGAATCAAGAGCGGAGAGCGGGAGAAGACCCCCGGAGAGCGGAGAAGACCCCCGGAGAGCGGAGAAGACCCACCCCCCCGCCAAAGATGTCGGAAGAAGCCCGCCGAAGGGGGGCGCTTTTATAAAAGCGACCATACACACCCCCCCTGGCGGCCAACTAATAAAATATTTCAATACCCTGTGTGGTTTATTTGTGTTTACACTTTTCTTGCAGGTGAATGGGTAGGGGTACAATGTACCCCATACTCATTCACTTAGGCCTCCCGCCCGCATACCCCGACAACCAATGGCCAGGGTTGTCGGGAAGGGGCCCTGTCCTCATCAACATGGGGACAGGGTGCTCTGGGGTGGGGGGGCCGCAGTGCGCCCCCTGCCCCAGAGCACCTGACCCCCCCCATGTTGAGGACATGCTGCATGGTACGGCTCAGGAGGGGGGGGGCGCTCGCACGCCCCCTCTCCCCTCCTGACTGGCCGGCTGGCGTGCTTTGGATACGGGTCTGGTATGGATTGTGGGGGGACCCCCACGGCGTTTTTTCGGCGTAGGGGGGGGTCTCCTTACAACCCATAACAGACCTAAGGGCCCGGTATGCTCCTGAGGGGGGGACCCATGCCAGATTTTTATTTAAAATCCGGCGGGGACTTCCCCTTCAGGATTCATAACAAACGCCGCCCACGTGTAGAATTGGCGGGAATCCACGTCGGATCCCCGTCGCTTCTATGACGCGCTCGCTGGAATGTGCTTTTACTATTCCAGCGAGTGCGAGATGTCGGCAGCCTGTCGCCGAGAATCAGCGCAATACTGTCGTGCTAAAAACACATTCTCTGCGGCAGGCACTGTACCTGTCAAAAGAGGTATTTGCACCCACTTCCGGGAGTCCTCACTGCAGGTAGTCTGCGGGTAGTGCGTCACTTCCCGCCCCCGCCCGTTGTGTTCTGGGAAACACTCCGCTCCCAGAACACAACGGGGACCAGTGAGGACGGCGCTGCGCGACTCGCGAATGCGTCGTAGGGAATCTGGCAGTGAAGCAGGAGCGCTTCACTTTCTGTTTCCCTCACTGAGGATGTCGGTGGGGCAGCAGAGTGACGAGCGATCGCTCGTCCTCTGCTGCCGATGGTGCTGGACTCCAGGACAGGTAAGTGTCCTAATATTAAAAGTCAGCAGCTGCAGTATTTGTAGCTGCTGGCTTTTAATATATTTTTTTGGCGGAGATCCGCTTCAAGGACCAACCTTTTTTCTGAGATTTGGTGTTTACAAGTTAAAAACTGTTTTAATTACTTAGAACCCCCAAACCTTATATATTTTATTCTAACACCCTAGAGAATAAAATGGTAGTCGTTGCAATACTTTATGTCACACCGTATTTGCACGGCGGTCTTACATGCGCACTTTTTTGGGAAAAACTTCACTTTTTGAATAAGAAAAAAAGACAACAGTAAAGTTAGCCCATTTTTTTTATATGTTGTAAAAGATAATGTTACGCAGAGTAAATTGATACCCAACATGTCAAAAAATTTGCGCCCGCTCGTGGAATGACGACAAACTTTTACCCTTAATAATCTCCTTGGACAACGTTTAAAAAATTCCACAGGTTGCATGTTTTGAGTTACAGAGAAGGTCTAGGGCTAGAATTATTTCTCTCGCTCTAACGATCGCAGCAATACCTCACATGTGTGGTTTGAACACTGTTTTTATATGCGGGCGCTGCTCACGTATGCCTTCTGTTCTGCATGCGAGCTTTTCGGGACTGGGTGCCTTTAAAAAAATAAAAAAAAATCTTACTTAAAAAAATTATTTTGACACTTTAAAAAAAAAATACATTTGGGTAACTTTTATTTCTATTACAAGGAATGTAAACATCCCTTGTAATAAAAAAAAAAGCATGACCGGTCCTCCTAAATATGAGATCTGGGGTCAGAAAGACCTTAGATCTCATATTTAGACTACAATGCAAAAAGAAATATTTTTATAAAAAAAAAGTCCCTTTAAGAGCATTGGGTGGAAGTAACATTTTGACGTCACTTCTGCCCTGCAATGATATGGAGACGGGTGGGGCAATCTTCCCCTCACTTGTCTCCATACCCAGCCAGGGACAGCATCCGATGACCTCCGCCGCTGCCGGCGGAGGGCCCCCCCTCTCCCGTCGCCGATAAATGTGATATTGTGGCAAATCCTCAGCAGAGACCACTTTTATCTGAAAACGGACTGCCCACTCTTGAAGAGGGTACTGGGGTTATGGTAGCTAGCTGCTACCATAACAACGGTATTCCTCTTCAAATTAGCGACGTATTCCTGCATAAGTGGTTAAAGGGTTACTGAACCCAGGACCCTGTATTTACTATATCTGGTCTCCCACAGTACACAGAACATGAAAATGCTAAATTTTTAGTAAATATAACCTTTTCTCATCAGCAGTTATAGCAGTCTTCTGACTTCTATCAGTGTACGGCCGTGCACTGGTTAAAGTTTGTTAGAGGAGTTTTTATTATTTTCTGACTGTCCTGACTGTCCTGTCTGAGGCTGACTTTCTGTCTGGACAGTGCTGATTGGCCCTGTGCTTATCACATGCACCCTTCCAAAAAAATAAAAAATTCTCATGCAATGCACACCAAATTGAGCAGCGTGTCCCCAAGGCTCTGTACCATCAGCAGATAGATTGGGGACAGTAAAAGAAGGGTAGGATCAGGGAAGACAGGATCAAACAGTCTTTTTACACATTGCAGAGTATTATCCCTTAGGTTCAACAATGAGTATAACAAACATGCTTTACTGCTTTACGAAAAAATAATAATTAAGAAAATATTTGCTTTGACACCATCCCTACTTTCTCTGGCTTCACTGTTAACAATGGTATTGACAAGGAGGAATCCTGGGTCCCATACGTCTCTTCTGACAAGGCATCTTTAGTAAGGTCTGCGGGTGCTTCTGCACTATTTTCAAAGGCTGGCATACCATCTGCCTTCACCTCCTCCCTGTCCACCCTGTTGACTTTTTAGGTTGCTTCTTCCGAGGTAGCTCGTCGGAGCTCTATTTTGTAGCTCTATTTTGTGGATATGTGTCTGCCGCCAGGTTGCGATATCTTATGGTTCTACTTTCAACTGTTTGGTAGTTTACTGCAGTGGGTGTTAGTAGAGTCTTTTGGTCTACACTCAGTCTTGCATTGTTTGGTAGGATTTCTGTGACCGTTGTCAACGGTTATTGCTCTTCTTCTAGAAGGTTTGTGTTTGACTGGGTACCCTGTTGTCAGTTAATACATTAGTCAGTACTGCCCATGTTCTGTCCTTCTCGGGCATTGAGATTCACAATGTACAGATGTTTTTTTTAGCTTCCTGATGACATACTGACTAGGCTTCTGTCCCTGGTGTAATCAGCAGGACTCCCCAGCTGAAACAGATTCTATCACTGTTGTGTCACTGGGCAGAGTCTTCTGTAGGCGGCTATCATGGACAATGAAGGGTGTTTCAGCTCTACGTCATAATGGTGGGAATTACAAGACCTATGCCTGAGGATTTGGAGATGTAGTTGTCCTTCCTGCATACTTATGGTCATTTTGCTTGTAGAGCTTGTAGAGCTTACATTAAAAAGGGAGGGGGTGGTGGTACAAAAGGTAATAGCTGCAGAGAATGATTTGATAGGGAAAGAACTACAAATGCACCAAAAACATAAATATATCTCAATTACTATAAAAGCAAATCTTGTGTAGTGCCTGTGTATGTTCAGTCCAGGTGCTATTTCAAATTTAGAGGGGGATTTGCTGGGCTGTGCTGTCAGTTTATTCTGTGTTCCTGAGGTGCCTTTCCACCCCGGGGCGGCAGGTGGCGGCAGTGGAGTTCAGAAGAGAGCGCTTTCTTGCCAGCAGCCAATCAGAGGGGTTTTCCCTTGTGGGGCATGCTGTGGGAGGGTACTTCTTGAGCGGATGCCTTTTTGGCGGGAAGTTCGTGACTGGATCCGGGTGCGGCACCCACCTTAGGGTGTGCGCACATCACGGGCCCCGGCAATATGGCCTACCAGGCCGGGGCGCACATGCCGTGCATTGTTCTTGGTTCCGGGACCATGTTGGCCCCGGAGCAACTGAAGCTGTGATGGGGCCCAGTGACTTATTGGGTCCCATATCTCTGAAAAGAGGATCCCAAGCGAGTTGTGCTGTTCGGTGGGGAGTCGGTCTGAGGAAAGCCCAGAGGCGGGCAATCCAGTGGGGCCTAGACGAACCATCGGGATCGAGGTGACCGGACACTGGGAGTTTGTCTAATGGCAACCTGTCAGTCGGTGACTGTTTGAAGAAAACTACCTGAGGGACATTCAGGCATCAATAATCTAGAGAAGGATTCACCTTGCGAATTGTGTTCTAGGGCAAAGGGCCTGTGGCAGAGGTCTCACCCCTATTTTCTATTTCAGTCAAGTCTGTGTCAGAGACTTGTTTTCCTTCTCAATATTCTCAGTGATATTCTGGCTGCCAGTTCTGTGAGAGAGACTTTCCAGGTACGCTGTACCCACTCCGGCTGGAGTGGCGACGTAGTTAAAGTCCCATTGGAAGCAGGATTGTTTCCGTCATTCTTAGGCCTGAATCTGCAAATTCTCCTTTTCACCCATCTTTATTCTGTCTACCTCACTGTTCTGCTACTGTTCTGTCTACCTTCACTGTTTTGCCGTGTTGGGCAAGAATAAAAGCACAGAAAGACACCGGCTGTTTCGACATTCCGTCATTGTTATCATCATCATCATCATCATACCCCTAGACATTTATACAGGTCTGTTCCTCTGGAGCTGTTCGAGAGATTGAGGCCTCCGATGGCCTGCCCTCGATGCCTGGAGCTTGCCGCCCGGATCATGCCGTTTGCCTGGTTGCAGCGTGTTGTTATGCGCAAGGTGGCTGCTGATATGGGAGTACCCATACGTACCTCCAGCCCTTCTTCTTGAAATTGACCAGGAGAGAGAGAAATGGTACCGAAACGCCATTTGGGAATACCTGAATGTCCCAACAAAGGACCGTGAGGCAGAATACGCGTTTCTGTGTGTAGGCATTCGCCTAGAGAGCTGTCTCAGATAATGGAGCCCTGGTCAGTATATCTTCTGTGATCGTGTGGTTCTAAAGTGTCCCGGGAAACAGGATCAAGTGTTCTCCGTTACTTCTACAAATTCCTGTGGACATATTATTACCTTGCCAGATCCGAGGTTCTACGAATAGACCTCTTGCCTCTATTTTCATCTTTATTGCTGCTTTTGAAGAAGAGTTATTTTGCCCCTATCATGTTTTGTTTTCATCTCCCTGGATCCACATTTTGGTGCATGTGCAGAACTTTGGGGGGTTTGACAAGTCAGTTAGGATAGGTTCTTGCCGACTTCTTTACAGCATCTGGAAAAAGGAAAGAGAAGAAGATGCCATGTTCTACCTCTCTCTTTTTCTGCTTTATGTTCTAAAATTAACAAGGACTGCCGCTTATAGTACCAGCGCACTGACCACCAGGGCAGTGTGCTGCAGTTTTTTTTACTACTGCAGAGAGTATTGTACATATTTGTTTTTCTTCCTTTTTTTGCAACTTAGGAAAATGCCCAGCACTTACTGATATCTCTTTGGGAGGAAGGGAAATTTCATCCTCTGACGAGAGGGTGCAGTTTCAATTTCCGACCTTAGTGGTAGTATTTAACATTCTATAGATAATATATGTGTGAATATTGTTGTATTATGTGTATGTTCTCTCGTTTTTGTATTGCAGGATTGTTGACCTACTATCAACGCTGTCGGAGAATGGGGCAGATTAGATGGATAAGTATACAAAAGTACTATTCACTGGCCCTCTATTGATCGTACAACCCTGCGCTTAGGATAAGACCCACAAGAATCTCAGCACCTCAGAATCTGTCCGGATAGAGTACCATGTAAACCATGTAAACAAGCAGCTGCTTAAAATATAAAAGTCACTTGGTAAAAGCAGAAAAATAAAAACAGCTCACACAGAGCTGATTAATAGTCATGCAGCAGCGCTGCAAACCCCTGGTTTGAAGAGATAGCTGTGTGAGATGACCGGATCAATAGTATCAATAGTATGTGCTCCAATCACCAAAATGACATTCACCGCGTTGGGGGATATAGGGTCCCCTTCGGGGGAACCACTCACCAGAAGGTTTCTTTATAACAGCATTTCGGTATATATCGCCTCACGTGTCACCCTTCAGGTGGTTAGAACAACACACCACTCTCCCTCTTGATCACCGTTTGGATATTCACTCTCCCGGTATTTAAATCCACAGGTATATAAGGGAAGGAAGCATCTATATAGTGCAATATTGTTTCAAAAGTTTTATTGTCACCCCAAAACACATATACACACACCAGTCCCCTTATAAAGCATGCGTACCAGATAAAATAAATAGTCAAGCAAATGTATAATAAAGTTGATGTTTAGCAACTCTCACGATTTGATATGGACCCCTGAAGACCGCCTTGGAGACTTTCCTGTGGCTTTACTTCCTGGTTCCTCTCTCCTGTGGAGTGCAAACGTCACTACCGGTAGGGATGCTGGTTAGCACAGCTTTGACGTTTCGTCCATTCGGACTTCCTCGAACGTCTAAGAGCGGACGAAACGTCAGAGCTGTGCTAACCAGCATCCCGACCGGAAGTGACGTTTGCGCTCCACAGGAGAGAGGAACCAGGAAGTAAAGCCACAGGAAAGTCTCCAAGGCGGTCTTCAGGGGTCCATATCAAATCGTGAGAGTTGCTAAACATCAACTTTATTATACATTTGCCTGACTATTTATTTTATCTGGTACGCATGCTTTATAAGGGGACTGGTGTGTGTATATGTGTTTTGGGGTGACAATAAAACTTTTGAAACAATATTGCACTATATGGATGCTTCCTTCCCCTATATACCTGTGGATTTAAATACCGGGAGAGTGAATATCCAAACAGTGATCAAGAGGGAGAGTGGTGTGTAGTTCTAACCACCTGAAGGGTGATACGTGAGACGATATATACCGAAATGCTGTTATAAAGAAACCTTCTGGTGAGTGTTTCCCCCGAAGGGGACCCTATATCCCCCCCACGCGGTGAATGTCCTTTTGGTGATTGGAGCACATACTATTGATACTATTGATCCGGTCATCTCACACAGCTATCTCTTCAAACCAGGGGTTTGCAGCGCTACTGCAGGACTATTAATAAGCTCTGTGTGAGCTGTTTTTATTTTTCTGCTTTTACCAAGATTAGATGAATAGGAATGTGTAATGTCATAGTTCTTACTGTAGATATTTGTACAAAAATATTGTGTAAATTTTTAAGTTTTATATTCTTTCCCACTTTCTTTCTGTTGTTGTCATGCAGACTCAGGGCTGGAATTCAGGCTTGAATGCCTTTCTTAGGACACTGGGGACAGTGTCAAGTTCAGCGGGGTGAGTGTGTAGCGCCTTTGTACTTTCAGTCCTGGTGCTATTTCAAATTTAGAAGGGGATGAGAGAGTTATGTAGCTCTCATTCAGGTGATTTGTACAAATTCAGCTTCTGTTCTAGCTGGGCTGTGCTGTCAGTTCATTCTGTGTTCCTGAGGTGCCTTTCCACCCCGGGACGGCAGGTGGTGGCAGTGGAGTTCAGGAGAGAGCGCCTTCTTGCCAGCAGCCAATCAGAGAGGTTTTCCCTCGCGGGGCATGCTGGGGGAGGGTAATTCTTGAGCAGACCTTTGGAGGGGAGTTCATGACTGGATCCGGGTGCGGCACCCACCTTCAGCGCGTGCGCAGATCACGGGTCCCGGCGATATGGCCTACCATTATCATAATCATCATTATCAACATACCCCTAGGCATTCATACAGGTAACAGACCGACCCAAATCTATCCAGCAGCTCCTGCGGGGGTAGTGCTACACTTATAAGTTACAGCACAATAAAAAAAAGTCATGAGTCAAGAACAAGCACAGCGGAACCTTGGATTACAATCATAATCCATTCCAGGAGAATGCTTGTAATCCAAAGTTCTCGCATACCAAAGCGAGTTTCCCCAATGAAGTCAATGCAAATGGAAATAATTTGTTCCGCATTGAATTCAATGGCATGCGGCCAGAGGCGGGGGGGTGCCGGAGAACCTCGGAAACAGCCAGAAGGGCCTGAGGAAAGTTTAGCTGACCTAAGCAAACCTCGGAAAAGATTCCCTTTCCGAGGTTTGTCAAGGTCAGCCGAGCTGTCAGTGGGCCTTTCCGTACATTTCCGTTCGGCTCCGGCGCCCCCCCCTCAGGCCAAACGCGGTACTGCACACCGCTTTGGCCTGAATCCTGCTTGTTTTGCGAGACAGCACTCGCAAACCAAGTTTGGATATTTTAAAATACAGTACTCGTATTGTGAAACGCTCATTAACCGTGTAACTCTCAATCTGAGGTTCCACTGTACTGAAAAATCATCAGAGAAAAAGAAAAAGAAAAAAAAAAAAGAAAAAAAAAGTCTGTAAAAAAATATATAAAAGAACATGTCTATTTTAAATATATTATAGAATTAAAAAAATGTCCAGAAAAGTTTCACAATGTCCCACCATTCAGTGAAGTATTAGTGAATAGTCAGATCAATTAAATAGGTACAGAAAGTTTAAAACTATCTAAAACTAATGTTCATGTACAAACACATACATATACAACATCTATCACATTTGCACTGCTACTTATTACAGCTGAGGATTGATGGGAGTCATTCAAATGATTTTTGTGTCAATTTGAAACAAAAAAGAAAAGAAAAGAAACAAAAAAACATTGTGCTTTTTTTCAGACCAAATCTCCCCAAAACATCAAGAAAAGTTCTATTTAGGTCTGGCTTTTTAAAAGAGCTTTTAGTGAACAAAGCATCTGCCTCAACTGGTTGTGACCTATGGCCTTCAGGGTGCAGTGTCATTTTGTCTTGGGTGAACAGCTTTCCCACAACATAGTAGAGTTTTCCTTCAGGCTGCCTAAAGGGGAGGAGAAGCATTTAGTAGCAGTGTTCAGCTGAAAAATAGCAGGGGGAGTTCACTAATTAATATTCATGAAAAGGAAACAGCTCGGGTTTTGTAAACTCACAGCAAATTCTCATGCAAGGTGGGTTTGATGGGAAAGAATATTTTAAGAGAGAACTTTAGGCTTAGAGTTTAATGGCGGCGACGAAAAAAAAAAAAAATAAGTTTTAACAGAAGGCTGAAAAGACAGAGGAAATATTTATTCTTATTCCAATAGCCATGAAAAGTTTTTGTATATTTTTTTTCTAGAACCACCAAATTATGTTTTTAGTTTTGTCCAGACAGGTACAGGTAATAAAATTAAAGAAACCTGGAGACAAAATAAAAATGTAATGACAGTTGGGTGACTACATATGTTTTAATAATAATGCAATACATACTGTATGCAGTATATTGCACATTTATGTTATTGCATATGTTACCCAAAACAGATGGGTGAAGACTGGAAATTGCATTTTTTTCTGAACCCTACAGGGGGCAAATGTTAAAGATCAATTTATGTAATTTTTAAGGCTAATAGACAAGGGATTGTGAAATAAAGGGTATGGGGCACTGGGCACTGCCAGGGAAAATGTACTAGTGCAAAAATACTGTACAGTGCAAAAGAGGGTCCTTGTTTTAATTAAACTTCAAGGGTAACATGAGAAAACCAATTCTTTCTCATACATGCTTGAGAGATGCCTTTGAGCTGTACGCTTGGTCCCGAACAATACCATTCACAAAGACAGCATTAGCATCACCGTATTCTGGCTTCACATATTTTAAATGTTTTTAATTTTTTTAGGGCTGTTACTAATTAAAATTTTCGTGTTCGATTAATCGATTTTTTAAAACCGTTTAATCGATTAATTTCGATTAATTATAACGCACATACAGATCTAACTACTTTTAGCTGGTCTCCTTACAGGTTGATTCTCAGTGCAGCTACCAACCACTGGAAAAATGGATAGCAGGATACAAAAAACACACAAAGACAGTGCTCGATGGGAATAGCATTAAAACTTTTATAGTCTTCAAGTAGGTAACAAAATAAATATTGCACTGGAGATAAAATCGATGTAGCTACATAAACTATAAAAATGGTGCAAGTAATACCAAACGGTAGTAAAAGCAGTCATAAAAACATGTAGCTAAGTATGATACTGGTATAAAAATGTGTACAACGATACTACTGCTGAATCCAGATGAGGAGGGGTTAACATCAGTCCACCTGCATGTAGATGTCCCGTGAAGAAAATTATCTGACGGAAGTCTCTGAAGACCCGGAAGCCGGCGGAGAGGTGAGTACCAATCAAAAGAATTTTGATCGATCAAAAAAATGTATGATTAATCGAGAAATTAATAGTTAATTTCCACAGCCCTAATTTTTTTCCTTTTTTACATTTCACATTTTAGCTCTGCTTAAATACAGAAGCAGCAGCCCAATCTATTTAATTTGAATCTGAACAAAAACAAATATTTTTTTTTTTTGCTGTGATTTTTTTTTAATCTAGCAGTGATAGGCCTGAATTTAGCAGTAAAAGTAGCAGCCACAATAGATTTAAAAGGAAAGTATCATCTCACAAATATATTAAAGGGATTGTAAAGCCAGAAGGTTTTTTTTCTTAATGTATTCTGTGCATTAAGATAAAAAGCCTTCTGTGTGCAGCAGCCCCTCTTGGCCCCCCTAACACCTACCTGAGGTCCCTCTCTGTCCAGTGATGTCCACGAGTGTCTCAGCCATCTTGAATTCTTCCTCCCGAGCCATTGGCTGCCACTGCTGTTAATCAAAGTCAGCTAGCCAATCAGGAAAGAGATGGGTGGGGCCAGGTCAGGGCTTCATGTCTGAATAAACACAGGGAGCTGTGACTCGGATTGGGTGCCCTCATAGCAAACTGCTTGCTGTGGGGGCACTAAGCAGGAGGGAGGAGGGAGGAGCAGTGAAAAGGTACCCGGAAAGAGATGAATCTGGGCTGCTTTGTGCAAATCCACAACGAGACGTTACAATTACTTTAAGCTAAAGTTCTCCACTTCATAACAATTTGTCAATAGCAAAACAGTTTCATAGAACAGCTGGTGACCTTCTTTTTTTGTAATACCACACTGCATTATGTTAATAACTAATCAAATATCAAACCAGAGTACACACAAACACTTTAAAACTACAACCCCACATTCCATGAGTCATTTGATGAGACAGTTTTTCTGAAATAAGAATTTGCATGCCCTATTTAAGAGACAATAGCCACACATATAACACAGTGGAGAGAGCATGTAAGCATCTTGATTGTGCTGCAATGTTAGGTCTGTATATGCAGTAATAGTAATCATGCTTGTTATATTCTATTCACTGACCCTTCCCTTTTTCCACTGTCCCCAATCCATCTTCTGGGAGAACAGAGCAATTGGAGTCACTCTCCACATGCTCAGTTTGGTGTGTATTCCTAGAGAGTTTTCTTTTTCCTAGGTGGGTGCATGTGGGTGCACAGGGCCAACCAGCACTGTCCAGTAAAAGGGTCAGGAGTCCTACAGCCTAATAAGACAGTCAGAGTAGAATGAAAACTCCTCCTACAAACTTTAACCAGACACTGATAGAAGTCACAAGACTGCTATATACTGCTGATGAGAAAAGGTATTTAGTAGTTTATATTTACTAAAATAATTGCATTTCCATGTTCTGTGTACTAGTGTGGGAGACCAGATATAATAAATGTACAGTATTTCACAAAAAAGGATGGCATTTTATACAAACACAATAAACAGTATTTAAATTCTTAGCGTTACACATTTTTAAAAGGACACACAGCATGACGTTTTTCCATCTGAAAATGCACATTAAAGTGTGTATATTTAACAACAAAAAAAGGAATATTGTAAGACTTCATTAACAGTTTTTAAACCTTTGGGGTAGGCCGCATTTTTAAAATGAACACAACTTGCAGCTTTTCAGCCCAACACATCACATTAACCTCCCTGTCGGTATTCCCAAGTCTGGCTCGGGGTGAAATTTCAGTACTAATAGCGGTAACCCAGAGCCAGACTCGGGATCGCATCGCAGTATCCAGGCAGAGTTACTTACCTTGTCCCCTGGATCCTGTGATGTCTCCCCGCTGTGTGAGCGAGCTGTCTCCTCGCTCTAATCACACTGTGCCGAGTGCCGCCAAGCTCCGTTCCCTGAGACGTTACGGCGCACAGGGGCGGAGATCGGCGCCAAATTTTAAAAAGTAAAAAACACAGTACACATACAGTATACTGTAATCTTACAGATTACATTACTGTATAAAATAATTACACACCCCCTTTGTCCCTAGTGGTCTGTCCAGTGACCTGCATGCACTTTTAGATTATAAATAAAAAAAATTCTGCCTGGAAATTGGAGATTGTCCATAGCAACCAAAAAGTGTCCCTTTATGTCAAAAGTGGTTTTAGACCAGCTAGAAAACAGCGATAATAAATTAGAATCACTTGCAGAATTGAGCGATAGCGATTTGTGGGGAAATTCGTCATCAAACTCTGAAAGTAATGACAGCGACAATTCTGCAACTGAGCAAATTTCAGTGTTTTTGATTTGATTACATTATTGAATAATTTTTATTATTATTATATTATTATTTGTTAGAACTATTTATAGTTAATTATTATATTATAATTTATGATTTTGTGTTTCAAACTTTATCATACCCGTCTACTAGACCCTTGTTTGGACAGATTTAAGTGAGTTATTCCTATTGCAGGCCTAAAATATAAAACGACAAATTTCCATGCAAAACAATTGTACCGCTTTCAGCATAAAAAATCTGACATAATCATACCACCAGGGAGATTAAGGTGTATATATTTTTACTGAAAAAATGAAGGAAAACTATACAGGCTCCATAAACAGTATTTGAGCACATGATATAGGTTGCATTTTCAAAATGAATAACAGCATGCAGCTTTTCAATCCAAAAGGCACACTGAAGAATGAGTTCACTTGTAACATGTTATACCCATAGTCCCTTTCTGACACCAAACGGGGGATCTTCTCCCTCTGCTCACTGACACTATCTAAAGAAAATGCGGTTGGGTGGGGCTCTGCATGCCTAGCCTTGTCATCAATTCAGAGTGTTCTGTGAATTAAAAAACTACTTTTTAATTCAATAATTAAAAAAGCTTTTGCAGTTGTGAGCTTGTAGTACTCAATGAACTATCACTGCGCTTTTGAGTTCATTCTCTCTTCCTGTCAGTGTGTATCCACCTGCCTGTACAGGGTACAAGCAGACAAATACACTGACAAGTCTGCAGGAGTCCTGCATGGCACCCATGATCTGCTGATTTACAGGCTCCAAGTAACAAAAATAATGAATGCACATTTTTTTTACCTGCAAAAAGATGTGCATTTAAAAAAAAAAGATGAATTCATCCTTTAAATTGTGTATATTTTAGAGAAAAAAAGGAGGGTATACAGTACAGACTCAAAAAAAGTATTTTAACCCTTGGTATAGACCACATTTTCAAAAAAACAAATAGCATGCAGCTTTTTAGTCCCTGCAACATTGTATCAATTCTGTATAACAGTTCACCATCTACAATAGCTGATTTTCACTGTCGGTGGTAAGCATAGGAATCTCCATATACTACATAGTCCAGAAGTCGCCCTCATCTTATTAAAGAGGAGGTTCACCCTAAAAAAAAATCTTTGTCTCCACTGACATTCAGCATACTAGCGTGAGCTACAGTATGCCTTTATTTCTTTTTTCTGTGCTGTACTTACAGTTTAATCCTTTTGTTTCGTTTCAGACTCTGGGCAGGAAATAGGCGTTCCTATCAAGAGGGGAACATGATTGACGGCCGGCTATGGCGCGTCACGCTTTCCGAAAATAGCCGGAGTAGGACTCGGCTCTTTACGGCGCCTGCGCAGTCAGCTCCTAGTCTGTGCGCAGGCGCCGTGAAGAGCCGAGTCCAACTCCGGCTATTTTCGGAATGCTTGACGCGCCATAGCCGGCCGTCAATCATGTTCCCCTCTTGATAGGAACGCCTTTTCCCCTGCGGTAGCCTGAAACAAACGAATGGATTAAACTGTAAGTACAGCGCAAAAAAATAAAATAAAGGCATACTGTAGCTGACGCTAGTATGCTGGATGGCATGGTGAAAAGTTGTTTTTTAGGGTGAACCTCCGCTTTAACTTCTGGTTTAATGTTTTAGAAAGTTAGCCTATAGCGTTAGGCTATTTTCTCTATTGGTCAAATATTCTTAAGACTTTAGAATGTTACATTCAGCCTGTGAAAGACATCAAATGGAAGCTGACATTTCACACATATTACAACCATTATGGTTATTACTTATGACTCTTGCACAAATACTTAGACATTCACCCACAAAGGATTTTTTTAATATAAATAGAATCCTTGGTGTGGGCTGAATTTTCAAAAAGACACATAGCATGCAGCTTTTCAGGCCAAAAATGCACAGTAAAGTATATATATATTCCACAGAATAAATAAACAAATACTGTTCAAACTCTATAAACAGTATTAAAATATAGGTCATATTTGTTTCACGGGTTGGAAGGTCCAACAAAGCAATATAGAGAATCAATGATACCCCACATGATGTGGTATGGTGCATAACACCGCGCTGCTAGTCAAAGTATTTTAAAGCAGCTGACACGGCTGTGAAATAAAGCAAAAAATGTAACAAGTGTATATAAAGTGTCGCGCTAAACAAACATAGAAGCTGCATATAATGACATAAAAATGCAATACAAAATAAGCAATACAGGAGTGAAAATTATATACTGATTAGTGCACCAAGTGTAAAGTCCACACAGTGAGTGAAAAAATACAAGTCCAATGGAATACTAAATCCAGAATGTTTCAAGGCGTGAGACCCCTCTAGTTCTAGGTCCACCTCTCCAAGGTGATATGTATCTATCAATGATAACAAATTGAGTACCACTAGGATCCTTATTGTGATGCTGTCTAAAATGCCTCGGAACTGTATGATTCGTGTCACCACTAGTAATAAGAGAAATATGTTCGCCCACACGGACTGAAAATGCGCGAGTCGTGCGGCCAACGTATTGCATCCCACAAGGACAAGTAATGAGATACACAACGTATTTTGTTTCGTATGTACAAAATTGTTTAATCTTGTAATGCCTGTTAGTCACGGTCGAGACAAATTCGGTGGATTTTCGTCTTCCCAACGTATTACATTTGCATACCTTGCATGGTTTAGTGAGCTGGGTTCATTTTTTCAATTCAGGTGGGCTTGGCTCCTATCATAGGTATGTTTATCTATTTATATGAGTGTGCTGCAGTGGAGAGTCACCCCTTGACAACGTGCATTATCACGAAACACGTCGGGACGACTCTACTGCCGCCATCTGTAATTATATGCGCTGTGTACTGCTTCATATGTAAGTGCATCCGCCCATTAAAATTTAAGTTTGTTTACAGTATTACACTATGTTGCTCTTTCTTCTTCCTTTCTGTATTTGTGACCACGAGTACTGTTGAGAATCAGCTGTATGCCTTCAAGTTGTCCATGGAACATGTGACGGTCTGGATATCAGTGGCTGCCTTCTTTGTTCCTGGAGAGATTCTAACGACACCCGTCTTTACTATAAGCCTTTCTGACTCATGAAACATATGTTTACCTGAGTCTGATAATTCTGGTAAGCCTACATCTTTATCGGTGGAGGGTTTTCACTCTGGAGTTTTTAACAACTTTTGACCCGAGATTATCAACATTTTCTATTTGGAACTATACTTATATCTAGTATTCCATTGGACTTGTATTTTTTCACTCACTGTGTGGACTTTACACTTGGTGCACTAATCAGTATATCATTTTCACTCCTGTATTGCTTATTTTGTGTTGCATTTTTATGTCATTATATGCAGCTTCTATGTTTGTTTAGCGCGACACTTTATATACACTTGATACCCCACATGATGAACGCTGCTAAAAGCCTGATACCCAAAAGTGGAAAAAAATAGAAAGCCCCAAAATAAAGGACTGGATTAATAAAGTAGAAGAGACATATAACATGGAGTACCTGAGGTATAGTGGGGAGGAAGGAATAGAGGAATTGGCTAATTAATGGAAAGATTGGAAGGCGTTCAAGTAGACGAGGAGATATGCTGAGGCGATAAGTTGCTTGGCTTGGGTAAAACAGAATATTAATAAGATAAATATTAAAGTGAGAGGAAGGGAATGGGGAGGTGTATGGGAGGTTGGGGGGTAGGGTCTAGGGATGGGGGTTGGAGGGTTTGTAATTGAATCAAATATCATATCTAAGGTTGAATTTTGAAGGAAAATTTTGTATGTTGGTATTCTGATAAAAAAAAGAAAAACATAGGCCGCATTTGGAACACAAGGGACAAGTCAGCTTTTAATTTAAATATCAACAATAGATTGTTTGGTTTCACAGAGTAAAGCCAGCAAAATGTAGCACTGGCTCAATGCACAGTATGCAAGCACTTTGAATAGGCCAAAGTTTAACATGGAGAAACAAGGCTGGTTTTATTCAGGTCTAGCACAATTAGAGCTTGTTATTTCAGTAAGATAATAGCCAGACACCCAAAAGTCCATGGGTCTTCTATTGAAAGGTTGCCCACATCTGCCTTGGACCCAAAGTAATCAAGTATACCCAGTAAGAACCACCGAGCCATGCGGTACTACAGCTATTACATCCGTCTTTGTTGACATCACATCTGGCCCACAACTTCCATTTTTTTTTTAACGCATGCTGGCTCTGGTGAGAACAGAGTGGCGGCTACCATCCTACACATCAAAGGCTGTTTATATTGGTGCCTGCCAGTGGCACTTAGAAATGTAAGTGTACTTCTTTATATGTGGCGTAACCAGTGTTTAATAAAGTATTCTACTTTTTTTACTTATTTTTTGGTTTATGCAATTTCTTACACCTGAGGGGAAAGAAAAAGGAGAGCCCACAGGCCATCCATCATCCAGGAGGACATAGGACTTGGGCCAATGGAGTATATATATATTTATATATAGGGGCCTAGACCCACAAAGCTCTTTTTGACTTTTTTGTAAAAAGGGGTCAACAATATTTGTCAAGTTTGCACTCGTCCCTCATGTGGTGATACTATTTGGTTTGTGTTCACGATAAAAAGGGTTGTTAAGATTGTGAAAGTTCTCTATGGTAGTGTGGGGACACCCATTGGATGATGTTTATGGGCTCAGTATATACAGTATATGGGCTATTTGAATGTATAGTGCCCAATTGTTTGTTATATGTGACGCACCTGACTTTCTTCTTGTGTTTCATATTTTTATTATTATTATTATTTTATTTAGCGCCAACAGTTTACGCAGCACATTATATTACATGAGGGCAGACAGTACAGTTACAATACAAATCAATACAGGCAGAAATTAAAGGGCCCTGCTCATATACATGAATGTGTCATCTGAGTGGTGTTGGACTAAATGTCCAACACCACTCAGATGAGGCATTTTTGGTCTTTCTAAGCCAGCTGGCCACAGTTCAATGACTAGGAATTGCTTGATTTGTAATTGGATTCCACAGAAGCATTATGTCATATTAGTTTTACATTTTTCTGAACTGCAAACTGGGTCAAACTCGTGGTCGACCTGAATCTAAAGCTCATCCCTAGTAAACACAACCTCAATAGGCTTCTAACCAACAATGTATGTTTTTTGTGACAACATAAATTAAACAGTTTTCCATAGTTTGGAGAAGTTTTGTAAGGGGCATCTTTTTACTATCACTACATGGAGGTGTATTTAGGTTTTATTGTTAATGAAATAACTATTTTCTTTTTTTGTTACATATCTTTCTTTCACATGTGGTACCCTCCCAGTAGCTAGATAAATGTAGGTTTAAGGTTTCTTTGAGCCTGTTCGTTGTCCCACAGGCTGCGAGTTTCTTTGCTTCCCCCTGTCTCTGGAAGAAGCTTCCAGAAAATAGGGTGGGGGATTTAAATCACCCAGCTTGAATATTTATCAAGTTCCAGCCAATTTCTCAAGGGGGAAGTTCCCAGAAGGGATACATAGTAGGAGGCAGCTGTCCTGCGCATTTGTGAGTAGTGTCTTTAAGTTGATCCCTGAGACTGAGTGCTAGACGCTGCACTGGATAGACACTTTGGCATGTGGTAACCAAGTGCCCAAAGACATACCCCATGGTTTTCAGCTGTGGGGCCTTGAACTGTTTACTCTTAGCTACTACTGCTGCTAAAAGACTGTCCTCTGACTGCTATCTATTGCTAAGCGTTTCTTTTGCGATTATTTCTTATCCGATGCCAAGACTTTCATGCCTTAAAAAAGTTAACACCCAGACTGTTATACAGAGTCAGTGTGGATTGACTGTTGCTTGGGTGGCTGGTTGCATTTGAGCTGTTTGGGGGAGGACCAGTTAAATTCAGCGGCCCTTGCAATGGTAGCACTACATGCACATACTATTTTTACAATTGCTTACTTCTATGTCCAACAATCTTTTTCCATTGAACTACTAAACTAAGCACCTGTTAATGCCTATGGACTTGCATTATGAAATGTAAGCATTCTGGCTCCTGTGACCATTGATTGCCTATGGGTCCTCAACATGCATCCATACATAAAAAAATGCAATACGTGTGCTTTCTTTTATATGTGTTGTAGTTTGATAAGGATACAGTTAATTGTTTACTGCATGGATATGCATTATAGCGCCCATTACAATTGAGTGGGAGCACCCACAAAAAACATGCACAACACATATATGATTATTATTTGGTGTCGACATGCATTGTAACACGCATAACTGTAAATATTCTCAAAGACGTTGACCCATGATAAATGCTTAATGGTCCTCGCTCAGGCTGTCAAGGTCCAATGAGATGAATGCCGCTGACAAGTGAGGGTGCAGGCTAAGGAAAGGTCCATCCAAACCCAAAGCATACTGCAGAAATAGGAAGAGATAGCCCTGTCTGCAGCACCCCTGGATAAATAAAGCTGGGGCTGCTTTTACCTGGTGCCTGTGCTTACAGTACTTTAGATCCTCCACTATTCTACATAGAGTCAGTGGTTAATGTTAGGGGTGTTAAAGTGGACCTTCCATGAATATGGAAGTTCCACTTAGATGACAGCCCTACACCCCCATTTAAGTTGTTGTAGCTCCCCCTTGCCTTTAGCACGGGTATTGCACTAGAGAAAAAAAGAAGTTAGTTGGATTGGGAGAGTTACTTTGCTCCCGGTCACGATTTGTTAGGTTTGTGACCTGTATCGTTCCGGAAAGATCCACTGGCTTGGACTGCATTCTGGGGATGTAAGTCCGTCCCAGGCCGGCATTAGGAGGCAGAGGGATTTCTGGCGGATGGATTTTTCCTCAGCAGCCAATGGGAGAGTGTCCAGGACCTACAGAGTCTCAGTCGGAGACGAGTCTGGAGGGACCCCAGTGAGTGGCTGGGTTTCCGATCCTGTTAAGAGTATTAGGCACCTGGGCCATACACAGGTGCGCGCCGATGTCGCTTGGTATGGGACACTGAGAAAACATTTTCGGGGAGGCTTTGCTTTATTCAGACAACTGCAAATTATTCAAGTTACACCGGCCTGTGGCAGAGGCTTAAAGCCAGGTCAACGAAGGAGACCTTTTTTCCTTCCTGTCTGTGTCTGAATGGCGACTCAAGCAAATCTGTACGTTTGGCTGTGCTCTAATTCAGGCCCGACATTGAGAGTTTCTTTCTTCATCAACCTGTCTCACTTTCATTGAGTTGATGTTCAGCTATGTTGGCCTGGAATTAAAAATACAGAGAAAACCCTTTATTTGCCTGTCTGAACATTCCATTTGTTACTGAATACTTCTGGTGCACCCCTAGAAAGAAGAAGTGCAACTTCCCATCATCAAACCAGCGGCTCCTTCGGGGGTGATCGCCACATTGTCATAAGTAGACTTTCCATTTCAATAAAAATAAAATAATAATAATAGTAATAATGAAACACATTTTATATTTATTTTAATAGCTGGAAATAATATGGATACAATGTAATTCATTTTCTCAATTAGTATATTAGTGTAGTTTTCTTATATGTACCAGAGCTGTCCAAATACTAATGGAGGCAGAAAGATTAATTTGCTCATCACTCAGATGTCTTTTTTAGGCTAAGCACTAAACAAATGAAACATTCCATTGGCTCCCAGCAGGTAACTGATAAAAATGTTAGTTTAAGGATAAATCCTAGCATAACTTGTCACTTATCATCTGGTTTATGATAATACTATCACCTTCAAACGTAGCCTGTGCTTGGAATATTTTGCTCCCTACAGGCACTATCCCCAGTGCAGCACATTCCAGATTGTCTAGGGCAGATAGGCAGCATATAAGTGAGATAGGCCAAATGCTAACAGTCATTACCAGAGTAATTTACTACAACACTTGTTTAATGAGAAGCTGCCTTTTTCTAGCTTTTTTCTTTCATATTGATTCTTTCATATGGTGAAATGACAATTAAACTTGGTAAATATAACTTGTTTTATGTCATTATTATGTCTAACATTGCAAATTGAAAATGTTGTTTATAAAAAAACAGGTGTGCATTTAAAAGCGTGTTCTAAAATGAACTGTTTTACTTTTACTTTAGACCAATAGTAGTAAACTGGTGAACTCACCCCAGCTAATTTTACACCCCTAGGAACCCTAGTCCTACCCACTTTGTTGACCTACAGCTTCCCCCCATTTTGGGTGGCATGTTGAGTGTCTAGGCCTGTGGAAGTCAACTTTCTTAACATGAGGGGCCTCAAGTGTCACCCCCAACATCACCAAAGGGCTGCACATACATTCAATATCAACGACAGCAGAGGCACAATAGGATATAGTCAGTCTATAGGCATGGTACAGGAGATCAATAGAAAGCACAGGCCGGCAACTCGACAGCTTCTCCATAGAAAATATTTATTGAAGCATTACAGCAGTAACATCATCCAAAAACTGCGCGTTTCAGCCTTAGGCCTTCATCAACAAATGGAACGCCCTTGTGAAAGTCCCCCTAGGGCTCTTTCACACGGGTGGTCCGTATGATGGACTCTGCTTTGCTCAACGGGGGATAGATCCACTGGCGGATCAATCCAGGCGGATGACAGGTCCATCTCCGCTCACTGTGATGAGATGGACCTGTCAAAGCCCCGCTCTCCTCTATGGGGAGATTGGATAAAAACGGACTGGCTGTCTGTTTTTATCAGCTCTGGTCCTTCAGACAGATGGAAAATAGGGTCACCATTCAGGAGCCACCGGGCTCATAAATTACAGCAGCCAGGTTTTTTTTAAGCACCTGATTAGAGCTGTAGGCTCTAATAGGCTTCAAAATAGGGTGGGCTCAACATTGGGAAGTGGGTCTGATACCCATCACCCAATTGGCTGAAAGGACAGGCAATCCTATTGGATGCCTAGGAGGAAGGGAGGAGACGCACTGCGTAAGTGAAGAGGAGAGGAGCCGCCCGGTCCCCGCTGATTCCTGGATGCCTGATCCCCGCCGCCGCTCCATTAATGCCCGATCCCCACCAACTAGATGAAGTAAGTGTCAGTGGACCGACCGGTGAATGTGGGGTTCAGTTGTTTGCCTCCCCCCAAACAAAAAACACCAGCCGCACCCTGTCACCATTCATCTGGATTTAACGGATCGGATATCGGCGGACGTCAGCGGACATGTCATAGCAGACATTCGCCACTCCATAGAGGTGAATAGATTGTCCAATCAAGTCTGCCTAAAAAACTGACAGGCAGACCTGATCAGAGGGGGCCGTGTGAAAGGACCCATACATTGCTTCAAGCTGTAAAACTTCCCATACTTAAACTTCAGTTTTGAGATAAAGACTTATATTATTACAAATATCCATTTCTAAATGGTTCTCATGAAGTTAAATTAAAGAGACTTGTCCATGTTTTAATTATTGAACTAGCAGTCAATTAAATTACTTTTCTTGTAGTTTGGAAAAACTCTTAAGTGCTGATTCACACTACAGCGTCTTGGGATTCGACTTTTCAGACCTCAAGTTGCCCCAAGTCACTGGACATAAGAAATTCCATTGAAGTGAATGAGAGCTGTCTTAAAGGGGTTGTAAAGACAAAAATATTTTCCTCTTAAATTAAAGTCTGACAGTAGCTGATAAAGTAAAAACTAATGTTTTGCATTATAACTAGTTTGATACCTGTTGAAATCGAGCTGTTTTATTCACCTCAGTCACTCCTGAATAGTTATTCTCACTGACTTCCTGGTTTGCAGTGTGCATTCATTCTTGCTACATCACGGCCTAATGGGAACTACAGCCTCCATGCCTGTGAGGGATAAGAGAGCATCTTCACGCAGGGCTGTAGTCATAGGGAGGGGGTGAGCACATTCTGCTTTCCACCATGCAAAACAGCTTAGGTGCTGGTGGAAAGCAAGAAGAGGAGAGACAGGAAATGGCATTTTCAAACCTGGATTACTGTATTTTGGAGGTCAAAAGGAAAAACTAGGTAAGTGATATTTAAATGCTCTAGCTTACAGCAATCAATTGATCTGATAAAAAACGAACCTTTAGTGTTCCTTTAACCACTTCCTTACTGGACACATATACCCCTTCCTGACCAGGTGAAATTTCAGCTTGTGGCACTGCATCACTTTAACTGACAATTGCGCGGTCGTGCGACGTGGCTCCCAAACAAAATTGACCTTTTTCCCCACAAATAGAGCTTTCTTTTGGTGGTATTTGATTGTCTCTGCGGTTTTTATTTTTTGCGCTATAAACAAAAATAGAGCGACAATGGTGGAGCGCAAGCCGTAAAAACACGGGCAGTTCGAGATTTAGAACCACCCATCGGCCGTACAAAGTTGTATGGCCGTCGTGTAGTGGTTAATGTACTGTACAATACTGAAGTTGCTCAGACTTCAGAAAAGGTTCCTGTACTACTTCAAGGCGACTTCTAGGCAACTTGTACCCATAGATTTCAATGGAAGTTGCCTCCAAAGTCATATCTCCATCTTAACTGAAGCACCTTTACAGGAAAAGAAAATAGTTTACCCAGGCAAACTCCTCCCTCCCACAGAGCTGATTATTCTGTGATTGGCCACAGCCAAAGTCGTCTGTCCTGGAGGCAACTTCAAGTCGCGTTGTAAGTTGCTCAAAGTCACGCTGAAGTCGTGCTGAAGTCGCACTGAAGTCGCCTCCAAATCGCCTTTCAAAGTCGGGTTGCTCCTTTGTGAATCGGTGACGTGTCATATTCGGCTCCCTCATCACAGACTGCTCCGGAAGTACTGCGGCGGCCAACTGCGCATGCGTGATGCGTTCCAAACGAATCTGCGATGCGTTCCAAAGCATTTATGACACTGCACACCAGCGAAGCCGTCATTCAGAGCGACGTGGACTTATGCCGCGTACACACGGTCGTTTTTTGCGATGAAAAAAAACGACGTTTTCTGTGAAGTAAAAAACGACGTTTTTGAAACGTCACTTTTCAAAGACAATTTTGCATACACACCATCGTTTTTTCACAAAAAGCGAGGTTACGTTCACCACTCTTTTCCATTGAAGCTTCCTTCATAACTAGCTTCTGGGCATGCGCGGGTTGAAAAACGTCGTTTTGAAAGACGTTTTTGCTACACACGGTGACTTTTTGTGAAACAAAAAACGACGTTTTGAAAAACGACACGAAAAATTCAAGCATGTTGGAATTTTTTTTTGGTCGTTTTTTTTTAAGACAAAAAACGACGTTTTGCCCACACACGATCAATTTAAATGACGTTTTAAAAAACGTCGGTTTTTTTCATCGCAAAAAACGACCGTGTGTACGCGACATTAGAGGTAAGTGGCCAGTCGGCCTCACGTCCTCGCTTCGCTCGGACGGCTCGCTCCACTCGCTCGGCCTCCTGGCTCTTTTTTTAACATCCTCCAATCCACGGGGATGTTAAGGAAAGAGCTTGGATGCCGAACGAGGTTTTGCTGATGTGCACTGCTGTAAATGCATTGAAACGCATCGCAGATGCGTTTGGAATGCATCGCGCATGCGCAGTTGGCCGTCCAGCACTTCCGGAGCAGTCTATGATGGGGAGCGGAATATGACGATACACCGGCACTTAGGCTGCATTCACACCTGAGCGACGGTCGTTTGGTCGTTTTTTGGGCGTTTTTTTTCCAGCGTTTTGTCGCGCGTATTCATGCTTATTTGCGCGTTTGCATACAGCGTCGTCCGACGTTTTTGTACTTTGACGTTTTTTATTTTAGCCAATAGGAAAAATTATCATCTTTTCATCACTTGTTGCTATGTTGGTAGATTTGTTTAATCTTCTGCCTGGGTGAAAAGTTCTATTGATTAAAGCGACAAAACAAACTCTCGTTGTCGCGCTAGTCGCTTGAATCGAGCGTTTCCATTACTTTCTATGGGAAATGGAAACGCTCAAATACGCCCAAACTGCCCGATACGCGCAAAAAAAAAGGGTCCGGAACTTTTTTTAACTACAGGCGATGGGCGTCAGGCGCATCAGCGTTCAGATGTGAACCATCTCCATAGGCTTTCATGTATTTTTCTCCCTCTGGCATTTGTGAGCGTCGCGCTACAGGCGACAAAACGCCTAGGTGTGAATGGAGCCTTAACATATTATGCTAAAGTACTGCTAAAGTATGCTGTATTGCTGGGAGTGAGACGATGTTTTCCAAAGCATATTTGTAAATATAACAAATTGCTTAGATGCTATATTTATGTCCTGATTTGTACTCCCAGTTGTCTTTAGCCCCTGGCAATAAGTTTCGTTTTCTGCTTGCTGCATAGAGATAACTGCAGACGCAGATTTCCAAAATGCAATATATATGAGATATTTAGAGATCCAGCGTTCAAGCAGCTAGACTCTTGGGGAGCATTTCTCTTATACTATCATTAGGGCGTTTCACATGTGACAGTTCCAGAAATATTATACCTTGCCAATGTTGAGGTTTCAATGTGGTTATTTTGAGATATTTAAGCAGTAAATCATGCTTTCTGCCTTTGGCATATTTGTAATTATAACTAAATGCAGAAGGTTCTATATTTATGTTCTGAGACACATCTACTTTTCTTTTGCTGATATGTAATGGTAATCAGAAATATCACACTGTATCCATAGGTGTGCATAGCCTATTGCATTAGGGTGTGCACCCCAAAGCTCAAAAAGCTCCAACACACATGTGTATGAATATATATACTCATCGTTTCACAGTGGCTCACCTGGTGATCATTTCTTGCTCGTCAGTCCAGCTGTATCATTTCCTGCTCGTTAGTCCAGCCTACAGCCAGCCCCTTCTGGCTATTTAAACTGCCTGGTTCATTTCTTCTGTGCCTTTGCCTTGGTCAAACATATTTGGACACTCTCTGCTGTGTTCCTGTAAAAAGACTTGTCTGGCTGACATCTGTTCTGGTTCCTGATCCTGCCTGCAGCCTCCGACTAGGCTTCCTGATTGTATTGTGACTACCTTCTTTGACTACCATACCTTGGCTATGTTTTGACTACGTTTACTATTTGTACTATTTTTACCATTATATTAAAAGGTGTCATTTTAACTGCATTTTCTGTCTCCGTCTGATTTATCGTTCATGACAGCAAGCCATCGATGACTTGATTTTCCATGGGTGAAAGGAAAAAAAGTTATTTGATTCCCCCATCAGTATAGTCAGTGGGAATCCCTCCTGCAGCCCTATTGTGTTCTGATGCCGATGGGTACGGGAAACCTTCCTGGCTGGCATAAAACAGTGATTACTGCTAGCAGCTACAGCCGATGATGGTAATCACATGTAGAAACATCCAACAGGCTGGTTGTACCCAAGTCAATTGATGGATCGACTTGGCTACAGTCAGCCTGCCCACACGTGGAGTGAAATTCAGCAGGTCCCTGCTGAATCGGCTGAATTTCAATCCAAGTGTGGCCAGCTTAACACATACAGAAACACACTTGTGTCTAAACCAAATTTAAAAAAAATCTGTAAAGCACCTGGCCAAAACTATATATAATCCTGCCTGTTAAATGTGTTAGTTCGCTATATCTTAAATGTTTATTCTCTCTTTATACTGGGAAAATTCCAAAAGAGTGGTGTACAGTAAATATTGCACCATTGTTCCAGAACAGTAAGCAGCTAAAACATATAGCTAAAAGTGACAGCAAGCAAAAAGATATAGTAGAGACCATTCTAAAAGAAGTTTGAAGGGATTTATGAATAAAATATCATGTCTAACATGATACATGTTTATGAGGAGATTACTCTAAATCTGGGTTTAGGAATTCCTTTATAGAGCATTTGTTTTTTTCCAATTAAGGGGTTGTAAAGGTACAATTTTTTTTCCTAAATAGTTTCCTTTACCTTTGTGCAGTTCTCCTTTACTTACCTCATTCTTCAATTTTGCTTTTAAATGTCCTTATTTCTTCTGAGAAATCCTCACTTCCTGTTCTTGTGCCTGTAACTCCACACAGTAATGCAAGGCTTTCTACCTGGTGTGGAGTGTCGTGCTCGCCCCCTTGGACTACAGGACTACAGGAGAGTCAGGACGCCCACTAACACACAGCTCTTTTCTCTATCTGCAACGTAGAGAGTGTCCTGACTCTCCTGTAGTCCAAGGGAGGGGGCGAGCACGACACTCCACACCAGGGAGAAAGCCTTGCATTACTGTGACAGAAGAACAGGAAGCGAGGATTTCTCAGAAGAAATAAGGACATTTAAAAGAAAAATTGAAGGATGGGGTAAGTGAAGGAGGACTGCACTAAGGTAAAGGAAGCTATTTAGGGGGGAAAAAATTGTACATTTACAACCCCCTTAAGGAATGGACAACCTTACTGACTATGTAACAAAGTCCATTTCTATATATATATATATATATATATATATATATATAGATATATATCTATATATATATATATATATATATATATATATATATATATGGAAATATAATCAATGGGCAGTCTTTCAAAGGTGAACAAACATGGCTATATAGTGATTGATACAGGGACACAGACTGAAATAACAGTCTAGCTTATCCCTTCTGTTAAATAATAACAGAGCCTTGGATAGAAGTATAAACCGAACAAGGTTTTTAATTCTTCCCTGCTCTATCAAACACAAAAATAACAGTTTTGTCTGAACATAAACTCTAAGTGGAGATAATTACATTTTTGAAGGAGCCATGGGCAGTTTTTGAGGTCATATGTCTACCAAGCACTCCCTGTATTTCCTTCTTTGTTTAACAAAATGGAAGAAATATTGATGATACTAAACCTTATCTTGAGTTTCTGTTTCAGTGTTCCTTCTCTGATATATTTGCTATCCCACAAGATTATTTTGTATCTTCTTCAGATAATGTTTACATACCTTAATCTTTAACTCCATATGCTGTGGTTTGGGAGTTGCTCTGGAAGAAATGTTCATTAGAGTACTATTGCTATTTACACAATTGATTTATTTTTTCTTACCCTGTGCTGATCTACAAAATGTAGGAATTTATGTTGGATATGTATTTTCTAAGATTGCCACAGTCTTCTCAAATGTCAACAGACCCTTCCATTCTCATAAATCACAGGTGAAAAGTCTATCAGCCAGGATAAATTATTTGGAGCAGCAAACTTTTATACCTCGGATTTTTGTGAATCCCTATATGAATTTTCCTGTGTATTCAGAAACAGTTTTAAACCTTTTTTTTTTTTTTTTTTTTTTACAATGCACGATTGTCTATAGAATTAATTCTGATTCTGAGGATAAGTGAACATATCAGGCTTTTCTTCATAAATTAGAAATATTTCTAATCGCTATAGACTTAAACCACCGAAACAGCCAACATGAGCCGCAACCTTTTACACAGGTAATGACTGCTTAAGGGTATATTATTATTTTCCAAATGTTTATTGACTCAAAGGGACAATAATTAAAGCAAACATAAAAAGTATTTGTAGGGATGGAACTTTGGGAGCTGCTGTTGATAGATTGTTTTTGAAATTGCATGCTGTGGGGCTTTAACTTCATCCTAGCTACATTCATTGTCAAGTCACTGACCTGGAGTTAACATGGTCATATCAGATGTCCTGCCAATTGATATCCACATATTCACTCTAGGTCAGTGGTTCACTAAGTAGAGAATCCTGGGAAGGAAGGTGGATTTCGAGCAAGAACCATCGAAAACAAGTCAACCATGGCAGTTTCTGTCATTATAGGTACCCTGTTAAGTTGGCCATAGACAGGTAGATCCTGAAGGAATACAACCACTTTGAAATTTGTCTCATTATGAAGCTTTTTTATAGAGAGAGACAATGTTTAAACTAGTAAATTCCCACCCTCACACCCAGCAGACATTATGTGGCTAAATGCCTTGGTTTTTATGACTTTTATTTATTTATCATTGAAGTCTGGGGCAGCATTCTCTTCAGGAACAGTATATATTTTAGACAGACTTTAACTCCTAATATACTGTATATCAGCCCTAACAAACACTAGAGTTACTATTTGAGTTCCACTTTAAAATAAAAGCAATTACTACTCATGGACACTTGTAGGTGAAACTGATCTAATATTCTTTCTTAGTAGGATAAGATAAAACATAATGTTAATATATTTCATCAGTTTCTATATGTAGATTTTAAAAAGTCCTCTTAAAATAAAGATTCAAAGAACTGTGTGGGTAGTGATCAATAGAGACTATGTTTCTCGTCATATGGCACATTCCAGATTTCAATCTTTCAGCAGATTTTGCAAAACACATTATAAAGAACTTTAAGGTCAGCAATTCTGACAAGGTCAGGCAGAAGTAAACAAGCTTTTTCATCTCTAAATTAAAATGTACAGTTATAAAAAGTAGCCCTCTTACAACTAAAAGACGACCATATTTAACTGGCATAGCTAAGACTGGCCTTTATCACTCTAATTGAGGAGGACACTGGAATTTCTTGATAACACCCGTTCTGGGTTACACGAAAATTTAACATAAACAGCACATTTATAATAGAAATTGAAAAACAGTACAATGTAAGTAAAACATCAGGAATACGTTTATTGAGCGCATCTGGTATGAAGTGTAATTCTAATGACTGCAGTTCAGTGGGTAGGTGTCCCTAGCCTGCCAATATTGTTTAGTGTATTAGTTCTGTCATTACCCTTTCCCCACCTACTTGCTTGACCTTACCCATATTTACCCAGAATTGTGTTAATTTTGCATATGGCGAGATCCAAGGCAGACTGCCTGTGTGCAGGCGGGGGGAAAGGCCAGGGTCCATGGAATCTTTTACTAGGTACTCTACAACACTATTGCCCCAAAGATACCTTATAGTAAGTCTTTCAAAGCATACTAAGGTGGAAAACAAGCACTCTCTTACTGTTTCCATTTCTTTGAGTTGGAAGGAGTAATAAATCTTCCTCTCTCTATTTACTAAACTGTTGCAAGCTCTTTTTTTGTGTGTGTCATTATTATTTTATTATACAGGATTTATATTTCACTAACAGTTTGCGCAGCGATTTACAACATCGACGAAGACAGTACAATTACAATACAATACAGGAGGAATCAGAGGGCCCTGCTCGTTGGAGCTTACAATCTAGAAGAGAGGGTCAAGTGGAACAAAGGGTAGTATCTGTGGGGGATGATCAGATGGACAAGATGAAAAAAAAAATGGCATGTATTTACCCATTTATATAGTGACGATATTTTAATGTAGAACATTTTAGACAATATAAAACCATTCACATGTCGTCTTTTAAAGGTAAAGTTTAAGATATCTATTATTAGGTTATTATATATAGCGATATTTAAAGCGGAACTAAAGTCCACAGAAAAAATCACCTGCCTTCCAATGGTCCGAACAACGGTATTCTTGAGCTTCTTCTGGGTCTTGGGTTTTCGGCCTTTTAACTGGCTATTCTGACCATGACTGTTTATTCTGACACTGCCACCATGCGTAGAATATACACCAGGCTGCACATGCACAGCTCAGGGTACATTCTATAGAAGACTGCAAACAGGCAGGTAGGTTTGCTTTATTACAATAAAAAGCTGCCTGCTGAGTTATTTTAACTGTAGTTTTACTTTAGGTTATTATTGAAGTTTTACTCTAAAGTCGTTTTCATATTTTTACAAGCTTTCTTTTTTTATTATTGTATTAAATATAGAGATTAGTAGATTAGCCACTAGAGGGATCTCTCATTGGCTTAGTGTAATTACTTTATGTGGCGGCAGCCATATTGGATTATGGCCTATAAATGGAATTTATGGTGCTTCCTGCTTTGCAGTGCTATCACATAATGTACTCCCTACATGGCTAATCTTATTTCAACATTTATTAACAAAGAGGCAAATTAATGCCAAATTGTTTGATTGCTCTGTCCAGCAGATTTCTATATTTGAAGCAAAAACAAAAATATTTAAAGCCAGCATAAAAAATGTGAAAGTCACATGAAATACTACATTTAGGTAAACAATAAATAATAACTCAATATATGCACCAGTGTTAATTCCGTCTACGAATATATTTTCGGCAAAATTTTCAGTGGTGAAAACGAAATGAAAACTATGACGAAAATCAATTCTGTTTTTAAGTGAGGCAGGGACATTTCCGGTTTCCACAGAGCTCCGTCTGCTTCAGGTTTATTTACTAAAGCTGGAAAGCGCAAACTCAGGCTCACTTCTGCACAGAAACCAATGAGCTTCCAGGTTTTTTTACAAGGCTTAATTGAACAAGCTGGGGCTAGAAGCTTGTTGGTTTCTATGCAGAAGTGAGCCTGATTTTGCGCTTTCCAGCTTTAGTACATAAACCTGAAGCAGACAGAATTGATTTTTGTAAATAAAGTGGTTGTAAACTCTCCCTCCTGACTTTTACCTATAGTAAGCCTAGAATAATGCCCCGTACACACAATCGTTTTACGGCATGAAAAAAACGACGTTTTAAAAAAAGTAATTTAAAATGATCGTGTGTGGGCTTCACATCGTTTTTCATCTTCTGAAAAACTACCAAAAAAAAATTCGAGCATGCTGCATTTTGTAACGTCGTTTTTAAAAATTTATTTTTTCGGGTTGTAAAAAATGATCATGTGTGGGCTAAAACGACGTTAAAAATTATGTTTTAAACCCATGCATGCTCAGAAGCAAGTTAGGAGACGGGAGCTTGAATGGAACTTCCCCTTTAGAGTGCCGTCGTACGTGTTGTACGTTACCGCGCTTTGCTCATCATTTTTTTTTAAATGATGGTGTGTGGGCAACATCGTTTTTAATGATGAAGTTAAAAAAACTTTGTTTTTTCTACATGCTGAAAAACAAAGTTTTTTTTAATGCCGAAAAACGATCGTGTGTACGTGGCATGAGACTTACCTAAATGTAGTGTAAATATCTCCTAAATGTGTGGCGTTTAAAAGATATTTAACTTGTAGTGCGCCGATGATGTAATTGGTGCATGCACTGTGAAGAAATGGACCTCCGTGCTGTTTCTTCCCTAGCGTATGCCATTACTGAAGGGTCCCGCATGCATGCGTGTGAGTAACATAGCGAGGCTCCGGCCTGTCACAGAGCCGGAAGGAAGAGGGGCGAAGATGGACGTGGCGTTCACAGGGGACAGCATGGGCATCGTTTGCAGGTAAGTGTGCGATTCATATTAGCTCATAAGTCAATGTTTACTTCCTCTTTAAATAACGCATTACAATTTAACTAAACACATTAGATTTTAGTTGACTAAAATGATTTTATTCAACTAAAATACAATTAAAACTAAAACAACTGCAGATGACTAAAATGGGACTTACGCCTTGTACACACTATCGGAATTTCCAATGAAAAGTCAGGCGGATTTTTTTCATCGGGTATTCCGACCGTGTGTGTGCCCCATCAGAGTTTTTCCTTCGGAAATTCCGACGGACTTATGGTAGGGGACTCCGTCGGAGAAAAAAACCACGCATGCTCAGAATCAAGTCGACGCATGCTCGGAAGCATTGAACCTAATTTTTCTCGGCTCGTCATAGTGTTGTACGTCACCGCGTTCTTGGGGGTCGGAATTTGGTGTATGCAAGACAGCTTGAATGAAAATCCGTCTGAAAAATTCGTCGGAGTTTATCCCGACAGAAAATTCAGATCATGTGTACAAGGCATAAAACTAAAATTGCATTTTAGTCAAAAGACTATAACTAAAACAAAATCAAAATTTAAAGGCAACATTTACACTGGTATGCACTCCTAGCTTTCCCTTTAGGGTACCAGTGAGGACACCTATAGACATTAGATAATTATTCCCCATTCTGTTAATTTCTACAGGAATAGGCGGTAGTCACTTTGGGGTTCCTTGTGGGACTGGATCCAAGAACCACAGTCAAATTGGAACAGTATTACTTAGCCTATATTTACCAATCCTGCATAGTTTTACATTGTTCTTAAAAAAAAAAGTGTACTGTATTTATTGGCTTATAACCCTCACTTTTTTACCCTGAAAATAGAGGGTAAACTGTGCCTGCGTGTTATACGCGGCAGGCTGTAGAAAGATTTTTTCTGAAACTTCCCTCTTAAAGTTAGGGTGCGTGCTATACGCCTGTGTGTGTTATACGCCGATAAATACAGTAGTTCCAAAAATCAATGGGCATGGACACTTACAAGTGTGCATATGTGTATGTCACTATTTCCAAAATAAACATCTTTCTGCAGCTTTTACTGCCAGGGGCTCCTTTAGGCATTCATGTGTCCTTATGGTTTCAAAATATAAATTTGACAGGTGGTTGAAAGATCCCAGGATATCTCCAGACTACCCACTGTACATATATTAAGGGAGAAAGACAAACTTGATTTCAATGAACTAATAAAAAATACATGAGGTGAAGAAGGAAAAAGCTGTTTTGTCAGAATATAAATATTTCCCTTTTTATCTTTCATGTTCTGTGTGAGACTTATCAAAGGAAAGATAGTTTAGCTACCCTGAGGACCGTCCACATAAACTATTCTGAGACATGGGGGAAAAACAAGACAGAGGAAATTAAAGATAAATAAAGACTGAAAGGCCCATTAAGTTTGTCTCAGCACCATCTAGCCAAAGCTTGTCCTATTATTCATTAATCTCACTTGACATACTGATTCTCAGGAGTCTTTCCTTGCCTGCCAGGTATAACATGACTCTAAAAGTGCCACCTCTTTAATATGTAAACCCTAGCAAATAATGGGGCACTGCTAAACATATTGATTTAAAACCGTCAATGGTTCATTTAAATATATAAACAACAAGTTACTATATAAAAGTAGTTAAAATGTGTATAGAATTTTTGTATCTAGGTCTATTGGGAATATTTATGATCACAATAAAGGTTCAGTGCCAAATCCATATTCCCATTGGTCATAGGGGTGAAGTTCTCACTGGGTGGGCCTACAGCTCCATTCTCTGTAGTGAGGTGAATGGAGGCACTATATAAAACTTTATGACGCTAGGAATAGAAATGGAATGATTACTCTCTAGAATAAATGACAATATTATGTGTATGAGCACCAAGCAAGGATCTTGAGGAGAATCATCAACTGGATTGGTGCACCCAATCACAATTGTGTAGTTGTTTCTCATGAGTATCTGGCACAAAGATATCTGGATGAGCGCCAAGTCCCCCCTCCCTGGTGTCTAATCCTTCTAATGTCCAAAGATGCTACAAGGCTTTTTCTAAAGCAGGCCATAGACTAGTAGAAAAAATATATATTTTTTTTTATTTCCCAATGGTTAGTGGAATCTAATCGTTGATCATTTATGACTGTAGTAATGAGAAAATTGAAGGGTAGAAAACCTTTTTTGAACAAACAAAATTATAACTGCAAAGGTGATTTTCTTTCATATATTGCACATATTCTAATGTTCATGTTCAAAAGAAACCTGTTTAATACGTCTGTGATTCCATTCAAGTAGAAGGTCTGTACAAAATTTTAAGGGCTTTCAAAAAATTTGCATTAATACATTCACTGATATGAGAAATGCCGCTTCAAACATACGTCAAAAAACATTGGCTTTTAACATTTGATTTTGGAGTAAAAGGATTTTTCCAACCAAAAACTACATTTACTATTAGAAATTCATTTGTTCCATCCTGCTCCTTCAAATTTTCACATCACAGACATTCAAAACGGACATATTTTGACCCCACTAATGGTTAGAAAATCAAACAAACAATCTTAAAACAAACATTTTAGACTAAAATTATACATGCTTTAGGTTGCCAAATTCCTGGGCTGATTATCAATACAGATTTAACTAGGTTTAATACTGCTACAGATAATCTTCCTGGGTATAATCTTTTTTCTTTCTATTAGGGATGAGCTTGTTCGAGTTGAATGTAAGTTTGACTCGAACATTGTGTGTTTGCCAAACAGCAAATGTAAGTTTGGCAAACTTAAGGGGTGTTTGCACCAAATTCGAGTGCCGCAGAATGCCCCATAATGCACTGCGAGATCGCTGATGATTGGCTAAAGCATGCACCTGACCTGCATGCTTTGGCCAATCACAGCGCACTCTGCTGCGAGAGCCATAATTGGCCAAAGGCAGGGTGCCTTTGTCCAATTATGGCTCAGGGGGACCAGGTCCAGGCTGCTTACATAGCGACCGTGTATAGTGTGTGACTGTGGACAGAGATTAAGCTAGATGAGGCAGGCAGGTTAGTTAGTGGCAGTGTATTTAATAAATATAAATATATATATATATATATATATATATATATATATATATATATATATATATATATATATATATATATTTATATATATATACACACATGCAGTTGTGCTCATAAATTTACATACCCTGGCAAAGTTTATGATTTATTTGTTAATTTAGTAATCAGGCTGACCCGCTGTACTTCAGAACCAGAGGAGTGTGGCTTGAGCTTAAAGTATAGCATACAACTATTTTTAAAGTTAGAAAACACATGGGGGTCACCAGAAAAATGGTCAGGCGGGCTAACTTTAGGCTCTGCAAAATTTCTCAGCAAATAAAGTGGCATGTGCAGAGTCCATTTTGACAGAACATTTTGTTAAAGGCTTGTGATAATTTCACAAATGTCAAAATTTAAAGGAATATTACATTTTTATTATTTCACTTTAAGCATTATTAAAATCACTGCTCCTGAAAAAAAAAAGTTTTTTTGTATTAATACATGTCCCCTGGGGTAGTACCCGGATCCCCATACACTTTTTATGGCAATTACTTGCATAACTTTTCATAACTTGCATATTAGCCTTTAAAATGGACACCTTTTGATTTTTCACATTTGTGTCCCATAGACTTTAACGGTGTTCGCATGTTTGCACAAATTGTTTCTGCATGTTCTGGAGCAAACCAAACCAGGGGGTGTTCAACTCATCCCTACTTTCCATAAAATAAGGGGAAGATTCTTCCATTATCCATGCAACAATTATGGTTACAACAAGTTAGAACTGCTCTTTGATAGGTGAGCAGATCTCAGAGCTGATATAGCAAAATCTCAGATATGAGGGTTTTAGGCATCTATTGTCTGATTCTCCTAACAAACGACAAACAATGCACAAAAACACTACCATACATTTCTACATTCTATTGCAATGGATGTAATTCAGTTTTGTGTGTACAGACAATGTAAGCTTCGGACATAGGCCTAGATTCACAAAGCGATTACGCCTGTGTAAATGTTGTTAGACAGGAGTAATTTCGATTTACGAGCGTTTTTACGCTAGTCGAAATCCTCAAACCATGAAAAGACACCTGCGTGCTAAATTTCGACTTTATTACGTGTTAGTACGCCTTCAGATCTACGCTGCCTGAAAATTGCGGCCACTGGGCGGACTTCCTGTTGTTTTTCACCTTCATGTATGCTAATGAGCTTTTGCCTGGAATCCACAAAATTTCGCTCTCAAACGCAATCTCTTACGGCACCTTTAGTCATCTTTTTTTCCGTTTCACTATACCAGCTTTTTGCTGGTCTAAATAGACAGCCCATGTTAAGTATGGCCGTCGTTCCCGCGTCGAATTTCAACGTTTTTCGATTTCTTTTATTATTTTTAACTAAGTCGTCCGGGAATAGGAATGTTCGTAAACGCCGCTACTCAAACAACGAATGACGTCACGACGTGATTTCGCGCAATGCACGGCGGGAAATTCCTGAACAGAGCATGCAGTTCGATCGCGGGGACGGCTTAATTTAAATGCTTCACGCCCCCTACTAATTCATTGCGCGGCGGAAAAAAAATACGATACAATAGCGTACGCGCAAAAAAACTACCTGTCGGCGTACTGGTGATAGAGACGTAATGTAAGCGGAAGATTACATCTATGTGAATCTGCCCCATAGATTTTTTTTTTTGTGGAATCTGCACTTAATAAATTTAGATTTACATCCTTTGGAATTGCAGATGGAGCTTTATTGGGTTTTTCTTCTGTTTTTTTTCTTTTCTTATAGATCCCAGTGCTACCTATGGAGCAACTAAAGTTATACTTAAGATTACTCACTGCATCTTAATAAAAAAAATATACATATGTACAAGGGCCTGAATTGAAGACATTTATCTCTGCACTGACCCTGTGTTGAACATGTGTTGAATACTACCTCAGGTTTATGCATTGAAGGTTCCATTATGAACACTACAGTATGTTTACCCAATAGCTAAAAAAATATATATCTGCAAAAAAAGAGTTTATAACCGTTTTTCTATTGTGTAGTTAATGGAAGCATAAGCTAACTGGTTCTTTAAAATTAAATGCTTGTTTCCAGGTTAAAGTGACTAGCACCCAAATCCAACCTTATGCGTTTATGCGTATATAAAAGCATGTATTAGGCTAAAAATACACTATAAAATCTGATAGTATAATCTCCCTTAGACTATTCCAACAACTATTTATGATAGGGCCCTGTGAGATTGAATAAAAATGTAATAGCTTGTGTAGTTTTGTCCTCCTATTACATACTTTTGTTATATTTTAGGTGGATTGTACAGAGATTGCACAATCAGATTTTATATATCTGACCACACTTCCTCCATCCACACTAACAAGATTGATGGATGACCCCCCCCCCCCCCCCCACCGCCAGGATATATATTCTAAACAAGAACATTTTTCCAATATGGCACTTTGACATGACAAGTCAATCAATCAATCAAATTCTGTCGAGCATCGAGTCACGCATTATTCTAGATTTGTCCAGTCCCTGCTGAACTAGCTGAACTTTGACTAGTGTATGGCCATCTTTGGATTGATAATTTGATCTGTTGCATTGTGTATATATATATATATATATATATATATATATATATATACAGTATACCAACATTTCTGAGAAATATGACAAATTACGATTACCTTTAACTTTAACATATTTATTATGTGTGTATAGAATAAAACAGCCCATAAAGCATTTATGTCCATGTCACAACTCTAGGGGCAGATGTCATGTAGCTGTTTAAACACTTATATTGTTTTCTTATACACCATGTTGGTACTTGCTGAGAGCGGAGAAGCATGTGTTTATTATGTCAGTACTGAAAGACTTTTACAGCTCAGGAGGACCCCCCACTCCCACCATACAATTATTTCAAACATTGAATTCTAAATAAAATAAAAAATCTGTATGTTGTGGGTACCCCATCCCTATTCCTTAAAGCACACAAGCAAACCTTTTTTTAAAAGATGATACACTGTTCCTTCCTTATGTCCATCTGCAAGTATTTTTTTTAGTATTCCCCAGAAGGAATAAAGAATGGGTGTGAAACCTGATACAGAATAAAAAATGACGTCTAATAGCAAATAAAAGGCAGATTCGGGAAGGGTAACAAGGTTTCACACACTATTGGTATAGAATCTAGAGTATCTGGTTTCCACTAATGTCTTTGCATCCGTCTGCAGCTGCCCTTCAGTCACCTCTGGCTTTCCCATTCAAGATGCCTAACCATCTGGTCAGTGAAAACATCAGCAGCAGTCAATGTTATTTGAAGTCATAAGGAGGAAAGGTTTCCAATTATGTTTTTGCTGGTTCCTACCTATTGTTCAATTTTTTCACAGGTGTGTGTGCGTCTCATTTTCACTCATTCAGGATGTGAGTCGAAGTTTAATTTACTAACCTGTATTTCACCTAAGATTGTGTGACCAGGCTTTGTCTTTACGAAGTCTGTGCCTTTCACACTTAGCACTCTAGGACCAGTGGCTGTTTACAACGTATGGATCAGATCCCTTTTTAATTCAGCTCTGTGTCTGTTGGTTTCTTAGAATTTGTCACAAATAGAACTACAGTGATATATACAATATATATATATATATATATATACAGGGCTTTTTTTCTGGGGGAACTTGGTGGAACTCAGTTCCACCACCTTTGGCTCAGACCCTTTGGTGCCCGCTCACCACAATCACTTGTGAACACAGAAGTCTGGTTTCTGTGTTTACAAGTGACTGCTTTGTAACCCCCTGAACTCTGCACACTGTATGTAATGCAATTCTGGTATTTAATGCCCCTTTAAGAACCTTCTACTGTTTGTGAAATCTGAACGGGTCGTGGTTGAGTTCCTGCACCTATTTTCTGAGAAAAAAAGCTCTGTGTATATATATATATATATATATATATATATATATATTATTTTTTTATTATTTCCTTTAAAGTAGGGCTGGGAAAATTAAAGATTCATTCCTTGATTAATCTTTAATTTTTTTGATCAATCAAAATTCTTGACGTCACTGAACAGCCTGGACAGTGAGACTTGCCCTGCTGGATGCGAGCAAACTGCACCCATTAGATTGAGGTACCTTTGTATCTGTGGAGCAGGAGGATGCATCAGGCTCCATCAGGGGAAGAGGGGAAAATTACCATTGTTTTCCTGTTCTAAGCAGTTTTGTGCAGACGATTCTTTGTGTATCGGCAACATCTGTTCCGTGCGAAAGACTGTTCAGTTCTTCAGGGTATATATTGTCAATAAAATGCTTTCATGTCTGCTTCCAGAAAATATAAACACTCTGGTATGTCTGTGTGAAGCCCCGTACACACGGCCGAGGTTCTCGGCAGAAACCAGCGAGAACCTCGCTGGGAGCCGCATTCTGCCGAGAACCTCGGCCATGTGTACGCTCTCAGCGAGCCCCGCCCGTCGGGAAACCCGTCGAGCAAATAGAGAACAGGTTCTCTATTTGCTCGACGGCCCGCCGGGATGAATGGCTGGTTGCCTTTCCCGACGGGCGGGTCGCCGAATCTGACGGCCGGCAGAGAACCTCGACGGGCGGAACGATGTGTTCCGCCCGTCGAGTTTCTCTGCCGTGTGTACGCGGCATGACTGGCTAAAGTGATGCCTACTTGCCTACTATAAAGTGACTGACAGTCATTATACTAGATACGTTTAATAATTAAAGTTAAACTAACTTTCTACGTTTTTCTTAAAGTTTAATAAGAAAAAATTACTTATGTCAGTGCTACAATTTGAATTTAAAATGTATTTGTGTGAACTGTGAAGTTAAGTCATGGAATGTGGAAACTAACTAGTGACGGGTGATTGTGTATACTGTATACCGCATTTACCACTAATGCAGAGTTGCAATGCAAGGAGATCAGTTAAAAGTAGTTGGATCTACGCGCTGTGCACAACAGCTGCACATACTGTCTAAAATTAGACCATTTAAAAGGTGGAATAAAATTAGACAATCCGTCTACATGTCAGCTAAAGCAACTCTGTTAGTGAGGAGCTGAGCAATCACACTTGCTGGACAACAATCTGTATGCCAACATGCCAGGGGCATCCTTGCTCATAGCTATACTAATGACTTTAGAGGAGCAAAGAAGGAGGAGGGCACGGAGGAGGGCACGGGAGAGGATATACCGCACACGCATAGACCTCTTTGGCATGAGTGATTCTGAGGTGTATCGCATCTTCAGATTCACCCCTCATGCCATCCTGGAATTAACCACAACCTTGCAGGAGGACATCACCAGCCCAACACACCGCTCACATGCAGTGCAGCCACAAGGTCCTGGCAACACTCCATTTCCTTGCCAGTTGCTCTTTTCAAAGAACAAGTGGAGTGGTGGCTGGGATGTCACAATCCTCCATGAGCAGATGTGTGCACCAGGTTGTCTCTGCAATCCTCAGACGCATGGCCAACCAAATCATCAAACCAACCACTGAGGACCTGTGGCTGAAGGCAATGACAGATTTCTACAGAATTGCCAGATTCCCACGCACCGTGGGGGCCATTGATTGCACACATGTGGCACTCCAGCCCCCCCATGAGACAGAGCACATATACCGCAATCGGAAGCATTGGCATTCCATCAACGTACAGGTGATAGTCGATGCCTGTAAGGAAAGGACAGAGACGCCGTTGGCACACACACGCGCGCATGCGTGCATACCTGGAACGCAGAATACGTTGTTGACCAATGGCACGCATTTGCGCACACATGCACGCATCCACCAACTGCAACGGCGCACTTCTGCGCATGCGTGGGTGCGGCGGACGGCGCGCACACGCAGGGGGCGTTCCTGACCCTTCCTTCCTATTTAAAGGGCGCTCTGATGACCGGGCGGTGCTGACCGGTCTTCAGCGGTTCCTGAATTCCTGACGCCCGTATCCATCACCAAGATTCCTGTTTAACCACCCGGCTTGTGACCTTGACCTTGCTCCTGCTTAACCCTCGTGTACTCCGCTGCCTGCCTGCTACGACCCGGCCTGTGACCTTTGACCTTGCCTCTGCTCAACCCTTCTGTACTTCGCTGCCTGCCTGCTGCCAACCCTGTCATCCTAGACCTCTGCATCCAAGGCTCCTGCCACGGGTCACCCTGACTTGCTAGGGGTTGGAGTTCCCCCTTATTCGGGCTCTTCACTCTACACCACCTAGCCCTGTGCCTGCTGCTCATCTAGGGTCTGCTGCCCTTCCTGCATCCAGCGGTACTTCAAGCAAATATCATCTGGCACTCGTGTTCCTCCTACCTGAACGCCATCTGTTTCACCCTCAGAGGGGTTCTGGGTTGGAGATACAAGGGAGGCCGACCTCTCCACATCAGACTCCTACCAGGTACGTGACAATGCCCAAGGCCTCATATGGCACATCCGTGCCAACCACCCCGGATCCAGCCATGACAGCTACATATACAATTAGAGCCCCATCCCAAAGGAATTCAAACAGAACGTGTATGGGGACACCTGGCTGGTTGGTGAGTGACATGGGTGGCAGGCATGACTGTCCCCCCCCATGAAGCACACATCACAAGGGGCACATGCATGACTAACATCCTCCTGTCTTTTCCCTTCCAGGTGACTCTGCATATGCACTGGGACCCCATCTCATGACTCCTATCCGGAACCCCCAAACCCCAGGAGAGGAAAGATACAATGAAGCCCACGCCCTAACACGTGCAGTGGTGGAGCGCACCTTTGGCCTCCTGAAGTTACGTTTCCGATGCCTGGATAAGTCTAGGGGGACCCTGTTGTATTCCCCAAACTTTGTGTGCCAGATCATCGGTGCATGTTGCCTGCTGCACAACTTCGTAGTAAGAAAGGGCCTGCAGATTGACATACGTGATGACCTGACCCCTGAACCAGACAATCCCCCCCTAACCGAGGATACCCCGTCTTCTGAGGGAAGAGCAGCCAGGAGACAGCTCACATTAGGCATCTTTGCACGTTAAACACACACATTAATCATGGCACAATGAGAATGCATGCATGCACACCACTGTGGTCCCTAGCACAGACACATCACATCCTCATCAAATTGGATTAGCACAAGCCCACCATGCAGGACTTGTGAGCAGCAACGCCACGCCACGGCTCCAATTATGTCACTGTACATTCATACACCATTCACACGGACCTGGGGATCACTTCTCCCTGGTCCTGAGGAACCCTTCTCCACCACAAATGAGGGTGACACCCCTTTTCCGGCAGGAATGTCACCCCCACATTCCAAAATCATTCACAACACAAAAAAAAAATTGTACAGCAAAAAAAAAAAAAAAAAATTCCAGCAAAAAAAAAAAAGTTCAGAAAAAAAAAATACAGAAAAAGAACAAAAATAGGGGGAAACTAAATTAATGCCGCTGGCGTGACCCACGCCTGGGGCGCCCACGGCCACGGCCCCGGCTCCTCAGGGGAGACTCATGGGGGGGTAATCCGGGGAAGGAGGAGCAGCCCCTGGTCTCTGCCCACCTGGCGGCCTGCCCTCCAAGGCCATGGCAATTCTGGTCATGCCAGCACTTAGTGTTGCCGTATTGGCCTGGATAGCCTGGGTGAGGGCCCTCACATCCTGCCCAACGTCTGCTGTAGTAGTCTGCAGTTCGTTTAGGCAGTTTGTAAGAGCCAGGGAGTGGCAGTCCAGGTCCCCAAGCATATCCTTTATGGAGGACAGGCTCTCCTCCATCCACACCAAACTCTGGCTGACCTGTCCCAGATGGTGGTTCTGAAGGGCCTGGTCCCTTCTGAGATTAGCGGGCAGAACCTCGGCCACCCCCCTGGTCTTCTGGGACGACTTCCTGCCTCCAGCTGATGCTTGTGGCCAGGGAGAAGGGGAGGCCCTTGGGAGGGGAGCCCTGTTGGGGAAGGAGTGGGAGGGGCTACCCTTTATGGAGGGCTGGCTGCTGCCAGCCAGAGGGGAAGACTCCTCCAAAAACAACACTCTACTGGCTGACATGACCTCCTCCTCAAACTCCTCCTCCTCTAACTCCTCTGAGGACTCCGGCCTTGTCTGGGGGTCCTCATCAGGCTGGTGTCCCGGGAAAGGTGCAGTCAGGCCAGATGGCCCAGCACCCTCCTGCACATCTGTGGATGACACAAAACATTCACAGGTTGGAGGATCCACACACTTGCCACATATTCCCTTCCCCACCCCCCCCCCCCACACATGCTACACACCAGATAGGAAAAAAAAAACCTTACCTGTCATCACGGGCTCCTGACTGGGGTCATAGCCAGGCAGGCCCTCCACTTGTTGCCTATTAAAGGTGTGGGCCACCGCACGCTCCTCCACTGTCAGCCTAACAGGGCATGGTGGGCCCCCTCCAGTGCCCCTGGCATGGGCTGCCATCTGCCCCAGCTTCTTTCAGACCAGACGCCGGAGATCATTGATCTTCTTTACGATCCCCTCGCGTGTCCGGGTCTCCCCCCCCCAATGAATTTACCTGGTCGGTAATGTTCTGCAAAATCTCCTTCTTCCTGGCCAGGGTGGTGTTGGCACTCTCCGGGCTGTGAAGGAAATGGCCATATTGGGTAAGGGCCCGGGCAATAATTTGTTTCTCCCCCAAACAAAAATTGCTCTTGCGCTTCCTCTCAGTCATACTCATACAACAACTCTCTCCCAAACAATCACCAAAAATCACACACAAAAACAAGCAGGAAAAATCAAGCAACAAAGCAAACAAACAAAATCTATCAACCAAAAAGTCTCACAACCAGTCACCAAAAAACACTATCAAATATATTCTACAAAACACTAGATCAAACAGTCAACAAATATCACAAAGACAAGTCACAACGCTACAAACGCGAACACACAACAGAACAAAAGCACCTTGCTGTATAGGAAGGGATACAAAGGGATGTACTTTTGCAAAGGAAGGGCGTTTGTGTCTGTCTATTTAAGCTCTCTGCGTAGTTCACTAAGTTGCCCGGGTCCACATCCAATTTCACTGATTGCGCCGTTCCCGAGTTGTGAGCATGCGCACAGAGGTGCTGACCATGGTCCGCTTCATGTGTGCATGCGCGATCCGGCCGGTCCTTCATTTGCATGGGGTCACGGCTCATTTTAATGAAACACGCCTACGTCCTTCCCAATTTGAATTACTCCGCCTCGGAATTTACGTTACACCGGTGCAAATTTCTGCACAAATACTACGAGGATATGGTGATTGCGCCTCTACATTGCGCCGGTCTAACGTAAAGGAGGTGCACTACGCCGGTCAAAATATGCGCCAATGTACGTGAATCTGGCCCTACATTTCTTTGTACAGATGAGTATTGGAGTAATTCTAGGGTGGGAGAACACACTGGAATATTTTGTTGGTACAAGTGCACTCAGTTTAGCGTTCACTTCATTGCGCATAGTGGGCATAGTGATTAATTCATTGTTGGGATTACTGCACAGTATTGGGTTGTTCGACATTAAAGCGGAGGTTCACCCAAAAATCTACTTTTTGACATTAGATCCAGCATACTGCTAACATCTGCAGTATGCTGTTTTGTTTTTTTGTACTTATCGTTTTATGAGCCGTTGTTATCCGGATCCAAGCGGGGAATTCTGCGGGGAATGGGCGTTCCTAAGCCAAGAGGAGTTGATTGACGGGCTGCTAAGGCGCGTCACGCCTTCCGAAAATACCCGAGTGTCACTTCAGGTATTTTTGGAATTCGTAACACGCCTTAGCAGCCAGTCAATCAAATCCTCTTGGCTTAGGAACGCCCATTCCCCGCAGGATTCCCCGCTCGGAGCCGGATAACAACGGCTCATAAAACGATAAGTACAAAAAAAAAAACCCCCAGCATACTGCAGATGTTAGCAGTATGCTGGATCTAATGTCAGAAAGTTGATTTTTGGGTGAACCTCCGCTTTAAATTAAGTTGAGGGTATACATTTTGGCATTAAGTGCGGCAATTATTTAAACTCTCTGCTCTGATAGGCTCCTGCTAACAGACCATGACTTCTGCTGACAGCAGATTTCAGGGCACATAACAGAGTACAGACAGTATGCTCTCCCATGCGCCCCGAAGCCCACTGTTAATTTACCAACAAATTTATTTTATCTCTTAGAACCATTCTAGAGGCATACGTATACAGTAGATCTCCAGGGAATAATTACATTTTTTTAACTTGGGTGATTATAAGTATAGAATTAAAAATCACACAATTTATTGTGTATAGTGCATATTGTATATTTTATATTATGCCAGGGGGACACATGCCAGAGGAACTCATGCTGGGGTTCCTCCAACAAAGTGGTGTTCTTTAATTAGGTGTCACTTTTGCTCTCGCTCATCTGAACGTCTCTTCTCTCCCTTCACAGGTAAATCTGCATCTATATTACTGCTGTTCAAAATCCACCTTTAAACTGAACACAAACTGACTGTTCTCATTATCTTTATGGTAAACCTGCACCTATATTACTGTTGTTGGAAATCCACCTTAAACTGAACACAGACTGACTGCTCTCATTATCTTTATGGTAAACCCGCATCTGTATTATTGCTGTTCAACATCCGTCTATAACTCTGTGCACATTATTGTGATGATTATTTTGTTTCAACTATTACCCAAATTATGGCCTGATCTTTATCTTTACAACCCTGCCCTCTTGGTCCTATTGCAGTTTGATTGTGGTGTGAAAAGTTTGCGGTGATAGATTTGTGCCTGATATTAACTCCTGATTGATTGTTAGGTCAATTCCATCCACCCCACCCCTGTCTTCTACCACTTTTCCCTCCAATCGCCTAACAATCACCCATAGAAACCTTCACCACTTCAACACTTATTTTCTCTATTCTGCTACTGAGCACCTCTATGACAATATTCCACCCCTGTCCTGCCCCAATCTAGCCACTTCTGTCTACAATAGATGCCTGTGCTCCAACCTGGATGAGCTCACCCCCCTCACCACACACAGAATAAGGCCCTGACCCCTACAACCCTAGCAGATGACACCAGAACTCTCAAAAAACGCATCCCTGCTCTTGAGTGTCTGTGGCGTAAGACTAAGTCTCACAAAGACTTCAGCCAATATAAATCTTCCCTCCAAATATAACAATTCTTGTCTCCACACTGCCAAGCAGACCTTTTATATCACTCTCATTAACACCCTCTCATCCAGTCCCTGTCAACTCTTCTCTACCTTTAACTCTCTTCCTTGTCCTCCACTACCTCCACCAACTAACTCACTCACTGCCCAGGAGATCGCCAATCACTTCAAAAATAAGATTGATTCAATTCGTAATGAACTCTCCGCTCTACTGGTAACCCCCCACTTAACACCCCATGTCCACAGGTACAACCAACACTCCTCTTATTGAACCCTGCTACTAAACTTATTCCTAACACCCACCTAACCACCTCTCCCCTGGACCCAGTTCTCTCTCAAATACTGTAGTCACCCTCTGACTCTATCCTACACTCTCTAACCCACATCTTCAATCTCTGCATCTCATCTGGCATCTTCCCCAACTCTCTAAAACATGCACTAGTCCCCCCCATACTTAAAAAAAACCTTCCTTGGACTCTACCAATCTTAACAAGCTATGCCCCCATCTCCTTGCTTCCCTTTTCCTCCAAACTCCTTGAACCCCTGGTCTATAACCAACTGAGTGACCACCTCTTTAAGAATAGCCTTATTGATCCCCTTCAGTCTGGATTTCACCCTCAACACTCCACAGAAACTGCTCTTTAAAAAATTACAAATGGCTGACTAACAGCAAAAACCAATGGACATTATTCTATACTCCTACTTCTGAACCTTTCGGCTGCCTTTGATATGGTTGACTGCCCCCTCCTCCTCAAAACACAGTACTCCTTTGGTTTCTGTGACTGTGCTCTTCACTGACTCTCATCCTACCTATCCCATCGCCCCTTCAGTGTCCCTTACAATTCTACTTCTTACTCTCCTCTTCCTTCCTCCGTCAGGGTCTCCAAGGTTCTGTTCTTGGACCTCTCCTTCATCTCAATTTACATCTCCTCCCTGGGTCAGCAGATAGCTTCCCATGACTTTCAATATCATTTCTAAGCTGACGACTCCCACATTCATCTCTCTATTCCTCAGCTCACTCCATCAGTCTCCTTACACATCATTAATTTACTAACAGACATATCAGTCTGGATGTCACACCACTTCCTGAAACTCAACCTATCCAAAACCAAGCATAATATTTCCTCCCCCACATGCCCCTTCCCCTGACATCTCTGTCAAGAGCAATGGCACAACCATCAACCCATGTTTGCATGCCAGGAAGCTAGGTGTACTGAACTCATCCTTCTGCCCAACATCCAATCACTTTCCAAAGTTTGCGGCCTCAACCTCCACAACATCTGTCACTCACCCCACTACTTCAATTCAAAATACTAACTATATTTTACAAAGCCATCCACAACTTGGCCCCCAGCTACATCCTTAACCTAATCTCAAAATACCATCCAAATCATTCTCTTCGTTCCTCCCAAGACCTCTCTGGCTCCCTCATCATCTCCTCCCATGCTCACCACCAGGTGTTCTCCCGAGCTTATCCCATTCTTTGGAATTCCCTACCTCAATCTGTCTGACTATGTCAAACTCTATCCACATTTAGGTGAGCCCTAAAACTTTTTTCTTCAGAGAAGCCTATCCTGCCTCCACCTAACAACTGTACTTTAATTTTCTTCTTCAGCTCACCCCCTACAGTTATTACCTTTTGTATCACTTCACCCTCCCTGCTAGATTGTAAGCTCTAACGAGCAGGGCCCTCTGATTCCTCCTGTATTGAAATGTATTGTAACAATACTGTACTGCAGCCCTCAAAATTTCCACTCGCCTACTAGCATTTGGCGAGTGGATTTAAGCTGGGGGCGAGTGATGACAGGGCTGCATGACCAATCTCCCTCCAATCTGTGCCTACACTTAGAGTCCCGATGAGATTGGCGGCCGAAGAGGAAAGGTGCATGCTCGGGAAAAGTAGTCTGGTAAGCCCCGCACAGGCAGAGCAATACACAGATGCCCTCCTTACAATTCTCATTAAGCCATGGGACCTTCTCTCCTCACTGTCAGCCTGAATAAAAGGGAGAAGTGGGGACATGCAAGCGTGGAGCCGCACACACAGCCTCCTGATGATGAGATGAATAGGAGAGGGGGAGAGAGAGAGAGTTGCAGAGGAGACAGCAAAAGAATGGGGAAGAGACCCAGTTCTAGTGCCCTGTCCCTCTGGTCTTCCCCCAGTGCCCTGTCCTATTTTGTTAAAGTTGTTGTTGGTAATATTTAATTTTGTTACTTGATTCTGCATAAAACATTTAACAGTGTCATTCCATGAGATAATCTACGAGGACGTGTTTACGGGTGCAATTAGGCGCAGGGCTGTGTGTGAATTAGGTGGGGCAACTGGTGGCGAGTAACTCTTGAGGCCTGGCTAGTAGCTCAGGACTTGAAATTTTTTTGAGCCCTGCTGTACTGTTTGCCCTAACAGTGTAAAGTGCTGCGCAAACTGTTGGCGCTATATAAATCCTGTATGATAATAATAAAACAAGTGCACCGTTTCAGTGTGAAAGCACTCGGGCTTTCACACTGGAGTGACGGGAGAGGCGCTTTACAGGGCCTTGCAGGCGCTATTTTTAGCTAAATTATAAATAGTAAATAAAGACAGGACACACACTTTTTGACAAGCCCTTTAAAAAAATAAAAAGACCACAAAAAATCTCCCAAGATGTAAACAAACTGTAAATCACATCATCTAGTGATGCAAACTGTTATACCTGAAGGGTTCCACATGTACTGGCACTTTAAGGCTGGCTCCGCCCAGCAGTGATGACAGGGTCAAGGGGTACAGTGGCCATCTTAGAGTGTGCTCATGTAGGAAGCAGATAAGATGTAATGTCCTGAGATGCATGTTGCAGTGTACAGCCTGTACTGAAATAAACATCCATTGCTCCAGATCAGAGTCTTGTGTCTCTCACAACACGCAGGACATTACAGTGGCGACGAGGATGGGATTTACAAAGTGTCTATCAGTCTGAGAGATAGAGAGAGACAAAGGCATTGTGGATTGTCACCTGGATAAAAGCAGTCACAGATCCCAGCAGGAAAATGTCATTAATCGGGACATTGAGTGAGTTTGATGGAGAACAGACATCCTGGAGTTCCTGGGTTGAGAGGCTGGAACAGTATTTCAGTGCAAATGACATCACAGACGACAGGCAAGTGGCAGTTTTTTTGACAGTGGTCGGGTCCAAAACGTATGACACTCTTAGAGATCTGCTTTCCCCTGTAAAACCTTCAGCTAAGACATTGGCAGAGCTGCCGACACTGCTAGAGGATCACTTCCAGCCCAAACCACTAGAAATAGCAGAAAGATTTCGCTTCTATCAGAGGCAGCAGCAGACAGGTGAAGAGATTAAAGCTTATGTGCTTTCCCTTCGCAGACTAGCCTCTACCTGTTCTTTTGGGGACTACCTACCTACTGCACTGAGAGATAAGTTTGTTATGGGACTGAATTGTGAGTCGACACAAAAGAGACTGTTAACAGAGAAAGACCTTACCCTTACAAAGGCAATTGAGATAGCTTCAGTGATGGAAATGGCTGTGAAAGATGCAGAGCAATTGAACTCCCAAAGCAGAAGGGAAGAGGTGAAGCAGGAAGTTTTCAGCACAGCAGTCAAGCCAAATGCCGCAAACTGGAAATACAGACCCTCACCAAGCCGGGAGTCAGCTTGCTACCGTTGTGGGAATACAGACCATGACCACAAAGTCTGCCGGTTTAAGGATCAGACCTGTCATAATTGCGGTAGGACCGGCCATCTGAAACGAGTTTGCCGTAGCAAGAAGGTGCGAGATAAACAACCCCTGAACCCCAAGACAAAGACATATATGGTGGGAAGATATACATCATCATCTGAGTCAGAGGATGAGGAAGTGCTCCACAGGTTAGACATACATCATATGCATTCAGCACCCTCCGCAATGACTGTAGATGTAACCATTGAGGGAAAGAAACTCAAGATGGATGTAGACACAGGAGCAGCAGTTTCAGTTATCACCCAGAAACAATGGAGACAACTTCAGACCCGAAGAACTGTCCGCCCAACACCAATCAAACTGCAGACATACTTAAAGCAGATACTCCACCCACTGGGTTACGCAAAAGTAAAGGTATCGTACAAGGGTCAGACAAAGAGACTGCCATTATATATCCTGAAAAATGGGGGACCCCCTCTCTTTGGGAGAGACTGGATTGCTCACTTTGGTATGCCAGACATCGCCATAAGTCCCTGTAATGCCGTCACCATTCCATTAGGAGATAATGAGGGATGGGTGGTGTCCCTGAAGCAGCGGTTCCCAAAGGTTTTTGATGACCAGTTGGGAAAAATAAAACATGACTGTGTGAGACTCAAGCTGAAACCCAACGCTCAACCCAAGTTCTTCAAAGCTCGGACAGTACCTTTCGCACTCCGAGCAGGTGTGGAAGCAGAACTAAGTCGGCTGGAGGAACAAGGTGTCATCTCAAAGATAGAGCACAGCGAGTGGGCATCACCAGTTGTACCGGTAAAGAAAGCGAATGGGGACTTGCGCATTTGTGGCGATTTCCGCATGGCACTGAACTCTCAACTGGAAATAGACCAGTATCCCCTACCCAGAGTAGATGACATTTTTGCCTCTCTTGCAGGGGGTCAAAAGTACATCAAGCTTGATCTCAAACAAGCATATTTACAGTTTGAGGTCCATCCTTCTTCCCGCAAGTTTCTGACCATCAACACCCACAAGGGACTGTATGAATACAATCGGATGGTGTTTGGGGTAGCCTCTGCCCCAGCCATTTGGCAACGAAAAATGAACGAGATTTTGGCGGACATTCCTTTCACGCAGTGCCTGCTAGATGACATGCTCATCACGGGACGGACTGACCAGGAACACAACAGAATGTGGAGCTTGTGTTGGCGAGACTCCAAGAACAGGGTCTGAAAGTGAACTTAGCAAAATGCCAATTCATGGTGCCTAAATTGGAGTTTTGTGGCCACCTTGTGGATGCAGAAGGTATACACACCACAGAAGCCAAAGTTGATGCTTTAGTCAAAGCTCCAGCCCCAACCAACGTCCAGCAGCTGCGATCATACCTTGGCTTGCTGAACTATTACCACAAATTCCTGCCAGATCTGGCACACACCTTGTTTCCGTTGAACAAGCTTTTGGAGAAACACTCCAGATGGACTGGTCGGCTGCATGCCAGCGTGCTTTTGAAGTTTCTAAGCGGAAGCTGTTGGCGTCACGCATGCTTGTGCACTATGACCTCCAGAAGCCTCTCACCTTGGCTTGTGATGCCTCACTCTATGGTCTGGGGGCGGTACTATCCCACATCTTACCAGATGGGTCAGAAAAACCAGTGGCATTTGCCTCCAGGTCTTTGACAAAAGCAGAAAGCAATTACTCACACATTGACAAAGAGGCTCTTGCGCTGATATGGGCAATTAAGAAGTTTCATCTTTACCTGTATGGTAGGGAATTCACCATACTGACGGACCATAAACCACTCCTTCAGATCTTTAGCCCTGACAAAGGCATCTCCCAGACTACTGCGGCCCGCCTCCACCGCTATGCCCTATTCTTGGGGGCATACAGCTACAAAATTCAGTATCGTGGTCATGATGCCAATGCTAATGAGGATGCAATGTCCCGACTGACAGGGAGGCCCATGGACTCTTCTCCACCGGTCAAGAGTTGTCGTTACACCAGCCTGTCCTTCTTGTCTTCTGAAGAGATAGCAGCCCATACAACCAAGGATACCTTTCTGAAAACAATACTCTCCTGGGTACGGTCCGGTTGGCCTGCAACTGTCACACAGGAGTATGAACCTTATTTCCGTAGGCGTATGGAATTAACTGTGGCTAGCAACTGTGTTTTATGGGGAGACCGAGTGATCATTCCACAGACCCTCCGGAGACACATTCTGGACTTGCTACATACCGGTCATCCCGGGGGCACCCGTATGAAACAAAAGGCCAGAGGCTATGTGTGGTGGCCAAACCTAGATTTAGATATCGCAACATATGTGAATGCTTGTGTTGGATGTGCACAAACGGCAAGAGACCCTCCTCGAGGGTGCATCCAGCCCTGGACTTGGCCCACGGTTCCTTGGTTTCGCCTACACTTGGACTTTGCAGGCCCGATCAGAGGACACACCTTCTTGATCATAGTGGACGCCCATTCAAAGTGGCCTGAAGTCATTCCTGTTACTCAGCCAACGACTAAGGCATGGGTCTTCAAACTACGGCCCTCCAGTTGTTCAGGAACTACAATTCCCATCATGCCTAGTCATGTCTGTGAATGTCAGTGTGTTACAATGCCTCATGGGATGTGTAGTTCTACAACATCTGGAGGGCCGTAGTTTGAGGATCCCTGGACTAAGGCAACGGTTTCCATACTGTTACATCTCGCTGCTACGTTTGGATACCCCAGAGAGATCGTCACGGACAACGGTGCACAATTCACCAGTCAGGAGTTTCAGTGTTTCCTGACTGCCCACAACATCAAGCACAAGTTGACCGCACCTTACCACCCAGCTACAAATGGTCAAGCAGAGAGGTTTGTGCAGACTTTCAAACGCTATTTCAAAGCTACAGTGGCTGCAAGTAAACAACAGTCTCTGTCACCCCAGCAGCTGGACTCCTTCCTTTCTGCTTACAGAAACACACCACATGCAACCACTGGGAAAACTCCAGCAGAACTCCTTCTGGGTCGGCAGCCATGGACTGTTTTGGATATGCTCCGCCCTCAAACAGTCCAGGAACATGTACTGCAGTCCCAAGACAAGATGGTCAAACACAATGAGCTTCCCGGATTCACAGCCCAACAAAAGGTATGGGCCCGATCTTATGGGTCTTCCAACACCCGTTGGCTTCCTGCTGTCATTGCAGAGACTTTGGGACCCAAGATGTACAAGGTCCACCTGGAAGATGGTTCCATTTGCAGACGTCATGCGGACCAACTGCGTCTTCGTTCTCAACTGCCCGAATCCCTGATGCCGGCTGAACCACCAGTGTCTCAAGGATCTGCTCCCAGCGAATCAGGATGCACAGAGACTGATGATTGTGGGGACTCTGAACTTTTGAACTCAGCTCCAGCAGAGCCCTCCAGCTCTGGTCCGCCGGTACCCATTCCGGCCAGCCCTGTTTCCTTCGGTCCCGAATCGCTGGATGCCCGGCCTGTCGCCCTCCTGACCGGTTGCAGTTGCAAGAGCGGTTACGAGACTTTCGACGGGGCAGACGGAAGTGATTTGAATACATATTAACCCCGCAACTGTCCCTGGAAGCTTGAAGTCCTGCAATTCTCCTGTGTTTGGAGGACTGTTATTGGACAGTTATCAATTAATGTTTTGTGCCTGTTATTGTTTTATTGTGTTTTTTTTTGTTTTTGTTTTTGTTTTTTTGAGGAATGGATGGAAGGTGTTATACCTGAAGGGTTCCACATGTACTGGCACTTTAAGGCTGGCTCCGCCCAGCAGTGATGACAAGGGTCAAGGGGTACAGTGGCCATCTTAGAGTGTGCTCATGTAGGAAGCAGATAAGATGTAATGTCCTGAGATGCATGTTGCAGTGTACAGCCTGTACTGAAATAAACATCCATTGCTCCAGATCAGAGTCTTGTGTCTCTCACAACACGCAGGACATCACACAAACCCTTGTCAGTCATGAAGAACAACTCTCGCCAACTCACCAAAAGAAAATAACTCACTGACTGGCTAACACATCCAATCCTGAAACTGCGAATGACAGCTTCCAGACCTCACCACTACATCTCTTGGTTGATGTGGTGATGTAATTGACTAAAGGATTTTTCTGAATACATTTAATTGCATTAACTGAGGTTCATTTAGTAGTGTTGTTCACGAATATTCGTATTGCGAATATTCGGCTTGAATATGGCATATTCGAGTATTCGAGATATATTCCGAATTTCGCGGTGAATATTCGCTATTTCGAATATTCGTATTTTTTCAAAATTTTTTTTTAGAACAGATCACATCCTAGAGATCCCCATCGACGTCTAAAAGCATTGCTGGTATGATTAGAGACCTTGGGCCGAGTAGCTGCAGCGATCATTTTATATTGCCGAAAAATCGCAATGCGATTATTCGGCAATAGCGATATCGCGCGATTATTTTAGAGAAATTCGCAATATTGTTTTTAGCTAAAATAACACATATATTCGATTTCAGAGTGTTACTGTCGAAATTCCGCAATCAATTTCTCATTCGCATTTTTGCGAAATTACGATAAAATATCAAGAATATTCTGAGCCAATCAGAGTGCTCCTTCCGCATTTGCCGAATATTCGCAATTATTTTGTATTGTAATATATCACAAATATTCTGAGCCAATCAGAGTGCTCCTTCTGCATTTGCCGAATATTCGCAATTATTTTGTATTGTAATATATCACAAATATTCTGAGCCAATCAGAGTGCTCCATTCCGCATTTCTCGAAATTTCGCAATTATTTTGTATTATAAAATATCACGAATATTCTGAGCCAATCAGAGTGCTCCTTCCGCATTTCTCGAAATTTCGCATTCGCATTCGCAATAGCGAAATTTCGCAATCATTTCATTTCCAAAAAATATCACGAATATTCGTATTTAGCGAATATATCTCGAATATTCGACTATATATTCGAGATATATCGCGAAATCGAATATGGCATATTCTGCTCAACACTATCATTTAGTATACGGGTATGTGTGCCTGGAGTCTAACTTTAAAATAGCTAGGAATTTGGTAAGCACCAAGTGCTTTTCCAGGTGAGAAGCCTGCCCAAAGATGATTTTGGAATGTAGAACTACAGCATCAGCACAGAGCTACACTTCAGCATTTGCTGTGTCCTGTCATGAGACTGTACTTTGAAAATCACTTGACACACATGCATACAAAGCATAAATATGTTTATATTTCTCATAGCATGTATAAAGTATATATTAGTCAAAATGTATTATCCTAGGGCATAGGTGTCAAACACAAGGCACGCGGGCTGAATTCCACCCTCCAGGCCATTTCATGTGGCCCTCGCTCCTCCAGACCCTTACTTTCTGCATTTAAGCAATGCATCCAGCTTCTTCCCAGCAGCAGCATAATGAACAGGGTGCACTGTGATTTAAGGGAGAGTGGCGGACTCAACTTCTGATGATGAGGTGGCTCTTGACATCGAATGTAAAGGAATGGGATGCACTGGACATCTAATCTTTCAGATACAACAGGCCCTTTTGAGGGCAATCATAATGCTGATGCGGCCCACTATGACATTCAGTTTGACATCCCTGTCCTAGAGCAAAGCTTAACCGGAACCAGAGTTTGTTGTTGGCAAAATGTGTCTGTTGTGTAATCTACAAAAATCATGGTAACATTTGGCCTGGATACATTTTTCAGATGCCTCCTAACTCATGGAATTGGCAAACTATATTAACAAACTATGTCGTTGTAAAACATATGTTAGTATAATGCACACTCTGAACTACAGATCACTACTGATCACATTCTGAACTATAAATCACCGCTTGGTCAAGCAGAGAGCTTTGCTTCTCTCTGGGTCAGTACAGCACAGGGTAACAGAGATGGTATTATTTACTACATACATGATTTAAAAAACAATATCCATGTAAATCTATATGTTGTGTCATTAGCATAGCACACAAGCCAAGACATTTATGGCTTTTTGTGAAAAAAATAAAATAAAAATGAAATATGAGTGCACTGTCAAGTCTAGGATTCTGTGACTTTATAGCCCAAGTTAAATGCTGTATTTTTGAAGTTGGTCTGTTGCCAGCTGCTTTCTATTCAGCCATGAAGTGGAGATATTGGTGTAAATTAACTGCAGACATCAGACGCATCTGACATGAGCTCCTTGATTTACCACTGATATACTAGTCCAAGCTGGAGACTCCTCTTGAGAAAGTAGACTTCTTTATGGCTTGTTGATATATGACTGTATGTTTGAGCCAACACAGAAAAATAGGCGGCTGGAAGGCAAATCAAATCAGTTTTAAAAGGATGTTAGCCTACTCAACCTGTCTTTCATAGGCCTCTGAGCTGAGGGAACTGTATACCTCATAAAAGCTTTAGAGCTTCCACTGTTGGAACTCGCTGTTTAGATCCAGAAGAGTCCATTTGTTGAACTGTATTCTTAAACCTTGTCTGTAGTCTAAATGAATAGACAATTTCGAGGGCCGTTTCAATAAATGGACACAAAGGGCATTTCCCCAAGCTCATGAGAAAAGAAAAATCACTAGCAGACTTGTTAGTAATAGGGCTTGATAAACGATCTTCTAAAAAAAGCGTATTTCATGGTCTTCACAAGGCATTTCCACCCACTGCCACTACTGAAAGACGTGCATACATGTGTTTTAAAGCCTACCTTTACATTTATGGAAAGCAACAGTGCCTACACAGCAATCAGTACACAATGGTTCTCAGTTAAAAATAAAATGTATACTATATAGAAATGGTACAGTATATTTAACAAACAGAAGGGAGCAAGTAAGAGAAGTTTGTTAGTGTTAACACATATACTTAAACATGTTTTTTTTTGTTTTTTTTTTAAGGCTGCCTTTGGCTTTAAATGGCTTCTAAGGGATACAGAAGTTAATTTTACTAGTTTGAACCTGTTTTTGTGCCAAAAATGCCCCCTTTTAGGCCACATTATCTTACCACATTCTTACAGAAAAGAAGGTGGCAACTAAAAAAGTAACATTAAAAATGTAATAAATAAGTGCACTTCCTGGTCCCCAGAAAACACCCCACCCCCCCACCCCCTTCAGAGATGCATACCTACCTTTTTTACATCACAAGTCCTCTCTCTCCATCCATGTCTGCACAGTAGAGCCTCTCCAATTTTTATAGGGCTTCTCCACCCCCTTCTTCCAACCAGGGGACACAGGAATTTATAGGGCTTCTCCACCCTCTTCTACCATCCAGGGGACACAAGAGACAAGCTCTATAGATTTCTATGTGGCTCTACTGCACAGACATGGCCAGGAGACAGTGAACTAATGGCACAGGTTATAAGCAATCCTCAGCAACCGAAATCATCTGATTAAGGTATATATACATCTCTGGAGAGGAGGTTGAAATCTGTTAGTTCAATTAAAATAGGACAAGTGCACTTTTCCACATGTTCCTCCATACTAAAAAGGAGAGGTGACTATGTGCTGCTGGGAAGTGGGCATGGGGTATTAAAACAAATCTGTTCATTTGCCCTGTATGATTTGATTTAGACTAACTGTACATATTTAAAGAGCTTGAATGATTTGTGCATATATATACAGTGCCTGCCGCCGAGAATGTGTTTTTAGCACGCCAGCATCGCGCTGAATCTCGGCGACAGGCTGCCGATATCTCGCAGTCGCTGGAATAGTAAAAGCACATTCCAGCGAGTGCGTCATAGAAGCGACGGGGATCCGACGCGGATTCCCGCCAATTCTACACGTGGGCGGAGTTTGTTATGAATCCTGAAGGAGAAATCCCCGCCGGATTTTTAAAGAAAAATCCGGCATGGGTTCCCCCCTCAGGAGCATAACGGGCCCTTAGGTCTGTTATGGGTTGTAAGGAGACCCCCTACGCCGAAAAAACGGCGTGGGGGTCCCCCCACAATCCATAACAGACCCGTATCCAAAGCACGCCGGCCGGCCGGTCAGGAAGGGAGTGGGGGCGAGCGAGCGCCCCCCCCTCCTGAGCCGTACCGGGCAGCATGCCCTCAACATGGGGGGGTTAGGTGCTCTGGGGCAGGGGGCGCACTGCGGCCCCCCACCCCAGAGCACCCTGTCCCCATGTTGATGAGGACAGGGCCCCTTCCCGACAACCCTGGCCGTTGGTTGTCGGGGTATGCGGGCGGGAGACTTATCGGAATCTGGAAGCCCCCTTTAATAAGGGGGCCCCCAGATACCGGCCCCCCACCCTAAGTGAATGAGTATGGGGTACATCGTACCCCTACCCATTCACCTGCAAATAAAAAGTGTAAACACAAATAAACCACACAGGGTATTGAAATATTTTATTAGTTGGCCGCCGGGGGGGGTGTGTATGATCGCTTTTATAAAAGCCCCCCCCCTCCGGCGGGCTTCTGTGGGGGGTGGGTGCCGCCGTCTGGTTCTCTTCCGCCGCCGGGGGGCGCTTTGATAAAAGCGCCCACCACCCGGCGGGCTTCTTTCGACGTCTTCGGCGGCGGGGGGGTCTTCTCCCACTCTCCGGGGTCTTCTCCCGCTCTCCGGGGGTCTTCTCCGCTCTCCGGGGGTCTTCTTCTTCTTCAGGACTCGCCGCCGCTATCTTCGTGTGTTAGCTCAATTACTAGCGGCGGCGGCCCCCTCTTCTGCGACGTCTTCGGCGGCGGGGGGGTCTTCTCCCACTCTCCGGGGTCTTCTCCCGCTCTCCGGGGGTCTTCTCCGCTCTCCGGGGGTCTTCTTCTTCTTCAGGACTCGCCGCCGCTATCTTCGTGTGTTAGCTCAATTACTAGCGGCGGCGGCCCCCTCTTCTGCGACGTCTTCGGCGGCGGGGGGGTCTTCTCCCACTCTCCGGGGGTCTTCTCCGCTCTCCGGGGGTCTTCTTCTTCTTCAGGACTCGCCGCCGCTATCTTCGTGTGTTAGCTCAATTACTAGCGGCGGCGGCCCCCTCTTCTGCGACGTCGGCGTCTTCTTCTTCTTCTTTTTCTGCTCTCCAGATGTTGACGCGACGCACCCTTCCGCAGCGAAATATATAGGCCTGTCTTGTGACGTCGCAGTCCCATCATGCTCCGGTAGGTATCACGTGGGTAGGTAGCACGTGGTACCTACCGGAGCATGATGGGACTGCGACGTCACAAGACAGGCCTATATATTTCGCTGCGAGCCGCGCGCCCGGCATAACAGCGGAAGGATGCGTCGCGTCAACATCTGGAGAGCAGAAGAAGAAGAAGAAGACGCCGACGTCGCAGAAGAGGGGGCCGCCGCCGCTAGTAATTGAGCTAACACACGAAGATAGCGGCGGCGAGTCCTGAAGAAGAAGAAGACCCCCGGAGAGCGGAGAAGACCCCCGGAGAGCGGGAGAAGACCCCGGAGAGTGGGAGAAGACCCCCCCGCCGCCGAAGACGTCGCAGAAGAGGGGGCCGCCGCCGCTAGTAATTGAGCTAACACACGAAGATAGCGGCGGCGAGTCCTGAAGAAGAAGAAGACCCCCGGAGAGCGGAGAAGACCCCCGGAGAGCGGGAGAAGACCCCGGAGAGTGGGAGAAGACCCCCCCGCCGCTGAAGACGTCGAAAGAAGCCCGCCGGGTGGTGGGCGCTTTTATCAAAGCGCCCCCCGGCGGCGGAAGAGAACCAGACGGCGGCACCCACCCCCCACAGAAGCCCGCCGGAGGGGGGCGCTTTTATAAAAGCGATCATACACACCCCCCCCCGGCGGCCAACTAATAAAATATTTCAATACCCTGTGTGGTTTATTTGTGTTTACACTTTTTATTTGCAGGTGAATGGGTAGGGGTACGATGTACCCCATACTCATTCACTTAGGGTGGGGGGCCGGTATCTGGGGGCCCCCTTATTAAAGGGGGCTTCCAGATTCCGATAAGTCTCCCGCCCGCATACCCCGACAACCAACGGCCAGGGTTGTCGGGAAGGGGCCCTGTCCTCATCAACATGGGGACAGGGTGCTCTGGGGTGGGGGGCCGCAGTGCGCCCCCTGCCCCAGAGCACCTAACCCCCCCATGTTGAGGGCATGCTGCCCGGTACGGCTCAGGAGGGGGGGGGCGCTCGCTCGCCCCCACTCCCTTCCTGACCGGCCGGCCGGCGTGCTTTGGATACGGGTCTGTTATGGATTGTGGGGGACCCCCACGCCGTTTTTTCGGCGTAGGGGGGGTCTCCTTACAACCCATAACAGACCTAAGGGCCCGTTATGCTCCTGAGGGGGGAACCCATGCCGGATTTTTTTTTAAATCCGGCGGGGATTTCTCCTTCAGGATTCATAACAAACTCCGCCCACGTGTAGAATTGGCGGGAACCCGCGTCGGATCCCCGTCGCTTCTATGACGGCTTTGTCTCCATTGCGGCAAGCCAGCTCGGCGCTGGCTCTCGCGATGGAGCTCGCAAGTGCTCAATCTCGCCGAGAAAGGGAGCGAGATTGACACAATATCCCAGTCACCTACTGTATATATCACATCTAATGGCTTACACATGTTATACTCTGCCCAAGAACATCTAAAGGGGGCATACATTTAAAATTATATGTCTGATGAATGAACACAGTGTTCGATGAGAAATACTCATAGATTATTATGACCTACACTTACACTAAAAAGAGTGGCGTTTCTGGTATCTTTTAATAGACAACTGTATCAGTTCTACCATTCTGTGTGCTTCTGGATGTGTCTGTTTTGAATGTCGAATGACTGATCAGGGCCGCCATCAGGGGGGTACAGGCATTACACCTGTAAGGGGCCCGGGGGTCCCCAGGGGCCCGGATGGGAACCACCCTAAAAAAAAAAAAAAAATATATATTTTTTTAATATATTTTTATTTTATTTTTTATTAAAGGGCCAATTTTTTTTCTTTTATTTTTTTAGAGGTCTGGAGGTCCCCAGGGCCCGGAGGCCACCAGGGCCCCAGATGGCAAGCCCTTTTTTTTATAAAAAAAATATATTTTTATAAAAAAATATATTATTTTAATATATTTTTCTTTTATTTTTTATTAAAGGGCCAATTTTTTTTCTTTTCTTTTTTTAGAGGTCCGGAGGTCCACAGGGGCCCGGAGGCCCCCAGGGCACCGGATGGAAACCCCCCTTTTTTTATTTATTTTCTATAAAAAAATATATATATTTTTTAATATATTTTTATTTAATTTTTTTATTAAAGGGCCATTTTTTTAGGGGTCTAGGGGCCCGTAGGCCACCAGGGCCCCAGATGGCAACCCCCTATTTATTTATTTTTTTATAAAAAAATATATTTTTTTAATATATTTTTCTTTTATTTTTTATTAAAGGGCCAATTTTTTTTCTTTTATTTTTTTAGAGGTCCGGAGGTCCACAGGGACCTGGAGATCCCCAGGGCCCCAGATGACAACCCCCCTTTTTTTATAAAAAAAAAATATATTTTTTATATATTTTTTTTATTTCTTTTATTTTTATATTTATATTATATATATATATATATTATTATTATTAAAGGGCCCAGAGGTCCCCAGGGCCCCCGGATGACAATCCTCCTTTTTTATAATTTTTTTTACTTTTTTATATTATTTTATTTCTTTTTTTTAATATATAGATGCATTTTTATTAAAGGGCTCAGAGGTCCCCAGGGCCCTATGTGTCAAACCCCCTTTTTTTACAATTGTATTTTTTATTTTTGTTTAATAAAAAATAAAAATATAAAAAATATATATAAAGGGCCCAGAGGTCCCCAGGGCCCTGGAAGGCAACCCCCTTGTTTTTTTTTATATATATATACTGTATAAATGTTTATTTCTTTTTTATATATATATGTTTTTATTTCTTTCTTTTTTTTAAAGGGCCCAGAGGTTTCTTTTTATTAAAGGGCCCAGAGGTCCCGAATGGAAAGCCCCCTTTTTTTGTAATTTTTATAAAAAAAAAAATAAGGTCCCCGGGGCCCCAGTTGGCAACCACCCTTTTAAAAAAATATATATATATTATATATATATATATATATATATATTCTCTCTTTTTTTTCTTTTTATTAAAGGGCACAGAGGTCCCCAGGGCCCCGGACGACTACCCCCCTTTTTTATATTTTTCTTTATTTCTTCTTTTTGTAAAGAGCCCCCCGCTTCTCAATTCGCGGCAGCAGCCCCCCCCCCCTGCTTCTCAATTTCATGCGGCAGCACCCCCCCCCCCCGGTTCTCTGCTCCAGGGGGCCCATGCCTGAAGCTGTGTAAGGGGCCCCAAAATTCCTGATGGCGGCCCTGTGACTGATAATTGAGGCATATTTACCTAGTTGCATAGTTGGTGAGGTTGAAAAAAGTCCATCAAGTCCAACCTGTGAATTTGAGAATATATATATATATATAGATATACCTATATACAGTATATAGATATATCTATTTATATATAGACACGTGTATTACAGACTGGTCTAACACTGTATGTACACAGACATCGCTGAGTCTAATTGCAGCTGATAAAACATTGAAAAATGTCCAATAAAAACCTTAAAGATTGCAAAGGCAAGCAGTGTGAGCACCAACACATAGACAGGTCGAAAATACATTTACACTGGTACACAGGCATGGACTGGCCATAGGGACTACAGGGAGTTTCCCGGTGGGCCGATGGCTCAGTGGGCCGGTTTCAGTGACAGCCTGACAAAGTAATGGCTGCGCAGCTCGCCCTCCACTTCATGCAGTGATGTGAGAAGGATGAGAAAAATACAGAGGAGAATAAGTGAAATAATAAGAGGTGAGTGAGGGCTCCTTATGTTATGCTACTTATGTTTTTTTGCACAATTGCGTATAGTTTATATACTGTTTTTGTTCTTGTTTGCAAACATATAGTGGGCCGGTCTGGATAAAGTCCAGGGCCAAATTTTGGTCTCAGTCCATCCCTGCTGGTACAGAGTCATTTCTGTTGCTCAGGAAGCAATCATGCTCTGGAAGTTGGTTCTTCAGGAAGTAGGGGTGACGTCAAATTCTGGAAGGAATTTTAGAAGCATATTGAGTGTTTTGACATGTACATGTGTGGTTATATTAACCTTTATGTTATGTGTCTCAAAAACATTTTGCCATGCATAGTTGGCATTTTTATTTTTGTCAAAGTGCCTATCTATAAAGGTTACATTTTTATTTGCCTGGTTTTATTAGATATGTTGTTTCATACTTATGAATGTTTATATTTATAAAACTAACATTTCACTACTTTTTTTTCTCAAACTTCAAAATGCTTTTAAAAGAAGAAATTGGGGCAAATAAGAGAATTTTATTTTTAGGGATTACATAAACTTCAGCTTCTTGAAAAATAGTGATCAAATATTAAATGCTGAAAGATTAGTAAGCCATATAGTATAATAGAGTTATCAGAAAGATTGATATGTGGACACTGGACACATTCATACAAGCGTTATGTGATCCCACTGAAAAAACAGCCATAGACAGAGCGATTTTCTTTCCTGCAACCTGTAAAAAATCGCTAGATTACCCCATCAACACAGACAGTGTTGACAGGGGAATACCGCCTGCAGAGCCATTGTACTCTCCCAGCGCGGGGGGGGAGCCTTCCCTGCTGTTAAAACACAGTGATTATTTCTAGCACCTATAACAGCCACTAGCAATAATCGCATGTAAAATCCAGCAGGCTGTTAGTTCCTGCCATTCCGTGAGGATATCATTAGACAAAACATGCATAGGGTAGGGCAAGGACGCTGACAATATTGCGTATGTTTGTCGGAGCTTGCAGTCTGTGATGTGACCAGAGGGAGCTGAGCATGTTTTCCTTAGTGCCGGGTAAGCACTTGGAAAATGTGAGTGAAATGCTGATACTACTAAATAAAGCCTGCAGAAGCGTTTTTTACACTATGGGGAGCTGCTTTCTTTCTTTATCATTTCTCCACATTTGATGTTGTGACTTATGAGAGGAGAAAATAATGCATTTGATGACCACTGGGAGAGATTGGACTCTGATTTGCTGGTTTATAATCTTACCAGCTGATTGATCTGGTGAGTTTAATATAGTGAGAGTGGTGATGGATTTATTGAAGACTTTGTGGGAATTCATCACAATAACGGCAAGTTTTTTGCCACGTACACACGATCGTGAGCTTTTGGTTAGAAATTCCGACCGTGTATCCGACATTTGCTGTCGGAATTTCCGCCTACAAATGATTGAGAGCAGGTTCTCTATTTTTCAGACAGAAAAAGTTCCTTATCGGAAATTCCGATCGTCTGTATGCAATTCCGATGCGCGAAAAATACAGTTTGTCAACACTATCGAAAAAAAATTTGGGGGAACACTTTAGAATTTTGATGAACACTGAGGCCCAGATTCACAGAGCGATTACGCCTGCGCAACTGCTGTTGCGCGTGCGTAAGTCTAAATGTGCGCGTGCGTATAGTTGGACGCGATTCACAAAACAATATACGCCAGAAATCTACGTTTTTTGGTCCGGCGTAATTGAATTAGACATTCGCTTCCCTTCGTGCAAAACTGCGCTAGACACACCATTGATTTGCTAGTCAAATATGCTAATGAGGGAGTTACGGGGATCCACAAAAAAACGCAGTTGCTGCGCAGGCTACGCGATGTGCGCAACAGCAAAATGTTCTGTCTAAAGTTAGAGGACCTAAAAGCTGGTCTAAATTTTGAAAAAAAGTCTAATTGTCAGATAAAGCAACACTGTTAGTGAGGAGTTCAGCAGTCACACGTGTTGCCCAACAATCTGTATGCCAACATGCCAGGGGCATCGTCGCGCATAGCTATACTACTGACTTTAGATGAACAAAGAAGGAGGAGGGCACGGAGGATGGCACTAAGGAGGGCACGGGAGATGTTTTTTTTAATTTTTTCATTTGCTTATATAAAATTTACAATTTAAATTAATCTAATACAATATTCTTATCTGATACAAGCCCCTCACTCTTCACCTGATATATCACACACGCATAGACATCTATGGCATGAGTGATTCTGAGGTGTCTCGCATCTTCAGATTCACCCCTCATGCCATCATGGAATTACCACAACCCTGCAGGAGGACATCACCAGCCCAACACATGGCACCACCCATGACACCCATGACAGCTACATATACAATCAGAGCCCCATCCCCACAGATTTCCAACAGAACATGTATGGGGACAGCTGGCTGGTTGGTGAGTGACATGGGTGGCAGGCATGACTATCCCCTCCCGTGATGCACACCTCACAAGTGGCACATGCATGACTAACATCCTCCTGTCTTTTCCCTTCAAGGTGACTCTGCATATGCACTGGTACCCCATCTCATGACCCCATCTCATGCCAGCTCACATTATGCATCTTTGCACGTTAAACACACACATTAATCATGGCACAATGAGAATGCATGCATGCACACCACTGTGGTCCCTAGCACACACACCCCACATCCTCATCACATTGGATTGGCACCAGTCCACCATGCAGGACTTGTGAGCTGCAACGCCATGCCACGGCTCCAATTATGTCACTGTACATTCATACACCATTCACACAGACCTGGCGATCACTTCTCCACCACAAATGAGGGTGACACCCCTTTTCCCGCAGGAATATCACCCCCACATTCCAAAATCATACACAAACAGAACCAAAAAAATTAAATAAATGACGAGCAAAAATAAAAAATGCCCAGCAAAAATATAATTTAAACAAAATAACAACAAAGACATAAAAGACAAAAATCACTCTGCAAAACAGTCCCCAAATATCTCAAAGACACGTCACAAACAAACAAAAGCACCTTGCTGTATAGGGAGGGATACAAAGGGATGTACTTTTGCAAAGGAAGTGCATTTGTGTCTGTCTATTTATGCTGTCTGCGTAGTTCATAAAGTTGCCCTAGTCCATTTCCAATTTCACTGATTGCGCCGCTCCCGAGTTGTGAGCATGCGCACAACGGAGCTGACATGGTTTCCTTCACGCGCGCATGCGCGAGTCGGCCGGCCCTTCATTTGCATGGGGTCACGGCTCATTTCAATGTAACACGCCCACGTCCTTCCCAATTTGTATTACTCCTCCTTACGCCTCAGGAAAAAACCTTACGTTTGCGCAAGCTCTTGCGTAAAAGCTACGTGAATCGCCGGATTACGCGGCTAGATTGCGCAAGTCTAACGGAAAAGTGGTGCGCTACGCCGGAATGATAATGCGCCGATCTACGTGAATCTGCCCCTATGGGCCAGATTCACGTAGTCCAGAGCATCTTTGCTCTGGAGTAACGCTTCTCATTTGCGTTGCGCTGCCGATTTTTTAGGAGCAAGTGCTGTCATTCATGAAGCACTTGCTCCTAAAGTTGCGGCAGCGCATCACAAATGAGCCGGCGGAATTCAAATTGGGCGGGTACGGGGCGTGTAGTATGCTAACTACGCGCGATCCCGCCGCCGACGTACTGCGCATGCGTCGAGTGTCAAAACATCCCCGTGCGCATGCTCCAAAATCTGTGAATGAACGTCAATGACGTCACATTCCCATTCATGACCGTTTTACGCAAGCGACGTTTTTTTTTTTTTTCCCGACGCGATGACGACGCCTATACCTAACATAGGATACGCCAGCCCCATGTAGGTATAACTATGCGCCGCGTATCCCGTCCGGAAACGTCGTAACGTCACTGCGTCGCGCCGGATTTCGATCGTGAATTGCCGATTTCCGCTCATTAACATATTTTTTGAGCGTAAATCGGCGGGAACGCCCCCGGCGCCATTTTTAAGTTGAAGTAACGATGCGATGGCGAAACTCAGTTACGCTCACCGCATCGGAACTTCAACCCGGCGTTTCTTGTTTTCTGGTTACAGAAAACAGAAACGCCGGCTCAAAGCCACTGTTACGCTGGCGGATCACTCGATCCGCCAGCGTAACCTTTGCTGAATCTGGCCCTATCTGTTTTTCACGTTATTTTACATATATATATATATATATATATATATATATATATATATATATATATATATATATATACATACAGGTGAAACTCGAAAAGTTCATTTATTGTACTAATGCAACTTAAAAAGGTGAAACTAATATATGAGACTCATTACATGCAAGGCAAGATAGTTCAAGCCGTGATTTGTCATAATTGTGATGATTATGGCTTACAGCTTATGAAAACTCCAAATCCACAATCTCAGAAAATTAGAATATTGTGAAAAGGTGCAATATTCTACGCTTTACGGCCCAGATTCACGTACATCGGCGCATTATTGGACCGGCGTAGCGCACCACTTTTCCGTTAGACTTGCGTAATCTAGCCGCGTAATCCCGCGATTCACAAAGCTTTTGCGCAAGAGATTGCGCAATCGTAAGGTTTTTTCCGGAGGCGTAAGGAGGAGTAATACAAATTGGGAGGGACGTGGGCGTGTTACATTGAAATGAGCCGTGACCCCATGCAAATGAAGGGCCGGCCGACTCGCGCATGCGCGCGTGAAGGAAACCATGTCAGCTCCGTTGTGCGCATGCTCACAACTCGGGAGCGGCGCAATCAGTGAAATTGGAAATGGACTAGGGCAATGTTGTGAACTACGCAGACAGCATAAATAGACACACACAAACGCACTTCCATTGCAAAAGTACATCCCTTTGTGTCCCTTCCCATTGAATCAAGTGCTTTTGCTCTGTTGTTCGTTAGAGTGTGTCTTGTAGTTGTCAGATTAGTGTTCTGTGTGATCTAGTGCTTGTTGGTAGTTTTGTGAAAGTGTATTTTGATAAGTGTTTTTTGACTGTTTGTTTGATTGATAGATTTCTGAGCGTTTGTTTTGTTGCTTTATTTTTTCATCTGATTTTTTTGTGTCTGTTTCTTGCTGAGTGCTAGTGTGATTTTTGCCTGTTCTTTTTCTCTTTGTGTGTGTTCTTGTCTGATTGGTTGTGCTTGTATTTGTGACAGATTTTTGGTGACTGCTAGTGAGTTTGTTTGGAAGTATGACTGAGAGAAAAAGAAAGTTGAATTTTACAGTGGGGGAAAAAAGAATTCTTGCCCGGGCCATTACCGACTATGGGCGTTACCTCCACGGCCCGCAGAGTGCCACCACCACCCCGGCCAGGAGGAGGGAGATATTGGATATGATCACGGAGCAGGTCAATTCATCGGGGGAGGGGGAGACACGGACCCGCTCTGGGATTGAAAAGAAAATAAATGACCTCCGGCGTGAGGTGAAAAAAAAACTGGCCGCAATAAATGCCCATGCCAGGGGCACAGGAGGGGGCCCACCATGCCGGGTTAGATTTACAGCGACGGAGCGTGTGGTGGCCCTGACCTTTCACCGGCATGAAGTGGAGGGCCTGCCAGGCTTTGACACAAGTCCGGTCCCCGCGGTGCCAGGTAAGGTTTTTATTTCTCTCAGGTGTGTAGCATGTGTGGGGGAGGGGGTGAAAGGGAATATGTGGCAAGTGTGTGGATCCTCCAACCTGTGAATGGTTTGTGTCATCCACAGATGTGCAGGAGGGTGCAGGGCCATCTGGCCTGACCGCTCCAACGCCAGGACAGCAGCCTAATGAGGCCCCCCCAACAAGGCCAGAGTCCGCGGAGGAGGAACAAGAGGAGGAGGAGGATCATGCGGAGGACGATCATGAGGAGGAGGAGAATCATGAGGAGGAGGAGTCCATGGCAGGCACTGGCCGTTTGGTTTCTGCGGACTCTTCCCCTCTGGCTGCAAGAAGCCTGCCCTCCCTAAGGGGGAGCCCCCCCCCCTCCTCCCCCAACATGGCTCCCCTCACAAGGGCCTCCCCTTCTCCCCGGCCACAACCATCAGCAAGAGCCAGGAGGTCATCCCAGAGCACCAGGGGGGCGCCCAATCTCCTGCCCGCCAGTCTGAGAAGGAACCTGGCCACCCAGACCCGCCTTCTGAGACAGCTCTGCCAGACTATGGGGCGGGTGGATCAGAGCCTGTCCTCCATCAACGATAGGCTGGGTAACCTGGACTCCCACTCCCGGGCCTCCACAACCTGCCTAAATGACCTTCAAACTACAGCAGCAGGCGTTGGGCAGGATGTGAGGGCCCTTACCCAGGCTATCCAGGGCAACACGGCAACACTTGGTGCTGCCCTGGACAGAATAGCCGTGGCCTTGGAGGGCAGGCCGCCAGGTGGGCAGATCTCAGGGGCTGCTCCTCCTTCCCCGGCTTTTCCCCTCCCCCATGCGTCTCCCCTGAGGGTCCGGGGCCGTGGCCGGGGGCGCCCCAGGCGTGGCTCAGGCAGAGGGCATTAATTTTTTTTCCCCCTTTTTTTGGTTTGAAAGCATGTTTATTTTTGTTCTCTGCTTTTTTTTTTTTCTATGCATATTTTTTTAATTTTTTTTTTTTTTGCTGACATTTTTGGCATTTTTTGGGTTGTGAATGATGTTTGAATGTGGGGGTGACATTCCTGCTGGAAAAGGGGTGTCATCCTCAATTTGGGTGGAGAAGGGTTCCCCAGGACCAGGGAGAAGTGATTCCCAGGTCCATGTGAATGGTGTATGAATGTACAGTGACATAATTGGAGCCTTGACGTGGCGTTACTGCTCACCAGTCTTGCATGGTGGACTGGTGCCAATCCAATTTGATGAGGATGTGGGGTGTGTGTGCTAGGGACCATAGTGGTGTGCATGCATGCATTCTCATTGTGCCATGATTAATGTGTGTGTTTAACGTGCAAAGATGCATAATGTGAGCTGCCATGAGATGGGGTCATGAGATGGGGTTCCAGTTCATATGCAGAGTCACCTTGAAGGGAAAAGACAGGTGGATGTTAGTCATGCATGTGCCACTTGTGAGGTGTGCATCACGGGAGGGGATAGTCATGCCTGACTCCCATGTCACTCACCAACCAGCCAGCTGTCCCCATACATGTTCTGTTTGCAATCTGTGGGGATGGGGATCTGATTGTATATGTAGCTGTGATGGGTGTCATGGGTAGTGCCATGTGTTGGGCTGCTGATGTCCTCCTGCAAGGTTGTGGTAATTCCACGATGGCATGAGGGGTGAATCTGAAGATGCGAGACACCTCAGAATCTCTCATGCCAAAGATGTCTATGCGTGTGTGATATATCAAGTGAAGAGTGAGGGGCTTGTATCAGATAAGAATATTGTATTAGATTAGATTAAATTGTAAATTTTATATAAGCCAAAAAATATAAAAATAAAACATCTCCCGTGCCCTCCTTAGTGCCATCCTCCGTGCCCTCATCCTTCTTTGTTCATCTAAAGTCAGTAGTATAGCTATGCGCGACGATGCCCCTGGCATATTGGCATACAGATTGTTGGGCAACACGTGTGACTGCTGAACTCCTCACTAACAGTGTTGCTTTATCTGACAATTAGACTTTTTTTCAAAATTTAGACCAGCTTTTAGGTCCTCTAACTTTAGACAGAACATTTTGCAGTTGCGCACATCGCGTAGCCTGCGCAGCAACTGCGTTTTTTTGTGAATCCCCGTAACTCCCTCATTAGCATATTTGACTAGCAAATCAATGGTGTGTCTAGCGCAGTTTTGCGCGAAGGCAAGCGAAGGTCTAACTCAATTACGCCGGACCAAAAAACGTAGATTTCTGCCGTATATTGTTTTGTGAATCGCGTCCAACTATACGCACGCGCACATTTAGACTTACGCACGCGCAACAGCAGTTGCGCAGGCGGAATCGCTCTGTGAATCTGGGCCAAAGTGTCCTACTCTTCAGCTAATTAAGCCATAACACCTGCAAAGGTTTCCTGAGCCTTTAAATCATGGGTCTTCAAACTATGGCCCTCCAGTTGTTCAGGAACTACAATTCCCATCATGCCTAGTCATGTGTGTGAATGTCATAGTTTTACAATGCCTCATGGAATGTGTAATTCTGCAACAGCTGGAGGGCCGTAGTTTGAGGACCCCTGCTTTAAATGGTCTCTCAGTCTGGTTCAGTAGGAATTACAATCATGGGAAAGACTGCTGACCTGACAGTTGTGCAGAAAACCATCATTAACACCCTTCATGAGGAGGGAAAGCATCAAAAAGGTAATTGCAAAATAAGTTGGCTGTTCCCAAAGTGCTGAATCAAAAGCACATTAAAAGAAAATTATGTGGAAGAGAAAAGTGTAGAAGAAAAAGGTGCACAAGCAGCAGTGATGACCGTAGCTTGGAGAGGATTGTCAGGAAAAGGCCATTCAAAAGTGTTGGGGACTTTCACAAGGAGTGGACTGAGGCTGGAGTCAGTGCATTAAGAGCACCACACACAGACGGATCTTGTACATGGGCTTCAAATGTCATATTCCCCTTGTCAAGCCATTCCTGAACAACAAACAACGTCAGAAGTGTCTTACCTGGGCCAAAGAAAAACAGTTGGTCTGTTGCTCAGTGGTCCAAAGTCCTCTTTTCTGATGAGAGCAAATTTTACCCCCTCCCACCTTTTTCCCCCTGCCCCACACCAGGGAGAAAGCCTCGCATTACTGCGTGGAGTTACAGACAGAAAAACTGGAAGTGAAGATTTCTCATAAGAAATAAGGACATTTAAAAGCAAAACCGAAGGTAAGTGAAGGACGACTGCACTAAGGTAAAGGAAGCTATTTAGGGATTTTTTTTTTACCTTTACAACCCCTTTAAGGCCCGGGCCCACCACGAGCTCCATGAGTCTAACCGCGGGTCCCGCAGACTCAATGTCCGCCAGGAGTCACGCGTTTGTTCTCATGGAGAGGAAGAATGGTGTGATGGTAATGTAAACAAGCATTTCCCCATTCTGCCTAGTGATAGGACACTGATCACACTGATCAGTGACGTATTACACGTAGCCCATCCCCTACAGTTAGAACACATTCCTAGGACACACTTAACCCCTTCCCCACCCCCTACTTGTTAACCCCTTCACTGCCAGTCACATTTACACAGTAATCCATGTGATGATCGCCACCATTACTAGTAAAAAAAATATATATTATATTAATAAAAATGCCATAAAATGATCCCCTATTTTGTAGACGCTATAAATTTTGCACAAACCAATCAAAAAATGCTTCTTGCGATTTTTTTTTTTTACCAAAAATATGTATCGGCCTAAACTGAGGAAAAAAAATTATATATATATTTGGGGGATATTTATTATAGCAAAAAGTACAAAATATTGATTTTCTTTCAAAATTGGCACTCTATTCTTGTTTATACACAAAAATTCAAATCCACAGAAGTGAACAAATACTATCAAAAGAAAGCTCTACTTGTGGGACAAAAAGGACATCAATTTTGTTTGGGAGCCACAATGCACGACATTTATCAATTACACAATTATCAGTTAAAGCGATGCAGTGCTATGGTCTTGGCCAGCCAAATGGTCCGGGGCTGAAATGGATAAAACAGTATCACTTACATGGAAGTAAGGTATTTCAAGCATGGATAGTAAGCCGGCAGGCTGCGATATGAATGCTCATATCAGCACGTCGCTTCTCCCGACGCATTTTGTTACAAATCTGATGTCATCCTGGGGCAAATTATGCAATTACTGTATATATATTACTAGTATTGTGTATAGAGTTTGGTGTGAGGACCTTCACTACTCTACCTATTTATATTGTTTGTCCCCCAAGTTGGTCCATTGATCAACTTGGGTACACTCAACCTGTCCATTAGGGATGAGCCGAACACTCCCTGGTTCAGTTTGTACCAGAAGAGTGGGGTGTGTATGGGGTCCCGGGTACTGCCCAGGGGACAAGTTTTTAAAACAACCATTTTTTTAGGTGCAGTTGATGGGGACACTGGCCTTATCCCCACAACCCTTGCGGTGGTTGTGGGGGTCTGTGGCGGGGGCTTATCGGAATCTGGAAGCACAATTTAACAAGGGTGCTTCCAGATCCCGCCCCCCCCCCTATTTTAATGGGTATCGGGTACAGTGGAACCTTGGATTACGAGCATAATCCGTTCCAGGAGAATACTTGTAATCCAAAGCGCTTGCATATCAAAGTGAGTTTCCCCATAGAAGTCAATGGAAACTAAGATAATTTGTTCCAAATTGACTTTCTTCTGGGAGAGTCTCATTATTTTCTGTGCCGTGGGGTTGAAACAGTGGTCTACAAACTGTGGCCCTTTGCTTGCCTATATCCAGCCCTTGGGGGATCAATTGATCACCCTAAGAATGAGGCATTCCTTTCACTGGCACCAACAGTGGGGCATAATTTATCCTTTCAACACCAATGATGGAGTACTATTCCTCCCACTAACACCAATGATGAGAGACCATTCTTTCCACTGATACCAATGATGAGGCACTATTCCTCCCATTATTACCAATGATGAGGCACTACTCCTTTATTAAACTGTATTGTAATTGTACTGTCAGCTCTTGCATTGTAAAGTGCTGTGTAAACTGCTGGCCTAAAAAATTCTGTATTACAATAATAATAATAGTAATCCTTCTACTGACCACAAGCACTATCTAATTGCTTTACTCCCACTTACCACCAAGCCAGAGACATTATCTACTCCCACTAAAGCTGGGGCATTTACTACCCCCACTGGCCACAGTGTGCCTCCCTCAAAGTCTAAAGGACAGTAAACCGGCCCTTCATTTGGAGAGTTTGGAGACCCCTGGGTTGGAACATTAAAAACAACACAGCCTAATATGAAAACCCCAAAACAAGGTAAAACAAGTGCATTAAATAGCTCCTTGCAGAACTTTTCAACAGAAATTAGCATCTGCAGTACAGATAAATTTACCTTGTAAAACTTAGAAGTCCAGGACAGAAGGCCAGGTCGCAGTCTAAGGCCGCGTATACACAATGAAAATGGACTGTTTCATTGGTCCAAACTGACCGTATGTACGGCCCATCAGTCTGTCATCCTTCGGACCAAAGTTTTAAAACTTGCTTTAAAATCGGACTGATGGACGCCTGACCATCTGTCCAAACTGATCTTTAGTACGCAAAAGCATTGGTTCAAAAACCTGCGCATGCTCAGAATCAAGTTGACTCATGCTTGGAAGCATTGAAATTCTTTTTTTCAGCATGAAGTTGTGTTTTACGTCACCGCCTTCTGACACAATCGGTTTTTGAGCTGATGGTGTGTACACATGTACACTTCAGTGGTGACCCGATCGGTTGGACTGATCGTGTGTACGCGGCCTTACAGATCTAAGTCACAGAGACCTGATAACAAAAATATACCTTACATATTTTGCTGAAGCAGCGCATTGCGGCGGTATAGCCGTGCTGTCCCATTGATTTTAATGGGCAGCAGCGGTGGAGGAGCGGTATATACACCGCTCCTTCACCGCTCCAAAGATGCGGCTAGCAGGACTTTTTTTACCGTCCTGCTAGCGCAACGCTCCACTAGAGACAATGGAGCAGCTTTTAAAGGGCGGATTGCAGGCACTATTTTTAACGCTATAGCGCCTGCAATACGCCCTCAGTGTGAAAGGGGCCTAAGTGTTTGGGTTTAGATACACTTTAAGGTTGGGATTTGTGGAGTTAATATTGGAGGACTTGTTTCCAGCAGCAAAAATCTTTCATAAGATAAAAAAAAAAAAAATGCCAGTATCCAACATCTTGAAATTCTTTAGAAAAGGCAAATTAGAATTTTTGTGCTACAACAAACAAGATAAAGATCACTTTAAAAGTGTGCAAAAGTTCAATTCATTCCAAAAATCACATATTAGATTAGGGCGAAGCGTCTCCAAGCATTATTCGGTAGGGGAAATAATGTATTCCCAGTGATTAAACAATAAAATTACATCCATCTTGTTAGGAAAGCAATATTTTGTCAGAGCTAATTGCTCCTAAATGTCCCCTAGGTTTAGGACATAGACTAGATAGGACACAATTTATCTCACCAAGAATTTAACTGAAAACATGTTTGAAAATTATGTCTAAACACTGCACAAATCTCAAAGGAACTGCTTTACCCCAGATTTGACTTTTCCTCTTTTTTCTTTTTTTCGCATAAATATTTTAATGACAGAAAAGAACAGAAAATCACTCCAACAGTACAATTTAACTTTCATTTGTTTGTAGAAAAGCCTTTGTAGACTGACACCTGCATTTCCACTCAAATTCTCAACAGTTTATATAACATGTTTTCTAAGTTCACAATCATTTTTCTCCTGAAATTCACTTTAATACATGTTGTTAAGTTAATTGTTAAGTGGAACACTATATGATTACAGACAGTTAATTACAGAGAGGAAACCACTAACTATATTAGTGAAAATGCAATCAAGAAAACGGACCTTTGCTTAAGTCAAGTAATCAATACCACTGAGGTGATGGCTTGGAAATGTTTTCCTTCTCTTTCTCTTGGGAAATCATGGTAATGATTTCAAGGCCAAGAAAAGCCACAAACACAAAATGTTTTTGGGTTAAAACAAGTCAGTCAATATCTATAAAGGACAAGGTTTTGTTAATGGTTTCTTAATAGTGTACAGGAGAAAAAAAAAACGACAGGAACTACAATTTTTTTTATTATTATCTTAATTTGCAGAATAACCTAATGGTTACTATTAGGCCGCGTACACACGATCGAATATATCTGCTGAAACTGGTCTGCAGACCAGTTTCAGCAGACAGATTCGATTGTGTGTATGGGCTAGCAGACAGGTTTCCAGCAGACAAAAGTTTTAAAGCATGCTTTAAAACTTGTCTGCTGGAAACTCGTCCGTCCGACATGCCCGCTGGTTAGTACGCCTAACCAGCGGACATAAATCCCCCGCATGCGTCAAATGGATTCGACGCATGCGTGGAAGTATGTTACTTCCTGGTTCGGTGACGTGGCGGCATCAACGTCACCGCCACGTCACCGCGCTGTCTGTCCGCAGGGATTTTGGTTTGATCGTGTGTACACTGATCAAACCAAAATAGCCCAGCAGACATTTGTCTCTTCTCTTTGACAGATTTGACAGGAACTGTAGCCCGGATAGTTGCAGTTGTCAGTCAACAGCTACTGCACTTCGGATCGGATTAGCATCAGGAGCACACTACGGCGTACGTCTCCCTAGTAGTAGGGCGTGTATGCTTTGGCTCCAGGCAGGCAGGTAGGCAGGTCACTGCTCAGCTCTGTCCCAGCCCAGACCAGCTCTGTCCCAGCCTCTCAACAATCGTACCCAGGAGCAGCAACCCTCCTCTCCCCCTGACACTCTCTCCTAAGGTAAGCTGGTACCTGATTACCCTGCGCTACCCCCTGGGACTAGATACGGCCATCCTTCTTAGGATAGCTGTAGCTCTCCAAGTCCCAGGGAACGAACGATCGGGCCCCCCCCTCCCCCCGGCATCCGACAATCCATCCCGCCGTCCTCCTCGCCCCTCCGGGATCCATCGCTCTCCACCTCACCACGGTAATCCTCGGGGCTCTTAGACAGCCCCGAATACCTATATCACGGCCACGAGTGCGGGAGGGCATCACAGGAAAGTCCGCGGCTTCGTCCGCGGCCTAGCGGGACCCCCCCCCGCACGCCGAATAGCACCACTTCACCACCTGTCTTCGGGCCCCCCGAGGACTCCCCCCCCACGCGCTACCCCCCTATTGGTCCCTTCTCTCCCCAGTCGGTTCTCCCCTGTACTTTAGCCCCCGGCTCGGGCCTAGTCCCGGTCGGCGGCCATCTTGCTACACCTATAGGACCACAATACACCTCCCACTCCCTTACTCTCCCTAACACAGGTCCTTCTTCTTTTTTTGAAAGCTAAACACCCCCTCTTTTTTTTCATAAATTGATCCAGGGTGCAACCGATCGCCTATTGGGACCAGGAAGGAATTTTTTCCCCAGGTAAGACAGATTGGCACAGCACACCTGGGGTTTTTTGCCTTCCTCTGGACCAAATTTGAAAAAAGGGAGGACATAGGGAAGTGACAGGTTCGCTTCCCTAATCCCCCCTCCCCAGCATCGCCCAACCCCCCCCCCCCCACAAATACTTCCCGTATTTTCTGCAACTATGGGTTATCTGAAATACTCTGCAGAAAACATCTGGGAATTAAAACCGTTCGCCTCAACACTCCCAACGGTCACCGAAAAAGCCTTAAAAAGCGAACATCTGTTGAGAATCAATAGACGATCAACAGGAAAAAATCGCATCAGAACACTCCAGCCCAAACACATATCCTGCACTCTGGTCAATACCAGATCCGCAGTAAAACACAGGCAAGAAATCCATGATTTCATCCTTCTACATGATATAGATTGCCTCTTTATCACAGAAAGCTGGCTCACATGCGACTGCAACACCATTCTGGAAGAATTGGTACCTGCAAGTTATCGCATACAAATGCAGAACAGAGTGGGGCAAAGAGGGGGAGGTCTGGCGGTGATCCACAAGATTCACCTCTCGATCACCAAACCAGTCCTCCAATACTCGCTTCCATTCATGGAAACCCTCACTCTTCAGCTGCAAACAAACCCCCAAGACACGGTTCATATGTTACTGTGCTACAGACCCCCTGGCCCAAAAACTGACCTTGTCGCGTCATTAACAGAATTTATTTCCTCTTACACCCTAAGCATCAAACACCTTTTGGTGCTGGGGGACTTCAACCTCTGGGCCAACTCATCGTTGGACCCAGTCGCTGACGCTTGCATCGACCATCTGGAAGGACTAGGTCTGCAGCAATTAATTCGAGGCCCCTCTCACGCCTCAGGCCATGCCCTTGATCTCATTTTCAAACAGGATCTGGAAATAGAGATTGGGGAAAATGAGCCGCTACCATGGACCGATCACATGCCATTAAATTTAAACTCGCCAGTCACCTTAGGCCAAATAAAACAAGAAAACCGGTGATAACGCACTGGACTAGGTCCCAGAAGAAGCTCCACTCGGAACTCTTCAAAACGACCCTAGGAAATAAAATAAACACAATACAACAACAACTAACAGCCGTAGAAACCCTTGACGCCATCAACAAGGCGCCAATTCAGTCCGCCGACTGGGTGGCACCAAAACGCAAAACTTGCTTTCGTAAAAACAACGCCGCCTGGTTTAACGACCAGCTGACGTTGCTAAAGCAAGAGCGTAGAAGAGCAGAAGCTGCCTGGAAAAGGAGCTCCTCAGATAGAAACCTCACTATTTATAAGACAATAACAAAGAAATATCATAAAGAAATCTTTATGGCGAAAAAAAATCATTTCGCCAACATCATTTCCAAGGCCCTAAACCGCCCCCGCGAACTCTTCAAGCTGGTTTCACAATCGATGAATCCAGCCTGCTTAGAGCCCCCCAATGCTGATTCACAAGAATTTTGCAACGAACTATCGGATTATTTCATTAATAAAATCGAAAAAATCCGGGTAAGCATTGAGCAAAATGGAATCTGCATGAATCCCAACCCTGATACCATTATATATCCGCCTCAAGCACAGAAATTCACCTTAAAACCCATCTCCATCGCTGCCACAAAAAATATCATTGGGACTCTGCGCAACAGCACAGCACCTAATGACATTATTCCCACTAAACTGCTGAAAGAAAGTGCTGATATACTGGCACCAGCTATCACGCAACTCATAAACCAATCATTCAAGGAGGGCATGGTGCCCTCCTTGTTGAAACAAGGTACAATAAGACCTATCCTGAAAAAACTCTCCCTTGACCCAAAAGACCCAAACAATAGGAGGCCCATAACGGGTCTAAATGTTTTCTCCAAGATCATGGAGAAAGAAGTTGTACAACAGTTACAACAGCATTTAGAAACCCAAAAATTACTCGATATGTTTTAATCAGGTTTCCGGCCCGGGCACGGAACTGAAACTGCTCTGGTAAAAATATGGGATGACGTCCTAGAGGCAGCAGATGAAGGGGAATCTTCTCTCCTGATCCTGTTGGACCTAAGTGCGGCCTTTGACACGGTAGATCACAGACTACTACTTATCAGGCTAGCTGAAGTGGCCAAAGTCGCGGAAGAGGATCTACTTTGGTTCTCTTCCTTCTTGAAAAACAGATCACAAACAGTGAAATTGGGATCTTTCACGTCAGAAATGCGTACGGTATCATGCGGAGTCCCTCAGGGATCTCCCTTGTCACCGGTACTGTCCAATATCTATCTCCGACCCCTCTTTGAGATCATCAGCAACCAGAAGCTACTTTACCATTCCTACGCGGACGACACTCAACTGTATCTCCGCCTTAGCAACGGAAAGGATCACTCGCCCGGATTAGAGAGATCCCTCACCCTAATAGATAGCTGGATGACATCCAGTTATCTAAAACTCAATGGATCAAAAACAGAGCTTCTCCTGTTTAACGCAAACAGGAAAAGTCTCCCCACCTCAACTTGGGCCCCACCGCCCATCTTAGGAAAAATTATCGCCCCGAGCGCCAAAGTCAAAAGTCTCGGAGTCATTTTTGACTCCCACATGACAATGGATGCACAAATAGGGGCGGTAGTCAGCGGATCCCATCATCTGCTACGCCAGTTACGCCGACTCACCCCCTTCATCCCTAAAGAGGACATTGCAGTCGTGGTGGGTACAATCATCAATTCCAGACTCGACTATGCAAATGCCCTCTATTTAGGACTCCCCAAATACCAAATCACTCGCCTGCAAGTCGTTCAAAATACGGCTGCTCGATTAGTGACTGGGAAAAAAACATGGGAGTCAATCTCCCTTTCGCTGAGATCTCTTCACTGGTTGCCAGTGAAGGACAGAATCACTTTTAAGGCTCTCTGCCTTACACATAAGTGTATTCAATGAAACGCCCCCCAATATCTATGCGAAAAAATAAAAGCCCACAACCCCAATCGCACTCTGCGATCCACAAATCAAAATTTACTGTACATCCCAAAGGCAAGATATAAGTCCAAAGGAGATAGGAGATTTGCTGTCCAAGGTCCGCGACTGTGGAATGCACTACCAACCGCCATCCGATTGGAGTCCGACCACTTGACCTTCAGGAGAATGATTAAAACTCATCTCTTCTGAGGGAAAAGCGTTTCCTTATCGAAGGAATGAAAATAGCGCCCAGAGGCGATTCAGTTCGCTAGTGTTGCGCTCTATAAGTTTTTCACTCACTCACTCACTCACATGTCCGATGAAAACAGTCTGTCGGACCGTTTTCATCAGATTTGTTTACTCGTGTGTACGCCGCCTTAGGGTTTTCAAGGTGAATTTATGCTACCGAGATTAGAATGGTTCCCAAGGGCCTAGGTTTTTGTGCTTGATTCTTTTCAGGAACACTGCTTGCATAGAATGAGCAAAGATTAACGGGAACATGTTCAAAGTTAACCTTTTCTTAAGACAAGTAGGGCCTGCAATTGTGGACCTTGCTTTTATACTAATCCACTGGTTTCAGTATCTTCTAAGAATCTGACCAAAACCATACCTCCCAACATTTTGATATAGGAATGAGGGACATCTACTAACAAACGTATGTAGGCATAGGACACACCCCTTGCCACACACCCATAAAGGAGAATTAACCACAAAAAAAGGTTGATTAAATCCACAAGGGATTTTTATTTACCACTACTATTCCTTTATATTGGCTTTTAAAATGTACAAATGCAGCAATTAGAAATTGGATGAAAGGTTTAGCACTGGTGTAGTGCCCTGCTCCTGATGACCAGGCACTATGTTTGAATTTAGTGGGTGTCTGAGCTGGTAGTTAGCTCAGACTCTGACGATTAATGCTAAATCAGCCTCTGTTCCGGCTATGGCTGTGCTTGGAGGGTTTTCCCATTGTTTTCTTGTAGGTGGCCATACCACCACAGGCCAATGTTGGAACACGGACAGGCCACAGTGTATTGGGTGTCTTTCCCCCGGGAACAGCCCAGTGGGAGTGGTCTCCCCGCTGGGCATGCTGGGGAAGGATACTTAAGGGGCAGACACCATTTTCTTGGGTCCTTTTGCCTTGTGGCCCTCCTGGCTCGAGGTATGTGATGGTCCATTTTCAGCCCCGGGACCACGTTGGCCCGAGGCTGCAATTCCGCCAGGTAAGCGCAGTCGTCTTGACTGGGCCTACACTTTGAAGGTGATCCTGTGCTGTCTGTCCTGCGGGAGGAAGCCACTCAATGGAGGAATCCAGGGGAGGACCTGACCTAGGGAGGACCAAGCGGAAGTGTGGTATCTCGGGAGAGGCCTGGTGACTTTAATGGAGGATGCACCGTATTCTATGATGCCTTACAGCAGGGATCTCCAAACTACGGCCCTCCAGCTGCTGTGGAACTACACTTCCCATGAGGCATTGTAAAACTGACATTCACAGACATGACTAGGCATGATGGGAATTGTAGTTCCTGAACACCTGGAGGGCCATAGTTTGGAGACCCCTGCCTTACAGTGTTGCCGGGTCGGCTTAAAGGCTCTAAACTGTACGGCTGGAGATCCGGTTACTAAATCCCATGGCAGAGGATTCTGGAACACTTTATTTCTACTTTCAAAAAAAGGTCTGTGGCAGAGACTGTATTCTTTGTGTCCATGCGTTATCCCGGCTGCTAGGCCGGTGAGAGAGGCCTAACCGGGTGAGCAATACCCACTTTGAGGAAAGTGGTGAGTTGACATTTGAAACCATAGAAGTTCCCCAGTGATCTGCATTGTGTGCCTGAACCTTCTCCTAACCCTTCGTCCCTCTACCTATACAAGTTTGTGTGAAAACAAAAACCTGACAGAAAAGGGATTTACAACTTGTGTGGACATTGAAGTTTCTTAGACTCTCATCTCATCCCCTAGACAACGAAGAGTAAGGTAACGTGCAGGGCCCAAAATTAAACCAGCAGCTCCTACGGGGGTAGTGCTACACTGGGAAACACTTTTTGAAAGATAAAATGTGCATTTTATATACAACTATATGGGTCAGACCAAAACTAGGGACAAATGAAGAAGAAAGAGGGACATAGGGACGTTGCTCCAAATCAGGGACAGTCCCTCAAAATCAGGGACAGTTGGAGCTATGCAAAACTAGTATAGGTATCTGGAAAGTCACAGAAAAGACAATGGTGCTTATCGGCTATTGCATAGTGACACAAAGCCAGATCGCTACAGTCAGGCAAAGAACATTTTCTAAAGCAAAAGTCAGAAAGTGGAAGGCTCTGTGTTTCTTTCAGTAAAAGTGTCCTTTACAGCCCATTTACGCTTCACACTTGTGCACTACGACAATGTACCTGCTCTGTGTGTGGTGCATTGTGGTGCCATTCACTGTGAATGGCACTCAAACACGCTGTACACTCGAATGAAACGTATAACACAACACAGCGCACTACAATGCACATACCCTAAAATTAGGTGTACTGCATTGTTAAAAAAAAAAGGTTGTGTAAGTTTTGACTTGTTGTGGTGCATTGGCAACCTATTAATAATAAATGGACTGCCTTAACAAACCACAACAGTGATGCACATTAACACACCACAACAGATCACTAAAGTATAAGTCTGCACTAAAAGTTTATGCACAACCAAGACCCTTCTTTCGTTTTGGATGGAATGTAGAAGTGTTAGAATCTCTTCCTGTTGTTATTGCTGTCTGGGTTACTGCTAGGGGGGAAATAACCTTGCTTTTGGTCCTGGTTGCTCCTGCCTTCAGTACAGAAAGTAAGGGGAAATCCAAACATTTTGAGCTGTCAAAAGAACAGAAGGTGAGGCAAAATCTTCCAATAGAGAATCCTGTTCTAATTGTCTAATGCCTAGTACACACGAGCTGAATGTCGAAAAATATTCAATGAAAACCAGCTGTCACTATTAGTGTGTACCATGCTTTCGAGGGATATCCCTTTACTCTGATGAGAGCTCCTCTTAAAGCATTTTACATCAATTACCTTACTTAATCTTAATTCCAAACACCTCTTTCCATGTCTGGTAATAGTGGCATAATTTTTATGAAAAATAAAAATAAAGGTATTCCCCCAACCACACATTCAAAATGGATGAAATAATTCTCCTCGCTGTGCTATTGTATTCTGACAGCGCTGATCGAATGAAAATATGCCAACAGTCCCCTTCGAAAGAAGTCAATTCTTAGATCCACTACTCTCAGATGTGAACAGCCATAGATGGATCAAAATATGGCTGGTTCCTGTTGAATTGGTTGAATTTTGATCAATCTATGGCCAGCTTTAGACATCCTTCACAGTCTATGAGCCAAGCCAATTCCCTGCCCTGGGGACCAGGAATTTTTCCCTGTTCCTTATCTTCATGGGCATTGGCTCCCTTATTGTCCACATGAATTCTCCTGTCACCTCCGCCAATAGGTGATGTGCACATTGTTCAAGCAGTGTTATGGACACTCGAAGAAGGACCCCAGGAAGTAAACAGAAGAAGACAGAAGAATTGTCACGCGACCGTGGCTTCAATTAAATAAAATTAACATTTGGATCGTTTTTTACATAACATTGGTTAGTTAGAGGGGAGTGGAAAGCAAAGGATGCTGATATTCTGGAGCTGGGCTTTTAGCAAGCTAAACACTGATTGAAATGTAGCCATTTCCTGATGAACTAGACCAAATTTGATCAAAGGGTGGCCGTGATGGCACCACTCCACCTGACATCCAGTGATTGAAAAATTGAAGGAGCTGGATAGATAAATGTCATCCCAACAGCACATTTGCATCCAATCAGATGGAGGCACTGTTTGTGTATTCGGACAGGGAAGATTTATCTATTTGTACTGTTTAGCATGGATAGAGGAATCTGTTTGATTCTTTTCATTCAGCAGGCTGGATGAAAGAAATCTATTTGTGTATGAATAGCTTTAATTACTGCCTTGTCGCTGGGACAGAAATTGAAGGAAAATCTCCCTGACAGGACATAGACAGTAAAAACACAGCCACTTAACTCTACCCTATCCAATAAAAATGTGTCTCTGTAAAGTGTTGCATAATGTGAACACAATACAAATAAGTAAGATAAATTCCTAGTAGTAATTGAGCCATAGATGTTGAGCAGAAGGTCAGCAGAAAATACTTTTTCAGCACTCTGAAAAATCTCTAGCGGGTGATCAAAAGACAAACTCGCTGAGCTGGGACAGATGCTTTTATACCATGCACACTATAAGTATAGCGTTACTTTTCTTTTAGTTTATAGAAAAGGAACTGATTGAAGCTCAGGCACAAAATATTCCAGGAACCTTGAAAATCTCTTCAACTGATCTCTTGGTCAGCACTGATTACAATAAATGTGCACTAGACACCAGTAGAAATGTTTGGATCTGCTGCACTAGAATAAACACACCTTTTTATTTGCCAGTGTTAAGACTGCAATAGATAAACAGATGCTGCTGATATAATGGAAACAATCATATTGGAAAAACAGCATTAGAAGGGATGGAACTTTTTCACTTCAACTTCAGTTCATGGGGAGATTACCCAACAATAGTAGATGGAGATGTCTTTGCGAAAACTGTCTGATCATTGAGCTCCAAATGATCACATCTCCATGTGTATTTACAGTCCTGCTACAGGCTGCCCATTATAAATCAGACAATTATTACAGACAAACACTTCTGTATCTAATGAATGGTCTAATTGCCTATATTCAAGGAGATAAGCTTATTTTTTTCACACTCACATAAAAGATCACACCTTTCTTTTCAATGGTCTTACTAATTGATAGCGAGGCTCCCGTTAATTAAAAAGGTCTGCCTTCAGCAACAAAGAAAACAATAGCTGGCATTCTACTCAGTGTCAAAGTGGCAGACAGACTTGACTCACTTTTTCTATGTACACTTTACTACCTCATCAGCCACTAAAGTGCAGACACTATATAAATGTATTATCAATGTAAATAATAGTGATTGAATTATTGATGTCTACAGCCTGTTTATCTGAAAAGAAATGTCATAGTAAATCAATAACTGGTACTCTAGTGTAAAGCACTCAAAAGATTTACTGCAGCTAGAAAACTGTTTTTTTTTTTTGTTTTTTGTTTTTATAGATCTTTGTTGATTAATGGTATCCAGACACATACATTGACTGTTCCCTAGTCTGCCCAATGTTAGGCAGACTGGGGACAATCTTATGTCTCAGTAGATGCAGATGACCAAGGCAATCAACTAGTCAACTAGATATAACATGAAAGTTACCCTACAGGAATCAACATACTCAGGTAACTCAATCATATATGCTTGGAATATAATTTTGACACCAATCTTCTGCCAATAGTTGGATAATGATTGTACCATCTCTCGTCTTCAGCTAATTAATCTAACAAAATAATTACGTTCGGGGCCAGGGGTGTCTAGCTGTTCCTCCGCCCTGTGCATTTTTGATCCTATCGTGAATTCTAATTAAAAAATTGATAATGAAAAAACTATTTGATAAATAGATAATGGTTCAATGTTTCTGATACTCCTTTCTTGAGATATAGAAAAAATAAATTTGTGGCGCACAATCAGTTTGAGCAAGCAACCTAGTCTAAAAATAAAAGTTGAAATAAACATCAATCAGTATAAGTCCATATGGTAACAAAATACTCCGGACAGTCCAGTTTCAGCAGTTAGATAGATGTGGGAACTTAGCGGCAGCACCTGAAGCAGAAGCAAGCCTCTAGAAGAGCCAAAAAAATACAAGAGAAAGATGCGCCAAACTAAGTGCAGTATGTCGTTTTTAATCAGTAGTAAATTGGTACAATAAAGTAACTACTCACAAACATGGAGTAATATAGGCATTGGTGTGGCTATGAGGCCGGGGTCATCATAAGAGGTTCCTCCGGAAAAGGTTTCTTCGTCCCAGGCTTGTGAGCCGCAAGTGTGGTATAGTGGACACAGGAAACCAGGAAGAGCCGTCTGATGTGGCGTGCGTTCCACCGTGGAGCGCGGCGTATCGTCGTCGCCCCGGAAGTGACGCGAGGGACCCGGCCAGCCAATTGGCTGGCCGGGTCCCTCGCGTCACTTCCGGGGCGAACCTCTTATGATGACCCCGGCCTCATAGCCACACCAATGCCTATATTACTCCATGTTTGTGAGTAGTTACTTTATTGTACCAATTTACTACTGATTAAAAACGACATACTGCACTTAGTTTGGCGCATCTTTCTCTTGTATTTTTTTGTCCTTTCTTGAGATATATGCTTACATTTGGTTGTAGATGACACTTGGTACATCATGCTGATTAATGTCCACTGGGCATTTATTGATTCATTGATCACTTAAAAAAGTTTTGACATTTACAGTAGTATTAGTAATAAAACCAAATGTCATACATCATATCACAAAGCTTGGCTACTAATGACACTAAATAGCTGTGCTATTCGTTTTCTTGAATTGTATTAAATATGATTATTCAGCTAAAACACTTTTATGTTTATTTTGGCAGTTCACATGTGCTACAGTGAAGGATTGTCAGCTCAGCATTACATTTGAGATGTCTTTCTCACAGTCTGTAGTTTATATTAATAAAACAGCACATGTAAAATATATGAGTATCTGTGGTATTCACTGATATAAGATAATTGTCACTCAATACTAGGGTTGCCACCTCTGCCCTTTAAACCCAAACACATATGAATTACACAGGTTCTGAGGCTAATTTAATGTAGGTAAGGCACCGAGTGAGTTTATTTACCACCTTAATTAGCCACAGCACCCGTGTAATTAATATGTGTTCAGGTTTAAAGGGATAAGGTGGCAACCCTACCCAATACTGATCCTTCTAAGGGATCTGGCTACAATCAGGCTGTCTTTGTGCTTCTCAATGGGCTATAAAGGCCAGCAGATGGGGGGGGGGGAAGAGTACCAGGAATGCTCTGAGCATAACATCTATGGGTTTGTTGTGAGAAAAAAGTAGTATATAACGGATAAATATTTTATTGTATTTAATATATTAATTAAGAGTATTGCCTACAGCCAGCCTTTAATATTAAATACATTCTCAGAATAACAACCATACAAAATATTGGGGCATAAACTAACTAATAGAGGTAAGTGTTCCATGCTAGAAATTATTTCAGCACATTTATGTGACAATGGACAGTACATAATACAACCAAACATGTTAGAACAACAGTATCACCTAGGAAAATCAAACCTAAATATAGTTAAGCAAACACTTCCTCCCCTAGTTCAGTATTGAGTAAAAACTGCATGAGCTGGATTGTGGTTGCAAAAAGTAGAGGAAATTAAACACCTGGAAGACCTGGTGCTTACAGCCCAGAATAAACAAGAAAAACACTCTAAAGTTTGGAGGTTGTGGAACCTATACATATATTCCGATGAAGGGCAATCCTTGCTAAACTCTTAATAGCCGTTTCGACGTCGACCCAAAATGGGCCGACGGTAGCAACGTATCCATCACCCCGTGCCGAACATACCCCCTTCCCCCCTCGTATTTCCTTTTCCCCTCTGGACTAGTTTTCCTCCTCCTTTCTCCTTCTTCTTTTTATTTTCCTCCTAATTTTTCACTTTCTTTTTGCCTCCCTCGCTTTTTCTAACTGAGGTTTCCTCGACTGATGGTCTTATAATAAGTTGTGGGAGGCCGAGTATTTGTTAGAGACGCAGCCATTCTGACTACAACGTAATCTTGACTAAAAACATGGATAGATTGTTCAGGTAGATATTGCAGATGCTAGCTAGCTGGTGTGCAATTATCTATGGTTTCACTATGGGAGTGCCCTGGTACCGACCCTGTCTAGGGCGACAGTGTAGATGCTTGATTATACAGTCGGAATGTGACTATCACTGCAAGTTTACGTGTGTGTCATATGGATTAGTGAGACCACAGTTGTTCTGTCCTTTTCTGTATTTCATTGTGTAAAAAAAAAAATCATAATAAAATTAATATTTGAAAAAAACTGCATGAGCTGAAGTCAACATTTTAGAATGTGTTTTAGTTGTTGAGTGAAAAGCATGTCTTTTGTGTTTTTGAGTGTATAGACAGTCACCAGAATGGTGCACTCAGCAAGGCCTAAATGCCCCCAGCACAAAATTGTATGGGCCAGATTCACATACATTTGCGGCGGTGTAGAGTAAGGCATTTACACCACGCCGCCGCAACTTACTAGAGCAAGTGCTTGATTCACAATGCACTTACCTGTAAAGTTGCGGTGGCGTAGCGAAAATCCCCCGGCGCAAGCCCGCGTAATTCAAATGAGCCGGGTAGGAGGCGTAGAGCATTTAAATTAGGCGCGTTCCCGCGCCGAACGTACTGCGCATGCGCCGTCCCAAAAACTTCCCGACGTGCATTGCGCAAAATTACGTCGCAAGGACGTCATTGTTTTCGACGTGTACGTAAATGGCGTCCAGCCCCATTCACGGACGACTTACGCAAACGACGTTAAATTTTCAAATGGCGACGCGGTACTGACGGCCATACTTAACATAAGATACACCACCTAGGGGGCATGTTTTTCTTTACGCCGCGTATCTCTTACGGAAACGTCGTAAAGTCACTGCGTCGGGCCCGCGTACGATCGTGAATTGGCGTATCTCGCTGATTTACATATTCTTGGCGTAAATCAGCGGGAACGCCCCTAGCGGCCATTTTAAAATTGCAGTTCCGATACGACGGCGAAATACAATTACGCCGCTCGTATCTGAACTCAATCCCGGCGTATCTTGATTTCTGAATACAGAAAACAGATACGAGGGCGTAGGTTAGAAGTTACGCGGCTTATCTACAGATAAGCCACGTAACTTCTACCTGAATCTGGCCCTATGTTGTCAAATCAAACTTGGTGAAACTTTGGCTGAACATTAAGCAGTACTAATTAAAATATTAACAAAACAAAAAACTGCGCTAATTTAGGAAAAATAGAATACTTATAAACACGTTAATGTTTTAGGCTGCAGCTGTCGTGTGAGAACACAGAGAGAATAGTATAAATAGAGCAAAGCCGCGCCACTATAGGTATACCTAAGGCGCTGTGAAAAAATATTATGCAAATTAGTTTATAGGCAGCAACATTGGTTCTGTCATGCAGTAAAAAAATTCACAGGTCTAGATTATACCAACATATTAGATACCAACACTTTAAGAAGTACCTATGGTGAGCTACTGTAGCAAATATTAGGCAGAATATTAGTTGGATCATGCAAATGAAGATTCCCTAAGTCTGGAATCTGCCAACATGCCAAACAACATCATTTAAAATCATTTACCAATGTAGGTTTTGAATGAACAAAAAAAGGGAGGAGGAAAAAAAAGAGGAAAAAACAATTCATACAGTCACCAATAGTAATAGACACCAATACTGGAAGTCCATCAGATAGACCAAAGGAACGTGCAATGAAATAATGGTAGTATAAACTTCAATGTCACCAAGTCCATCAAAACAACTCCTTAGTGGATCGTGAGCCTAAAGTGATCCCTTCATATGCTGACAGATACACAAATCGACCAACAATCGCACCACCGTGAGAGTGTGAGCCTTGAAGTGATCCCTTCACCAATAAAGTAGTGGAGGCTTACCAAAAGCAAGCTCTAAAAGAGCAGATGGCTATAGCCCAGCCACGGCATAGATATCTGGAGGCTCCAATACTTTTCCTTCCAGTCGATGTTGCGGCTGCTGGATTGAGCGCGACTTACAACTCGGCCATGGGAACAAATAAAGAGCATACCATAGTGTAATTCCGTAGGAGATTGTTTTATTTTAAAAAAACAAATGAGTACTCACATTTAAAAAAGTCAAATTAAGCATATGACAAGCCGGCCGGCAAACGTTCGAGCGATACCTTCCCTCTACGTGGTGACGTCATTACATATATTACATTTCAAAATGCTCAATCAGCTGCCCAACTAATTAAAATACCAATCAGCAGCCCATTAAATTGCTTAGACTCTTCAACCTTGAACATCTAAAAGATACCCCCAGAGAACAATGGCAATCATAAGAAATCTATATTATTATTAAAAAGTAAAAAGGTATTCATTACTGACACACTGACTATAAAGTTGACCATATACCATGGATGTCAGTTCGACGTTAGGGTACAATCCAACCACTTAAAAGGATCTTTTGGCCAGCTGCAGGCATAAAATTAAAGTGTTTAAGTGGATTGGACATTAATGTTTATAACTATGGAAAAGAGACTGTGTAAAGGAGACACATTTGGCATTATATTATGCTATATACAGTGTATATATAAATATATATTATGGGTGGTCCTGATGTTTGAGTTGAACGTAAGTTCGACTCGAACATTGGGTGTTCGTTTGCTCGCAAACGAACCAAACATATGGGGCGTTCGCAGCAAATCAGAGTACCGCGGAGTGCCCCATAATGCACTGCGAGATCGAAGACCTGCATGCTTTGGCCAATCACAGCGCACTCTGCTGTGAAAGCCAGGATTGGCCAAAAGACCTCAAGAGGCTAAGTCCACGCCCCACACTATATAAGACTGCTTACACGGTAGCTGTATATAGTGTTATTATTGAGAGAACATTAGCTAGAGGCAGGTTAGTTAGTGGCGTGCAGGCAGTTTAGTGTATATATATATATATACAGTGCGGAAAATAAGTATTTGAACACCCTGCTATTTTGCAAGTTCTCCCACTTGGAAATCATGGAGGGGTCTGAAATTGTCATCGTAGGTGCATGTCCACTGTGAGAGACATAATCAAAAAAAAAAATTCCAGAAATCACAATGTATGATTTTTTTAACTATTTATTTGTATGACACAGCTGCAAAGAAGTATTTGAACACCTGAGAAAATCAATGTTAATATTTGGTACAGTAGCCTTTGTTTGCAATTACAGAGGTCAAACGTTTCTTGTAGTTTTTCACCAGGTTTGCACACACTGGAGGAGGGATTTTGGCCCACTCCTCCACACAGATCTTCTCTAGATCAGTCAGGTTTCTGGGCTGTCGCTGAGAAACACGGAGTTTGAGCTCCCTCCAAAGATTCTCTATTGGGTTTAGGTCTGGAGACTGGCTAGGACACGCCAGAACCTTGATATGCTTCTTACAGAGCCACTCCTTGGTTATCCTGGCTGTGTGCTTCGGGTCATTGTCATGTTGGAAGACCCAGCCTCGACCCATCTTCAAAGCTCTAACTGAGGGAAGGAGGTTGTTGCCCAAAATCTCGCAACACATGGCCCCCGGTCATCCTCTCCTTAATACAGTGCAGTCGCCCTGTCCCATGTGCAGAAAAACACCCCCAAAGCATGATGCTACCACCCCCATGCTTCACAGTAGGGATGGTGTTCTTGGGATGGTACTCATCATTCTTCTTCCTCCAAACACGGTTAGTGGAATTATGACCAAAAAGTTCTATTTTGGTCTCATCTGACCACATGACTTTCTCCCAGGACTCCTCTGGATCATCCAAATGGTCATTGGCAAACTTAAGACGGGCCTTGACATGTGCTGGTTTAAGCAGGGGAACCTTCCGTGCCATGCATGATTTCAAACCATGACGTCTTAGTGTATTACCAACAGTAACCTTGGAAACGGTGGTCCCAGCTCTTTTCAGGTCATTGACCAGCTCCTCCCGTGTAGTCCTGGGCTGATTTCTCACCTATCTTAGGATCATTGAGACCCCACGAGGTGAGATTTTGCATGGAGCCCCAGTCCGAGGGAGATTGACAGTCATGTTTAGCTTCTTCCATTTTCTAATGATTGCTCCAACAGTGGACCTTTTTTCACCAAGCTGCTTGGCAATTTCCCCGTAGCCCTTTCCAGCCTTGTGGAGGTGTACAATTTTGTCTCTAGTGTCTTTGGACAGCTTTTTGGTCTTGGCCATGTTAGTAGTTGGATTCTTACTGATTGTATGGGGTGGACAGGTGTCTTTATGCAGCTAATGACCTCAAACAGGTGCATCTAATTTAGGATAATAAATGGAGTGGAGGTGGACATTTTAAAAGGCAGACTAACAGGTCTTTGAGGGTCAGAATTCTAGCTGATAGACAGGTGTTCAAATACTTCTTTGCAGCTGTATCATACAAATAAATAGTTAAAAATTCATAAATTGTGATTTCTGGAATTTTTTGGGGGGATTATGTCTCTCACAGTGGACATGCACCTACGATGACAATTTCAGACCCCTCCATGATTTCCAAGTGGGAGAACTTGCAAAATAGCAGGGTGTTCAAATACTTATTTTCCGCACTGTATATATATACAGTCTAGTGAGTGTAGTGTAGACTATATATACATGCATGCAGTGTATTAATATATATATATATATATATATATATATATATATATGTATATATATATATATATATATATATAAAGTGTAATGCCGCCCAACGGACTTGAAAAATATAAAAAATATATTTAAAAAAAGCTGCTGTCTCTTGGCTGTGACAGCTGTTATATAGTTAACTGTGGGGCCACCTGTGGGGTGATGTAAAAGAGTGTACCCTCTACCCATTCACATATGGGGGCTGGATCTGGGGACCCCCTTGTTAAAGGGGGCTTCCAGATTCCGATAAGCCCAAAGCACCCCCCTATGTTGAGGGCATGTGGACTGGTATGGCCCTCTCATCTTGTCATCCAGGAGCCGTAAATACATTACAGTCGTGAGCAATTTTAAAAATTTAATTTTGCTGCAGCACTTTAAAACACATCCGAAAAACTTTACTAAGGGGACCCCCAGGCACAATATTTAAAGGAATATTTTGTATTTATTGTTTCACTTTAAGCATTATTAAAATAAATGCTCCTGAAAAAACTGTAGTTTTAAAAACCATATTGGCATTGATACATATCCCCTGGGGCAAGACCTGGGTCTCCATACACTTTTTATGGCAATAACTTGCATATGAGACGTTAAAATTTGCATTTTTTTATGTTCCAGTCCCATATACATTAATAGGGTTCGCATGTTCGCACAATTTTTTTGGCGGTTCGCACGTTCTGGTGCAAACCGAACCGGGGGTGTTCAATCCATCCCTAATAAATATATATATATATTTTATTATTATTTTTATAGCCTGTATATAAGTTTATCACTGCAGAAACAGTAGCATTTGGACAAGGCTTCAAAGTGAGAATTGTTCTTTAAAAAGAAGTCAATGCTTATGCTAAAGACATTAGATTGTAGCCCAATCAGCTGAAAATAGGCAGATGAATCGAAGCGTACCTCATTTCTATTGCCAGCTTTTAACTCATGTTGCTCTGTAAGACGTAAACAGAAGAAACTCATATAAAGTTAAAACAGCATTACACTTATTTCTTGCATGACAATCCCAATGGCTACATCTAGGAATATCCAATTGAAAGGATGCACTTAATGAAAGTAGTTGCGGGTTTGAACACCAATCTGTTTACCGATCCCACATGAGTCTATCAGACAATGGCTTAATTACCCACATGTCAACTTTCCTGTGTTTGGGAAATGAGGAAAGTCTGCACTCATCACTAAACTGATTAGCAGCTATGTGAAAATCATGTCTGGGTAGAAAAGCAATCTTACTTTTATGGCCGAACTTTAATTACTGTTAAGTAACCTTTCCTTGTTCAGATGCAATCAGTTGTTCACAGACCCTAAAGCTTTTACATTTTAAAAGTAGTTTTGCGAGTGCTCCACAAACACTCTTAAAAGTCAAATCAACCAACACTAAACCACAGTGAATATTTAGGGCAGCCCGGAGGAGGCTGTGGGGCTTTTACAATGCTAAATAACATTAAATATGCTAAAAGGACCAGTGACAATTCTATTCTGTCAATAAACAGCACAGACAGATCTTGCTTGGAGAAAAATGTTATCAGATTACAAGATAGACTAGTGTGACCTCAAGCAGTGACGTTTATTCTTAACCTCCCTGGCGGTATGATTCTTTCAGATTTTAGGTGCTAAAAGCGGTACCATTATTTGCAAGGGAATTTGGCGTGTTATACTGTAGGCTTGTAATTCTTAGGAATAACTCACTGAAATCTATCCAAACAAGAGTCTAATAGGCATCCTGGGTATGATTTTTTTTTTTTTTCTTATTAAAAATTATAATATAATAAATAATTATAAAAAATTATAACAAATAATAATATAATTATAGTAAAAATTATTCAATAATGTAATCAAATCAAAATCACTGAAATTTGCTCAGTTGCAGAATTTTTGCTGTCATTATTTTTTTTTTTATGACGAATTTCCCCATAAATCGCTATCGCTAAATTCTGCAAGTGATTCTGATTTATTATCGCTGTTTTTTAGCTGCTCTAAAACAATTTTTGCCATAAAGGGACACTTTTGGTTGCTATGGGCAATCTACAGTTTGCAGGGAGAAAGAACAGTTTTTATTATATAAAAGGACATGTAGTGTACAGGGCAGACCACTAGGGACATGGGGGGTGTGTATTTTTTACATACAGTACTGTAATCTATAAGATTACAGTGTACTGTATGTATAGTGTTTGTTTACTTTTTTAAATTTGGCGCCGTTCCCCCCCCTACGTCGCGACGCTCGCAGGGAAGGGAATCGGCGGAACACACAGCATCAGGCGGACATCCGCCCGCCGTGTACTGCGGGGATTCATCGCTGGATCGCAGAGAAAAGGTAAGTAAACTTTTTTCTGCATCCAGCGAGGCAAGTCCGTGTGTGGCACGGGGTTACCGATCGTAGCTTTAAAATCTCACCCCGTGCCACACACGGGAAGACCGCCAGGGAGGTTAATAAGGAAGAATGCATTGTGTAGAAATTGGGGACTATTTTAAAGTCCTATAGTTTCTAGTCTTTCAATTTTTTTGTTACTTCCCAATGAATAACAGGCAAATATGTCTTGCCACTAATAATTATGTAGCATGTGAAGTTAGAATTTAAAAATGTTTTGCTAGGAAATCATTTACTTATTAAGATAAATGTGTATGAACTTTAGATGGTAGTATATGTGAAGTATAATACAATACAATATGCTGCTAAATGACCCAAGGGGTTTTTACAATTCTGCACTGCGTCGCTTTAACAGACAATTGCGCGGTCGTGCGATGTGGGTCCCAAACAAAATTTGCGTTCTTTTCTTCCCACAAATAGAGCTTTCTTTTGGTGGTATTTGATCGCCTCTGCAAATTTTTATTTTTTGCGCTATATACAAAAATAGAGCGACATTTTTGAAAAATAATCAATATTTTTGACTTTTTGTTATAAGAAAAATCAAATAAACTAAATTTTAGTCAAACATTTAGGCCAAAATGTATTCAGCCACATGTCTTTAGTAAAAAAAAAAAAAAATTACCTACCTAGCGGGAACAGTGACACTAATACAGCGATCAGAAAAGTGATCGCTTAGTGACACTGGCAATAGGGAGTGAAAGGGTTAATTAGGGCAGTGATCAAGGGGTTAAAACTTTATTAGGGATGTACGGGGGCTACCCTGAACCTAACATTAACTTCCTGTCACACTGACACTAAATGCAGTGATCAGTACATATATGATCACTGCATTCAGTGACACTGTGACAGGGGGTGGGGGGGGGTGATCGGGGGGGGTTAATGTGCCTATGTGTAGTGTGTGTCAGTGTAGTGTTGTGCAGACTTACTGTGCGATGTAATCTCTCCTCAGCGGCAGTTGAAAATACCGCTGGGAGGAGAGATTACATCACTTCCCCCTTCCTGTGTTTACACAGGAGGAGGAAGTGACACGCAGGGGAGCGTGCGCATTGGCTGGGAGTGATCCAGAGGGGGCGGACAAAAACGAACCGCCGCCCCCTCATCCCGGATCGCTTTTGAAGCCACGGGGACCGCTGCAGGTACGGGGGGGGGGTCCCTATCGGACCCCCGACCCACGTCTAGGCAGGGACGTACAGGTACGCCAATGTGCCTGTATGTGCCATTCTCCCGACGTATATGTACATGCGGCGGTCTGCAAGTGGTTAAAGTGTAAATTAAATCTGTTATTAGAACACTAGTGCTGTGTACACACGATCGATTTGTCTGATGAAAACGGTCTGATGGACCGTTTTCATCAGACTAACTGATCGTGTGTGGGCCCCATCGTTTTTATCATCCATCGGTTAAAAAACTAGGAACTTGTTTTAAAATGATCTGATGGTTAACTAACCGATAGGAAAAGAACGTTTGTCTGTAGGCACGTCCATCGGTTAAAAATCCACGCATGCTCAGACTAAATTAGGGGACGGGAGTGCTCGTTCTGGTAAAACTAGCGTTCGTTATGGAGATAGCACATTCATCACCTTGTAACAGACAGAAAAGCGCAAATCGTCTTTTACTAACACAAAATTAGCTAAAGAAGCCCCAAGGGTGGCGCCATTGGATTTGAACTTCCCCTTTATAGTGCCGTCGTATGTGGTTTACGTGACCACGTTCTGACACGATCGTTTTTTTAACCGATGGTGTGTAGGCACGACTGATCATCAGTCAGCTTTATCGGATAACTGATGAAAAAATCCTTCAGTCTCTTTTCATCGGACGGACCGATCATGTGTACAGGACATAAAAGGGAGGCAAAAAATACCAGGTCACCACTGCTTGTACTGTAAGAGAATTAGTCCCAAACACGCCATCTACAGGCACCATGCATCTCTCACATTCAGAAAGCCTTGTGTAAAAAATGTTAGTAGTAAGAAGTTTCTCATATTCATCACCCAAGGAAGTTACATGGCACACTCCCAATTGCAGTGGACTATAAAAAACTCAGATTTATTTAAACTCAATAACAATTTTAATATTGCAGCTTATAAGTCTTTGGATATGGTAGCAGCATTGGTTTTCATTTTTCAGGCTAGGAACAATTTTAACAAGTACAGAAACTACCTACTGATCTTGCCAAAAATGTGGTGTCCTTGTCACTTCCCTTGAAAGTGAAATCACACTCAACGTCTTCTTTCCCATCTATCTTGTATCAGCCCCCCCCCCTTTAATAGTGATGAAGAGAAGATGTGTTTGTAGCCCAAAACAGGCGAGCAACCTATGGCTCCCTTTCTATATACAGTAGAGAGAGTATGTTACGCCACCAGAGCATGACCAGGAATTGTGTTATTAGCAGAAATATCAGATAAAATAAAGGAAACATTAATGAAGCCACCACATCCAGTGATTGGTAAATCCAAGGTTTAAGCATTTACATTTGACCAAAAGCAAGGGCTATTTTAACATATATATTCTCTGCATTTTAAACAGTTATATTTCTAGAGCATATTGTCCAATTTCTGTTAAAAAGTTGATTAAAAAAAAAAATGTTGGTAAAGGCATTATACATTTGTGGACCAGAGTAACTTTTCACACTGATGTTCCACAGGGAATTCATTTGACCTTCTTATGTTGGTTAGTATGTTGACTGGCTTCTTTTTAAAATGCCTGAAGTCTTATTATTCCTCTATGACTGTTGTATATATATTATAAAGCTTTTGGGAGTAGGGCCTGATGGAATGTTATATCATCTGTATAGAACTGTTCAGTGTAACAAAGCTATTTAAATAAACTAATGTTAAAAATAATGGAATGATGGAAATCATGCACATGTAATATTTAGAGATGTGGTTTTACACCTCTGTTTCTATATAGGAACCATTATATGCCAGGTTTGCCCATGTGCCTCTGTTTTTCTCCTGTAGTCCTATGTGGGGGTGTTTAAATCCAGCACAGAGAGTCACAAAGAATATGGGGCCAGATTCAAGTACATTGGCGCATATTTTGACCAGCGTAGCGCACCTCATTTACGTTAGACCGGCGCAATGTAGAGCGCAATGTAGAGGCGCAATCACTGCATCCTCGTAGTATTTGCGCAGAAATTAGCGCCGGTGTAACGTTAATTCCGAGGCGTAAGGACGTGGGCGTGTTTAGTTGAAATGAGCCGTGACCCCATGCAAATTAAGGGCTGGCCGGACCGCGCATGCGCACATGAAGCAGACCATGGTCAGCACCTCTGTGCGCATGCTCACAACTCGAGAACGGCGCAATCAGTGAAATTGGAAGTGGACCCGGGCAACTTAGTGAGCTACGCAGAGTGCTTAAATAGACAGAGACAAACGCTCTTCCTTTGCAAAATTACATCCCTTTGTATCCCTCCCTATACAGCAAGGTGCTTTTGTTCTGTTGTTTATTAGCGTTTGTTTGTTTGTGACGTGTCTTTGAGATATTTGGTGACTGTTTTGCAGAGTGATTTTTGTCTTTTCTGTGTTTTCTTTGTTGTGTTTTTTAAAATTATATTTTTGCTGGGCATTTTTTTTTTTTTTGCTGGGCTTTTTTTTTTTTTTTGGTTCTGTTTGTGAATGATTTTGGAATGTGGGGTGACATTCCTGTCGGAAAAGGGGTGTCACCCTCATTTGTGGTGGAGAAGTGATCCCCAGGTCCGTGTGAATGGTGTATGAATGTACAGTGACATAATTGGAGCCGTGGCGTGGTGTTGCTGCTCACAAGTCCTGCATGGTGGGCTTGTGCCAATCCAATGTGATGAGGATGTGATGTGTCTGTGCTAGGGACCACAGTGGTGTGCATTCTCATTGTGCCATAATTAATGTGTGTGTTTAACGTGCAAAGATGCCTAATGTGAGCTGGCTCCTGGCTGCTCTTCCCTCAGAAGACGGGGTAGCCTCGGTTAGGGGGGATTGTCTGGTTCGGGGGTCAGGTCATCAGGTATGTCAATCTCCAGGCCCTTTCTCACTGCGAAGTTGTGCAGCATGCAACATGCACCGATGATCTGGCATACAAAGTTTGGGGAATACAACAGGGTACCATGGGGGATTCCGGATAGGAGTCATGAGATGGGGTCCCAGTGCAGAGTCACCCTGAAGGGATAAGACAGGAGGATGTTAGTAGTGCATGTGCCCCTTGTGATTTCAGCATCATGGGGGGGACAGTCATGCCTGCCACCCATATCACCAACCAGCCAGCTGTCCCCATACATGTTCTGTTCGAAATCTGTGGGGATGGGGCTAGGATTGTATATGTAGCTGTCAAGGGTGTCATGGGTGGTGTCAAGTGTTGGGCTGGTGTTGGGCTCCTGCAGGGTTGTGGTTAATTCCAGGATCACATGAGGGGTGAATCTGAAGATGTCTATGCGTGTGTGATATATCAAGTGAAGAATGAGGGGCTTGTATTAGATTAGATTATTATATCCATCAAGGTTTTAAAGGGCTATTGAAAGATAGTGAGACTGTGTTTGTAATTTGTATGTATGTTATGTATTGATGTATATATGTATGTATATTTTTTTGAAAATGTTTCTAAAAGAAAATAAAAGGTTTTTGGAAAAAAAAAATCCTCTCCCGTGCCCTCCTCCATGCCCTCCTCCATGCCCTCCTCCTTCTTTGCTCATCTAAAGTCATTAGTATAGCTATGAGCATGGATGCCACTGGCATGTTGGCATACAGTTTGTTGTGCAGCAAGTGTGACTGCTCAGCTCCTCACTAACAGTGTTGCTTTAGCTGACATGTAGACGGAGGCCCAGATTTACAGAGCGATTACGCCTGCGCAACAGGAGATGCGTGTGCGTAAGTCTAAATGTGCGCGTGCGTTTCGATGCACGGCATCCCCAAAATGAGATACGCAAGAAATCTACTATTTTTTGTCCAGCGTAAATTCGTTAGACAGGCGCATCCGTCCGCGCAAAACTGCGCTAGACAGACCATTGATTTGCTAGTCAAATATGCTAATGAGGGACTTACGGAGACACACAAAAGAACGTTGGGGCAGCGCAGGCTACGCAGTGTGCGCAACAGCAAAATGTCCTGTCTAAAATTAGACCATATAAAAGCTGGTCTAAAAAGAGAAAAATCGTCTACATGTCAGATAAAGCAACACTGTTAGTGAGGAGCTCAGCAGTCACACGTGTTGCACAACAATCTGTATGCCAACATGCCAGGGACATCGTCGCGCATAGCTATACTACTGACTTTAGATGAGCAAAGAAGGAGGAGGGCACTGAGGAGGGCACTAAGGAAGGCACGGGAGATGTTTTTTTTTTTATGTTTTTTAAACTTTTTATTTGCTTATATAAACTTTACAATTTAATCTAATCTAATGCAATATTCTTATCTGATACAAGCCCCTCACTCTTCACGGGAGAGGATATATCACACACGCATAGACATCTATGGCATGAGTGATTCTGAGGTATGTCGCATCTTCAGATTCACCCCTCATGCCATCATGGAATTAAACACAACCTTGCAGGAGGACATCACCAGCCCAACACATGACACTACCCATGACACCCATGACAGCTACATATACAATCATAGCCCCATCCCCACAGATTTCGAACAGAACATGTATGGGGACAGCTGGCTGGTTGGTGAGTGACATGGGTGGCAGGCATGACTGTCCCCCCCCATGATGCACACATCACAAGGGGCACATGCACTACTAACATCCTCCTGTCTTTTCCCTTCAAGGTGACTCTGCATATGCACTGGGACCCCATCTCATGACCCCATCTCATGCCAGCTCACATATGCATCTTTGCACGTTAAACACACACATTAATCATGGCACAATGAGAATGCATGCATGCACACCACTGTGGTCGCTAGCACACACACACCACATCGTCATCACATTGGATTGGCACCAGTCCACCATGCAGGACTTGTGAGCAGCAACGCCATGCCAAGGCTCCAATTATGTCACTGTACATTCTTACACCATTCACACAGACCTGGGTTTCACTTCTCTACCACAAATGAGGGTGACACCCCTTTTCCCGCAGGAATATCACCCCCACATTCCAAAATCATACACAAACAGAACCAAAAAAATAAAATAAATGACGAGCAAAAATAAAAAATGCCCAGCAAAAATATAATTTAAACAAAATAACAACAAATAAAACACATAAAAGACAAAAATCACTGCAAAACAGTCCCCAAATATCTCAAAGACACGTCACAAACAAACAAACAAACGCTAATAAACAAAAGCACCTTGCTGTATAGGGAGGGATACAAAGGGATGTACTTTTGCAAAGGAAATGCGTTTGTGTCTGTCTATTTATGCTGTCTGCGTAGTTCACTAAGTTGCCCTAGTCCACTTCCAATTTCACTGATTGCGCCGTTCCTGAGTTGTGAGCATGCGCACAGAGGTGCTGACCATGGTCTGCTTCAAGCGCGCATGCGCGAGCCGGCCGGCCCTTCATTTGCATGGGGTCACGGCTCATTTCAATGTAACACGCCCACGTCCTTCCCAATTTGTAATACTCCGCCTTACGCCTCTGAAATAACGTTACGCATGCGCAATTTTGTGCGTAAAAGCGACGAGAATAGGGTGATTGCGCGGCTACATTGCGCAAGTCTAACGTAAAGGCGGTGCGCTACGCCGGTCCAATAATGCGCAGATGTAACTGAATCTGGCCCGGATTGTCAAATTTTTTACCACCTTTTATATGGTCTAATTTTAGACAGGACGTGCAGCTGTTGCGCACAGCGCATAGCCTGCGCTGCACCAACGTTCTTTTGTGGATCCCCGTAACTCCCTCATTTGCATATTTGAATAGCAAATCAATGGTGTGTCTAGCGCAGTTTTGCGCAGACGGATACGCCGGTCTATCGAAATTACGCCGGTCAAAAAAAAGTAGATTTCTTGCGTATCTCGTTTTGGGGATGCGGCACATCGAAAAGCATGCGCAAATTTAGACTTACGCCGCGCATCTCCTGTAACGCCGGCGTAATCGCTCTGTGAATCTGGCCCATGGTATGTAAACAGCATCGATTAAATATGGAGATTTCATGATGATGACAATAATGGTGACATGATGATGTATAAGATATACCACGTACATGTTTTAATTGTTATTGTATATTTAAGACATATATTTCCATTTCTGTTTGAAGAAGCAGATTTTGTCTGCGAAACATGTCCAGCTTCCGTTTGCAGACTACCCTATACTGCAGCGACCTTTTCTGAACAATTAAAACAAACTTTCAAAAGAAAGGGCCAGTTTAATGTCCTTCAGATTAAAAAGGGGTCGGACTGTGCCCAGGAAGAGAAATAGTTGATGTGAGTGGGAGTAATTCTGAATTTTTATTGTCAATGGAAGGAATTATGCCCCATCGATGGTGTCGGTGGAATGAATAGTGCCCTATTGATGGTGTCAGTGCCGGGAATAATGCCTCAAGGACCAGATAAAGGCAAGCAAAGGCAGTTTGGAGACCACTGAAATAAAACATATGTATAAACAGAACTGACACAGATGTACAGCAAGTTTTATGAAATATGGGTGGAGGTCTCTGACATCTTCTTGGGATACTTTTACCCTATAATTTTCCGTTGCTGATTGTCTCTCAAGGTGTATACGATCAGTTCTCCTTGCTCAATGCAGTATGCATTATTGTTATGCATATAACTTGATTGGAACTCTCAGCTGTGACTGAGATACTCTGTTTAATGATTAGGGTTGTATGCCTTTGTCTTTCCTTAAATAAATAATTACAATAAAATGAAAAGAAATATGGGTAGAGGCATATGGAAATGCAGTGTTAGTTAACAAAATGAGATGTAACTCTTCATTTATTTTCAGATATGTTTTTAGTGTGTATAAAATAAATTTAAATAAAAAAATTATGTTTGAAAATTAAATGATCAACTTAAATGGACAGGAGGTGCTTTGGTGCACTCTGGGTTGACTAGAGGGAGGAGTCTAGTGATGACGCGGTCTGAGCGCCGAGGCGGCTAGATGCGAGCTCCGGCCAGCGTCTCTTCATCTATCTGACGGCGGGTTCTCGGGCTACCTCCGACCCCTCTTTGCGGTGAGTGGGATGTCCATCTCCCCCCCGCACAGCCTCCGACCCCTCCAACCTCCGCCAGGCACTAACAACGCCGACGCAGTCAGACGTCCACGGACAGTGGATCCCGGTCCTCCAGCCTACCTGGGGTCTCTCTCTGGGTGAAGCCTCGCCACGCGGTCCCGTATAGAGAACATGGGGATGGTGGAGAGCGGCTTCAGTCGAATCTGAGGGGAGCCCGCCGGAGAGAAATGTGCAGCGAATGGGTAGCGAGCCTGCCAGTAGGTAAACCTTACGCTGTCAGCATGATCCGATGCCGCAGAAAGACGGGGGGTGACAGAGGAATCCCCCCCCCCCCCCATCCATGGTAACCTCCTCTAGTTCATGCCTAAAAGCAGTAAGTAAGTCAACTTTCTCAACCTACTCAACCCACCCAACTGATTGTGGAAGACTAAAAAACGTGAGTACTGCCTCCCTATCTATGTTACTTTGGAAAATACACTCCGGAAAATAATATACATTGTGAAATAAATTAGGGAGAGCCAGAAGGATACTGGTGTGTCACTAGGAAAAGAAAAGCTTATTTTTTGTGGTTCTTTTCGCCTGGGGAGTTTGGAAGTTTTGGAAGCTTTGTTATGTAAACTTGGTAAACCTGGTTCCACATATCCAGCAATTAGAAAACGGACATATTGAGCAGAAGTCTAGTTGGACGGTCTCACTCTCGCGCAACCGCGGATAAACTGACTGAGTAACTAAGAAAAACCGACACATTTAGCCTTAAAAAATATTCCCTTAAATTCCCTTAAAATATTCCCAAAATATAACCTTTTTGTTTACAGCGGTGGCAAAGAGAGACCAATGAGAAAGAGAGGAGAGACTGGCAACATACCACAAAAGCAAGGTGGATTGTAGTTGATGCTTGCTCTGAGGTGGAAAAAGGGAAAAGACAGAGCATAGAACTCTTGCCCCCCCCAATTCAGTCTTATCTGATCTTATGTATAGTGGATAGAGGGATAAAGGCAATACGAGCAGCATTTATAATCTTAAAGTGCAAGGGCCAAGGTGACATTGTTTGCTATCCAAAATTACAAGACCCTAAGAAATCAAACAACATATATATATATATCTGTATATATTTACTGGAGCCTAGTTGCCCCCCTACGCCCTTTTTTTTGGGGGGGGGGGATTACATAAGTTCTAAGCTTCTCCCACAACTCGCTTCCCCCCCTTCCCTCCTTCCTTTTTTTTTTTTCTCTTTTTGGTTTACTGTGTTTATTGTGTTTATTGTGTTTATTAGCTTTAAGATAATTCTTGAAAAATCTGATAAGTTAACGCCAGGGATTTGGGGGGACTGGGGGGGGATATTGGAGCTATTTGGCAGAACAAAATAGATAGAACTAAAAAAATTAAAAAGGGAAATGAGTACAAGGGCAAAGGTAACGAGAGGGGGAGGAGCTTCAGCTTCAGCCTCAGCTTCAGCCTCTCGTTTAAGTTTAAGCCAAAGCCCAGGCCCAATGAATACATTTGTAACACATGGGAACAATGGTGACAAACAAGCAACGGAAAACCCACAAGGGGATAAAAGCGCCCAGAGTGAGAAGGAGAAGAAAAAGGACAAAACAAAAATGGCACCGAAGAATCCAGTGGAGCAGGTCACAGTATCAGAACCTAGAAAGGGTAACGATAGAGAAATCGAACCAGAGCTGAGAATGGAAGAGGATCAACAAGACAGATCTTTATTACCAACAAAGATTGAAATACAAGGAATGTTTCTAGCTTTAGAAAAATCATTAAAATCACAAATGGAGCGAATGGAGAGAAATATGGGACACATGCTTGATAGATTGGAGGAGGCGGAAAAAAAAACGGAATTGAACAACCATATCATCAGGAAACTGGAGGAAGAAATTAAAGTTATAAAAAAAGAACAACAGAAACAGTCATATAAAGCTGAAGACCAGGAGAACAGGGATAGGAGGAAAAATATAAGAATACGTGGAGTCCCGGAGTCCTCTCAGCCAGAAAATCTCCCAGAAATTATATGGAAAATCTGCAACCCATTGTTAGACAGAGAAACAACCTCTCCACTGAATATTGAACGAGCCCACAGGATAAGGAGACCAAGAGAAATATCACAAGAGAGTCCCAGAGATATCCTAATAAGATTTGAAAGATGGGAAGAGAAAAATCAACTATGGAAAAATCTGAGAGGAAAATCCCCAATAAAATTTGAAGAGCATAACATCCAAATATATCAAGATCTATCACAAGAAACGCTCAGAAGAAGAAGAAACTTAAGACCATTACTAAGGGTGCTGCAAGACCAAGGAATACAATATAATTGGGGCTTCCCCGCAAGCTTGATAGGCAGGAAAAACGGGGTCACAGCAAGATTGAGATTCATCGAAGAAATACCAGATTTCTGTCAAAAATTAAACAATCCTGTACCCACCAGTTAATGAAATAGAGATGGAGGGTCGGGGAGGGAGGGGGAAGGAAGGAGGTAGATGAGTAACAGTAAAATGAACAGAGTATAGTAAAGAAGAGACGGGGTGTCTGGAAGCCGCGAGGGCCCCCCGGTGCTAATTCCCTAGAAATAGGGGACTTCGGGCCGGGCCGGCTAGTTCACCACCTCTTAGAGGGGAGCATAAGTGCATCAAAGGGGATGCAAGGAGAGATGCTCCATTTTAAAACCTTAGGGTCAAGTTCCCATCAAAAAGAAAGGGGTACAAGCGGGTGGGGTCGGGTGGGTTCGGGTACAAGAGGGTGGGGTTGGGAGGGTTCTCAGGGTGGGGGATGGGGGAAGGGTGGGAGAGGGAGGACGGAGGGAAGGGGTAGGAAAATAGGTCTGGGGGGTGACTGGGGGAGACGGCGAGGACGGGGTGGGGGATGGGGGATAGACGGGAAGGGTAGGAAAATAGGTTCGGTATTCTGTCTGAAGAGGAAAAAGGGGAAAAAAAAGAAAAAAGTATGGCAAACGTAAATTTTATTACTTACAATGTAAGAGGCCTCTGCTCACCAATAAAAAGACACACGGTCTTAAAAGAAATTGAAAGATACTCTGCAGAAATAGTTTTTCTTCAAGAGACACATATAACAGTAGATTCCAGGATTAGACTCTGGTCTCGGGCAGTTCCATCATGGTACTATAGCGACTCCTCACAGAAAAGATCTCGGGGGGTCGCCATAGGGATAGGGAAAAATATTAGCTTTGAGGTGGAAGAAAGGAGAGTCGACCCAGAAGGTCGATATTTGTTTTTAAGAGGGACCCTGCAAGGGAAAAAATATACGTTGGCAAATATATACTGCCCTAATAAACATCCACAAAAATACCTCAGGAAGATCTTAAACATATTAATGGATTTTAAACAAGGTTACGTAGTCCTGGCGGGTGACTTCAACTTCCCACTGGAACACCATCTTGATAGGTCGTCCGGCGCACAGACGCGAGACTCTAAGCAACAGCGTTTACTAAAGAAAAAATTGTTTAACCATCAATTAATAGATCCTTGGAGAATCGCATATCCAAATAAAAGAGATTATACACATTATTCATCTGTACACGACACGTACTCAAGATTAGATTATTTAATGGTAGATCACGGATTATTGCAATATGTAAATAAAACCTCAATAGGAGTAATATCAATTTCTGACCACGCCCTGGTACTAGTTAGAATACACTTTAATGAGATAGAACAGAGGAAAGGGACGTGGAATTTAAATGAAGATTTGATCGATGATTCAGAAGTCTGTGACATAGTAAAAAAAGAGATTGAGCAATATTTCCTGATTAATAATACACCGGATGTCAATGCGGCGACTATTTGGGAAGCCCACAAGGCATGCATCAGGGGTAAGTTAATCTCCCTAGGGGCAGGGAGGAAAAAAGCAAGAGAAGCAAATAGGAAAAAGATAATAAAGGAATTACAAGATCTGGAACATAAACATAAAAACCAAAGAGAAAATGAGTTACATCAGAAAATAGTGATAAAAAGGGCCCAACTTAGAGAAACGATGGAATTAGAAACCAGAAATATATTTAAGAATGTTGCAAAAGAAAGATATAAATGGGGGAATAAACCAGGGAAATATCTTGCAAGAATCTCTAAAGAAAAAAGAAATACAAACTATATTGAGAAAATAAAAGATCAGGTAGGTCAAATCAATTATAAAACTTCTGAAATTGCAGAGGCCTTTCAGACTTTTTACAGTACTCTGTATTCTATTAGAAGGGGAGAAACGCAGGAGCAGAAAGAAATTAGAAAAATAAAAACTAAGGAATATCTATCGGAAGCTAAGCTACCAAAACTGTCGCAAGAAAACGCTGAACTCCTTGAAGATCCCATAACACAGGGGGAAATCCTCCAAGCTATTAGAGAAACACCTGGAGGCAAGAGCCCAGGCCCAGACGGGTTACCGACCATGTACTACAAAAAATTTAAAGAAATGTTGGTCCCAGAGTTATGCAACTACTTTAATAAACTAGGAGAAAAGGAAGAAATTAGGAAAGAGTCTCTCCTGGCTAATATATCGGTTATCCCTAAAACAGGGAAGGACGGTACTCTTTGCTCCAGCTACCGTCCAATTGCATTACTAAATGCAGATATAAAGATATACTCAAAGATACTGGCAACAAGGATAAAATCATTTATGCCGGATCTTATAAATGCAGACCAGACGGGATTTATAAAAGGGAGAGAAGGACGGGACAATAGTTTAAGAACGTTACTGTTCTTATGTGAAGACGGTAAGAAGAAACCCCCAGTCGTACTCATGTCAATAGATGCTGAAAAAGCTTTTGATAGAGTCGACTGGGGGTTTATGATGGAAACCCTTCGAACCATAGGACTAGGGCCCAGATATATGAAATGGGTGGAAAACTTGTATAATTTCCCATCGGCAAGAGTAAAAGTCAACGGGAGCATGTCGTCGGCGTGTCAAATGGAACGAGACAGGGCTGTCCGCTCTCCCCACTCCTATATGTAATCTCTTTGGAACCATTATTGTCTAAGGCCTCGTACACACGAGCAGACAGATTTGTTCAAATCTGTCTGTCCGACAGATTTGAACAAATCTGTCTGCTGGGATTTTGGTTTGCTCGCGTGTACACACGAGCAAACCAAAATCCCCGCCAGCAGACGGCGCGCTGAAGTGTCGGTGACGTGGCGGTGACGTTGACGCTGCCACGTCACCGCACCAGGAAGTAAAACACTTCTGCGCATGCGCCGAATCCATTCGGCGGCGGTGCGGGACGACATGTCTGCTGGTAAGTGTACTAACCAGCAGACATGTCGGGCGGACGGATTCCCACCCGATAGATTTCAAAGCATGCTTTGAAATCTGTCGGGTGGCCAAATCCGTCGGCTCGGCCGTACACACGATCGAATCTGTCTGCTGAAACGGTCCAGCAGACCGTTTCCAGCGGACAGATTTGATCGTGTGTACGAGGCCTAAGATTCGGAACAACCCTGATATAGGGGGGGTGAGAGTGGGAAAAGAGGAACATAAGGTGGCTGCATATGCAGATGATGTTCTATTGTATGTGACTAAGCCAAGACTCTCCCTGCCTACCGTTATGAAAGAGATTGGAAGATATGGGGAACTCTCCAATTTTAAAATTAACCTAATAAAAACGGTAATCCTAAACTTAGGAATAGACACAACAGAACAAATAGATCTACAAAAAAAAATCCCATTTATTTGGGAAAAAAAGGCATTGACATATCTAGGAATAAAGATTACCCCCAGAGTAGAAAAACTATACGAGGCTAATTATATCCCATTAGTTAACGAATTAAGAAAGGACCTAAAAAACCTAGCAACACGACCGTTCTCCTTGGTAGGAAGGATCAATGCATTTAAAATGATGGTGTTACCAAAAATAATCTACAAGCTCCAAATGCTCCCAATAAAAATTCCACGAAATTTCTTCAAAATAGTAAAAATGATAGTATCCAAATATATCTGGCAGGGGAAAAAGGCTAGAGTAAGCTGTCTTACCTTAACTCGAAAAAAAAAAAAAAACAGGGGGCTTGAAGGAATAATAAGTTTGACACAATTAAACACGAAAATATGGATTCCACCAAAATTTAGGAAAATAGGCACAGGTGCACATAGTATAACGAAGAATGTATTTAAAATATGGGATATAATATATAGGCGGGAAAAATGGGAATATAATTCCCCATTGATCCCATTAGCGGGTACTAACTTGTTCCCACCCGGGAATAGGACACGAATGGGCAAGAACTTAGGCACTATAAGATTAGGGGATATTGTCACAGCAGGGAAAATAAAGTTGAGAAGCGACCTTCAAATACACGTAGGGCTTCAACACCTTAGCGATTGGAAATATATCCAATTAAAACACTTTGTTAGCACACTACCACTACCACTTAGAGATGTCACAACGCTGAATGCAATAGAAAAATTATGCTCCTCTGGAAAGCCAATACAACACGGAACCGCGGCATTCTATGGAATACTGACAGATCTCGAAACAAAGGGAACACTGGCATGCGTAGAAAAATGGGCCCAAGATCTCGGGGAAAAGATCGAGGACCCACATATGATAGGTGCAGTATTCAACTACGCAACTGATATAAATACCATTGAATCAAACTATAAATGTATGGTTCGCTGGCATTTGACACCCGATAGAATGAATAAAATACATCCAAATAATTCCGCCCTGTGCTGGAGAGAATGTAACCAGGTCGGAACTACAATGCACGTATGGTGGGACTGCCCGAGGGTACAGGAATACTGAAAAGAAATTTTAGAATACATTGAAGAAATCACAGGTGAAAAGATCGTATGAAAACCCTTGACCTGCCTGTTTCATGGAGCGGCAAGGGAAAAAAAAGGATATAGAGCGACTCTGGTCCCAGTGCTGCTGAACGCAGCAAAGGGACTAATTCCTAAAAACTGGCTACATGCGCAGAGGCCAGCAATGAAAGATTGGATACACTGTGTGGACCATATATCAGAGATGGAATACTTGAGGCGAATTGATTTAGGCGAAGAAACAGGAAGCAGAACAGTTTGGGAGCAATGGAGAGCGTTTAAAACATCAGGAAAATTTGCACAGGCAATGATTGATTCAGATAGGCAATAATAGAAAAAGTAAAACTAAAAGATGACAGACAGAACCTATTAGGGGGGGGGGCGGATGTAGAGGGGAGGAGGGGGGGGGAGATAAAAGTGGGACAGGGGATAGGGGATGTGAATGGTAGAAGGGCCTAGTAAGATCATTTTATCATTATTAGTGATGCAAGACCACCGAAGAAATGCGAAAGGCGGAACATCCGTGAGCATGTCTTACGTTTTATCTCCCGGTTGTGTCTGATGTGGATAAAAAAAAAAAAAAAAATTAAATGGACAGCACAGTGGCTAAGTGGTTAGTTCTTCCGCCTGGCAACAATGGTATAGCCCAGGGATCCTCAAACTACGGCCCTCCAGCTGTTGTAGAACTACACATCCCATGAGGCATTGTAAAACACTGACATTCACAGACATGACTAGGCATGATGGGAATTGTAGTTCCTGAACAACTGGAGGGCCGTAGTTTGAAGACCCCTGGTATAGCCGGTTAGGATCCCAAACAACGGCACTACCTGCCTGGAGTTTGCATGTTTTCCCTGTGCCTGTGTGGGTTTCCTCCAGGTACTGTACTCTGGTTTCCTCCTACACTCCAAAGACAAGCTGGTAGGTTTATTGGCTCCTGTTTAAATTGGCCACAGTATATGTATGTATGAAAGTGGGTTAGGGACCTTATATGTAAGCTCCTTGAGGGCAGGGACTGATGTGAATATACAATATGAATGTGAAAAGCTATGTAAATTGATGGCGCTATATAGGTTCAAAAAGTTTTTATTGCTTTAGCAAGCTTATTAAAAAGAAGAAACAGGATCAAGTGCCTGACAAGGGGCAACCTGGTCAACAAAATGTGATACATACACAGAAAGTAAAGTGGATTTGAGGGCATACATATGAGTAACTTGTGAATATGTTCATATCCTACAGTTAGAATGATAGTGCTGACAATAGAACAAGTGTAGCTACGCGATGGCGCTATATATAAGTATATATAATAGTAAATGAACGTACTGTAAAGTCCCTTATTTTCTTAGCTTTTCTTAGCTTTACTTATTTAACCACTTAAGACCCGGACCAAAATGCAGGTAAATAACCAGGCCCCTTTTTGCGATTCGGCACTGCGTCGCTTTAACTCGCAAGGGGTTAATGTGCCTGTGTGTTCTGGTGTCAGTGTAGTGTTGTGCAGACTTACTGTGTGATGTGATCTCTCCTCAGCAGCGGTTGAAAAAAACGCAGAGGGAGAGATCATATCACTTCCTCCTTCCTGTGCAGAGCGGGGGGGGGGGGCGCGCATTGGCTGGGAGTGATCGTGAGGGGGCGGACAAAAACTAATAGCCGCCCCCTCATCCGGAACGCTCCCAGAGCCATCAGGACTGTCGCATGTACCGGGGGGGGGGGTCCCGATCGGACCCCCGACCCGCGTCAAGGCAGGGACGTACAGGTAAGCCAATGTGCCTGTACGTGCCATTCTGCCGACGTAAATGTACATGCGGCGGTCCATAAGCGGTTAAGATAAAGCCCCTTTTATGTGGTTGTGCGCATATAAAAATTTTACATCATTCTTTTTAGCCCAATTTTGTGCAGTTTGTGTTATCCGACAATGAAGAAGTCTGTCAATTTAGCAGAAATGGTCAAAAAAAATCTACTTGCACACTGATAAAAAATGTCATCTAATGCCCTGTACACACGATTGGAATTTCCTTTCCTTTCCTAAAAGCTGTCTTCCATCAGTCTTGCATCAGTCTTGCATACGCACTGTCAGGCTAAATTCTGACAGTCCAAAACGTGGTGACGGAAAACACTACGATGAGCCGAGAAAAAATAAGTTCAATGCATGCGTGTTTTTTTTCTCCGTCGGAAGTTCCACAGAGACGATCGCAATTTCCCATAGGATTTTATTCCATCAGAAAAAAAAAAACATGTTCTATTTCCAAACTCCAACAGAAAAAATCCTATAGGACCCACACACGATAGGAATTTCTGATGAAAAAATTCCATCAGACTTTTTTCATCAGAAATTCCTATTGTGTTTACAAGGCATTAGAAACATTTTGCATTATGTCTGCAAGATCATATGATTGGCTAAAAATAATGAAAACTATAATTTTGCTGCACAGGCATTTTACAGTACAACTGCTTCTATAAAAATAGGCTAAAAATGATCATTTTACCCAAAAGGCATATTTTACTGGATGCTGAAGGGTTGCTGCAGCTTACCAATCCTTCAATTCAGACATGTGTTTTCCAGGGCTGCACACCAACTGTGGACATATAATAAGATCCATTTCTCCCTGGTGGATTTATTATTGTATATTCTACAGAATATAATAAGAGGAACTGGAACAACCAAAACTTCCAGGAGGACAGGAAAACAGTCAAGAACTGTGGCATGGAAATCCCACTGCTGAAAGTATCCCAGATATCCAGTGTACAACGTCAGGAGCTATTCACCTATAAATAAAATATGATTTTTGGGTGAACTTACCATGTGACATTATATTCTATGCAAAACAATAATAATATTGGACACACTTCAGTATAGATATGAAATTCCAAGAAAAGCAGATTCTTTTAATTAATTCTGGAGAAATAGAATAAGTATTGAGTAACAATAAAAGCCCTGGATGAAGAATCGTCTTTGACATAGCTAGACAGACTCGAAAGTAAAATAGGAAGAGTTTGGCAAGAGCTTATAGCATTATGAAATGGAAGCTGAAATGATCAAAACACCACATAAGTAATTTCATAAAGCACACATCCTATGTTTAACCATAACTTCCGACAGGGCAGATATTGACCCAGGAGCACAAAAGATGGAAGCACTAAAGGAAACAATTAAAAGCATGCAAACCAAATACTATCATTCCTTATATACAAACAATGTAGCAACAATGAATTTCAAAACTAAAATGTTTACATCTAAAAGAAATATCTTTACTGAATGGCAATAAATCAACAATAAAATTTAAAATACTGTACAACTGAAATTCCTTTATCTTTATAAAAAAGAAAAAAAAAAAATGAACAGGAGCACCCCTACCCAGACTAAACACAGACACAATGAACTCAGACATGGCATACACAGGCACATTTGCACATATATAAACACACAGGCAGGCCCACACATGTTTATATGCTGCTTTACCATAAAGCTGTAATTAGATGTCTTGGCCCTTTTGCTTTCATGAGTTTTAAAGAACCATGAAGCATATCAATATCATCAATATCTTTTCAACTTTTGCACCTGGTTGGAAAAAGAAGTCTAAAACATTTTCTGGCAGACAGGGCTGTATCTGTTTTTATTTCTATTTTCTGTGTATTTTCTAATGATCTTCAGAAAGCAGACAATTAAGGACATCTTGTATATGCTACTGGATAGGACACACACACTAGACGCAGATTGGGGCACCACAATACATATTCACTCATATTACAAATCATAACATGCAGAAGGAAATTCTAGTACCAGACTTATTTCAGGAGAACAATGTTAAAGGAGTTGTAGATGTACAATTTTTTCCCCCTAAATAGCTTCCTTTACAGTCCTCCTTCACTTACCTCATTCATCAATTTTGCTTTTAAATGTCCTTATTTCTTCTGAGAAATCCTCACTTACTGTTCTTCTGTATGTAACTCCACACAGTAATGCAAGGCTTTCTCCCTGGTGTAGAGAAAGCCTCTTGAGGCGGGAGGGGGTGAGCGGGAGGGTCAGGACACTCTCTACTTTGCAGATAGAGAAAGAAGCTGTGTGTTAGTGGGTGTCCTGACACTCCTGCACGCCCCCTCCCCCCTCTCCACACCAGGGAGAAAGCCTTGCATTACGGTGTGTAGTTACAGACAGCAGAACAGCAAGTGAGGATTTCTCAGAAGAAATAAGGACATTTAAAAGCAAAATCGAAGGATGAGGTAAGTGAAGGAGGACTGCACTAAGGTAACAGAATCATTTAGGGATTTTTTTTTTACCTTTAGAACCCCTTTAAAGCCTGGCATATACAACTCTAGCCAAAATCACAACATTGAAAACTGTTTTCCTATGTTTCTTTATCTATGGTATGCTCTCAATGCTGCAACTCCAGCCATAATTAAGCCATAATTAATAATAATACTATACAACTCATATTTCAGTAACTGTTTGAGTATCTGCTGGAAAGATTTCTTCACCCATGCTGATGAACTCAGGGGCTGAACAAGAAAAATGTATTTGTGTATGGCTAGCCTTACTGACCAGAAAAATCTTATCTGAAGAATTGACTCTCCCACTAAGATTAATTAGCCCAGTGGGAAGATGTCAACTCGATGAAACGCGTTGGAAGTGACGTATGACGCCGGAAATTATGTAATCACAAATGCCGGAAGCGCCACAGGGACAATCTTGGAAGTGGTCTGAATATACCTTTGTTTGTTTTCTTGTCTAAAAGTGCATTCAATTTAAAATAAATGTTTTTTGAAACTGCTACACTATGGGAGTTTATCAATATTTTTACATGGGCAATCTGCCTCCCCTTCAACCGCCTTCTGTAGCTCTCCTGTGCTCGCCAGTCCCATCAGTAGGCCCCAGCGACCAGTCGACACGTCCGCTGGCTGGCTAAAGACTTGAATAAACTGGAAGCGATGTCATGATATTACGTCCGGTTTACTCAGCTGACAATGGTGCAGATTTAAAAGCATTCCAAAACGCAGATTTTGGCATTTTGAATACTTTTAAGTGCAAAGGAGGGATTTGGAGTCTTTTAGACCCGCGATCTCTCCATAAAGAGTACCTGTCATTGACTATTACTGTCACAAGGGATGTTTACATTCCTTGTGACAGCAATAAAAATGATCAGACAGTGTAGAAATAAACACAATTAAAATAAATTAAATAAATTTAAAAAACCCACCCCTCACCATTGTGGGGGGGATGTCTACCCACTTGGACCGAATGTCCGGTGTGGGCGGGATGCCCTCCTGCCTTTTTTTTTCCTTTTTTTTTTGAGCACTATTCCTGATGAGTCGCTTGCTGTTGCTCGGTCTACAGTATGTTATGTATATTGTTACTATTTTTTTTTTTGTTTCTTTTGCCCTTCTGGCACACCTTCCCTTCCCCCTCCCTCTCCCCGTTTATTTGTTTTGGATATGATGCTCTGTCAATATATTTTGAATATATTGTGTATTTTGAAATAAAAATACTATTATACAAAAAAAAAAATTATAAAAAATAAATATCTAAATTCAAAGCTGCCCGTCCCTCTATGCTTGCATGCAGAAGCAAACACATATGTAGGTCGCGCACGCAAATGTAAACAATGCACAAACCACACATGTGAGGTATCGCCACAATCATTAGAGTAAGCGCAACTCTAAACTGGTAACCTGTAGAAATCTTTAAAGCCCTGCCTATGGAGATTTTTTAGTATCGTAGTTTGACACCATTTCACGAGTGTGCACAATATCAAAGCATGACATGTTAGGTATCTATTTACAGGTAACATCATATTTGTGTATATATATATATATACACAGAACATTTGGCTAACTTTACTGGGGGGGGGGGGGGGGGGGGTTCGTTCATAAAAATTTATTTATTTTCCAAAAAATTGCATTTAAAAGACAGCTGTGCAAATACTGTGTGACATAAAAAAAAATTGCAACGATCGCCATTTTATTCTCTAGGGTCTCTATTAAAAATATATATATATATATATATATATATATATATATATATATATATATATATATATAATATTTAGGGGTTCTAAGTAATTTTCTAGCAAAAAAAATTGATTTTAACTTGTAAGCAACAAATGTTAGAACTAGGCTTAGACATTAAAGGGTAACAATACTCAATTTTGGAGTGTCCTTGATACAACTTAAGATGTGTTTCATGCCAAAAGTGTTCTGAACTGCATGGCTCCGCAAAACCTGAGCAAACACTTTATATAAATATCAACTTCCAGTTCAAAGATTCCTTCAGATATAAAATAATAATCTCTCATTCCAATTACATTTAGGCTGGGAAACAATTGTTATGCATATGGGAAGACTCCAGCCTCAGACTTTTTATTGTTGACCCTTTTCGAGAGGAAGAGTCAATCGGCTGATTAAATCTTCCTGACAGACCACTTTAGTTTTTCTCTAAGATAAACCAGGAAAGCTCTAAATTAAGCATAAACCTGAGGCCAGGTTCACACCTATGCAAATTTAATGCGCGTTTCCCTGCATTCAATTTGCTATTTGATATTTGACTGGCTCTCTATGGAAATAGGAAATAATAAAGGAAAAATGTACTTTGTAGGCACAAAAATCAAAGATAATAAATTTAGTGTTTCACAAAAATTACATCTAAACATACAAAAAAAATACAATACAAAGGATAGGATCGTGTGATAACCCTCAAAGAGAATGAGTCAATGATAATGTAGGTAACTTGAGATGTCTACAAGAGATGTCTGTATAGTAGATGCCTATTTTGAGTACAAATATCTCCTCGATGAGAAGTCCACAAGATCCACAATAAAAGCTTGAGCTCTACATGTTTCGCCATATATGCATCGCTTTATCAGGAGCCTCTGGATTATATAAAAAGAGAACAAATCTCAATTAGGTTGTCAGATACAGCAGTATTAATTTAATCTTAACAATGTCAAAAAAGATGTTATGTGTGAAATGCTCACCAAAAATTTGATGCAACTTTGAGGCGTTCAAAGGATCTCCCCCCCCAATACCATGGAGTGCTGGTTGCCTGGTATCTATTCACCCCAGATGTCAGTGGGGTGAAGACCCGTGTGTTTCGGAATAAATGGGCCCAATAACGTAGCGGAGCAAAATGTGGGAATGCGCCAGATAACTAAAAAATTGCAAAAAATATATATACATTAAAATGCTGTAAAAAATTGTTCTTATGGTACTGTGAACCCATCCAATCCAATCCAGAAGGAAACAGATGGAAACCATATGGGTACTTGCATAAAAAGTATCAATATAGGACTGATAATTACTATAGAGGCCCAGGGCTGGATATGAGGGAAGCCAGACAATCTGGGATGGGGTTTCAAAATTAGATAAATAATATATAGGATTTAAGGTAATAATGATAATAAACTTCTATATATAGATATAAATACAAATATGTATCAATGCCATTAAAGGCATTACATTTATTATTTTATGTTTATTAAATAATCCCTCATAATGGAGCCACTTCACATATCACATATCTCCGCCACGGTTCCGGTGCTGTGTGATGGAATAATGCGTGCCTTTTTTTGTGCGTTTTATATTCGATCTCAGCCCAAAATTCTTGCTGAAATCGGACCTGAACCGGTGAACCAGCACGCACTGGACCTCTGCCGCATGCGGGGAACCCGGCCTCAATGTTAGGCAAATCCAAGTGTGTAATGCAAGAATTTCTAAAATTTTAACAGCTTCAACTGAAATAATGCACAGGGCCCAGAAGTACTCAGTTTAGGGTACCATTGCTCTGACAGTGGTGTTTCCATTGGGCTCTCTGAAAAAAGGACGCCCCATGTGTAAGTGGTTAACACGTTACACTATCCTTTCACAGTCCTTTGCAATAAAACACCCTTGATTCTTCTTGTAATGTAATTTAAAGAAAAAAGGAACAAACAAAAAATATAATTACTTGTTTAATAATAAAAAGGCGCCACAGTACAGTCGTGTTTAACACAAAATTTTAAAACATCAGACGCTACCTACTTTTAATCTTCTCAACTGGGTGTTGGCAACCATTTATAAATTATCCCACTTGTCGAATATCAATCATTTGTCATTTTGCCTTAATGATTTGTCAGTGTTGTTTTGAAGAAGAAAAGTTTGGTGCTTTATTAGATCTCAGATGTTACAGACGTACACTTTTTACAAGCTTATTATCTTTTTTATAAATGTGACCTCCTTTACATTAGTACAAAGAACATCATTTGTGATATTATTTTAGATTGTGTGTCTCCAATAGGCAAGTACTTATGCTTATATTCCTTGCATTAATGAATGTAGGACAAAAGCGATTCCCTATATATATATATATATATATATATATATATATATATATATATATAAACAGCCTTTCCCTAGATTTGTACCATAGCTATCAATTGTACAATTGTATGGTTTATTTTGTGCATTGCGGAGCAGTCTACACATTTGCCTCCTGTAAAGATGAATGCTAACCCATATAAGACACAGGTAACAAGAAAAACATGCCCATCCCCAGATACCGGCTCACTGTAAAGTAAAAACAAAGAAAGTATTAACAGCGATTTACTTTTTCCACATTTTGTTATATTACAGCCTTATTCCGAAATGGAATAAATTCATTATTATCCTCACAATTCTACAAACAATAACCCATAACGACAATGTGATAGAAGTTTGTTGGAAATCTTTGCAAATGTATAAAAAATAAACAAATCCCATGTACATGCATAGTATTTACATCCTTTGCTTAAAAGCACCTTTGGCACCAATTACATCCTCAAGTCTTTGAGTATGATGCTTGGCACACCTATTTTTGGGCAATTTCTCACATTCTTCTTTGCAAGACCTCTAAATCTCCATCAGGTTGGATGGGGAGTGTCGGTGCACAGCCATTCTCAGATCTTGTTTAACCACTTGCCGCCCGACAATGACAGATTGACGGTGGCAAAGTGGTTGCTAAATCCTGACTGGACGTTATATGACGTCCTCAGGATATTGAGCCGCTGCACGCCCCCGGGGGCGTGCATCGCAGCGATCGTTGTTGCAGGGTGTCAGTCTGACACCCCGCAACACCGATCGAGGTAAAGTGTCTCTCATGGAGACACTTTACCACGTGATCAGCCGTGTCCAATCACGGCTGATCACGATGTAAAAAGGAAAAGCCGGTAATCGTCTTTTCCTCACTCACGTCTGTCAGACGCGAGTAGAGGAGAGCCGATCGGCTGCTCCTCTGATGGGGGGGTTTGTGCCCATCTGTGCCGCCTATCTGTGCCCATCTGTGCCGTCTATCTGTGCCCATCCGTGCCACCTATCCGTGCCGCCTATCAGTGCCCATCTGTGCCACCCATCAGTGCCGCATATTGGTGCCCATCATCAATGCCACCACATCAGTGCCACCTCATCGGTGGCCATCAGTGCCACCTTATCAGTGCCAGTCAGTGCAGTACCATCAGTGCCCATTAGTGAAGGAGAAAACATACTTATTTACAATGTTTTATAACGGAAACAAAAAAAAACATATTTTTTTCTAAATTTTCTGTCATTTTTTTATTTTTTTTGCAGAAAATAAAATTCCCAGAGGTGATCAAATACCACCAAAAGAAAGCTTTATTTGTGGGTACAGAATGATAAAAATGTAGTTTGGGTACAGTGTAGCATGACCGCGCAATTGTCATTCAAAGTTCAACAGCACTGAAAGCTAAAAATTGGTCTGGGCGGGAAGGTGTATAAGTGCCCTGTATGGAAGTGGTTAATCAGGTTCGCCAGTGCCTGCATTACACATAGCGGGTATCTCCTGCTGTGTCATGGAGCTGATTTTTTTAATGTTCGGCAGCCGGCCAATGTAACAAAGTCCCGCCTCTTAGACCATGATGGAACACTGATTCAATTTCTCAGCATTGGATCAGTGTTCCATCTATCATGGTCTAGGAGGTGGGACTTTGTTACAGCGCGTAAAAGTGTAGCGCCAGTGAGACAGACCCCTTAGGGAAAGGGACTGACAAATATGGTGTCAATTAGGCCGTGAATGACCCAAATAGGACAAAGTGAATTAAAAACTATTCACCTCAGTGAAACAAAGATATATCACATAAATAGATCCATATATAGTAATCATAAAAAATTACTAAAGGTTGAGTACATTAAAGCAAAACACCTCTGTGTAACAGTGAACTCATTTTCAAATATATCCCATAGGTGAGTCCATGTGTGATAATATAAACTGTATGCTTCAGATAGGTGCATTCAGACAAATCTTGAAGAGGGAAAAAATTGAGATGGGTACTTCTTACCAGATGGAGTAGACCCACAGCTCACCTTACGGTGGGTGGTCCAATGGGCTTTGATGGGCCAAGCGCCCTCCTGGAACACCGTGTTTCTTGATGGATGCCTGGATAGATATCTGGATACAGCAGTCAGCAATCAGGTGGGAAGCAATCCAACAATTGGCCAGGAAGCTCCAAAGGTAAGTATAGGGGTAATCTCCCAAGGTATCCAATCATAAAAAATAATGAAAGAGAGAGGAAAACCTCCTCATAGTGTAAAAAAAAATGTAATGTTCCAAAAACACACTAAAAACAATAAGATAAAATCCAAACGGCACATAAAACCACAAATGGTTTAAAGAGAAAGTCCAAAAAGAGATATATTCAATCCTCATTGCACACATATAAGAGCAGAGAAAATTAAGACTATAATAACCATAATGACAAATGCACATAGGGTAGTGAAGAGCAAAGAACCCGACCGGTTTCGTCTCATAAGACAATGCAGCTTATCTGTGCTGTATATGACCTTGTGTTTGCAACATTTCCCACCCACTGGATCTGCTTAGGTGACAAGAGTCCCAAGGATTGAACAGTCGGGGCCCATATATGTAAAGACTATCATACAGTTTCACAAAGATTGTCTGAATGCAAGACAATATTTTGTCTGTTTAGTGCCAAATTTAAGCAGCTGTTAACAGCAAGTGCAGCTAGACGGGCCTAAACTACCACTCAGGGATAACATACAACCCACTGCCTTCCTTTTACCAGCCCTTGTCCCGAAGGCCGGCATGCAAAGTGGCAGCAGGTAGAAGGCACCGCAATGTAGGGAGCTCCAGCTCCAGGCAATGTACTTTAGCCAGTAGGGTTAGGTGGAGTTAGCTCCTGTCCAACAATGTCTATACAATTCCCACTGTGATGTCATCTGGCCACTTGAGGAGCAGAGCGTAACATGGGGCACATACCGTACAATAGGGCAGGTGTCTGGCCGGGACTTGAGCCAAGGCAGAAGGACATGCAAGCGGAACTGAATGCACCCGAAACTCAAGAAATATGTGCTCTGCTCCGACCAGCACATGATCATCAGAAAGAGGCACAGATAATGGAAAAAAATACACCCCCTAAGCTAGTAGAAGCGGTGGAGCGCGCGGGGGGGGGGGGGGGTGTAATTAATTCAGATTTTTTTATTTTATTGTGCACTGACTGTCTTTGAAATTGCTCCAGCCCCTGTTCAAATCCAATGGGGGAACAAAACCGGGGACAGACTTGGTCTGGGGACAGTGTCCTCAATCTGGGGACTGTCCCCTAAAACCGGGGATGTCTGGTCACCCTAACAATGGAGCACTATTCTTTTCCCACTGACATCCACAATGGGGCACTATTCACAGGGCTTTTTTCCTGGACTGACTGTATGTAATGTCAAGGGGTGCTGGGGTGTGCTGCAGGGTATTGATGCTCACTACTGGTGGATCTTTTCTAATTGGAGGGCATCTATTTTTGCAGGGGGTCTATTGTTGCTGAGGAGGTCTAGTGTTGCTGGTGGGGGACCTATTGTTGCTGGGGGGTCAGTTGTTTCTGAAGGAGAACTACTGTTGGGGGAGGGGTCTATTGTTGATGTCTGCCAGAGAGTCTATTAATGCTGGCTGTGCGGAGATCTGTTGATGCTGCCTGGAGTCTACTGTTGCTGGGGGGAATTTTGTTGTGGGTGGTACGATGTTAGGGGGATCTATTGTTGCTGGCTGAAGGGGAAACCAAATTCCATACAATTGACTTTTGCACAACAAAATTATTCTTGGTACTGTATTGTCTAAAAGGGGCGGTACTGGGAGGTGGGTAGGGAGTGGGACCAAGGGACGTTGCTCGGAGGTGAGTAGGGGCAGAGAAAACAAGTGACTCAGAAAAGGGGAGTTCCTGCACCTATTGTCTGAGAAAAAAAGCCCTGACTATTCATCTCCTGCAGAAACCAGTAATGGGACCCTATTCATCTCCCAATGACATCTGTAAAGGGGCACTATTCTTCTCTTACTGACACCCACAATGAGCACCATTCTTCTCTTACTGACACCCACAATGTGGCACTATTCTTCTCTTACTGACACCCACAATGAGCACCATTCTTCTCTTACTGACACCCACAATGTGGCACTATTCTTCTCTTACTGACACCCACAATGTGGCACTCTTCTTCTCTTACTGACACCCACAATGAGCACCATTCTTCTCTTACTGACACCCACAATGTGGCACTCTTCTTCTCTTACTGACACCCACAATGGGGCACTATTCTTCTCTTACTGACACCCACAATGTGGCACTATTCTTCTCTTACTGACACCCACAATGTGGCACTCTTCTTCTCTTACTGACACCCACAATGAGCACCATTCTTCTCTTACTGACACCCACAATGTGGCACTCTTCTTCTCTTACTGACACCCACAATGGGGCACTATTCTTCTCTTACTGACACCCACAATGGGGCACTATTCTTCTCTTACTGACACCCACAATGGGGCACTATTCTTCTCTTACTGACACCCACAATGAGCACCATTCTTCTCTTACTGACACCCACAATGAGCACTATTCTTCTCTTACTGACACCCACAATGGGGCACTATTCTTCTCTTACTGAAACCCACAATGAGCACTATTCTTCTCTTACTGACACCCACAATAGGGCACTATTCTCCCACTGACCCCGGTAATGGGACACTATTCTTCTCCCACTGACACCAGTAATGGGACACTATTCTTCTTACACTGATATCCACAATAAGACACTATTCTTCTCTCCCTGACACCCACAATGGGGCACTATTCTTCTCTCCCTGACAGCCACAATGGGGCACTATTCTTCTCTCACTGACACCCACAATGGGGCCCTACTCTTCTCTCCCTGACACCCACAATGGGGCACTATTCTTCTCTCCCTGACACCCACAATGGGGCACTATTCTTCTATCACTGACACCCACAATGGGGCCCTATTTTTCTCTCACTGACACCCACATTGGGGCACTATTCTTCTCTCACTGACACCCACACTGGGGCACTATTCTTCTCCCACTGACACCTACAATGGGGCACTGTTCTTCTCTCACTGACACCCACAATGGGGCACTATTCTTCTCTCACTGACACCCACAAAGGGGCACTATTCTTCTCTCACTGACACCCACAATGGGGCACAATTCTTCTCTCACTGACTCCCACAATGGAGCACTATTCTTCTCTCACTGACACCAACAATGGGGCACTATTCTTCTCTCATTGACACCAACATTGGGGCACTATTCTTCTCTCACTGACACCCACAATGGGGCACTGTTCTTCTCTCACTGACTCCCACAATGGAGCACTATTCTTTTCTCACTGACACCCACAATGGGGCACTATTCTTCTCTCATTGACACCAACATTGGGGCACTATTCTTCTCTCACTGACACCCACAATGGGGCACTGTTCTTCTCTCACTGACTCCCACAATGGAGCACTATTCTTTTCTCACTGACACCCACAATGGGGCACTATTCTTCTCTCATTGACACCAACATTGGGGCACTATTCTTCTCTCACTGACTCCCACAATGGAGCACTATTCTTCTCTCACTGACTCCCACAATGGAGCACTATTCTTCTCTCACTGACACCAACAATGGGGCACTATTCTTCTCTCACTGATGGGGTGTCCTGTTGTACTCTGATTGGCTGCAGTGTGAGGGACATTGAACTGGTCCTTTGTATAAAACCTGTGATGGCCGCCATACTTATACTAGCTATGTATATCTGCATATGATCTTCTGAGCATACTGAGAGGAAATATGAATGCCAATATGGGTGTCCTTATCTGTGGGCAAGCAGCACACAGCAGCCCATTCCTTCTATAACATGGTCCAGGGACAGTCCTATCTTCACCATGACACGGCTTTGTGGGAACTCTTCTATCTTTGTTTTGTAAGGAAAGAACAAAACTTATTTACATTTCCCTCACAGACTTTCAATGCAAGTTTCACTACAAACAGGACCTCGCCCTCCCCCCTTCCAGGCGCCCCTTTGCTTTGTTCATCTTCCAACATCCCGCCCGGCTCCATTCCCTCATCCCTCCACCCCGCACCGGCCAATCAGGACGGGGGCTGTGTAGAAAAACAAAGGCTCTGATTGGACGTCTTCCCCGCTCCGGAGTCCTCGCCTTCCCCACTCAGCCACGGGTTTGTGAATGGGGGGTCTCTTGGCCGGATTGGAATAATGGGCGGGGAGGGAGGAGAGCACTCCCATTTTCCTTGTTCCAAAGTTACGCCCTCTTATAAGGAGAGCGGCGCCGGGCTGGTGTAGTGGATAAAGTGAAAGTCAGGAGAGCTGAGGACATTGCCGTATAGACTAGCCGGAGTCCGCCGAGATACTTATTGGACCCGTGGCCAGTGTGTGTGGACGGGCCGGATTAATCAGCGCCTCCTGCTGCCCGAAGAAGCACAGTACACCCCACTTGTTGCTGCTACAGACCGGTGAGGATGAGGAGAGCGGGACGCCTATGGAGCGCGCTGACCCCGCTGCTGCTGATGAGTGTCCTGAGATCGGGCGCTCAGTCTTACCATGGGGAGAAGGGAATCTCCGTCCCGGACCACGGCTTCTGCCAGCCGATCTCCATCCCGCTGTGTACGGACATCGCCTACAACCAGACTATAATGCCGAACCTACTCGGCCACACGAACCAGGAAGACGCCGGGCTGGAGGTACATCAGTTCTACCCGCTGGTGAAGGTACAATGCTCGGCCGAGCTGCGCTTCTTCCTGTGCTCTATGTACGCCCCGGTGTGTACGGTACTGGAGCAGGCCATCCCGCCGTGCAGGTCTCTATGTGAGCGGGCCCGCCAAGGCTGTGAGGCCCTAATGAACAAGTTCGGCTTCCAATGGCCAGAGCGGCTCCGGTGTGAGAACTTCCCGGTACACGGGGCAGGAGAGATCTGTGTGGGCCAAAACACCTCAGATACTCCCAGCAGACCTACCGCTAACCCTACCCCCTACTTACCGGAGCTCATCACCTTCCACCCTCACTCCCCATCCCGGGACTTCACTTGCCCCCGCCAGCTCAAAGTGCCCCCCTATCTGGGATACCGCTTCCTGGGGGAGAAGGACTGTGGGGCCCCCTGTGAGCCTTCCAAATCTAACGGACTCATGTACTTCAAGGAGGAGGAGGTCCGCTTTGCCCGGCTCTGGGTGGGCATCTGGGCCATCTTGTGCGCCATCTCCACCCTCTTCACTGTGCTCACCTACCTGGTGGACATGAGGCGCTTCAGCTACCCCGAGCGCCCCATCATCTTCCTGTCCGGTTGTTACTTTATGGTGGCCGTGGCCTACGCCGCCGGATTCTTCCTGGAGGAGCGTGGCGTGTGCCTGGATCGCTTTTCGGACGATACCTACCGCACGGTGGCCCAGGGCACCAAGAAAGAGGGCTGCACCATCCTCTTCATGATCCTCTACTTCTTTGGCATGGCCAGTTCCATCTGGTGGGTCATCCTATCTCTCACCTGGTTCCTTGCCGCCGGCATGAAATGGGGCCATGAAGCCATCGAGGCCAACTCCCAGTACTTCCACTTGGCCGCCTGGGCCGTGCCGGCCGTCAAGACCATCACCATCCTTGCCATGGGCCGAGTGGACGGAGACATCCTGAGCGGAGTGTGCTACGTGGGCATCAACAGTGTGGATTCCTTGCGTGGCTTCGTCCTGGCACCCCTCTTCGTCTACCTGTTCATCGGAACCTCCTTTCTGCTGGCCGGCTTCGTCTCTCTCTTCCGCATCCGCACCATCATGAAACACGATGGCACCAAGACCGAGAAGCTGGAGAGGCTGATGGTTCGTATCGGGGTGTTCAGCGTCCTTTACACGGTGCCAGCCACCATCGTGTTGGCCTGCTACTTCTACGAACAGGCCTTCAGGGACACTTGGGAGAAGACTTGGCTCATGCAGACCTGCAAAAGCTTTGCCATCCCTTGCCCGAACCATCACTTTGCTCCTATGAGCCCGGATTTTACTGTTTTTATGATCAAGTATCTGATGACCATGATCGTGGGCATCACCTCCAGCTTCTGGATCTGGTCGGGTAAGACCTTGCAGTCCTGGCGCAAATTCTACCACAGACTAAGCAACAACAGCAAAGGGGAGACTGCTGTATGAGTCCCGGGACTTTTCTGCTCCTTGCTATGGAGTTAAAGGGACTTTGTTCAATGGTACTCATTAACTGGATCTAGCCTTGACAAACTTCTTGACTTCCCACAGAAACCGTTCTACAGGAATAGATCCAAGGAAGCACTGTGATTGATTTTATGTGGACAGTGTGATCATGTTGAGGGTCCCCCATGCATTTTTTTTTTATCTTGGCTCTTTACCCCAATTTGTATTCCAGATCATCAAAATGTATTTTTTGAAGGAAATTTGAAGAGATTTGGGGCTGGCGTCCTGTCTAGTACTGTGCTTAGGCAGTGTGTGGGTCTCAAGTGTTGTGGAACTACAAGTTCAAGCATACCCTGCTCTTCACATGCTGGGTTTATAGTTTCGCAACACCTGGTGAGTCAGTGTGCTGAAACTCTGGCATAAGGGGCTTTTGATTTTATTTGTGGTTAATCCATTTGTGATGGCCAAAGGGGTCAACTTGCTTGACGAACAGTAGGGTTGTATACAGCATAAAGTGCAGGAACAGACCCCACATTCTTGCATTTGTCATTTACTCAGCTGCCAGGCATAGGATTTTTGTGTTTACCTAACAGATCAAGTCTTGTGCTTGGTAAATAAGTTTGGGTCCCTTAAGCACCCTGCAGGCAGTTAATTAAAGTTCTTCAGAGTGGGCTTCACCTACCCAGCAGCTGGGCAAATAATGCCTTTTGGTGTTACTGTCTCCCACTGCTATGTCAACAACCTTTTCACACGCCTTTAAGTCTCCATGCAGACACTAAAGTGACTACATTATACTTTATTTTTATTACAACAATGCCAAATTACATTACTACAGCCTTATGATTTGTACATTTTGTTTCGCATCATATGCCTTTGGTTTTTTTTTTTAACTGTATTTGGTAAATCATGTGTTTTTTGTAATGTAAGATATGCAATGTTCTGGCTGGGAAGGTGAGAAATGGTTAAAGAGTTTAGACTCTGGGCCAGCAACACATTCCTTTTGCAAGGCTTTGCTATCTTCTCCAGCTGCAAATGGGGTTAAAGTATTTCCTCTATAGACAAATGCCAACTCGCCTCTTGAGATTCCTTTTTAAATCTGCCACCCATATTTGTGTGGGTAATAGCCTTAATATTACGATTTTACTGGAATGTTAAAAATGGGCTCTATATAGCTTATTTTAAAATGCATTACGCCTTTTTAATGTTCTTTATAGCACTAGCACAAAAAAAAAGCTTTTTTTTTTTTATTTTATTTTTTTAGGGGTCATCCCAGCAGAATACACGTGAAAGGTGACAAAACTCCCCTTTCATATTATGTTTACATTTCATTTGATTTTTCTCTAGTAGTATTACACATTTTAATATTTGCTGCTGCCACTTTCAGAATACATTTCTGCGGTGGCAATATTTAAATTAAATTACTGGTTAAACATTATTTCCTATGTGAAATGTTTCAGCTCAGCGCCACAATGTCCAGTACATAAATCCTAAATCCAGCCCTGCTTTATTTTCAATTTTTTTTACTGATTTCAGTTGATTTAATTTTTCTAAATATCCAGGGAGTTGCAACAGTTGCTGCATAATGTGTGTTTTTGAAAGTCAAATACTATGTATGACAATAAGACTATTTTATAACTTGATTTTTTTATGTGCATGTCAACTATCTGCAAATGAAGACATTGTTTATATATATATATTTTTTTTGTAAATAATTGTAACTTTTTGTATGAAGATATATATATGTATTTATATGTTTCTAAGCCTCACTTTATCTTGTGTACAGTTCACTAAATAAAGCCTACATTTAGGTACCTTTTTTATTCTTTGGTTGTGTTTAATAATGGAAAACCTAGACGGGTACAAAAAAAAACATTTCTTATATTGTGTAAAACCAAGTTGCTGAAATTTTTGGTTTTAGAATGGGTTTTGGTCTTTTATTAAAAAAAAAAAATATATATTTTTTTTTTCCCTCCTAAGAAAAAAAAATGCCTGAGAGAAAATTAATTGAACAGCCTTATGTGCTGTACTAGCCAGAGACAGTTTATATTTAATCTAACTGCTCAGTAAGTTCTACATGGGTAGGTAGAATTACTTTTTAAACTATTATCCTGAGTCCACCTGAAATTAGAAAGTAAAATGAAAACCTAAATGTGCACCAGACCTGTTTTTTTTTTTTTTTTTTTGAAGAATATAAATACATTTTATTATATAAACTATGTAGATCACTATATCCAGATGACATTTTGGTAGAATCGGATATCTTTTGAATATAACATTTTAAGGTGTGATGCTTACAGCCTGCAGGTGTCACTGTTACTATAGTTAAATTGTTGGCTGTAGAACTTTCCCAGGCACCAAATTAGTAAGTAAATCCCATGGTGTGCAATAAAGGAGTATTTTTAATGCAATTTGCTACTGTACTGGGCTCAACCGTAATTAATTGTATTACTTTTTATTTATCTACCCAATTGCCTCTAACTAGGGCACAGTGATAATTTTAAAAGAACCTTGTATTGAGACAAAAAAAAAATATTTCTTGATTTATAATAATTGGGCTGGCCAGTTTGAATTATGGCTGGTTCAGCTGGAACCAGCTGAGATTTAAACCGTGTATGGGCAGGCCTAATGTACCAAGTTGATCAACTTGGGTCTAACCAGCCTGCCAGATTTGACTTGCAATTATCACTAGTGGCACTTCTCCCAGTGGGAACAGCTTCCCCCACCATAAGAACATTTTTCAAAAACTATATGGTACAGCTCTGCATAAAAACTAATCGCCTTCCAGGTTGTGTGTGTGTTTTTTTTTTTTAAGCTTAATTGAACAAGCTTAAAAGGGTTGTAAAGGAACTTTTTTTTTTTCATAAGCATCCTTTACCTGCAGACATTCCTCTTTTTTCACTTCCTCGTTGTTTGTTTTTGCTCAGAAGTTGCTCTATTTCTTCTCTGTTCCGTTCACTTCCTGCTTGTCTGATTTTACTGACCACTGCGAAGGGAGACTTTACTGCGGTGGTCAGTAATATGCTCGCCCTCTCCTGGGAACTACATCTGTGTGGCAGGACACTCTCTACGTGTTAGAGACTTCAAGGAGGTGTGAATTACTGGGCATACCGCAATTTATACTGGGAAATGTAGTTCTTACATGAACGAGAGCCACAAACCAGGAAGTGAATGAAAGAACAGAAACTAGAAAGCCGGAGGTGATATAGATGAAGGAATTGAATAGGTATTTACTCGTTTGTTAACAGAATCATTACACTATTCTGTCTGTCTACCTTGCAGACATTCATTTTAGGCAAAAAAAAAATTCTTTACAACTCCTTTAAAGCGTATGTCCCCTGAATAAAACAAATATTAAAAGCCAGCAGCTACAAATACTGCAGCTGCTGACTTTTAATATCAGCACCCTTACCTGTCCTGGAGTCCAGCGCCACCCACAGCAGAGGTCGAGCGAACGCCGTCCTCGGTGAGGGAACCAGGAAATGAAGCGCTCCGGCCACACTGCCCGGTTCCCTATGGCGCGAGTTGCGCTGCGCAGTGCTGACTGGTTCCCGCTGTGTTCTGGGAGCCGAGTGTTTCCCAGAACATAACGGGGGGGCGGGGACGAGATCTTACGTCCTGCCCGCAGTCTATCCGCAGACTGTGTGGCCGTAAGTGGGTGCAAATACCTCTTTTTAGACGGGTATCCGCTCTCCCCCCCCCCGAATGGTGTCAAATTTGACAACTGAGGGGGGGGGGAGGGTTCCGACGAGCGGTAGTGGAGGGTGGAGCTCCGCTTTAAAGGGGGTTGTAGGGGTAAAAAAAAAAAAAATCCCCAAAATAGCTTCCTTTACCTTGGTGCAGTCCTCCTTCACTTACCTGATCCTTTTAGTGTGTTTTTTTTTTTTTTTTTGTCCCTTTATTTCTTCTGAGAAAACCTCACTTCCTGTTCATCTTCTGTCTGTAACTCCACGCAGTAATGCAAGGCTTTTTCCCTGGTGTGGAGTGTTGTGCTCGCCCTTCCCTTGAGGGGGCGAGCAGGATAGTCAGAACGCCCATTAACACACAGCTCCTTTTTCTCTATCTGCAACGTAGAGAGCATCCTGACTCTCCTGCTTGCCCCCTCCCTCAAGGGAGGGGGCGAGCACGACACTCCACACCAGGGAGAAAGTCTTGCATTACTGTGTGGAGTTTCAGATAGAAGAACAGGAAGTGAGGATTTCTCAGAAGAAATAAGGACATTTAAAAGCAAAACCGAAGGATGAGGTAAGTGAAGGAGAACTGCACTGAGGTAAAGGAATCTAGGAGCCAGCTAAAAAAGTTTAGGCGCCAGGAAAGTGCCCACGTCCCGCCAAGCTCGCGTGCAGAAGCAAACGCATACATGGGTAGCGCCCACATATGAAAGCAGTGTTCAAACCACACATGTGAGGTATCGCTGCGATTAGTAGAGCGAGAGCAATAATTCTAGCCCTTGACCTCCTCTAACTCAAAACATGTGACCTGTAGAATTTGTTTTTTTTAAATGTCACCTATGGAGATTTTAACCACTTGCCTACTGTGCACCTACACCCCCTTCCTGCCCAGACAAAATTTAAGCTTCCGGCACTGCGTCGCTTTAACTGACAATTGCGCGGTCGTGCGACGTGGCTCCCAAACAAAATTGGCGTCCTTTTTTTCCCACAAATAGAGCTTTCTTTTGGTAGTATTTGATCACCTCTGCGGTTTTTATTTTTTGCGCTATAAACAAAAATAGAGCGTCAATTTTAAAAAAAATGCAATATTTTTTACTTTTTGCTATAATAAATAACCCAAAAAATATATAAAAAAGTTTGTCGCCATTCCACGAGCGGACGCAATTTTTTAAGCTCAGTATAATTACAGCTCTTCTGTGAAAACCTCAGAGTTATGTTAGAGAACCGTAGTGGACAAACGGCATCATAAAGCTCAAAATACACACCAAACAGGTCAGAGATAAAGTTGTGGAAAAGTTTAAAGTGGATAAAAAAAAATGCTCTTTGGGAAGTAACATACATTCCACATTAATATTTATGCTATTAATTTGTGTGTGTGCTGTATATTGCCTCCAGCATTGTTTCTGTATCTTCTTGCTGAAGGCTTCCATTTTGTTGAAGCCCAGAGCCCCTTGAACATTAGTAAATCATAAAGTGAAACTAAACATATTGATTGAACCGTTAAAAAAAAAAAGTACATTCTTATCAAACGACTGATGTCCTAACTGATCACATGTGCAGCACCATAGCAGTTGCAGATCAACTAGAAGCAGCTTCCTTGGCTGTAAAGGATAGGAGGCTTTCATTCCGCTTTAAGGCTGTCAGCAGATCGTCCTCTACAAACGTAGCAGTGCCTTAAAATAGAGAGCAACTGAGCATGTGCAGAGCAGGGTGAGACAGTATTACTGGATATTAAACAATGTAAGCGCTTATTTTTTTAATGTTTTACATAGCTATACCTGAAAAAGGGGCCAGCATGATGTGATCTAGCAGGACTTAATTTTCTGACCTTCAGACTGGACATCATATGATGTCCTTGCATTGCCGGGCGGCTAGGGGGCGCTCGCGAGCCCCCGCTGCATTGCTCGGGACCCAGTGCGCGTACCTGGCGGCCGCGATGTCCACCGGGCACCCATGTTTGCCCGCAATCACGGCAGGACCATGGATCTGTATGTGTAAACACAGATCCATGTCCTGTCAGCGGTGAGGAGACAGATGTGTGTTCCCAGTACAGAGGAACACACATCAGTCTCCTCCCCTTATGAGTCCCCCTCCCCCTACAGTTAGAACACACTTTAGGGAACATATTAACCCCTTCCTCACCCCCTAGTGTTAACCCCTTCCCTGCCAGTCACATTTACACAATAATCAGTGCAGTTTTATAGCACTAATCTCTGTATAAATGTGAATGGTCCCAAAAATGTGTCAAAAGTGTCCGATATGTCCGCCGCAATGTCACGGTCACAATAAAAATCGCAGATCGCTGCCATTACTAGTAAAAAAATAAAATTAAATAAAAATACCATAATTCTATTCCCTATTTTTACCAAAAATAGAAAAATACATATCGGTCTAAACTGAGGACATTTTTATTTTTTTAGTTTTTTAAATTAGAAGATTAAAAGTTTTTTTTTTTTTTCAAAATTGTTGCTGTTCTTTTGTTTATAGCGCAAAAAAATAAAAAACGCAGAGTTGATCAAATACCACCAAAAGAAAACTCTTGTTTGTGGGAAAAAAAGGATGCCAATTTTGTTTGGGAGCCATGTCGCACGACTGCACAATTGTCATTCAAAATGAGACAGCGCTGAAAACTAAAAATTGGTCTGGGCAGAAAAGGGGGTAAAAATGCCCTGTATTGAAATGGTTAACCAATAAATCTAACCTTTTATTTAAATGTTTCACTTTAGGTTTACTTTTTAAATAAAAAAGCTTATGCTGTCCAAGTGTCCCAATAGATATGAAAACAATTGTACTTTGTAAAATATTAATTTATTTTATTATTTTACCTGTAGGGTTTTTATGTGCCCCTGGAAGCCTGCTAAAAAAAACTCCCAGTTAGAAATCTCTGCGTCTTATTTTTTTTTTTTGCTAGGAAATGTGTAATATAGTGGTTGAGCTTCCAATAGTTTCACATTTTAGCAGCAAATTGGAATATTTTATCTGGGCCTATAGGTGGGCCCAGATAGCTTAGAGGAATTATGATAACATTTATGAAAATGTTATAAAATTGCACTGATTTTTTTTAATATCCACTGAGGCCCCTTCACTACAGAGGCTATTTTTTGCCAAAAGGTGTTTTTTTCCATACTCTCTTGACCAGTTTCCGCCTGGCCTGTAGCAAAATGTTGGCCAGGCGGGACATTTGTTGGTTCGGGTGGACATCATATAACGTCATCCCAGGGCCATACTGTTATGCAATCTTTTATTAGCTGTGTTCATCAGACACGGCTGATGACTAATCAGTGTACTGGCTCGCTGCCGGTACCATGTGATTGCTGTGACCAATCACAGGACAATTGATCACATGTACTGTCCTGGTGTTTTCAGGTCTCGAGAAATGAGATAGGATGTCAGTATATATTAGGATTGATCGATTTTTCAAATACAGTATATATACCATAGATTGTGGACTCTTTGGGGCCAGATTCAGAGAAAACTGCGTAAATATCTGCGGGCGTAGCGTATGCTCTTTACGCTACACCTCCGCAAATTTTATGGGCAAGTGCCTTATTCAGAAAGCACTTACTCCATAAGTTGCGGCGGCGTAGTGTTAAGTGTCCGGCGTAAGGGCGCCTAATTCTAATTATTAATGTGGGGGCGTGATTTATGTAAATGAATCATGACCCCACGCAATTTACATATTTTCTGAACGGCGCATGTGCTGTCCGTGGACGTATCCCAGTGCGCATGCGTGAAATCATGTCGCTAGTAGTCAATGTAAACGACGTGAACGTAACTTACTTACAGCCCCATTCCCGAACGATTTACGCAAACGACGTACAATTCGATGCTGTCCCGACGTCCATACTTAACATTGGCTACACCTCCTATAGCAGGGGTAACTTTACGCCGGAATAACACTTACGCAAACGACGTAAACTACGACGCCCGGCCGCAAGTACGTTCGGGAATCAGCGTAACTCTCTAATTTCCATATTCGACGCGGTCAGCGCAAAACTGCAACTAATATACAATGGTGTAACAGACTTACGCCGCTCGTATATTAGCAGAATTCCAGCGTATCTTCTTTTCTGAATACCAAAAAAAGATACGCCGGCTATTCTTAGTATTTACCTGGCGTATCTCTAGATACGCCAACGTAAATACGTTATGAATCTGGCCCTATAACTTTCCTACAGGCTAAATAATATACACTGATTTTGATTATTTTTACTCAAAAAATTTAACAATACATTTTGGCCTAAATTTATGAGGAAAGATTATTTATTTGCAAAACTTATTTTCATTTAGCAAAAATTTAATTTAGCAAAAAATAAAAAACCCATTGGTAATGAAAGCTCTAGTTGTGTGGGGAAAAAATGATAAAAATGTCTTATGTGTACAGAGTTGCATGACAATGTAATTTTCATTCAAAGTGCAACATCGCTGAAAACTGAAAATTTACCTGGGCAGGAAGGGGGTAAAAGTGCTGTGTATTGAAGTAGTTAAAGTAGAGTTATACTAGCCTCTCTAGTGCTTTTTGTGTCAAAAGTAGAGCTGCACGATTTATCGATTAAATATCGTGATTTCGATTTACCCTCCCCCCGCGATCTCCAGGATGGATTAGCTAGATTTTTAGTATCACCGTCAAACCCAGCTTGGGACGCAAATGGCCGACTGACGTCAGCAACTGGAACTAACGTCGGTCAGCAATGTAAAGTCAGCCCATGCAATGGAATCCTAGTCCGTGCAGAATTACAAGTCCCACCACCCCGCACAGGCCGCGGTCCCTATCTCGCACTCACCATAGTCTCACTTCCACCAATGGATTCCTCTCCGTAGACTCTGAGTTCTGATCTACCTGCACAACTCAACACCTGTACTGCCCCGCCCACACTGTACATGTTACCTGTCTCGGGGAGCGCCACCTACAGGAGGAGAGTGCTAAGGGCCCAAACTTGTCATCACAGGGGGAGGGAGAGAAGGGATTACTGAGACACACAGAGGTCAATGCAAGAGCTGCCTCTATCTGGTGTGCTGGAATGGTGATCTCTCTGGGGGGTTAGTGCTGAATGTGGGTTCATGAATGTCATCCTTCTCCTTATGTCACCGACCTGGGAGCAGAATGAGAAGATCACACCCTGCAGGAGGAGAGTCTCAGGGCACAGCTCAGGAGGGACAACTGCAGGATCAGGATGGCAGCCTAAGGATCAGGATGACAAAAACAAGGTGACAGCTGCTGGATGGAGATAGCAACCTAATAAGAAGAATGTCAGCTGCAGGAGCAAGATGACAGGTTCAGGATGGTAGCCTAAGGACTGTTATCTGCAAGGTCTGGGGCCTTAAAATAAAAAAGTTTAAGAATCGTGAAAGAATCGTGATCTTCATTCCAAGCAAAAGAATCGTGTTCTTCATTCCAAGCAAAAAAATCGTGATCTTCATTCCAAGCAAAAGAATCGTGATCCTCACATTCCAAGCAAAAGAATCGTGTTTCTCATTTTCCCCAGAATCGTGCAGCTTTAGTCAAAAGCTACCGATTGAAAAGACGGTCATAAGCAATGCAAGAGGAATCTGACCAGTGTATTAGCTGGTGTGGTCAGAAGCAAACACAATTCCCTGGTAGGACACTTGTCAGTGTCACAGATGTGATATTGACATGTGATGCCACCTCTACATAGACCAGACTAGGCAGAGTGAAGATTTCTGGAGGAGACACAATAATCTAAACAGTAGAGCTATAAAATGTATACTGTAAGTAGAGTACAGCATATCTTGCCCAATGACAAACAACCCAATTCCTAATGGCGGCTCTAGTTAAGCCATATACACATGATCGGACCAACGCAATGAAAATGGTCCGACGGATCGTTTTCATCGGTTCACAGACTGATGGTCTGATGTGCGTACACACCATCGATTCAAAATCCGATCGGGCCAGAACGTGGTGATGTAGAACACAACGACGTGCTGAAAAAACGAAGTTCAATGCTTCCAAGCATGCGTCGACTTGATTCTGAGCATGCGCGGGTTTTCGGTCCGATGCTTTTGCGTACTAACCATCGGTTTGGCCCGATGGTCAGGCGTCCATCGGTCCGATTTTAAAGCAAGTTTTAAAACTTTGGTCCAATGGACGACGGTCCGATGGGCCGTACACATGATCGGTTTGGTCCGATGAAACTGGCCTTATTCTTCAACAGACGGCACAAGCTCAGTTCGGTTTTCTGTGTCCTGTTTAAAAAATACTGTAAATGCAGAGCTGACGATGAAATTAGTAAAACAGACAGTTCTTTGGTCCTTCTAAAGCTTTGCTGTAATGCAGAGCCACAGTTATGTGTATTCTAGTTATTTAAATACCTTCAACTAACAGACTGTTTGCTTTTTACACAGACTACATTCCACATCAACAGCACGCCAAAGAAATGTCTACATTTTCAGAGAGATTGACAGCGGAGGAGGACCTTCATGACCCTCCTGCAAGGATAGACTGGATATGCAGTGTATTTACTTCCTTTTTTCCTCTAACACTTGCTTGATTTATAGCCACAGGTGCTTGCTGACAATCTGATACATTATACACAGCTTGTAGCAAAAAACATCATCTTAGGCAGAGAAGATCTATGAGTTACTTAACACAAAATGCTTTTTAGCTTTCAGATATTTATGTATGGGCAGACCCTCCTGAACATAGTCTATATGTACACATGGAAATGTCAGAGTAATTTAAATATTCCTATTAATATGTATTACTTTTGAAAACATTACATAGTTGGTACATGCATAGGGGCAGCTGGATTTGCTTATTACATATGCAGCTTCCAGCTTAGTACTTCTGCACATTGGATGTGTCTTGTTAATCGTCTTTTCTGTGAAAGTCTACTAGACAGGTTCTGTTTGACAACTGTCTGTAGTCACCATTGATGAGAAAGCATTACAGTGCTTCGGGAGCCAGAGACCATGTGATCTTTGCCTAGGCTTTAGGTCGCGTGGGGGGGCTCAAAAACAGTTTTTGTTCAGGGGGTACTTTTTTAATGCAAGTAAACATATTAGAATTAAGAATGTTGATATTCAAAAATGCCACTGGTGGGTAGAGTGAACCTCCTAAAAATGATCTTCATGCCGCAACTCCTATATATCCCGCATAACACTCCAATGGTTGTTCCATTTAAAGTATTTTGGTTTATCAACTCAATGTTCCACTCTTTCATATGGCTGAATAAAGCTCTGAGGGTTAAGTTGGAGCAGCTACAAAAACCTAAGGAGGGAGGTGGTTTGGCTCTGCCCAAACTGTGGCTCAATTACTTGACAGCCCAGCTGCAACACATTGCCAGGGCTTTGCCCCTGGAGGCAGCCAATGAGGAGGGGTCCGTTGACTCAGCTACGGCTCTTCTGTATCACATCATGGGAGTAGACAATGTGGCAATGGGCCTGAAGGCTCCGACCTACACTAAATCCAATAAACTTTTTCCTACGTATGTCTTGATGCAGAAGACATGGACATAGGTGTGCACAGCCTATTGCATTAGGGTGTGCATCCCAAAGCCCAAACACACACTACTGATCACTCACAGTGTTCATTCAGAAAGGGAAGGGGCCAGTAAATTACATAGTATTATAAGGAGTTTCAATTGCCGTGTCGAACACAATGGCAATTACATGGAGTCAAACGAATGATACACATTTTTTCCAATGGCAAATTGCGTTCCTTCACAGATTTACAGACTACATTTCACCTCCCTCAATCAATGTATTTCCCCTATATGCAGTTACTCCATGCAGTTAGAGCACAGTCTGAAGGAGTATAGTGGATGCAATCCCCAGCCCCTATTTTTCATTATATGACAGAAGTCTCTCAATACAAAGGATTTATATCTCAGTGTTACTCTATCATTCTCTTGTCTATGCACTTGAAAGGCTTCCCCTCTAAAGCGGCTGCCAATTGGGAAAGAGATGTGGGCACATTTGAGGAGGAGCAGTGGGAGGAGGCACTGCTGGTGGTGCAATTGTGTTCTCTCAACATGGCACAGCTGTTGTCCCAATTGTATATTGTATTGCGGGTGCACCTTACCCCGCAAGGCTTTATAGAATGGGGTTAGAGAGAGCTCTGAGTGTAACCAGTGCTCCAGCGACCATGGGGACCCTTTTCACCTTTTAAGGCCCTGTCCTAAGTTACATCTTTACTGGACGGGAGTTGTTAATACCATCAACAGGGTATTTTACGTCAATATACAGAAGGACACTAAGGCATCATACACACGTCCGAGAATCTCGTCCGAGAATCTAGTCCGTCGTTTTCCCTGATGAGATTCTTGGCAAGAAACTCTTGCCGCTGGAGTGTACTGACTTTCATTTCAAAAGAACCGCAGTTCTCTTGAAAGGAAAGAACCAGGTGATGTCATCGCGTATGACGAGCATGGGCTAGTCACATTCTATGCCATCACCGCCATCTTGCTTCAGCCTACCTATGCCGTGGACGCTACCTCACATGCGTCAAAGTCATTTCAAGCATACGCGGGTTTCTATGGCGACAGGTAAGTATACACACTCTCGGGTTTCTCGTCGGGAAACAGGCTGACAAGAATCTCGACGAGAAAAAAGAGAGCTCTCTTTTTTCTCGTCAAGATTCTGGCCAGATTTCCAGACGAGAAACCTGAATGCCTTGTACACATGAACAGGAATCTCGGCAAGAAGCAGTTTTCTTGCTGGTTTTTGCAGAGAAACTCAGTCGTGTGTACGAGTCCTGCTTATTAGGTATCTTAGATCAGTGGTCATCAACCTTGTCCTGTAGGGCCCACTAACAGGCCAGGTTTGCAAGATAACTGAAATACATCACAGGTGATATAATTTGCTGCTCAGTGATTGCAGTATTCTAGTCTGCATCTCCCCATGGTAATACATAAAACCTGGCCTGTTAGTGGGCCCTGCAGGAATGGTTGATGACCACTGTCTTAGATGACCTTCCTATGGAGGACATACCTAAACAGGCCATAACCAGAGCTCTTTTCCAGGCACGAAAGCTTACCCTTTGTCATGGTCTTACCTCCTTGCAGCCTTCTTATGAATGACTTGTGCTGGTGGCCATCTTGCTTCCTGGGCTTCTTGTAACTTCCCACATCCTGCGGCTCCTCCTTCCCACTGGGAGGAGCTGGATGCTCAGATCATATATACCACGACTGCTGCAGCATTCCCTTGCTTGGTCCTTGTCTTACACCCTCCTGTAATCGTGCTGCTGTTGTGGTCACCGACCCGGCTCCTACGGACGTTCCTTCTGGTTTCTGATCCCCGGCTTTGTCTCACCACTCTTTGGCTACTGACTCCGGCTTGGCTGACTTCCATCCCTGGCTATCGACCCTGGCTCCGGCGGAGCACCCTTCTGGCTGTTGATCATCTGTTTGGACTTTACCTTGCTGTTTGTTTTTTTAATAAAGACCTTCTTCTCTCATTTATATATGTGCACGTCTGATTCATGCTTCCTGACACCCTTCCTGGCACTGGAAAGAGACAGAGCCTCCTGCCTTATGAAAATGGATTGCCCAAATTGGGAACATCCCAAGGTTGGAGAAATACTTTTTCCAGCATAGGGGGTCGTCCATGAAAATTCACTACTCTATGTCTTCTTGGTTAGACACTCCTGGCCTTTGCCCAGTCTATTTAGTTTTAGACAGACTACTCCTGTAACATGGAGATTGATTTTACTCAGAATGCACATGTGTTGGGTATTGGGGGTATATAATTACCTCTATTTGAAGGCATTGTGGGAGGGGGTAAAACAGAGTAAACCTAGAGTTTCTGTTTAAATGGTGGATGGTGCTCTTATGTCTGATTGTAAATTACAATGTTGTATCTGGAATTGACAGTGTTGGATTATATATCCTTGTTTATCTTACAAAAAAAAACAATTCAGAAAAAAAAGAAGAATGTTGACATTCATTTTCTGGGGGCAACCCAAAATATGGGATTTTCTTTTGCTTTCACTTTCAATGATAGTGGTAAATGGGACAAATAAGGTGAATCTCCTTAACGGGGGCACAGACCGCAACAAAAGATGACAAGTCTTCTAATCCATCTATCCTCTATCCAAAACTAAAAATAAAGGGCCACATTCAGGTACATTTGCGCATTATTGGACCGGCGTAGCGCACCGCCTTTATGTTAGACTGGCGCAATGTAGCGGCGCAATCACCCTATTCTCGTCGGTTTTAAGCAGAAATTAGTGCCTGCGCAATGTTATTTCTGAGGCGCAAGGCGGAGTAATACAAATTGGGAAGAACGTGGGCGTGTTACATTGAAATGAGCCGTGACCCCATGCAAATGAAGGGCCGGCCGGCTCGCGCATGCGGGCTTGAAGCATACCATGTCAGCACCTCTGTGCGCATGCTCCCAACTCGGGAAGAGCGCAATCAGTGAAATTGGAAGTGGACTAGGGCAAAATCATGAACTACGCAGACAGCATAAATAGACAGACAGAAACGCACTTCCTTTGCAAAAGTACATCCCTTTGTATCCCTCCCTATACAGCAAGGTGCTTTTGTTCTGTTGTTTTAGTTGCGTTGTGGTTTGTCTTTGTGATATTTGTGGACTGTGTGATCTAGTGTTTAGAAGATATTTGTAAGTGATTTTTGGTGACTGCTTGTGAGAGTTTTTGGTTGATAGTTTTTTGTTCGTTTGTTTTCTTGCTTGACTTTTCCTGCTTGTTTTTGTGAGTGATTTTTCCTGCTTGTTTTTGTGAGTGATTTTTGCTGACTGTTTGGGAGAGAGTTTTTGTATGAGTATGACGGAGAGAAAGAGGAAGTTAAATTTTACTTTTGGGGAGAAACTAATTCTTGCCCGGGCCATTTCCCAATATGGGCGTTACCTCCACGGCCCGGAGAGTGCCAACACCACCCCGGCCAGGAGGAGAGAGATTTTGGACATGATTACTGACGAGGTGAATGCATCGGGGGGGGGGGGGAGACCCGGAGACGGTCGGGGATTGAAAAGAAGATCAATGACCTCTGGCGTCTGGTCAAAAAGAAGCTGGCCAAAATGCTAGCCCATGCCAGGGCCACAGGAGGGGGCCCACCATGCCCTGTTAGGTTGACAGCGGAGGAGCGTGCGGTGGCCCAGACCTTTCATAGGCAAGAAGTGGAGGGCCTGCCTGGCTATGACTCAAGTTAGGAGCCCGTGATGCCAGGTAAGGTTTTTTTGCCCTATCAGGTGTGTAGCATGTGTGGGGGAGGGGGTGAAGGGGAATATATGGCAAGTGTGTGTCTCCTCCAACCTGTGAATGTTTTGTGTCATCCACAGATGTGCAGGAGGGTGCTGGGCCATCTGGGCTGACCGCACCATCCCCAGGACAGCAGCCTGATGAGGACCCCCTGACAAGGCTGGAGTCCTCGGAGGAGGTTGAGGAGGAGGAGTTTGAGGAGGAGGAGGAGTCCATGTCAGGCAGTGGACTTTTGTTTTTGGAGGACTCTTCCCCTCTGGCTGGCAGCAGCCAGCCCTCCATAAGGGGTAGCCCCTCCCACTCCTCCCCCAACAGGGCACCCCTCCCAAGGGGCTCCCCTTCTCCCCGGCCACAAGCATCAGCTGGAGGCAGGAAGGCGACCCAGAAGACCAGGGGGGTGGCCGATGTCCTGCCCGCCAATCTGAGAAGGGACCAGTTCCTTCAGACCCGCCATCTGGGAGAGGTCAGCCAGACTTTGGTGCGGGTGGAGGAGAGCCTGTCCTCCATAAAGGATACGCTTGGGGACCTGGACTGCCACTCCCTGGATCTTACAAACTGCCTAAACGACCTGCAGACTACAACAGCAGGTGTTGGGCAGGATGTGAGGGCCCTCACCCAGGCTATCCAGGCCAACACGGCAACACTAGGTGCTGGCCTGAACAGAATTGCCGTGGCCTTGGAGGGCAGGCCGCCAGGTGGGCAGAGACCAGGGGCTGCTCCTCCTTCCCCGGATTACCCCCTCCCCAATGAGTCTCCCCTGAGGAGCCGGGGCCGCCCCAGGCGTGGCTCACGTGTTTTTTTTTTTTGGCCTGTTTTTTTTTTTTTGCTGGAAATTTTTTGTTTTTGCTGGCCATTTTTTTTTTTTTTTGGGTTGTGAATGCTGTTTGAATGTGGGGGTGACATTCCTGCCGGAAAAGGGGTGTCACCCTCATCTTTGGTGGAGAAGGGTTCCCCAGGACCAGGGAGAAGTGATCTCCAGGTCCGTGTGAATGATGTATGAATGTACAGTGACATAATTGGAGCTTTGGCGTGGCGTTGCTGCTCACAAGTCCTGCATGGTGGACTTGTGCCAATCCAATTTGATGAGGATGTGGGGTGTGTGTGCTAGGGACCACAGTGGTGTGCATGCATGCATTCTCATTGTGCCTTGATTAATGTGTGTGTTTAACGTGCATGAGATGGGGTCATGAGATGGGGTCCCAGTGCATATGCAGAGTCACCTTGAAGGGAAAAGACAGGAGGATGTTATTAGTGCATGTGCCCCTTGTGATGTGTGCATCATGGGGGGGGGGACAGTCATGCCTGCCACCCATGTCACTCACCAACCAGCCAGCTGTCCCCATACATGTTCTGTTCGAAATCTGTGGGGATGGGGCTCTGATTGTATATGTAGCTGTCATGGGTGTCATGGGTAGTGTCATGTGTTGGGCTGGTGATGTCCTCCTGCAGGGTTGTGGTTAATTCCATGATGGCATGAGGGGTGAATCTGAAGATGCGAGACACCTCAGAATCACTCATGCCATAGATGTCTATGCGTGTGTGATATATCCTCTCCCGTGAAGAGTGAAGAGTGAAGAGTGAGGGGCTTGTATTAGATAAGAATATTGTATTAGATTAGATTGAATTGTAAAGTTTATATAAGCAAAAAAAAGTTTTCAAAAAAAAAATTATAATCCCGTGCCCTCCTCAGTGCCCTCCTCAGTGCCCTCCTCCTTCTTTGCTCATCTAAAGTCAGTAGTATAGCTATGAGCATGGATGCCACTGGCATGTTGGCATACAGTTTGTTGGGCAACACGTGTGACTGCTCAGCTCCTCACTAACAGTGTTGCTTTATCTGACATGTAGACGAATTGTCTAATTTTATACCAGCTTTTATATGGTCTAATTTTAGACAGGACATTTAGCTGTTGCGCACAGTGCGTAGCCTGCGCTGCACCAATGTTCTTTTGTGGATCCCCGTAACTCCCTCATTAGCATATTTGAATAGCAAATCAATGGTGTGTCTAGCGCAGTTTTGCGCGGACGGATGCGCCTGTCCGAAATGACGCTGGACAAAAAAAAATAGATTTCTTGCGTATCTCGTTTTGGGAATGCCGTGCATCGAAACGCACGCGCAGAATTAGACTTACGCCGCGCATCTCCTGTAACGCTGGCGTAATCGCTCTGTGAATCTGGCCCAAAGGGTTTGCCTTAGTCATAAGCACATTTTGAAAAGTCTGATTTCAAAATGGCCTATCTGAAGAATGATACATTTGCATAGCTGTATATAAAGCAATATATTTATTATATTACATTTATTATATTTATTATAATATAAATATGCACGTGTAGGTTCCAAGGTTGTACAAAACCTGAATCAGTGACACCATATATACATTTGCAATGAATCCTAGTTTTGATGGATTATTCTGTATTTTTAGTCTTCGCAGGATAAAGGTGTCTGCAGACACAATATCATTCTGTCCAGTCATTAGGTCAGAAAACCTTAATTTGGCTATAGGCAGTATGCTTGTAGACACTCCCCTGACCAACATGTGAACGATTCAATGATTACAAATTGATTTTCCTTGCCATTTACTATTGTCAATCCATTACACAGGTTATTTGATTTGTACATAAACATCCTGGATAATTTGAAGTGACTGGACATGTGTTTTTATACAGTTAAGCTTGGTACACACTACAGTTTTTTTAGGTTGCACAAAAAAAACCTGACAGCTCTAATCGGGAGCCGCTGTAATAACCATTCGAGTTTAGTCTAGTGATCTTCCCTGCTGAGCAGGGGGAATGTCGGCCGGTATTTTTTGTATGGACAAATGTCTCCAGACATTCTGCCCATGTGTACGGGCTTAATCTTACGTCGGCCAAAGACTAAGCCAGGGGTTTCCAAACTTTCTAAACCAAGGGTCAGTTTTTAATGTTCAGATTTTAGGGGGCCGGACTGTGGCCAGCGGGAGTGGAAATTTTCCTAGCATGGGATGAAACATTACATTTTGTATTAGGTGGAGGAACAGTGCCCTATCATTGGTTAATTGGGAGGAATAGTCAGGGCCGGGACAAGGGGTGGGCAGGAGGGATGGCTGCCTTGGGTGCAATGGTTTACTGCCGGGATGGGGGCACCTTCCTTTTGTTATAAGGCTGACAGTGGCAGTGATTTTGACAAGCAAGTGACTGTTGGGTGTAAGATCACCTAAGCTTGCACATCATGAATGGGGGGGCATGGTTTGGCATCTTTGCCCTGGGAGCTGGAGAACCTTGTCCCAGCTGTTGGAATAAATTAGTGTTAGTGGGAAGAAATAGTGCACCTCAGAAGTTTCTTGTATCAGTGGGAGGAATAGTGCCCCAAGGCTGGATAAAGGGAAGCAACGGGCCACATTAGGCCGCAGTTTGGAGACCAGTGGACTAGACGTTTCTCTTTCCTGCAACCGGCTGGACAGACCAACATCTACATGGGCAGTAAGAAAATCTCTCAATTTCCCTATCACCACAGTTAGCGTTGATGGTGGAAACCCTCCTGCCTTTCCCACAGGGAGAAAACAGTGATTATTGCTAGGCTGGTTGTTCCCAAGTTGATCGATCAATAAACTTTGGTACATTCAGCCTGCCGATACATGGTTCGAATCCCGGCCGGTCCCTGTAGAACCGGCTGAGATTTGAACCATCTATGGCCGGCTTTACGGAGTAATTTGCAGTAGTCATATTTCCTATCTGTCAACTTTATATCTATTGGCAGTTTAAAAAAAGATTTATTCCAAGTATTGTTATTTATTTGTATCCACCAATTAGATCTAATCTGCACAGGAAAATGACAACTTGAGTCTGAAAGTCAGGACTCGATTGGTGGATGGATGTAGGTAAAGACAATTACTACTGACAGTTAGGTCTATTTATAAAGATTACCAAAATAATTCTATATTTTTAACTTTTTGCTATAATAAATATTTCCAAAAAAATATATAAAAATTTATTTTTTACTCAATTGATTAGGCGTGCCTTGTTTACAAAGGCATTCCCCTGTTCTGCTCTTGCCGACCGCAATCACGGGCCTCCCGAGAACATTGAGTTCCCGGGACCGTAGCCGCACTCGCAAGGCACGCGGCGTGCGCGTGCCCGCTTGGCGGTAGATTTAACCCCTTCACTGGCAGTGAAGGGTTAACCACTAGGTGGTGCTGCAGTGGTTAAGTGTTCCCTAGGGAGTGATTCTTACTGTTAGGGGCGTGGCTACATGTGACACGTCAGTGATGATTGTTTCCATTCACGGGGAACGGTCATCAGTGACAGTGTCACTAGGCAGAATAGGGGAATGCCTTGTTTACAAAAGCATTCCCCTGTTCTGCTCTTGCCGACCGCAATTGTGGGCCTCCCGGGAACATCGAGTTACCAGGACCCGCAGCCGCAATCGCAAGGCACGCGGCGTGCGCGTGCCTGCTGAGCGGCAGATTTAAAGGGATGCACCCATGCTATTCTGTCGACATAAATAGTTATGCGGGGGTCGGCAAGTGGTTAACATAACAGCATACAACCATGAGCAGAATTCACCTAGAACAGCGAGAGGGCAATACATAACATGAACACTACTTACCCTAAAAGAACCACCCAGCAAAATAAGCAGTGTGTGGAGAAGAGTGAAAATATGCCACCAAATGTGTGTCCTATTTAAATGTATCAACTCCTAAAAGACAAGCTTGAAACACGTTAGGTAGTTTCTGTGTGTTTTTCCTTTTTTTCCCAGGAATTATTATTGTATGAACTACTAGGGAATGAGGGACTGCACAGATACTTGTCAGGAAACTGGACGTTTTTTTTGTAACTAAAGCTTAGAGCATCAGCAGGAATCACAAGAAACCTTGATGTTTTTCACACCAAAGGCCTACTGATTAAGCACCATTGTTGCAAAACACATTAAGGTTTCTTGTGATTTCTGCTGATGTTCTGTGGCTTGTTTGTGAATAAAACACCCATTTTCTGGCATGTATCTTTGCAGATCATCGCTTCTTCCTCATTTTGCTGTTCATCAGTGTCCAGACAAGGCAGTCTTGTAATGCCTCGTACACACGGTCGGACTTTCCGAGAAAAAAATTTAGACAAGCTTTTTTTTTCTGAAAGTCCGGCCGTGGGTAGTCTTCATTTGACTTTTTTTTCTCAGAAGTCCGACAGACCTAAGATAGAGACCTGTTCTCTTTCTTTCCGTCGGACTTCCGACGGACTCACGGCTGACTTTTGCACAGTCAAAAGTCTGACGGTGTGTACGAGGCATAAGTGTCTTACAGGGTGAATGATGGCCAGGATCTTTAGTGGCAGCAGTGTATACTTTTGTTGCATAATTCATGTCTACTTTAATGTTTCCTTAGGTTGTTTAATAACCTATATGTTGGGTCCATGCTATGCGGTTTGTTTTGTTGTCTAGAGATTTTCCAATTTGCCTATCTGATATCACAATTCCATATTCAAAGCTTTAGAATGACCAAGTATGGCCGACAATCAGCATGTTGTGTAGCTAGTGCTAGGTGAGTGTTTTCTTTCATTACTGCAGTGCAATGGTGGAAAGTATTCATAGTTCTCTTTGTTAGCTAGCTGTGCTAAATTTCTCGAGTGCTTAGGATTTTTTTTATAGGAAATCCTTTCCCATGAAATGTACTGCTGCTTGTTTTGTGGTGCCTTACACATTGGGGTTTATTTACTAAAGCTGGAGAGTGCAAAATCAGACTCACTTCTGCATAGAAACCAATCAGCTTCTAACCTCAGCTTGTTTGAGTAAAGCGGTAGTAAACCACAATGCTTTTTTTTTTTTTATCTCAAACCTGGAAGGTAAAGTTATAATGTGCTAATATGCATCACATACTAGCACATTATGTGAAACTTACTTTAAAACAAAGTCCTCCAGCAATGAGCTGTCACCGCTGACAGGGCTTCCATCTTCACTGGCCTTCTTTGCGGATTTGTGTCCTCCGGCCATCTGGCCGTGTTGCGATGACGTCACTCCTGCGTATGCGCACAGGAGCCACTATTCACAGCACAGGACTCTGAAGGAATGGCACAGGCATGCCATTCTTCACAGCGCATGCACCGGTGACATCACCAGCCCATCCACAAGTAAATATCTCCTTAACTGTGCACGTTTAGGAGATATTTACTGTACCTATAGGTAAACCTTATTATAGGTAGATATCAACCATGGGAGGTTACTCCCATTTGAAGCTTTGGCAATAAATACTGGAAGCTGATTGGTTTCTATGCAGAAGTGAGCCTGACTTTGTCCTCTCCAGCTTTAGTAAATAAACCCTATTGTCATCCTACTCCCCTCTACTTCCTTATTTCATCATTCACCCATTTTGTAAAAATGTAAGACAAAAACAAATCGGCTGCCTGCACATGGCCTTAACCTCCCTGGCGGTATTCCCGGGTCTGGCTCGGGGTAAGATTTCAGAACTAATAGCGGTAACCCCGAGCCAGACTCTGGATCGCATCACAGTATCCAGGCAGAGTTACTTACTTTGTTCCCTGCGATGTCTCCCCGCTGTGTGAGCGATTCACACAGTGCCCGTGTTCCGCCGAGCTCCGTTCCCTGCGACGTTACGATGCACAGGGAGCGGAGATTCAAAAAAGTCAAAACACAGTATAATACAGTATAATGTGATCTTACAGATTACAGTACTGTATAAAATAATTACACCCCCCCCCTTGTCCCTAGTGGTCTGTCCAGTGACCTGCATGCATTTTTATATTATAAATACATTTTTATCTGCCTAGAAACTGGAGATTGTTCATAGCAAGTGTCCCTTTACGTCAAAAGTGTTTGTAGAGCAGCTAGAAAACAGCGATAATAAATTAGAATCACTTGCAGAATTGAGTGATAGCGATTTGTGGGGAAATTCGTCATCAAACATTGAAAGTAATGACAGCGACAATTCTGCAACTGAGCAAATTTTAGTGTTTTTGATTATAGTTATTTATTATATTATAATTTATGATTTTGTGTTTCAAACTTTATCATACCCGGGATGTCTACTAGAACTCTTGTTTGGACAGATTTAAGTTAGTTATTCCTAAGAATTACAGGCCTACAATATCAAACGCCAAATTTCCATGCAAAATAATTGTACCGCTTTTAGCTTAAAAAATCTGACATAATCATACCACCAGGGAGGTTAATTAGCCTTGTTTCCTTCAACATGGCACATACTGTTCTTTGTTTATCTGGGTGTCATCCTGACATCCTTTGCTTTTGGTATATATGAAACGAATATTTGCTTCCTTCAACCTCCATGAGTTTCTTCTCACTAATATGCAGAACTTCCTTATCACATGGTCCATGTGATGTATACTGTCAGTGGATTTGGGAGGAGGGTTCTAATACGTATGGTTCAGGCTGTGATGTAAGTGAATTATCCCACTAGTATATATCAATGTTAAAGCTGAACCCCTCTGTTAAAATCAAAATAAGACAATCACCTTGGCCATGCAGGGCAAAGAGCAGAGATCTACCTCTCAATGGGCACCTTTACGTACAATGGTATCAAGCCCACAGATTATGATAATGATCAGTATATCCATTCTGTGCACACAGCTAACTACAGTGTCATTGAAATCCCTCTTTACCTGTTGAGGGATAATGATTACTGTAAACACCATATACCTGTATATACCAGAGCAACCATTGGCAGGCACAAACTGCTTAAGGTTTCATTCCAGCGCCCACGGAATTGCATTGAACAGAGACTTTGTGTAGAGCCCTAGGCCATGCTTTGAAAACTTTAAAGAAAACCTGTACTGTAATATACTGTATATGCAGGCTACCATTTTGACTCCTTCTGAAAATGCTAATTGCCTGGCTTTCTTTGCCTTCAGTACTCTGGATGTCACTGGATGCAATTCATACTGAGGGTGGCCCTGCTTGATACAATGTGGCTTGACAAAGTTAGGTTTGCTGGGTGGAAAACATTTCGGCTGAACAGTGACTACAATCAATCAGTTGTAGTCGACAAGCTTTATAAGGAGAGGTCAGAATGGCAGCCCACATGTTCCTCTTGACATTGCTTTCGCTTGAACAGGAAACTATAATGGTTTTTGGACAATTTTAATTATATTACATTTTAAACTATAATTTTAGCTTTTTTTAAGTATCTGAAAAAAAAAAGCTGGTTTTACAAAAAAAAAATATGACACAGGATTCCCAGAGCACTATGGGTTATTTAAAGAGCACATAAGTGCTTTTTGACAAGCAAGCAATTGGCATTCAGTAAGGCGGCGTACACACGACCGAGGTTCTCGCTAGAAACCAGCGAGAACCTCGCTGGAAGCTGCATTCCAGCGAGAACCTCGGCCGTGTGTACGCTCCTGGCTCGCACCGCCCATCGGGAATCCCATCGAGCGAATAGAGAGCAGGCTCTCTATTTGCTCGACGGCCCGCCTGGATGAATGGCTGGTTGCCATTCCCGACGGGTGGGTCGCCGATTTCGACGGCCGGGCGAGAACCTCGACGGGCGGAACGATGTGTTCCGCCCGTCGAGGTTCTCGTACGTGTGTACGCCGCCTAAGTGTTCAGATGTTCTAGCCTGCATGTTTCTCTCAGTACAGGTTTCCTTTAAGGCTTTTAACAAATAATTGGAGCTTTACACACAAATTCTGTTAAATGCAATTCTATGGGCACAGAAATACAACTGTATCACTTTGTCTGATAGAAACAACAAACATGACACTCTAATAAGGGAGGAATCACTTCTAAAAGGACCCATTTTATTCTTATAGGGAGACTGGAGATCTACCTTCTAGCTGGATGACGACTACATATTATTATTTTGAAACAGTTCATATTATGCCCTGTACACACGATCGGAATTTTCTGATAGGATAAAATCCGATGGAATTTTCCATCGGAATTCCGTTCAAGCTGTCTTGCATACACACTCTACGGCAATAAAAATAATGGAAAGTACAATAAATGAATAAAAATGTGGCAGTAAAAGCCCAAAAAATTGAGTTTGTGTGAACGAGAGTGGTAGTACCTCTATGTGCCACCAGTGGTGTTGGTGTCACCAATATAGAAATGATATGTAAATAAATATTTTCTTACAGTGACTAAACCACGCCGTACTACAATACAATTGGCAAAACTTGTATACAAATCTAAATGAGTGCATAAGAACAAGTTAACCTCCCTGGCGGTATGATTCTTTAAGATTTTAGGTGCTGAAAGCGGTACCATTATTTGCAAGGGAATTCGGCGTTTTATACTGTAGGCTTGTAATTCTTAGGAATAACTCACTTAAATCTATCCAAACAAGAGTCTAATAGGCATCCCGGGTATGATTTTTTTTTTTTTTTAATTAAAAATGATAATATAATAAATAATTATAAAAAATTATAACAAATAATAATATAATTATAGTAAAACATATTCAATAATGTAATCAAATCAAAATCACTGAAATTTGCTCAGTTGCAGAATTTTTGCTGTCATTATTTTTTTTTTTATGACGAATTTCCCCACAAATCGATATCGCTAAATTCTGCAAGTGATTATAATTTATTATCGCTGTTTTCTAGCTGATCTAAAACCATTTTTGACATAAAGGGACACTTTTGGTTGCTATGGGCAATCTACAGTTTGCAGGCAGAAAGAACACTTTTTATTATATAAAAGAACATGCAGGGCACTGGACAGACCACTAGGGACAAGGGGGGTGTGTATTTTTTACATACAGTACTGTAATCTATAGGATTACAGTATACTGTATGTAAAGTGTTTGTTTACTTTTTTGAATTTGGCGCCGTTCTCCGCTCCCGTGCGTCGTAACGTCGCAGGGAACGGAGCTTGGCGGCACACGGGGAGGCTGTGTGAATCGAGCGAGCACCCGCTCGCTCACACAGCGTGGATGCATCGCTGGATCCAGGAAGAAGGTAAGACAGCGCGCGCTGCAGGCTCTGCATGTCTACCCCGAGCGTGACTCGGGGATACCGATCTTGGCAGGAAAAAAACACCCCACGCTCACGCTCGGGAACACCGCCAGGGAGGTTAACAGCAGTTAGTGACAACATATTAGTGACAGCGCCACCACCCCCACCACCTCTTTACTTTCTTCTTATATTCCCCCTTCGGGGAGTTATATTTAGGGGGGGCTGCAGTCGCACACTTATTCTCTTCTCTATATTGCATACACACTGTCAGACCAAATTCTGACCGTCCAAAACGCGGTGACGTAAAACACTACGACGAGCCGAGAAAAATTAAGACTTCCGAGCATGCGTCGATTTGATTCTGAGTATGCGTGTTTTTTCTCCGTCGGAGTTCCACACAGACGATTGGAATTTCCGATAGGATTTTTTTACATTGGAAAAAAAGAAAACATGTTCTATTTCTAAACTCCGATGGAAAAAAGTCAGACGGGGCTCACACACGGTCAGAATATCAGATGAAAAAATTTCATCTGACTTTTTTCATCGGAAATTTCGATTGTGTGTACAAGGTATACCATATGCCCAGCAAAGTGACTGCCCTGAATGGGGATGAAATAAATCCTCCAACCTAATATTTGTACCTGTTTTCTGCAGTCCCTTCAAAGTCCAGAATTACTAAAGCTTGTCAGATGTCAGAAAAAAGGGGGCATAGAAATGAAATTACACTCTGAAGAACTCAGTGAGGAGAGTTCTGAGCGCTAATTGGAGAGAAGGGACACATCCCCACCACATAGTACATAGGCTCTGAAGCTGTCAATCAGCTGGTGCTCCCTCCCCTGTCACCTTTTTTTTGTTGGTGTCAGGAAAATTTGTCAGAAGTGACTCTTAGGCCACGTACACACGGATGGACATATCCGATGGAAACGGTCCTCGGACCGTTTTCATCGGATATGTCGCCGGGGTATTTTGGTCTGAAGGGCGGGTACACACCATCGGATCAAAATCCCCGCCGGCAGACAGCGCGGTGACGTGGCGGTGACGTTGACGCCGCCACGTCACCGCACCAGGAAGTAAACAACTTTCACGCATGCGTCGCATCCATACGACGCTTGTGCGGGAGGATATGTCTGCTGGTGAGTGTACTGACCAGCGGACATATCCGACGGAAATTTAAAAATTACTAATAGCACAGGAAGAAAGCAGTGGACATAAATTATGCTTAGTGCTCCTAAATGAGACAAGTAAAACCTATAGAAGGGTATGCTTTGTTCGAATTTCCAACCACTTTAAGAAAAACTTTTTTTTTACATTTGTGTTTGTAAAAATATTAACAGTGATAATAATACATATACATTCTAGAAAAAAAAAAAGAAAAGAAAAAATATAAATACAAATCACTTTACATTCCCTTGATATATGTTTTACTTGACGTGTCAACATCGAAGAAGAAGAGAAGAGAAGAAGGCAACAGAAGAAGATGACAGAAGAAGAGAAGAGCAGAAGCCCGGGCACCCCCCACCGAAGACATCGGAAGAGAAGCCTGAGGGAGGGGCCGCTGTAAAAGAGCTAAAGAAGAAAGCGCCCCCCCGGCGGAAAAAAAAACAGACAAAACAGATGGCGGTGAAGACCAGCCCACCCCCCCGCGCGCCGAAGCCTGAGGGAGGGGCCATTGCAAAAGAGCTAAAGAAGAAAGCCCCCCCCCCGGCGGAAGAGACCCAGACGGCGGTGAAGACATCGAAGAAGCAGGCCCCCCCTCGTAAAAGAGTTAAAGAAGAGAGGAGGGCACCGGAGCTGACTAATAAATTACTTTAATAACTGTGTGGTGGTTTTTTTTACATTTTTTTTCTGCCAGGTGAATGGGTAGGGGTACGATGTACCCCATATTCATTCACCTAGGGCGGGGGGCCCCTTCCTAAAGGGGGCTCCCGGATTCCGATAAGCTTCCCTCCCGCAGACCCCGACAACCAATGGCCAGGATTGTCGGGAAGAGGCCCTCATCTACATGGGCACCGGTGCTTTGGGGTGGGGGGGCCCCACAGGGCACCCCCCTGCCCCAAAGCACCTATCCCCCCATGTTGAGGGCATGCGGCCTGGCACGGTTAAGGAGGGGGGCACTGGCTCGTCTCCACCCCTTTCCTGACCGGCCGGGCTGCTGCTCGGATACGGGTCTGGTATGGATTTTGGGGGGAACCCCACCCCGTTATTTTGGCGTATGGGGTGTCTCCTTAAAATCCATAGCTGACCCAAGGGCCTGGTATGCTCCTGTAGGAGTAACCCATGCTGTTTTTTGTATTTGAAATTTGGCGTGGAGTTCCCCCTCAAGATTCATACCAGACGCAGTGCTTGATATTGGCGGGGATCCAAGTCGGATCCCCGTTCAATATCGTGCCGCGGCTAAACGCAACCGTAGCTAAAAGCACTGTACAAATGCAGCTAATCGCTGTGCCTGGAGTCTTGAATTCCAGCAAAACATAAACATGCTTTTAGCTGCGGTAAAACAGCCGTCCGTCTGAAAGGGACCTTAGAACCAAAGTCTACAAGTTTTCCCACTACTGACTGCCAGGGATTTCCCTGCTTGGAATGCCCAGAGATCCACCATTTAAAGCTACCGTATTGCCACTCACGACTAGTGGGCACTGTTTGGAATAACATAGCACAGCCTTTAGGACCCATTGCCATTCTGATCAATTGTAGCCTCAGAGTGACTTGGTAGTGCTGCTAAAACAACTGATTGGCAGCGGGGGATGGGTTGAGCTAACAGTGAGACCCCCAGCAATCAGCAGCAGGGAGGCAGGTTTTCCACTTTCAGAACAAAAAAAAAAAGTAAAACCTCCTAAATTGTTATGGCAATGTTTAGCATCATACTTATTGCACTGAAACTTTAGTATGTGAAGGGTTATTACTGGTGGCACCTTCTTGTCCTGGTTAGGATGGCATGATTAGCGGAGGTGAAGGGCTTCAAAGTAGGAGTCTTTCTTTAGAAGAAAAGGCTTTGATTGATCCAATGTAAGCTGTTTCCAGGGAAGCAGATGCCTTGAACAGACCTCTCCAGTAGCAGAAGAATACAAACCATGTGAGGATCGCTGAGACCAAAGTCTTTTGTTAACTCTTTTTATGCTGGCATCAATGAGAAAGCAGTTGTATTCATACCTCATCTCCCCAGCTCTCCTGACATAAAAAGGGCTATAATTAAAATGTTCAACTCTAAATTCAGGGTCTTTGTGTTATCTTCAAAGCAGGTTCATTGGGGAGGGACTGAAATGAAAGTAGAAAGTCAAAAAAATAAAAGTTCAGTTTTGCGCCAAAGTAGTTAGCTTTGGATATTCTGCAGATGAGTGAATGACTCCAGTTTGCTGATCTGTTTCAAACTCAAATTAGCCAGGTCTGGATCTTCTTTTTTTTTTCTAAGTATATTCGAAACACTTTTTTAATTAAACTCAAAATAGCATGTCTTGGCCTAGAGAAATGAGCCTAGTACATCAGCTTATAGGCTAGTATAGCTAAAGCAAAGAGCTATGTGAGGTCCCCGGTATGTACATTTATTTTATTTTTTCCAAACAAGATTTATTAAGAATAGAATTTTCAAACATACAGTACAAAAAGTTAAATATGTCAAGCATATTGTTATACAATCAATGTGCTGTGACAAACAGTTGGATAAATGTAGCATGTACAAACAGTTAGCCTGCTAAGGGTTATCGGTGCTCAACATTAAAGGGGTTGTAAAGGTTTGTTTTTTATTTTCTAAATAAGTTCCTTTAAGCTAGTGCATTGTTGGTTCACTTACCTTTTCCTTTGATTTCCCTTCTAAATATTTGTTTTCTTTGTTTGTATTTCTCACTTCCTGTTCCTCCTCAGTAAGCTGTTCTGGCTGACTAACAACCGCTCGGATGATGGTGGCAAATTTACTGAGGAACAGGAAGTGAGAAATTCAGATAAAGAAAAAAAAAACATTTAGAAGGGAAATCGAAGGAAAAGGTAAGTGAACCAACAATGCACTAGCTTAAAGGAACCCATTTAGAAAATAAAAAACAAACCTTTACAACCACTTGCCGACTGCCGCACGCAGATGTACATTGACACAATAGCACAGGCAGGCAAACAAGCGTACCTGCACGTCCCTTTAAATTTGCCGCCCAGCGTGCGTGCGCGCTGTGCTCGCAGGTCCTGGGAACTCGTTTTTCCTGGGAGGCCCATATATGTGGTCAGCAAAGGCAGAACAGGGGGATACCTTTGTAAACAAGGCATTCCCCTATTCTGCCTAGTGACATGTCACTAATGACTGTTCTTCCATGCTCGGGAGCAGTCATCAGTGACATGTCACTCGTAGCCACGCCCCCTAACAGTAAGAATCCCTCCCTAGTACTGACTTAACTCCTTCAGCGCCACCTAGTGGTTAACCCCTTCACTGCCAGTGTCATTTTTACAGTAATCAGTGCATTGTTATAGCACTGATCGCTGTAAAAATGACAATGGTCCCAAAAATGTGTCAAAAGTGTCCGATGTGCCTGCCATAAAGTAGCAGTCACAATAAAAATCGCAGATCGTACCTTTACTAGTAAAAAAATAAGAATGCCATAAAACTATCCCCTATTTTGTAGATGCTATAACTTTTGCGCAAACCAATCAATAAATCATAAATAATTGCGATTTTTTTTACCAAAAATATGTAGAAGAATATGTATTGGCCTAAACTGAGGATTTTTTTTTTTTTTTTATATATATATATTTTTGGGGGATATTTATTATAGCAAAAAGTAAAAAATATTGTTTTTTTTTCAAAATTGTTGCTCTATTTTTGTTAATAGCGCAAAAAAAGCGGGCCGGGCCGGTAAAAGATCGCCGCCATATATCTTTCATATACCAGTAACGCGATGCCTGCTGCAGACGTATTGTAGAGGAGGCGGAGCTGCTGGACCGGCCACTATTAAATCCGTCAGGAGCTGGGAGTGGAGTGAGCCGGGGGGAGGGAGGCCTCATAAAAATCCTGCTTGCTCCGCACCGCTGCAGACAGCCACGACACCCGCCGGCCGCTGGTACACTGTCTGCAGCAGAGCGGTGCAACATGCGAGTATGCCGTGAGTGTGTCCAACCGATCCGCACTCACTTCCCTGTCAGGCGGAATGATCTCCGCACGTCAGGAGCTTCCTAGTCCCGCCCGTGGCCCGGCGTGATCTCATTCACAGGCCAGGAAGAAAGGGCAGAGGATGGTGCTGCTGCAAGGAGCCCCATGCAAACGTGCAAGTAAGTGTGTAGACTCAGAGGCTTAAAACCTTTCCTAAGGCGTTCTCTTGTCACAGTGGCTTAGCTGTGTCAACTGGCTGAACTGTGTTTAATTTGGGGGGGGGGGGGGGGGAGGATTTACATTGGTATTTGTAATATGCAGCATGGAGGGGGTTATTGCATTACTATACATTATGGTGGGGGGTAGTATGTACATGAGAGGGGTGCGAAGTGTATGATGGTGGGTAGTATCAAATACACCACTGGCCCTCTCATGTACATACTACCCCCCACCATACACTCCTCTCATGTACATACTACCCACCGCCATACACTCCGCACCCCTCTCATGTACAGTGGGGATCGAAAGTTTGGGCACCCCAGGTTAAAATTTGTATTATTGTGCATAACAAAGCCAAGGAAAGATGGAAAAATCTCCAAAAGGCATTAAATTACAGATTAGACATTCTTATAATATGTCAAAAAAAGTTAGATTTTATTTCCATCATTTAATGCAGAAAACAAAAAAATGGTGTCTGCAAAAGTTTGGGCACCCTGCAGAATTTATAGCATGCACTGCCCCCTTTGCAAAGCTGAGACCTGCCAGTGTCATGGATTGTTCTCAATCATCGTCTGGGAAGACCAGGTGATGTCAATATCAAAGGTTTTAAATGCCCAGACTCATCTGACCTTGCCCCAACAATCAGCACCATGGGTTCTTCTAAGCAGTTGTCTAGAAAACGAAAACTGAAAATAGTTGACACTCACAAAGCTGGAGAAGGCTATAAGAAGATAGCAAAGCGTTTTCAGATGTCAATATCCTCTGTTCGGAATGTAATTAAGAAATGGCAGTCATCAGGAACAGTGGAAGTTAAAGGAAGATCAAGAAAAATATCAGACAGAACAGCTCACAGAATTGTGAGAAAAGCAATTCAAAACCCACGTTTGACTGCACGATCCCTCCAGAAAGATCTGGCAGACACTGGAGTTGTGGTACACTATTCCACTATAAATAGATACTTGTACAAATATGGTCTTCATGGAAGAGTCATCAGAAGAAAACCTCTTCTACGTCTTAACCACAAAAATCAGCGTTTGAACTTTGCCAATGAACATTTAGACAAGCCTGATGCATTTTGGAAACAAGTTCTGTGGGCCGATGAGGTTAAAAATAACTTTTTGGCCGGAATGAGCAAAGGTACATTTGGAGAAGAAAGGGCACATAATTTAATGAAAAGAACCTCTGTCCAACTGTTAAGCATGGGGGTGGATCAATCATGCTTTGGGGTTGTATTGCAGCCAGTGGCACAGGGAACATTTCACAAGTAGAAGGAAAAATGGATTCAATAAAATTTCAGCAAATTTTGGACGGTAACTTGATGCCATCTGTGAAAAAGCTGAAGTTAAAGAGAGGATGGCTTCTACAAATGGATAATGATCCTAAACACATCTCAAAATCCACGGGGGATTACATCAAGAGGCGTAAACTGAAGGTTTTGCCATGGCCTTCACAATCTCCTGACCTCAACATAATTGAAAATGTATGGATAGACCTTAAAAGAGCAGTGCGTGACAGATAGGGATGAGCCGAACACCCCCTCGTTTGGTTTGCACCAGAACCTTCGAACAGACTGAACGTTTGCACGAACATTTTCTTGCCCCAGGGAACATGTATCAATGGAAAAAAAGGTTTAAAAATGGTCGTTTTTTTCAGGACTTTTTTCCATTGATACATGTTCCCTCTGGCAAGACCCGTGTTCTCAAAGACGTTTTCTCAGGCATACTATAGACACCCAGCAGGTACAATATTTAAAGTAATTTTTCCTTTTTTTTTTTTATTTAAGCATCGTTAAAATCACTGCTTGTCAGGAAAGATCCCCCCCGCTGGTGATTCTGCCTGTTATTTGGGCTGCAGTACTGGCCTCCACCAGCGGGGGGTTCTTGGCAGTATGGAGCACACAGCCCTTCCTGCGTTCAGGTGTGACCAGAATGCAATCAGCACGCCTCTATAATTCCCGGCGTGTGTAATCACTCCTCGCCCTGGTATCTGTCTACTAACCTGACCCTGAGCCTGATATCTGAGCCTGCTGTCCCCTTTCTGGAATTCTAATCTGATCCGACCTGACCTGATCCTTATCCTGGACTGCCCTTCCTGCTCTCCCCTTTACCTTGGATCCTGTTCCCCTTGGATACCTGTCCCGCAGCCTGTCCATCCATCTGCTCCCTGCTCCGTTGTGTCCCGTCCTCACCCATCTTTTGTGATCTCCTGGTATATGACCTCGGCTTGGCTTTTTGTTTATGATTACGGCATTTCCCCTTGACTTATATATATATGTTTTGTTGTTATTCGTGCACTGGTTGTCTTCACCTGTTTTGTTCACCTTGTAAATAAACACCTTTTATTTCACTGCATACAGTGTTGGTCTCCTCTGTGTAGGCACACAGTACTGGTCTATTTAGAATTCTTGGCACTGCTCCTGAATCAGGAGCAGTAATTTTAATGATGCTTAAATAAAAATAAAAAATCACCTGCCTGCCAGTAAATTAGGAAGAAGTGATCTAGCTAAACTATACAGTGTATAAATATACTGTATGTACAACACCTGGGATGTATATATATCCTCTAAGTCTACACACTGTAACATTAACTGACTAGCCTGCCTGCCTGCTCTATCTACCTGCAAAAAATGACACTCTCTCTGTCTCTATAACCAGTGCCCTGCAACACACTACACAAGGCCGACCTGCAGGCGGCGTTTTATAGTGTGGGGCGTGTACTAAACCCCCTGAGCCATAATTGGCCAAAGCCACCCTGGCTTTGGCCAATTATGGCTCTCCGTTTCTTGCAAGCTGTGATTGGCCAAGCATGCGGGTCATAGTCCATGCTTGGTCAATCATCAGCCAGCGATGCCGCATTGAATTATGGTCTGTGAAACGTAACTCGAATTTGGCACGAACGACCCGTTTTGTTCGTATTTCGACGAACGATCGAACATACAATGTTCGAGTGAAACATGAGTTTGACTCGCATATGAAGCTCATCCCTACTCACCACTAAACTGTAGGTACTCTAAGTTATAGATCTCATTTACTCTTTGAGACATTTGATGCTATTTTATGGGACAACTACATGTTTTTCTTAAAAGGTGATTCAAGGAAAACATCCTCTTTGTCGGCTCACTATGCAAGCCGCTTAGAGCCCCGCAAAGCTGTGGAGGGCCCCCCAAATTACTAGAGGCCCCGCCTGGTGAGAAGTCATTTTTGTCCCTTCACCCCGCTTCTTAACTCGCTGGCTGCATGGGAGAAGAGGTAAGAAGTCAGCACCCTCCGCTTTTCACTTAAATGTAAGATGTCATTTCCGACAGCAGAACACCCCCTCCCCCCGCTTCTCAACTTTAATCCTTAATGTGACATGTAACTGTCGGCAGCCCCCCCCCCCCCCCTCCTGCTTCTAAACTTTAATGTGACATGTCATTTTGCTTAGGGCCCCAGGGAGGTCAGGATCGGCACTGCTTTCCCCAACCAGAAAAATGAACCTGGCAGGGCTTTCCCCTCTCCCCTATCCTGTAGTTGAAATAAAAGAACTGTCCATGCATACCTGCATACCTACAGAAGCCAGCAGTTTGGCCAGTTTCTGTCGAAGGCTCATGACCGAAAAAGGTCTGCTGACCAGCTGCCAATGGCTAAGAGAACTTACCAGAGTGTTCTAGCAGGGGGGGGGCATCCCCCTGTCAAAACACAATAGCACAGCAGGGAAGATAGCTGTACTAACTTAGGATCGTTAGTACAGCAGCTCTTACCGGAGCTGTCAGTTGAACGGGTTGAACGAAAAAAATAGTGATGTATTCAAGGCTTAAGACGTGAACAAATTAAAGGAGTAGTGTTTACTTTTAGATTACTGCAAGAGATAGTGGCCCAGATTCACAGAGCAATTACGCCTGTCTAACTGGTGTTAGACAGGAGTAATTTCAAATTTCGCGCGCCGTATCACTAGTTTGAATCCACAAACCATGATACGGCGGCTTCGGGCTTCGATCCGAGAGGCTTACGTCTTCGTAAGCCTTCGGATCTACGCTGCGATATTTTTGCGGCCGCTGGGAGGAGTTCGCGACGTTTTGATGCGTCGGGATATGCAAATGAGTTTTTACGGTGATCCACGAAGATACGAGCGGTCTTCGCAATCGCTTACGTCTATTTTTTTTACGTACTGTTGCTGGTCTAACGGTGCGTAGCCCATGTTAAGTATGGCCGTCGTTCCCGCGTCGAATTTAATTATTTTTTTTTTTTTTTACGTAAGTCGTTCGGGAATAGAAATGTCCGTAAACGACGCTACTCAAACAACGAATGACGTAACTACGTGATTTTGCGCAATGCACGGCGGGAAATTTGCGAACGGAGCATGCGCAGTTTGATCGCCGCGGGAACGCGCCTATTTTAAATGATTCACGCCCCCTACTCGCGTAGATGGATTGCGACGGGAGAAATACACTACGCCGTCGTTTACTGGACAAAATCTACCTGGATTCCACGTAGAGCCAGGTAAAAAACGGCGGCGTAGTGTATTTCTGATACGCTACGATAATCTAATTCTCTCTGAATCTGGCCCAGCGTCTTTAAACTCATAAAATATTTGAATAACATTCTTCTTAATGATTTATGTTTTACACACAACATGCAAACACACTTCCTTCTTTCCTGTAATATAATTGTTTACTTGAATTTTACTGCACACAGTGAGCTTCTCACTGTGTGCAAAGGGTGCTGCAACAGTCTGATAGAGCCAGCCAGGCTAGAGGATGTCTAGCACTTTCCTCCCCAGCTTTACTGTGTCCGGACTGCCACTTTCATTCATTAAATTTCAGTCTTTTTAATCATGAGGCTGTTATCAATCATATTGGAAATATCTATGGTGGACAAAATGCAGTCTGCCTAGGATGTCTACACCCCCAGACTTGCACATCTCCTTCCAAGAGCAAGACTACTTGCACCAGGGCTTAAAGTGGATGTAAACCCATGAAAACATTTATTAAAAAAACTTGCAAGACAAAGGCATAATGAGCTAGTATGCATAGCAGGCTCCTGCACTGTGATTGGCTGGAGCCATGATGACGCCACTCCCGCGCATTCACGCAGGAGCTGCCGGTAACGGCACAGCAGCTGAAGAAATGGCACATGCTGATACAGTGAATATCTCTTAAACGGTGCAAGTTTAGGAGATATTCACCGTACCTACAGGTAAGCCTTATTATAGGCTTATCTTTAGGTAAAAGTGGTGTTACCGGGTTTACAACCACTTTAAGTTTCCTGAGAGGAGCACTGAGGCAGGGTGCAGTAATGTTTCTAAGAACCGACAGTATGTACAGCACTTTTCTGACCCTCCCATCAGCCATGATCTGCTTGCATTGCATGGAGAAGCACAGAGGCTTAGTCATGATGTCACAGGTTCTAAAATAATGTGTGTAACGAAAACAGAAATGTTTTAAACATTTTATTAGCATATCAATGATAGAGAAAATGAGGAACAAGAGAAGGCAAAATAAAAGCAGACTAAAACTCAGCTTTAAAATGTGTCATATATTTTTTAAATCAAAGTAGTCCAAAACAGATTATTACATCAATGGATGATGATTTTTTTTTTTTTAGTGGCAACATATTTTTTTTTCGATTTTTGGTTGATGACAGATGCTTCAAGTGCGAAAAATTAAATAAAGTAATACTAAACCCACACTGTTAATTAACATTACCCATTCTCTTTAAATTGTCATACAAATATATATTTGAAATCAAATCTTTTGCCCGCTGTCGCCTGAATACGGGTCACAGGAGTGCAGAGCAAAGTGCACTCATGTGACCCGCAGGAGAAGTAGGGCCAAAGGATTTTTGGCCCTAATAATAAAAAACGGTTAAAATTTAGAACCCCTTTAATACGGAGGGCATATAGCCTGGTGTGGTTAAGGAGGGAGGGGGCAATCGCTTGCCCCCCCCTTTTTTTCATGGTCTGTCAAGCTACATGCTCAGATGACGGTCTGGTATGGATTTTGGGGGGGACCCTCACCCTACGCATTTTTTTTTTGATGCAGGGTGTCCCCTTAAGACTCAAGTCACACTTATCTGATGAAGTCTGATCCCGCTCATGAAAGTCACACTGAAGTCGGATCGATGTCGAACCAAAGGTGGAGGGCAGAGTCAGATCAACAGTCACACGACTTTCATGTCGTACCAGGGGCCTTACTGATTGGCTGCAGTTCCTGAGTGTCTGGTCACGGGCCTTACTGATTGGCTGCAGTTCCTGGGTGTCTGGTCACGGGCCTTACTGATTGGCTGCAGTACCTAGGTGTCTGGTCACACCTAATGATTACATATCAATGCAGGACCATAGCTGTATGAATATAGCTCAAGCAGCTCATCTAGTGGCATCTACACAAATCCTTCTGAAGATGCTTCCCTCTGACATGGGGCAGCGGCTGGGGGTGTACACTACTGCCCACTAAACAAGACCCATTCTAGTGAATGGGGCCATGCTGTAACCGCTTCACAAGCACGTGGTTGCAGTGTGGTAATGCGGCATTTAGGAGGTAAAAACAGGCGTTGAGGAGGTGACATGCCTCTGAAAAGCAATCCGACCACAAATCACTTTTCAGAAATGCGGCAGTCAATGCCATTAGTGTAAACAAGACCTTAGAAGAGAATTCCCTCTCACTTCCTCTTGCATCTTTAGAACAGGAAGTGAAATGAAATCTCCTCAATGAAATGCAAAAAAACGTCACTATTCTATACATGGTTCTAAAAAATAGTTTTGACTATACATACACCGTAAAACATGTGAGATGCGTTTATTTATCTTGGTACACACTGCATTGTATCAGTTAATTTTTTTTTATAATGTATTTTCCCATGTATTAGCATGTGCATGGTTCTTGAAGCATGTGAGGGTAAGGAAAGTAGCTTATTTTCTGAGGGAAGTTTTAGCCGTAGATTATAAGTATAGCAGGGAAATCATGGAAAGAGGGAGGGATGTTTTCTTATGCAGTTACATTTTAATTCACCTCATGTTCTTACCCCCTGGCAGAGCCTGTTCTTTGTTGGGATATATTTGCTGCTTTTTTTTAAGTCAGACATGCCAAAAATCTAGCGGCAGCCTTAATGGCATAGCTGCTTACACAAGGAGCAATCAGTTAATTATTAACAGCTTAAAATAAACACACAAATCGTTTTACTTTTCCAATAAGTAAACTAGAAAACACGCACAAAGCTAACACATTTTAAAAACAATATTTGTCTTCTGGATTCAGCACTGATTTATTTTATGCAATAAATGCATATTTTTGTAGCATATACTAATCTATAAGAACTAGAACTGTATAATATGTCTGAGCTGATTATGCATTAGCTGGGTTTTGCCATCTGAATTGCACCAGTTTTAACGTGATGGCATTTTCAGTGTCCCCGAGTGATTTCCCAATCTGCTACCAAGGTAACAATAGAAACAATCTCTTTGAACAATGAAGAGCAGTGAGGAGTAGAGATGTTCAGATGGTGCAGGCTAGCAACCAGTGCAGCAAAGACAACACAAACAGTGTAAGCAATGGGCGGGTCTGAGAGCACAGTACAGAAATCTTCAACACTTCTATAAAACTTTGTCTTCTGACCTAAATATAAATCATTGGACAATTCTGGACATTTGCTGTGGATCTGTAAGAAAGCATTCCATCAAAATCAGCTTCTGGCTCAAAGCAGAGGAATGTGAGTGTGGTGGGGGCTGCTGGGATTGGAGGTCTCAGGAGAACTCGGCCATGAAAGATGTCAACTCTCTCCTTGCTGAGTCGAGGGAATGCCAAGGTGATCAAAACTACCCAAGAGAGGATCGAAATCCGCTATGAACCGCAGGCAAGAAAACTTCTACTTATATTATATGAAGTCGTTTTTTTTTACTTTGCATAGTTAGTATTGTATTACTATATACTGTATTTATTGGCGTATGACACTCACTTTTTTTCCCTGAAAATAGAGGGTAAATTGTGCCTGCGTGTTATACGCAAAGGGCTGTGGAAAGTTTTTTTCCTGAAACTTCCCTTTTAGGCCGCGTACACACGAGGAGAAATATCCGATGACGGTGACGTTGACGCCGCCACGTCACCAAACCAGGAAGTAAAATACTTCCACGAATGCGTCAAATCCATTCGACGCATGCGGGAGATTTCGGTCCGCTGGTTAGGTGTACTAACCAGCAGACATATCCGACAGACAGCTTTCCAGCAGACAAGTTTTAAAGCATGCTTTAAAACTTTTGTCTGCTGGAAACCTGTCTGCTAGGCCGTACACGCGATCGGATATGTCCGCTGGAACTGGTCTGCGGACCAGTTTCAGCAGATATGTTTGATCGTGTGTACGCGGCCTTAAAGTTAGGGTGCGTGTTATACGCCGATAGATACGATAACATATTGTATATGTATTACTATATATAATAAGTGTCACCAACTTGAAATTCAATCATTTCTAAATGTCCCATAAAAGGTCAATCCAACCAAAATGAGTATTTCATTTTGGAAAGATAGCGACGGGTACTTCAGATCTTCAGTATAGAAAACAATTCAGCCTACTCACCCCCCCCCCCCCCTAATATGCTTGTTCCATCCCCTGTAACACGACTCGTAAGCAACATTAGAGTGCTCCAGTGCAAAACAAAATTAACCACTTAAAAAACGGGCGCTTTGACCCCCTTCCTGCCCAGGTCAATTTTAAAATTTCATTGGTGTCACACTTTAAATGACAATTGCGCGGTCATGCAACATTGTACTCAAATTACATTTTTTATAATTTTTTTTAGACAGAGAGCAATTCCTTTTGGTGGTATTTATTCACCACTGGGGTTTTTTTGCTAAATAAATGAAAAAGACAGAAAAGTTTAGTTTCTGTTATAAAATTAGGAATAAGAAAAAATAAGGAATTTTGGAATAAGGACACTGATGTCCGCTAATGAAGCTACACTGATGGGCACTGATGAGGCAGCATTGATGAGTTGGCACTGATGGGCACTGATTTGGCGGGGCTTATGGGCACTGATAAGCTGCACTGATGGGCACTGATGACATAGCTCCCAACTGTCCCTGATTTTGAGGGACTGTCCCTGATTTGGAACAATGTCCCTCTGTTCCTCTTTCCTTCTCATTTGTCCCTCATTTTGGTCTGATCTATATAGATGTATATAAAATGCACTTTTTATCTATCAAAAAAGTGTTTTCCAGCCCTAAACCTTTCATCTGATTTCTAAATTGCTGCATTTGTAAATTCAAAAAGTCAATATAAAGGAATAGTAGTGGTAAAAAAAAAAAAATAACACTTGTGGGTTTACCCAATCTAGTTTTTTGTACAATTCTCCTTTAAGGGGCATGGCAAGAGGTGTGACCTATGCCTGCACACTTGGTGTCCCTCATTCCCATTTCAAAAAGTTGGGAGGTATGCTGATGAGGAGGCACTGATGAGGCATTACTGATGGGCACTGATGAGGCTTCACTGATGAGGTGGCACTGATGGGCACTGATGAGGCAGGACTGATGGGCACTGATAAGCTGCACTGATGGGCACTGATGAGGAGGCACTGACGAGGCTGCACTGATGAGACATTACTGATGGGCACTGATAGATGGTACTAATCGGCACTGTGATCAGCTAAGCACACAGTGGTCACAGAGCATGCCCTATTCACACCCCAGGGGGTATGGAAGGCACGCATGTATGAGGACATTTATGGGTGTTCTGCTACAACTGGAGGCCCGCACTGTAGCTGTCTATCGGCAATAGCACAGCTGGTAATTGCTTAACTAGACAAGATATGATCAGTACCTCCACATCATGGGAAAATCAACATTTTTAAAGTTCATCAAAAACATTAGACAATGCAATTAAGTACTGCATAATATACAGATAATGTGTTTCAACCCAAAGGTCTTTTTCAAACCTGATCTTCACCCTGTATCCCCCTTGGAAGATTTCACCATATCTTTCTGTTCTGGTGTCAACCCAAAATTTGGGACTTTCCTTTACTTTATTTTTCAATGAAAATTGATGATGGTACATTATACGATTATTTAATCAATTGACTTGAGGCTATACTCAAAAATCTTTCCATAATGGTAATCAGGGCAAACAGAGATGGTAAATTTTCTTAAAATCGGTAGTAAACTCAGATCATTCTATCACAAATTACAAATAGGGTAATACATGTAGTTAGTGTGAAGCAATGCATCGCATAAGGAAAGTACATAGAACACTTCTTATCTGATAAAATAATCTTTATTTCAAAGCCCCTAAAAATTTGGAGCCGCCGCCATAGTCTTCCGTTTAAAAATCGTTTTTTATTTCCACCCTTACTCCCTCTCCATGGCCATAATCCCATGCGTGCGCAGTACTTCCCAAGCTAAGACTCATTTTCGTTAGGACAACCAAGTTCATCGATTCAGAGCCGACCTACTGAGGCAGTAGTATTGTGGTATCATATAAACACTAGTGTTGAGCGGAATACGCCATATTGGATTTCGCGATATTTCACGAATATATAGAATAATATTCGTGAAATATTCGTTAATATCGAATATTCGTGATATTTTATAAAAAAAAAAAATTTGGCCAAATTTCGCTAATGCGAATGCGAAATTGATTGCGAAATTCTCGTCCACGCATGCGCATGCGCGCGAACAACACGCGAAAATGGAGATCATTTCCTGGATTACTAAACTAATATGCACTAAACCATGGGTCTTCAAACTACGGCCCTCCAGTTGTTCAGGAACTACAATTCCCATAATGCCTAGTCATGTCTGTGAATATCAGTGTGTTACAATGCCTCATGGGATGTGTAGTTCTACAACATCTGGAGGGCCGTAGTTTGAGGATCCCTGCACTAAACACTAACTCTACTTACACAAACTTATATGACTAAACTAAAGCTAAAAACATTTTTTTTTTTTTTTACACTGACTGACAAGGACAAAGACGAGGACTACAAATAATAAACTAATATGCACTAAACACTAACTCTACTTACACAAACTTATATGACTAAACTAAAGCTAATTTTTTTTTGTTTTTGTTTATTTTATACCCAAAACACAGAGACTAAACACACACTAAACTAAGCTACCTTAAAGAAATGTACACTTACACTAACTACACAGAAATCTATCTAACACTAAGCTACACTAACCTGGACAAAACCACACAAATCTGAGCTTTTAGAAAAGCTGTTGGGTCTTTTGCATTGAAAAAAGCATTTGGTTTTAGAAGCAGGAAACTCAGAACTGAAAGCACTATAGGAAACACAATGCTAAGCTCTAAGATCCCAATACACAGGAAAAACGCACAGAAACACTCCACTCTCTCTAGCCACCTTGTGAATCTGCACTGAAATACTGCTGGGAGTGATCTTATATAATGGTCGTGCAGGCAGGTTCCTATTGGTTGCTATGGAGGTTGCTAACCTCTGACAACTGTGGTAGGAGAACTCTGATTGGCTCTGATGCAAAAGAAGGGCAGAGAAAGTATTCGCGAATATTCGTAATACGAATATTCGCATTGCGAATATTCGGCAACATAAAAGGATCGCCTCAGCTACTCGGCCCAGGGTCTCTAATCATACCAGCAATGCTTTTAGACGTCGATGGAGATCACTAGGATGTCATCTGTTTTAAAAATAAATTTGAAAAAATATGAATATTCGCAATAGCGAATATTCACCGCGATATTCGAGTTATTCGCGAATACTCGAATATGCAATATTCGTAACGAATATTCGCAATGCGAATATTCTTGAGCAACACTAATAAACACCATTGTTCCGGCACAAAGAGCTTGCCGGAAAAATGGGACTAAAGCCCCATACACACGATCGGAATTTCCGATGGAAAATGTCCTAGCGACTTTTTCCATCGGAAATTCCGACCGTGTGTAGCCCCATCGGAGTAATTCCATTGGAAATTCCAAAGAATTTCATCAGAGTTTACATGTTCTATTTTACTTCAATGGAATTCCAATGTGAATTTGGTTGGACAAAGGTCCACTCGTGTGTACAGGGCATAACAACGCATTTGTCGGTGACATTATTGCTCAGAAAACAAAGGATTATACTGAAAGGAAGATGGTAGGAAGCCATCCACTCGGAGCACCCATAGAATAGAATGGGTTTGCCACCGCTTTAATGAGGGCACAGACAGCAGTACAAATCTGACAAGAGTTCTACTCCCTCTCTACTCCATCCAAAGCTAAAAAAAATTGACTTTAGTTATATATTTTTTATTTTTTTTTGCTTCATATAGTTATATTTTAAGCGCCACTGTCAATGCCTAAAATAGCTCCCATTTCGTTTTATTAGTTCTTTTCATGTTAGTTTTGCAATTAGTCCAGTTATCTTGGAACTTGATTTCCCAGCCATACAAGGAATTCACAAGCATTCGATACATTTTTCAGCACATCCAGGACCTTTTCTAATTAAATATCAGGCAACTTGGATTCTTGCAAAAGGCTTAATCAGGTCCTTTACCTCATGAAATTAAAAGGCTTTGACCCAGAAGACAACTCCTTGCGAATTTATATAAGAGTAGGTTGGCAGATGATGGACTTTATAGGCGTAATACAGATTAAAAAATATGTACATTTATTAGAAGAGAAACATAGAAAATAATTGAAAACATAGATAACAAAGTGGCCGTTCATAGAAGGGCCTAAGAACACAAAAATTAATAACACACCACCTATACACCAGAAAGGTACAATATATTGGAGAGAAGGACACCAGGGTCACTTCCTACTGGTATATATATATAGATGTATAATTTATGGAAGGCGATGTATCATGTACAGCTCAGCCTGACATGTTGTGTGTATTGAAAGGACGCTTCTTCAGGAGCTTATGGTGTGTTCTATAAATAAGAAGTTTTACAAATCACTTTACTAAAAAAATAAAAATAAACTTAAAAACATTTTTCTGTGCCTTAATGTATTTGATATTGCTGCAGAGCCTCCCACAGCCCACCAAAGTTAGCCCCACCCCTTAGCATAGTATAGAATAGAGTGTATCTTTAGCAACACCAGTGGGGTATTATAGCCATAATGTGACCCCCCATATGAGGGGGAAAAATCTTTGTCCCTGACCCTCAAATTTTCCTCTCCTTTTATTGGTCCCTTGTTGGGACTATGCTAAGGTGTGGGACTCACTTTGGTGGGCTGTGGGAGGATCTGCAGCAATATAAAATACATTAAGGCAAAGAAAAATGTTTTTATGTTTATTTTTATTTTTTTTGAGTAAAGTGATTTGTAAAGCGTCTTATTTATAGAACACGCCATAAGCTCCTGAAAAAGCGTCCTTTCAATACTCGCAACATGTCGAGCTGAGCTGTACATGCTACATTGCCTTCCATAAATTATATGTCTATATACCTACCAGTAGGAAGTGACCCTGGTGTCCTTCTCTCCAATATATTGTACCTTTCTGGTTTTCTGGTTTGTAGGTGGTGTGTTATTAGTTGTTGTGTTCTTAGACCCTTCTATGAACGGCCACTTTGTTATCTATGTTTTCAATTAATTTGTATGTTTCTCTTCTAATAAATTTACATATTTTTTAATCTGTATTACGCCTATAAAGTCCATCATCTGCCAACCTACTCATATATCCTAATCCATCGGGACGTGGCATTGTTTTATTTTGTTTTCATATCCACAGCTCCACTCTGTGATGTTATTTATTCCTTGGGAATTTAGACACCAGTGTGCCTGCTACTCATTCCTTTCACCAAACACATCCTAGAACTCTGAACTGGCAGTCATCATACCACCTGGATCCCAATATTCTAATCAACCTTTTTGGCAGTGCAAGCGACAGCATTAAGTAGGCAAACTAAGGAAAAGAATCCAGGTCATAGAGTCTTTACTAATCAATCTAAGTTTCAGCATTCCTTTTTTTATGATGAGCAAATAACTGACTAGTTCTTCTTGGTGGTTAGGCTTTTTCTTCTTCTTCTTTTTCTTATTATTATTATACAGGATTTATATAGCGCCAACAGTTTACAACATCAGGGAAGACAGTACGGTCACAATACAAATCAATACAGGAGGGATCAGAGGGCCCTGCTCGTTAGAGCTTACATTCTAGAAGGGAGGGTCAAGTGGAACAAAGGGTAGTTAGCTGTGGGGGGTGATTAGATAGACTCAAATGAAAATAAAGTTAGGTGTGGAAAGGGTAGGCTTCTCTGAAGAGGAGGGTTTTCAGGGATCCTCTAAAAGTTAATAGAGAAGGAGATAAACGGATAGATTGGAGTAAGGAGTTCCATAGGCTTGGAGAGGCTCTAGAAAAGTCCTGGAGATGAGCATGAAAGCAGGTGATGAGAGATCTAGAGAGTAGGAGGTCTTGAGAAGAACGAAGAGAACGATTAGGTTGGTATTTAGAAACTAGGTCATTGATGTAGCTGGGGGCAGAATTGTGGATGGCTTTGTAGGTAATTGTTAGTAGTTTGAATTTAATTTGTTGGGAGAGCAGAAGCCAGTGGAGGGATTGACAGAGGGGAGTAGCAGAGACAGAGTGGTTGGTAAGGTGGATGAGTCTGGCAGCAGCATTCATGATGGACTGAAGGGGGGTTAGAGTATGCAGAGGTAAGCCAATGAGGAGGGAGTTGCAGTAATCGAGGCGAGAGATGACCAGGGAGTGAATTAAGAGTTTTGTGGTGTCATTGGTTAGAAAGGGGCGTATTTTGAGGTTGAGGCGGCAAGATTTGGATAGTAATTTAACGTGAGGCTTAAAGGACAGTTCAGAGTCCAGGACTACTCCTAGGACCTGGACATGTGGGGATGGGCTGATACTTGTGCCATTCATTTTGACAGAGAGATCAGGGGAAGAGGCACGCGGGGGAGGGAAAATGTTAAGTTCCGTTTTGGATAGATTGAGTTTGAGGAAGTGGAGCAACATCCAAACTGAGATATCTGATAGTAAATTAGTAATACGTGAGGAGAATGAAGGAGTGAGTTGAGAGGTAGAGAAATAGATTTGAGTGTCATCAGCGTAAAGGTGGTAATGGAAGCCGTGGGAGGCTATCAGCTGACCCAGGGAGGAGGTGTAGATAGAAAATAGGAGAGGTCCAAGAACGGAACCTTGGGGGACCCCAACAGAGAATGGAAGAGGAGAGAAGGAAGTAGAGTTGTAAGTAAAGCTGAAGGTGCGGTTGCATAAGTAGGTAGAGAACCAGCGAAGAGTACAGTCACGGAGACCAAAGGTGTGGAGTTTTTTGAGGAGTGGGTGGTCAACCGTATTGCATCGTATCATATTATTAGACTTCTTGTTCACGGCCTAGTTCACTCATTCTGCAAAGGGACTCAATCAAGCGCCTGGTGTACCCGAGATTCTGTGCCCAAGGTTACCCACTGGTTTTGACATTCTCATAATGACTAACTATCCTTAGAGAAAAGGGAAGAGTGGGGGTAAGGGAATAGTAGCTGAAGCTAGACCCAGCATTACCCACAATCACTAAAAGATTTATTGAACTATAAAGTTGTAAAACAAAACAATTGTACAGATCCATGATTGGTTGAGGTCGACTTGTTTCGCGGGGTTACTGCTTCGTCAGGACACCCAATCTATACAGTGGATAATACAATAGAAAGAACATGTAATATACATCAGCAAGGATTATATAATTCAACATAATATATAATATAGGCTTACCCGATGGGTCAATTGTAAGTGCATGGAACCAAACGGTCCAAGGAGATTCCCCACGCGACGGACAGGGGGATAATAAATCGTGGAGATCTAGATGTAAATAAGATTACATGTATATAGTCACACTTATAGGGTGGTATATGTGTACCCTCAGGGAGAACCAGGGAGAACCATGGCCTGGCAGAGTGAGGTAAGGAGGATAAGGGGAAAAGGGAAGGGAAGGAAAAGCAGAGTGGAGGGTTTATTTATACTATTTATTTTTACATGAGCCTATACTCCCCTTTATGTCTACCTATCCTTGTTACTATATTTTTAAAAAGCCACCATAACATGCAGAAATATTTTTACTTACCTTTATGGTCTAAAATAAACATACTATATAACATTATAGTCATTTAAATGTTAATATTGGAAAGCCAGCATGTTCCATAGAACTACCAGCAGTTAGGCTGACAATGTCATCCAAGTATCTGTTGATGTTTCTAATGGATATTCTATCCAATGACTTGATAAATGACCACTGATATGTTCACACGTTTGGAAAGGGCTGTACCAAGTGAATATGCTTTTACTTTGGAAATTAGATTGATCCAGGGTGCTTACAGGGACAGATGGAGCTTGTAGGCTGTACATTGTTATCAGCATGTACAAAGTGTGATTAATGAGATGAAAAAACGTGTTCCGTTTACTGTCGGGATTTGTGTCTGAAAGCTCGGCAACCCTTCCCTAACACTTGATAAATCTATTCTGGAGCACTTTGGCGGACAGACTGCTAGTATACAAGAAGTGGTGTTTGTCCAAAGGCAGTTCAAATGAAAGTTATTTTAAAAGTTGAAAGCTGATTTTCATGTCTGGAACCCAAACCAAAGAATGCCCCTAACCTTTTCCACAAAAAGAGTGCCCTGCTAAAAAAAAATGTAATTATTTAATACTGGCTTCTATGTTTTTTTTTAGCTATCATTCATTGGCTAGTGATAGCAAAATGAAATTATTTTTGTTTTGTTGACTTTGATCTTGAAATGTATGCTGGATGGCTATGGGAATTGGTGTTTACAGGCTAAAGCCAGGTAGGCCGTCGTTTTGTGTTTAGGTTTGTGAAAGGGACGTAATACAGTTTTTTCAGTGAGTAGTTATTATTGCAAAGCATACATGAACTTAAATTTTAAAGCCAGTGGTGACTGGTGCTCAATTTTCTTGGGGGGGGGGCGCGGCCTTCTTCCAGCCAGCCAACCAGCCCCCACCCCCGGTGCTCGATCGATCGATCACCACTTTGATCACCCATTGCAAGCCAGGCCCCCTGCCTTCCTCACACTTACCCCATTCAGCTCGCTGCTTTGGCAGCTACCCCCCCCCCCTTCGTCTCCTCCGAGTCTTGGGAGTTGCTTCCCCTTCTGGCCAATCAGGACTTAGGACTTGCGTCCAATTGGGTCTTAGCCAATTAGGTCAATCATGTGCTTAACCTCCCTGGCGGTATGATTATTTCAGATTTTAGGTGCTGAAAGTGGTACCATTATTTTGCATGGGAATTTGGCGTTTTACAATGTAGAAACAGGGTACAGCGCTGTGCATATAATAATATATCAGCATGCATAAACGCGGTGATCATAAAGGAAGCGGCGTCTCCTCTGAGCCATCTCCCATCTGCTGTGCCCCGTGTAACGTTTCTCCGTCAGTGTTGCGGTGTTTGCATGGGTAATGCGTGATGAAGTTTCCAGCTAAGCCACACCTACGCGTTTTGTCATCAAAAGACGTCGTCGGGGATAGGCTGCCTACACGGAGCACAGCAGATGGGAGACGGCTCAGAGGAGACGCCACTTCCTTTATGATCACCACGTTTATTGCCCTCTTAAATTGTAAGTGCAATCTTTTATTCTAATAACCCCACATTCATTACATTATCACACTATGGGGCCTCCCCTTATTTCTTATCTTATGAGACTCTGATCCGGTCATACACCCATTGGAAGGAGGTCACTGTGGAATGATTTTTACAGCACATCCATCTGGAGTTAGTCTGCCCGGGAAGACTTTAAATATCCCTGCGCCTGTTATGATCATTGTCATGGTGGTCATATATTTGTGGTAAGGAGACTACAACACATGAGTTGGTGTCTTTTTGGTGGTGGAATTACGTTCACTTTTGGTCACAGATCATCGCCTATGAACTTTTGTATATTAATTCAATATCTTTAACTACTTGCCGACCGCCCTCCGTCATATTACTGCGGGACGGTGGCACTGCTACGCGAAAACCCGTAGCTATACGTCCGCTCCTTAGCGGCGCGCACGTCCCCCGCTCGCCCCCGATCGCCGCCGGGCACACGCGATCGCTCGTTACAGAGCGGGGAACGGGAGCTTTGTGTGTAAACACAAAGCTCTCGTTCCTGTTAGCGGGGGAAACGCTGATTTTCTGTTCATACAATGTATGAACCGCCCTGTATGTAGATTAGGGGCCAGGCACATTAATTAGGGGGGCGGCTCTCCTGCGCCCCGTATGAGCCACCGCCACTGTATAAAGCTAAACTCCAGGCAAACAGTTAAATACACAGATAAAATACAAATATAGTGTATGGGCTGTTTTATCTGCTAATGAATTGATATTTCTGTTTGTTCAGTTCTGAGATTTATACAACCCTGCCCCACTGCACAACACTGTGTGGCAAGTCAGGATACCTGTGTTCTTGCTGCGACAGTTAGGCAATACTAAAGCTGATCATACACAGTTCAGAGTTTCAAACCATGTACGGGCAGGCTAAATGTACCCAAGTTAATTTGTTGACCAACTTGGGTACAACCAGCCTGTCAGTTTCTACATGCAAATATTAGCAATAATTTCTGTCTTCTCCTGGCAGGGACAGCTTCCAGTTGCAGGAAAGTAAATCGCCCTGTCTGTGCCCGGCCTTACAGGTCTTGTCCCTCCCCAGCCTGTGAATGGAGAGTGAAAGGAGATGTAGCAAACGGCTAGGAGGAGATTTAATAAAACTGGTGCACACAGTCTACAGAATCTGGTGTAGCTGTGCATAGTAAACAATTAGCTTCTAACTTCACCTTGTTAAATGAAGCTTTGACAATAAAATCTAGAAGCTGATTCTGTGTGCAGCAGTTTTTCTAAATCTCCCCCCATTGGCCCATTTCTGTCACTCTGCTTTCCCTTTACCTTTCGGTAACCCTTTTTAACAATGCAGAATAACTGGCTGGTTACTTGTGCTGCTCCTCCGTCTCACAGCCGAGTGCTGCTGTACAGAGGATTTTAAGAGGCTGATACCAAGTTAGTTGTAGGTACTGTACTTACACAGCTTATATTTCAAAACATACTTTTGATTATGTATCATTAACTACAGACCTGCATTATTTCTGTTCTTTTATATATGCCTCAAACTCATCTTTGATGTTATCAACACATTTTACATGCTAGGCTGCTATATTTTAGTAAGTGTATTTAATATACAAATTTGATAGATTTTCACCCTGGTTGCTAATTTTATGTTAATTTTTTTTTACATTCATTTATCTTTTATTTTATCTCAACTTATAACATACATATTTCCAAAGTCAAAGTACAGACAAATTATCACAGCTTTCATAATTATATACTGGATTAACTCGAACTTGCACCCCTAACGGGATAATATCACCTCGTGCAGTGTTTAGTCTTGTCTTTATTATGTTCCCCCCTCCCTTACCCCCACCTCCCTCCCCCCCAGAGGCGTCGTTAGGCCCTGGCTAGGGTGGCTGGAGCCCCGAATGTGGCCCTGAAAAGCCCCGAGTCTATTCAGCATTGCAATAAATTGTTAGCCCCGAGTGTATTCATTTTTGTGTCCCGTGTGCTGAACGACTTCATTGCGGGACAATACAGGGTCCCGGAAACAAAATAAGGACAGACACAGCCACCATAAAACTGGTTGCTAGGACCGCCACCCGACTCGCATCTAGCAACGAGTGACGTCACTTGTCAGGACGCAGCAGAGTCGGAATGACCATTCGGGAGCCAGGCACTGTCAGAGGGCCCCGTGGTGGGAGAGCCCAGGCTATGTCAGTCCGCCCATGGAAGTGCCTGCAGCTTGTCATGCAGGAAAAAAGAAAAGTAAACCCCTGAGGAAGCAGTGAACCATTGAATCCCGTTTTTTTGCAGGCTATTTGAGAGGCTCAGAGAAGCGAGCAGACCGGGATTATGCAGAGAGAGAGACTGAGAGCAGTCAGCTGTGACAGGCGCTCCGCCACCTCTCCCCCCGGGGAATTCAGCTGAGGGGCGGGGCCATACTTCACTGCGATGGGGGACAGTCAGTAAAGAAGCTGGATGCTGCAATGAAGAGTGCACACAGAGCAGACTGAGTCATCTTAGAATTTCCCAACGGCCGTGGCACCCACACTGACCAGCAGCAGGTCAGTGTGATAATGACAGCACAGCAGTTAGTGTGTGTTATAAGAATGAGCCATGCTTGCTGACTGTTCCTTCCTTCTTGCCCTGTGCTGTGCCTATTCACCAGTCTTATTGTTATATATAAGGAATAGCACTGGGCCCTGGTTCACATTGGAGCAATTTGCCATGCGATTTGACATGTCAAATCGCATGACAAATCAGCTGCAATGGCACTGCCTGAATCGGTGCGATGCCACATTTGTGGCACCGCACTGACTCCCAAAAGTAGTTTGTGTACAATGTTTTGGTGACTTCTGGGTGTGATTTCCATAGACATCTGTGCAGCAACCCGCACAGATGTCTCTGAAATCGGTGCCAAACTCGCACTGACATGCGGCTATGAAATCGTGCAATCGTGCGAGTTCAGCTGAATTCGTACGCTTTCATTCCCCCTGTCAGTGTGAACCTAAGCTAAGTGAGTTTATTATTTTTATATATATATATATATATATATATATATATATATATTGAAATGTATACACGGAGTGCTTTTCCCTACCCTAACACTGTCGTCTGTACACTAAGAATGTTCCTTACACTCCGCACTCCTCTCCTGTACATATCACCCCCCCCCCCGCCATACACGCACTCCTCTCCTGTACATATCACCCCCCCACCATACACTCCGCACTCCTCTCCTGTACATATCACCCCCCCCCACCATACACTCCGCACTCCTCTCCTGTACATATCACCCCCCCACCATACACTCCGCACTCCTCTCCTGTACATATTACCCCCCGCCATACACGCCGCACTCCTCTCCTGTACATATCATCCCCCCCGCCATACACGCCGCACTCCTCTCCTGTACATATCATCCCCCCCACCATACACTCCGCACTCCTCTCCTGTACATATCATCCCCCCCGCCATACACTCCGCACTCCTCTCCTGTACATATTACCCCCCGCCATACACGCCACACTCCTCTCCTGTACATATCATCCCCCCCCACCATACACGCCGCACTCCTCTCCTGTACATATCATCCCCCCCACCATACACTCCGCACTCCTCCGCATGTGATGTCTATCATAGGCGCTGTAGGCTTTACGGTGGGAATTACAATTCGGCCGCCGCCGCATTACATCCCTGGCTCTCCTTTCCTCTCGTCTTCTACTCAGCTCCTCCTCGGCTCCTCTCTGACTGACTGCCAGTGCCTGCTGTGACCGCACACCAAGGCTGAGGCTGAGCTATAGTAGGTCAGTGTGTGGAGCTGTTACTGATATTTTTTTAAATGATATTACTTGTAAAAGCTCTTCATATAGGTTCACAGTGAACCTATATGAAGAGCTTTTACAAGTAATATCATTTAAAAAAAGATCACCTATCTGTTCTTGGAAAATTCATATGTAGGTCAGTGTATGTGTGACAGGTCAGTGTATGTGGGACAGGTCAGTGTATGTGGGACAGGTCAGTGTATGTGGGACAGGTCAGTGTATGTGGGACAGGTCAGTGTATGTGGGACAGGTCAGTGTATGTAGGACAGGTCAGTGTATGTAGGACAGGTCAGTGTATGTAGGACAGGTCAGTGTATGTAGGACAGGTCAATGTATGCAGGACAGGTCAGTGGGACAGGTCAGTGTATGCAGGACAGGTCAGTGGGACAGGTCAGTGTATGCAGGACAGGTCAGTGGGACAGGTCAGTGTATGCAGGACAGGTCAGTGGGACAGGTCAGTGTATGCAGGACAGGTCAGTGGGACAGGTCAGTGTATGCAGGACAGGTCAGTGGGACAGGTCAGTGTATGTAGGTCAGGTCAGTGTATGCAGGTCAGGTCAGTGGGTCAGGTTAGTGTATGTAGGTCAGGTTAGTGTATGAAGGTCAGGTCAGTGTATGAAGGTCAGGTCAGTGTATGAAGGTCAGGTCAGTGTATGCAGGGACAGGTCAGTGTATGCAGGACAGGTCAGTGTATGCAGGACAGGTCAGTGGGACAGGTCAGTGTATGCAGGACAGGTCAGTGGGACAGGTCAGTGTATGCAGGACAGGTCAGTGGGACAGGTCAGTGTATGTAGGTCAGGTCAGTGTATGCAGGTCAGGTCAGTGGGTCAGGTTAGTGTATGTAGGTCAGGTTAGTGTATGAAGGTCAGGTTAGTGTATGAAGGTCAGGTTAGTGTATGAAGGTCAGGTTAGTGTATGAAGGTCAGGTCAGTGTATGAAGGTCAGGTCAGTGTATGCAGGACAGGTCAGTGTATGCAGGACAGGTCAGTGGGACAGGTCAGTGTATGTAGGTTAGGTCAGTGTATGCAGGACAGGTCAGTGGGTCAGGTTAGTGTATGTAGGTCAGGTTAGTGTATGTAGGTCAGGTTAGTGTATGAAGGTCAGGTCAGTGTATGTAGGTCAGGTCAGTGTATGTAGGTTATGTCAGTGTGTGTGTGTGTGCGCGCACACATACACACATACACGTAGGTCAGGGTATGTGTGTCAGGTAGGTCACTACGCGCCACTCCACTGACCGCGCCCGAACCCCCCCCCCCCCCCCGGTGCCGGCTTGGCTTCGGGCTGAAGCCCCTGGTCTTTTTGGCACCTAGAAACGCCCCTGCTCCCCCCTCCCCCTCCCTTCCCTTCCCCTCCCTAGTGAGCATGCAGACATGGTAATAGGTGGATTGGTTTATCTATAATAGCCTCCATTCCTGCTGTTTATTAGTTAAAGCAGGTGGGAGCAGAGAGGTAGGGCTTTCTCGTGGGGAGGTTCTCTCTCAGGCCCCAATTCTAATTGGTCGTTCCTTTTTACTCCAACTCAAAGGGTCCCTGGATTTTGGGGGCGAGAGTGCTTACCTAGCATCCTCGTCTGTCAGTTGCCATAGTCTTATGTTAATTAGTGCAGTTAGCATCTAACTAATAGAATAAACTCAATTAAAAAAAATTAGGCCACATAGAGAATATTTTCTTTATGAATCAGTAGAGTATAACCCAGCATTTGGTGTGGTCTGTTCTCTTGCCAGTTATACCAGGTGTTTGGGCATACAGGTGTGCAGGCCTTATTGCATCTTCACACCTATGCCCACCCATCTGTGTAGGAACACATCCATGCCTATCCATCTGTGCATAATTACATGTATCCAAGGATGTGGATGCATATCTATATGACGAAAGACACCAGTCTATGTTCTCTATTCTTTATAAGGACCCCATAGACTTTGACATAGTTGCTGAGTGATCATCAGTAGACTGTTCTGTATGCCTTGTATTTTTGATCAGCTGGTTGACCTTCATTGTGACTTGGTTTGGAATGGTTACGATTGCCTCCTTATTTCTAATTCCGGCTTGCATCCAGAGAGGCCCGGAGCAAAAAGAACAAGCCATAAGCGTAGGGCAGGGCATGACTGGGTTAACAGAAACCTTTACAAGCCAGGGGGGAGTGGTCATGAGAGGTGCAGTGTGCAGAAGAGGAGAAGCTATAAATTCTCCCCCCTCCTTTCCCGGGTAACACAGTCTGGGGAGAAAAGTTCCCACCCACCCTCCCTTTTTGTTATGGGCTTGCTGATAGTGGTGATAATGGTTGAGAGAATTGTTGTTTTGGGTGCTTTCCTTGTGTTTTTGTTTCTCCTTATGCAGGTACGAGGTTCATGCTGTCGTGGCAGTGGCGGGTGTTTGGACTTTGCAGGAGAAGAAATTACCCCAAATATGGATGCCATTACCCAGAGGTGGTATGGGTTCTGAAGGGGTGTGGTTTCCAGTCTACCAAGGTGTAGCTGGAATGTTGGTTAATGGGGGCACTGCGGTCAGTGGTCGTCTCTGAGCCAGCTTGTCGGCTTGAGGCCTATGACCAGAGGTGAGGTACCGCAGTGCCAATAAAATGTTATAATGTTAAAAGGTTTTACAAGTCAGTGTTAGTGGTGCCTGCAAAGTCCAGCACTAGTATGAGAAGAACTGTTTTTCTCAGGAATTATATGGTTTATATATGTTATTCATTATTGGATGTTATCTAAAATAAAGGAGGCTGCTACGGCCAGTTTTACTCCAAGTTACAGTGGTGGTCTCATTATTATTAAAGGTTTAAGGGGGAGTATAAACAGTGTGTCCTAGCAGTAAAGGTTATATCTGGGATACCATAGTCATGTCTCTCATTGCCAACCTCTGTTATTGACTTTGCATTTTTGGCTCACATCCCTTCTACCTTCCCCTTACATACCTGGCTCTCTGTGATCTTGCTCCAGTGACCCCACTTCTGTCTACTAATTAAGATATGCGTCCTAGTTTCTTGCTTTCTTGTATCAGTTTTCCACCTGTATAATGTGGTAATTGTTTTGAACCAATCAAAGCATCTGTATTTTCCAAAGTATAACGCTCAGAGTGTTTCTTTAGAATCTTTTTAATAAACATGTTAAATTATTCACTATAGAGCTAGGATGGGCAATCTTTTGAGTTTAGTGTCCTAACATTTTTTTGAAAGAAATAGAGTTCCAGATATATATATAAAAAAATGTCTGTGTCTCATTCTCAATCAGAAAGAGGAATATTTAGTAAGTTGTGATGCTATAAACTACATTCGGCAAAAATAACCCCCAACATTGGTGTCAGTGACTACAATAACAACCCCCAACATTGGCGTCAGTGACTACAATAACAACCCCCAACATTGGAGCCATTGACTGTAATAACAACCTCCAACATTGGTGTCAGTGACTACAATAACAACCCCCAACATTGGAGCCATTGACTGTAATAACAACCTCCAACATTGGTGTCAGTGACTACAATAACAACCCCCAACATTGGTGTCAGTGACTGCAATAACAACCCCAAAATTGGCGTCAGTGACTACAATAACAACCCCCAACATTGGTGTCAGTGACTACAATAACAACCCCCAACATTGGTGTCAGTGACTATAATAACAACCCCCAACATTGGCGTCAGTGACTACAATAACAACCCCCAACATTGGCGTCAGTGACTACAATAACAACCCCCAACATTGGTGTCGGTGATGGCAATATTAATCCCGAACACTGGTGTCAGTGATTGCAATGTGAACCCCAATGTTGCTACTGTCGCTGACATTGGGGTTAATATTGCAATCACTGACACCAGTGTTCTGGGTTAATATTGCCCTACATTGGCATCAGTGACTGCAATATTAAAGAGACTGTAAAGGAAAAAATGTTATTTAAAAAAAAATAACAAGCATGTCATACTTATCTGCTTTGTGCAGTGGTTTTGCATAGAGCAGCCCTGATCCTCCTCTTCTGATGTCCCCCCCAGGCGCTTTGGGCCTCTCCCCCCTGCCAAGTCCACCCCATAGCAAGCCGCTTGCTGTGGGGACACTTGTGCATTCTTACTGAATCTTGTCGATGTTAAAGGGGTTGTAAAGGTTAATTTTTATTTTTTTTCTAAATAGGTTCCTTTAAGCTAGTGCATTATTGGTTCACTTACCCTTTCCTTCGATTTCCCTTCTAAATGTTTGTTCTCTTTGTTTTCTTTGTCTGAATTTCTCACTTCCTGTTCCTCCTCAGTAAGCTGTTCTGGCTGACTAACCACCGCTCGGATGATGGGGGCAATTTTTCTGAGGAGAAACAGGAAGTGAAGTGAGACAAAGAAAAAAAACATTTAGAAGGCAAATCAAAGGAAAGATAAGTAAACCAACAATGCACTAGCTTAGTGGTCTCCAAACTGCGGCCCCAGGGCCAGATCTGGCCCTTTGCTTGCCTTTATCCGGCCCTTCGGCACTTTCCCTCCCACTGATACGAGACCCTATTCTGCCATCTGACACTGACAGTGGAGCACCATTTCTTCCACTGACGTTACTAATGGGGCACTATTCCTCCCTATGATACCTGCTATGGGGCACTATTCCTCCCCCTAATACAGGCATACCCCACTTTTAAGTACACAACGGGACCAGAGCATGTATGTAAAACGAAAATGTACTTAAAGTGAAGCAATACCTTTTTTCACTTCTAGGCTGTAGTGGGGGTGCCAGGGGCTTTAGTGGGGGCGTCAGGGGCTGTAGTGGGGGCGTTGGGGGAACACTCACAGTTAAATAAGCTCATCTGATGCAAGGGGGGGCCGCTCCAATCCATCCCCCGGATATCGCGCTGCACACAAAGGACAGTGCTATGGAGAGGCTGGATGGCATTCTGTGGCTGACAGGCTGGAACTGGGCAGGCTAAGTGCTCAGAACTTAAAGTGGTTGTAAACCCACTTTTTCGACTTTTACCTACAGGTAAGCCTATAATAAGGCTTACCTGTAGGTATAAAGAATATCTCCTAAACCTATACGGTTTAGGAGATATTACCCCCGCTGATTGCAGCGGCGCATGCGCAGGGGGGAATCTACGGCCAAGGGACCGGCCACCGCCGTCCTGGCCGGATTTAAATCTCCCGCGCGCACGCGCGGGAGTGACGTCATCGCCGCTCCAGCCAATCACAGCGCTGGAGCGGCGATACCCGGAAGACACGCCGAGTCAAGATGACATCTCGCTCGGCGTGCACCAGGTAAGTTCCCTACACCTCGTTCCGAGGTAAGTATTTCATAATGAGCTAATATGCGGTGCATATTAGCTCATTATGGCTTTTCCCTTGCAGGTCTAAAAAAAAAATATATATTTTTTTGCGGTTTACAACCGCTTTAAGTTCCGTCTAATGCGGGTGCACGGCGCGGGAATATTTGTACTTGTGAGACACTTTACATACACTCGCGGGTATGTCCGTACTCGCGAGTACGAATTTTCTACTCCCACTGGCCAAAGTCCAGCCCTCCAAGAGTCTGACCCTGTCCGAAGCTCCGGGACCGGGACCGCGGGACTCGTGGACCTGATCGCCGCTGGAGTCCCGCGATCGCTCCCCGGAGCTTCCCCGTTCTTCATTGTGGCGGCGTCATCGATCGTGTGATCCCTTTTATAGGGGTACGCAATCAATGACGTCACACCTACAGCCACACCCCCCTACAGTTGTAAACACACATTAGGGAGCACATAGCCCCTACAGCGCCCCCTTGTGGTTAACTCCCAAACTGCAAATGTCATTTTAAATGCATTTTTTGCTGTGAAAATGACAATGGTCCCAAAAATGTGTCAAAATTGTCTGAAGTGTCCGCCATAATGTCGCAGTCATGAAAAAAATCGCTGATCGTCGCCAGTAAAAAATCGTCGTAGTAAAAAAAAAAAATGATAAAAATGCAATAAAACTATCCCTTATTTTGTAAACGCTATACATTTTGCGATTTTTTTTTTTACCAAAAATAGGTAGAAGAATACGTATCGGCCTAAACTGAGGGAAATTTTTTTTTTTTATAAATTTTTGGGGGATATTTATTATAGCAAAAAGTAAAAAATATTGCAATTTTTTCAAAATTGTCGCTCTATTTTTGTTCATAGCGCAAAAAATAAAAACCGCAGAGGTGATCAAATACCACCAAAAGAAAGCTCTATTTGCGGGGAAAAAAAAGGATGCCAATTTTGTTTGGGATCCACGTCGCATGACCGCGCAATTGTCAGTAAAAGCGACGCAGTGCCGAATCGCAAAACCTGGCCGAGTCTTTTAGCTGCCTAAAGGTCCGGGTCTTAAGTGGTTAAGAATGTGTCATAATTATACAATACATGAGTTTTATATGTACTTTTTTTTTTTTTTTGGCTGTTTGTGCCATCGAGGGACATAGAGTGAACTATACAAAGCTGAAACAGTCATGTGGACGTGAGATATTAGCTTAAATGTGTCACATATCAGGTGTTGGAACGGACCTGAGCACAGCTGCTATGAATTTTGATGGTCATTACGCCAGCTCCTCCATGTTTTCCTTTGATCCCAGGGATGGTTATGAGCCAAAAGGTTTAAATATTTGCAAATGTCACATCCTGTAAAGTAATCATGTTACCAGCATGCAATGCTTGAAAGTGAAGCCATGAGTTTATATATAGTAGTTTTACTGTGATATGCAAAAGCCTCTATGTTTGCACAGCAAAGTTATTTTCAATGTTTAACACAGACAATGAGATTTTTGAAAGGACTCGTTGCTTACAGAAATTATTTTTGGAATTTTGTAGCAAGTAAGACATGTAGGCTTCCATGACAGAACTTTCCATTTCAAAAAATCCTTGTTGCCTGGCTGTCAATTTGCCGCTTTGGCTTTGTTAATGTCTGGTTCCCCATCCTAAAATAAATATACAAAAATCGAATTCTCACCTACGTCAGACTTTATTTGCTGCATGTTTTTTTACAAATCAGTTACCCATCTAGAATTGAAGACATTAGATTAGCTTGAAAGTCAAACAATTAGCATTTCACGGGGAGATGTAAGCAGTGGAAGTCTACATATTTCTCTCGCTGTTGGTTTAGTTTGGGCCCCTTTCACACTGGGACAGGAGGTGCGGTGGCGGTATAGCTGTGCTATTTTTAGCGGGGCTATACCGTCGGAATTGCGGCGGTATTTGGCCACTAGCGGTGCGGTTTTAACCCCCGCTAGTGACCGAAAAAGGGTTAATACCGCCCGCAATGCACCTCTGCAGAGGCGCATTGCCGGCAGTATAGCTGCGGTTTCCCATTGCTTTCAATGGGAAGGAGCGGTGGAGGAGAGGTAAACACACCGCTCCTCTCACTGCTCCAAAAATGCTGCTAGCAGGACTTTTGGAACGGTCATGCTAGCGCACCTTGGGCTTTCACACTGGAGAAGGAAGGGTCGGTATGCAGGTGCTATTTTTAGCGCAATTGTGCCTGCAAACTGCCCCTGTGTGAAAGGGGCCTTAGGGTATCCATCAGGGGCAGACTGACAACTCATGGGGCCCCCGGGCAATAGAAGATTATGGGGCCCCTGGGCTTACAGATGGCCACCACGCCAGGAGGCAGTGCAGAGGCGGGGCAGCTAAAATCTCAGGATTTTCACATCAGAAGCATGTCGGTTTCGGACATATCAGGGACAGATGTAAAAAAAAACATAGATTTTTACATACTGGTTTTACTGAGCCTTGTAACCCTGATGGGGCCCCCTAGTGGCATGGGGCCCTTGGGCAGTGCCCGAGTGACTCAATGGTCAGTCCGCCCCTGGTATCCATACATAGAGAGAGATAGTATGCCTTAAAAATGTGCTTTGCGTAACAATTTCCGATTAGAATATTCATTAAGTAAATTGATAAGCATTCCTGTGTCTACAGAAGAGTGTTGCAGTCCTAACGTGTGCTATGTGTGTATGATAACCTTCATTCACCATAGAACATGGTTCTTCTGGCCTGTGCTAATATATTTAGAGCTCTAATTATAAAGAAGGAGCTAAGTCCAGTAAGAACTGGGTTTGGGGAAGGTTTTATACGTTAGGTCACCTTTTCATTTTTTGGTAAAAGTTAAAATAATTATTTAAGTTGGATCTCCTCAGCCATTAACTTTTTGATGAGGATCTTGTCCAGCACTAAAGGCAGCCACTGCCCATCACCCAGAAGTGGGGGGCACCCTTCAATAGTGGTGCTAGGTCTAAGATACAGCATACTTTGGCATGATCCATCATTTGCACTATTTGAAGGTATCAGGCAATGGCTGTTTCCATGATTGAGTGGAAGCCTCAGCTATAAAGATTCCCAGTGACTAGTTACCTTTGACACATATAAACAATGATTTGTTCATTTTTTATAAAGAGGTGAAGAGTACTAATTCTGTTGAACAAGTCCACCCAGAACTGGAAATGTTTTGGGTGACTGGTAAATTCATTGATCTGTTAGCTAATTATAACATTTAAACATCTATGTAGATTGTAGAGAGCTCTTCCCAAAATGACTCATTACCCACATCACCTGATATTCCCGTACTCAACTATTCTAAATACATTCTAACAGAACACTGACATACCTTGGCATAATATATGAAAAAAGGAAGAACACATCAAACTTAACCACTTCAATACAGGGCATTTTCACCCCCTTCCTTCCCAGGCCAATTTTCAGCTTACAGTGCTGTCACACTTTGAATGACAATTGTGCGGTCAGAATAGTGTAATGATTCTGTTAAAAAACAAGTAAACCCCCCTGGCGGTATTCCCGAGTCTGACTCGGGGTTAAATTTTCATGCTGCGATCGGTAACCCTGAGTCCGACTCGGGCTCGCCTTGCATTGTCCACAGGCAAGGTTTACTTACCTTGTTCCTGGATCCAGTGATGCATCCGCGCTGTGTGAGCGAGTGGGTCCTTGCGCGATTCACACAGTGTCCCCGTGTGCCGCTGTGCTCCGTTCCCTGCGACGTTACGACGCACGGGGGCAGAGATCGGAGCCAAATTCAAAAAAGTAAACAAACACTATACATACAGTATACTGTAATCTTATAGATTACAGTACTGTATGTAAAAAATACACACCCCCTTGTCCCTAGTGGTCTGCCCAGTGCCCTACATGTTCTTTTATAAAATAAAAACGGTTCGGACACAAACCCTTCTCACCTCAGACCTGCACCGGGGACTCTCCCTGTACAGCCCGGTATCGTTGCGGCGCCTCCCGGAGGTCCGTTGAGGGAGCAAAACGATCCGTGACAGGATCCACTTGGAGACGCCCCGCCGCCATTTTTAAGAGGTCTGGGACACCTCAGCTGCAGCAGAGCTTGTGTGAGGTAAAAGCTAAAGAAATAGGCTTTGCCACACTGTCATTCTCCACAAATTAGGTAGCAGTCTGGGTGGTGGCCCGGGGGCAGTAACCTGAGCGGTAAACAGGAGTGGTTACTGAGGACGAGAACGGACCTTTACACCAAAGTACCGCCGCCATTTTTGAGGCCCCTTGTTAATATGTGAAGTGTCTCCACGATGGCAGTATGAGGAGGGTGCCTCACTCACCACCGAATGTCTATCAACCACAGTAGAATATATTGATCTTTCTCAGCCGCATTTAAGACAGCCGCAAACAGCACACAATATGGATATTCAAATTATACGGTTCCCCCCTAATTTGGCTGACTAAATATACCTATTGGGGTCTAGCAAGGCAATTGATCATTGCAAAATACATCTCCTGGCTTAAGGTCATTATGTAATTTCAAAAGCTCCATAAGCCCTGCTCCTGATATTATAACGAAGCCTGTGAGTGTAGTTAAATATTGCTGTCCCAGTTTATGAAGGGAAAACAACACAAACAAGTCAAAACTAACAACAAGGTCTCTTTCACTGTGAAAAATCTCCACAAAATGTCAGCCACACCTCAGACACACATGCTGAGCATTATAGAGGCATCCATGTCTGACAGGCAAATTTCATCTCAAATGCCTGTCACCTCTATAACTCATCCTCTAGGATCTAACCCAACTCCTGCTCTATATTCCTCTGTACTGAAAGAAAGAACAGTCACTGAGTTGACTGGTCATGTAATTTCTACTGCAATCTCCTCACAACCTCCTCCTGGTCATGAGCATGCGAATGCTGAACGGGCTCTTGATGTTACTTTCAATGTCACTGATATGTTTAACAGAATAGCTGAAATGTTAGACAAGGGTCTGACACAGACTGCTGAGAGAATCACTAGAGACATTAGAGCAGATTTCCAAAGCCTTGGTAACAGGATAGAATCTATTGAACATAAATTGGACGCTAATGTCTCAAGGATTGACCAGAATACTGACCATCTACAATTCATGCAAGAACAACTGGAAGCTGCTCAAGATAGGATAGATGATTTGGAAAACAGATCTCGGAGAGATAATTTCAGGGTAAGGGGGATACCTGAATCCATAGTTAATGTTCACTCTGCTATACAAGACATCATTAGAGATCTGATTCCATCCATTCCTGCACATAAGTTGGAATTAGACAGAGCGCACAGATCCTTAGGCCCATTACGCAAGGACGGTTTACCTAGAGACGTGGTGGTCAAACCACATTATTATTCAACCAAAGAGGAAATAATGGTTTAAGTCCCGTCAACAAGAACATTTGCAGTACCAAGGAACAAGGATCCAAATATTTTCTGACATTTCCCCCCACACAATTCAGAAGAGGAGAGCGATGAAACCATTACTGTCTGCCCTCATGAAAAAGGAAGTCAAGTATAATTGGGCCTTTCCCTTTGCTCTTAAATTCACTTATAAGGGCAGACATTATGCTGTACGCAACTTTCAGGAGGGGGAAAGACTACTATTAGACCTAAGAATTATTGCAACCGCACCAGACATGGATACCACACCTCCACAGCCTCTCTCAGCTAAAAGACAGACACCTACTAGCCCTACTTCGGGTGAATGGAATAGAGTCAAACACAGGAAAGTTGGGAAAAACTCCACAACCTGACTTGGATCAGTAATTCCAGTTGTACTTTCCCGGAGGAGACACTAATTAAAGATTTAAAAGAGGAAAAGGGAAGGGAAAAGCCCCTTTTTATTTTATTTTTTTCTCTCTCTCTCTTTCTCCCCTATGAGATTACATGGGAACATAGGAAAATATAAATAGGGGTATGCATATGATATTGGAAGAGGGTTTTTTTTTTTCTTTTTCTTTTTTTTTCTTCTCCTTCCTTATAAGCTTATATGTATGTACAGGATAATATATATAGGTGTATGCAAATAATATATGTTTATGTAAATAATAATTTTTTACATTTTTTTTTTCTCTTCCTTATGAGCTTATATGTATGAATAGGATAATATATATAGGTGTATGCATATAATATATGTTTATGTATATAATATATTTTTTTTTCTTCATCCTTCTTCCTCTGGGAAATCTCGTTACGTCACATGTCTTAATGCATAAACTGTACGAGATCAATTTCTTCCTAAAAACAATTTGTATAGGATAACATATCGACCATTGGTAATAGGTGGTAGTGAGGCATTGACCCTCTACTCACTTTCCAGACAGACTTTTGTCGTCCTGGGAAGCGGGTGTTTGGTCCCTTAACACTGGACCACTTTGGAATTTCTTCTTTGAATGGGGGAAGGGGGCTTAGCCCCCCCCCCCATTTCGGGTCATGGTTTGACCTTATGTTATGTCACATTTTGCTTTATTGTTTACTGTTTTATTTTTACCTTTTGATTCTTCCCCTTTTTTTCCCTGTCTTTCTACTTTGTTTTCTCATCTCTGTGGGCCTACCTGTCAGGATATGGTTTTTCTAGGTTACAGACTCATTTCACGGTATACATTCTGGAGGATGTAAGGTTTAGGACTCATGGCTGGACCAAATAACTCTTCCACACCCCTTTGTGTTGTAACACACAACACTCAGGGGTTGAACTCTCCTATTAAGAGACGAAAGGCTCTTCAAGTCTATAAATCTCTGCATGCGGACGTCGTTTCTTTACAAGAGACACACTTCCCAAGGCGGTACACCCCCTCTTTTTTACATGCTCATTTTCCAGTGTTCTATTTATCTAAGGCGGAAAATAAGACCAAAGGAGTGGCTATTTTATTTTCTAAATTTTGTAAATTCACTTTGATTAAGGAATACGGGGACCCAGAAGGAAGATTTATTTTGGCTAAAGGAACCCTAGATGAGAAAATGTACACTTTTGTCTCATACTATGCACCTAATAGGGGACAACAGAATTTTTTTTCACAGATGCTGGATACTCTCCGACCCTTTATGGAGGGTATCATAGTTATGGGGGGGGGATTCCAACTTGGCTTTTGATTCGGGTTTAGATAAATCTAAACCAAATAAGACTAAAATAATTAGGCCAACTAAAGCCAGTACACAAGTGGCACATATGCTACACCAATCTAGGTTGATCGATATTTGGAGAGAATTGAACCCAAACACTAAAGACTATACACATTTCTCTAATCCCCACTTATCATATTCACGAATAGACCATATATTGATTTCGAATCATCATGTCCCGGCAGCTGTAGAGTCATCTATTGTGGATGTCCCATGGTCGGACCATTCTATGGTTCTGGTATCTCTAAGACGGGAGAATACAGCCCATAGGGTGTCTCATTGGACTCTTAATCAATCTATATTAAAAAATCCAGCCCTAGTGACGGAAATTGAACAGGCTATAAAGGAATATTTCGAATTTAATGATAAACAAGAAGTTTCCCCGGAAACTCTATGGGCGGCCCATAAGGTAACAGTTAGGGGAAAAATAATACAAATTGCGTCCAGACTTAAAAGACAAAAGAGGATGGAGGTGAGAGAGCTAGAAGAGAAATATCTAGACTTGCGCAGAAAACATAAGTCAGACCCTTCTGGATTTCCAACTTCTTCACTTGATGCCGCCAGATCGGCACTGAATCTAGCACTAACAGCACGGGCAGGAGAAGATATGAAATGGTCGGGTGCCAGATTTTACCAATTAAAGGATAAAATAGGTCCGATGTTAGCAAATAAATTGTCACCTAGATTTAAATCAAAGACACTCCCCAAGATTAGACACGCAGATGGATCCCTTACTTTAAACCCTCAGCGGATGATGGAAACCTTTCATGATTTCTATTCTAAACTTTACGCTTATGACGATAAATCTACTTCAGATAAAATAGAGAAATTCTTAGATAAAATAAGTCTTCCTACTCTGAAAAAGGAACATATGGAGATATTGGAGGCTCCCATATCAACTGAGGAAGTTTCATCAGTAATTCAAAACCTAAAGACGGACAAGGCACCGGGACCAGATGGTTTCTCCTCCCCATATTATAAAACATTCTCAGTTATCCTTTCGCCCTACTTAGCCCGCTTTTATAATTCCTTGACAAATGGTATTTCTATAAATGAACAACTTAATATGGCTTATATCTCAGTGATCCCGAAACCCGATAAAGACCTTAGTCTAGTTGAAAATTACAGGCCAATATCTCTTATTAATAACGACCTTAAAATATTAACCAAAATTATGGCCAATAGAATGTCCCCTTTCATGAACCAATATATTAATGAGGATCAGGTAGGATTTATTCCAGGGAGGCAGGGACCGGACCAGATAAGAAGGGCAGTTGATCTGATTTCCATACTGCAATCTGGGTGGACTGGGGATCATGGACAAAAAGGTATGCTCCTTTCCCTAGATCTCCAGAAAGCCTTTGATTCAGTGTCCTGGCCATATATGTTTAAGGTACTGAAGCGATGGGGTTTTGGCTCTAAATTCATGGGAATCTTATCTGCACTCTATTCATGTCCGGAAGCTAAACAAGGTCTATTTTCAGAACCTATTAGGATCCGGAGGGGCACACGACAAGGTTGCCCCTTGTCTCCTATGCTATTCGCGGTCATGATCGAATCTTTGGCGATAGCTATTCGTGATGACCCGGATATCAAGGGAATTAAATGCTCTCAAAAGGAACATAAATGTGCATTATTTGCAGATGATCTATTGCTTTTCATAACCTCACCTCCATCCTCTCTTCCTGAAATATTTTCCCTATTGACTGACTTCGCTAGAGTGTCGGGTCTCAAAGTAAATTGGGCTAAATCTAGAGCGCTTAATGTATCACTCCCTGAACCCACAGTTTCAATGTTAAAAAACAAATATGAATTCAAATGGGACATTTCATCCATCAAATATTTAGGAATCAATCTGACTCTGAATTTTGAGAATCTCTATTCTGCCAACTATCCTCCTATGTTTAAAAAACTCGAGAAAGATTTAAATGAATGGGGCTCCCAGAAAATAGGATGGATTGGTAGGATTAATTCGGTCAAGATGACTCTTCTCCCCAGACTTTTATATCTTTTTCGCTCATTGCCCATTCCGATAGTTAAAAGTCATCTAAAATCATTTCAGGGCAAAAGTACCAGGTTCGTTTGGAACAAAAAGGGTCCACGTGTTCCTTCTCGAAGCCTCTTCAATCTAACTGAACAAGGGGGTTTGGGAGTCCCGAATTTGTGGTGGTATTACCAGTCTGCTAGGTTGGCCCAACTATCTGAAGTCTATCTTAAAAATGACCGTCCCGACTGGATTAATATAGAAGAACAAGCATCTTCTGCGTCTACTATAGAAAATTTGATGTGGCGCACTCCCAAACGTAGACCCGCTATTATGTCCCTGACCCTTTCTCAAGCTTTAGTACTTTGGGATTCGCTTAGGAAAAATCCTTCTTTGGTCTCGAAAGGTCAACCCTTAGCTGAGGTTTTCCTGGACCCGATCTTTGCATCTAGAATCGATGTGGATTCCTTCAAATGGTGGCATGATAAGGGGGTGTACCGCATTGGACATTTCTTCTCAAGACTGGGCCCTTTACCCGAACAATTCTTTGTGGATAATTTTATGTTGAATCTGTTTTATTGAGCTGCAAACAATTGTAAAACATTGACAAAACATAGGTCAGAAATAATATCTGTCTATTGAGTGTACAAGGTCACAGTAGAATCGGGAGGACACCAAAACAACCTGTATCACATATGTATAGTCAGGTAAATAACCTTAATGAACCCAGAAATGAGTGATATAAGCACAGTAATGTTAAAACAAGTAACCAGTAAATCACGATCAAAACAGAAAACAAAGGCTCAACTCAAATGGCCTGAACGCATGGCATATCTACTGGTAAGAATATTAGACTGATAAAAGTACTGGTAGAGGAGAAAAAAAGAAAGAGAAAGAGGGAAACAGCAAAAAAAAAAAAGGGGGGGGGAGGGGGGGGAGAGGGCGCCTGGGAAGCAGAAGGAGCCGTGTTCGCTATAAAAGATCCAAAATCAGCAGAGAACCAAAAGTGTAACCACACGGTCCACGTAATAGTGTGGTCTTCACTCTTATCGGTATCCCACGCTAGCATTCTTTCAATATGTTCAATCCTGTCCATTTCACATGCCCAATCAGCCAGAGAGGGGGTCACTGGTTGCCGCCACGCTCTGGCGATAACTGAACGTGCAGCAGTCAGCACGTGGCAGATTAAGCTCTTCTTGATTTGTTTGTATGACCCCGGTATCATAGACAGGACTGTTAAGCGGGGTTCATTGGGGTATTTGTCACCTACTAGTTTGTCATAGAGGTTGAGAACCTTGTCCCAAAAGGGGGTGACACGTGGGCACATACCCCAGATGTGTGTCATGTTCCCTGTATCTTGCAAACACCTCCAGCATACATCTGAGACAGTAGGATCAAACTTATGAAGAATAGAGGGGCAGCGGTACCACCTAGAGAAAATACGGTAGTTTCGTTCTTGGGCATGGGATGAAATAGATAATTTAAAAGAGAGCGCCAATGTCTTGCCCCACTCCATATCATCTGGAGATAGGTTCAACTCCCTTTCCCATTTCGAGAGGAATGACGGTGAGTTTGGATAGGAGACCTGGATCAGCAATTGATATATCAGGGAAAGCGAATGCTCTGGTCTGTCTGACTGGGAGAGCAATGACTCAAAAGCAGTCTGTGGTCTAGTCATATCGTCGATGTTTGGTATTTTGTGCAGAAAGTGTGTTGAGTGTGTTCAAGCCAAGCAATAGAAGGGTTGTGGCAGGAAGAGAGCATGTCTGGAAGGGGAATCGGTTGTCCAGCGCGAAGCGTATGTCTCAACAGAGGAGCTTCTGATTTTTGCCACATAAGAAATTTAGATTTAGCACAAGTCGGAGGGAAAGAGTTTATATCGAATAATGGGGTCAAGGGGCTGGGTCTCGAGGACAATAAACCTTTGTGGATATAATTGTCCCAAATGCGCAAGGTAGTGGAAGTCACAAGAGGCAGTAAGTCCGCAGGGGGTCTATGTGTCGGGTGTGTCCACGGAAGGGATGTGAGGTCGGGAGATATTCGGTCATTTTCTAGTGATGTCCACAGTTTTGTGGAGGAACCGTGATACCAGTCTATTAGCCTGATCAAAGAGGCAGCGTGAAAGTACAGTCGCAAGTCCGGGAGGGCAACACCCCCTTTACCTTTAGGCAAAGTTAAAACGCTAAAGCCAATCCTGGGTTTCCTATGTCGCCATATAAAGTCCCGAATGGCCCTGTTAATCGATTGGAAGAAGCCACGAGGAGGGGAGGTAGGAATTGCCTGAAATATATATAAAACCTTGGGAAGAATGTCCATTTTGACGGCATTCATTCGGCCAAACCAAGAGATGTTCGGTTTATCGTAAGATTCGAGGCAAGTCCGCAATGTTCTCATCAGGGGCAGGTAGTTTACATCTGTCAGGGTGGGTAGAGAGGTAGGGATTTGGATACCAAGATATTTGACAGCTTTATGTTGCCATTTAAATTCAAATGCCGATTGAACCCGGGTTACTGTAGGTTTGGGTAGGGAGATGTTAAGGGCCTCAGTTTTGTCATAATTCACCTTAAAGTTGCTGGTCAGTCCAAACTCTGTGAATGCCTCGATAATGGCTGGTATAGATGTATGGGGTTTAGTTACATATAGTAAGAGGTCATCCGCATACAGGGACAATTTATATTGACGGTGGCCAATGGATATACCCTGAATATTGGAGTCGTGACGGATGGCCATGGCTAGATGCTCCATCGTTAGGATGTATAACAATGGCGATAAGGGGCATCCCTGGCAGGTTCCGTTACGAATCCATATCGGGTCAGATAGTAGGCCGTTAGACCGGATCCTTGCCGTAGGATTGGTATAGAGGGCCAGGATCTTGCAGAGCATGTTGGGTCCAAGGCCCACTTGGTGGAGCGTTCTCTCTAAGAATTGCCAATGAACCCTGTCGAACGCTTTTTCGGCGTCGACCGAGATCAAGCAAGCTGGGATTTTACATTTTTGGGCATATTCCATCAGGGAGATAGTCTTGAGTATGTTATCTCTGGCCTCTCTTTTTGGGGTGAACCCCACCTGGTCAAGGTGTATTAGGCCTGGTATTGCTGGCAGCAGTCGGTTGGCCAGAAGTTTGGAATATAAGCGGATGTCAATGTTGGTGAGAGAAATGGGGCGAAAGCTACCGCACATCGTTGGATCTTTCCCGGGTTTCGGTAGAACTATAATATGGGCTTCCAGAGCTTGTCTCGGAAAGGGTGAATCCCTGGAGATGTCATTATACACCTTCATAAGAAGTGGTGTAAGGGAGTCTTGGAAGAATTTATAGAACCTGGTTGAGTATCCGTCCGGACCTGGACTTTTGTTAGATTTCAGGGATGATATTGCCAGCGCAAGTTCTTCCTCAACAAATGGTTGTTCAAGATCGTGCGCTAGATCTGTGGGAATAGTCGGAAGTGCAGTGGCAGCAATGTAATTGTCTATTTTAGCTTGAAAGTCTCCAGAAGACATGTGTGGAGGGTGTGAGGGGAGGTTGTATAGCGAGTCGTAGAATGAACGAAACAATGCGCTAATTTCCTTAGGATGATGGGTGAGTTGGCCGTCAGGTCCCTTGAGTTTAGGAATGGAAGCAATGCTATTTCTAGCATGGAGGGCTCTAGCTAACAGTCTACCCGGTTTATTAGCTTCGACATAAAATAATTTACGTGATCTGTCCCTCATGGAAAGGGCCTTCTGTTCAAACAAGTTCAACAATTTGAGCCTTGCGGCGGATAAGGCAAGTTGGGTGGTCGGAGATTGAGTAATTTTATGGGAACGTTCCAGGTTAGCAATCTGGAGAGACAGATCTTGAATCTGAGCTAGACGTAGACTTTTAAGTCTAGAGCCATGTTTAATAAAGACCCCGCGTAAGACGCATTTCAGTGCCTCCCATTGAATGGGAGCGGAAGTATCGTCATTACTATGGTCAGATATAAAGTTTGATATGGTGGTCTGGATATCAGCAGAACAGACGTCATCCTGCAATAGTGAGTCATTAAGTCTCCAAGTCCAGTCATGACCAAGCAAATCAGGTAGGGAGAGGGACAAGAACACCGGCGCGTGATCAGACCATAGTATATTCCCGATCCTAGCTTGGGGATGGTATGTCAATGCATATTGGCTGACAAGAAAAAAATCAATGCGGGAATAGGAGTTATGAGCTGCAGAGAAGAAGGAATAATCCCTATCTGTAGGGTGGAGGATGCGCCAGACATCCAACAAGTTGTGTTGGAGTAGGAATCTCTTCAATTTATTGATTCGGTTATAGGAGATAGAGCTTCTACCCGATGAGGTATCCAATGTCGGGTTCAAAACACTGTTAAAATCTCCGGCAGCGAGGATCACCCCCTCGGCAAAGTCCATGAGCTTGAGGAGGTATTGAATAGTACTAGTTATCTGGTCGTGGTTTGCGATATACATGTTAGCTAGGGTGTACGTTTTACCGCTGAGAGATATTTTCAAGAAAAGGTATCTACCGTCAGGGTCTGAACAGGAGTCTAACAGAGTATAATTTACTGATTTGTGGAGGGCAATCGCCACCCCTCTAGATTTAGATTGGGAGTACGTGCTATGTACCCAAGTTGGGTAGTATTTATTTCGCAATTTTGGAATGTGATTTGTACGGAAATGGGTTTCTTGGAAGAAAATTACGTAAATTTTGGATTTGTGAAAGTCATATAGTATCTGTGATCGTTTAGTCGGTTCATTCAAGCCACGGGCATTGAACGAACACAGGTGAAGGGCAGTAGCATTCCGAGGGTCCCCCATGGCAGCGAGATGAAATAGGGAAAAAAAAAAGAAAGAATCAGGAAGAGGGGTAGAAGGGAGGAGGAGGGTGGGGGATAGAAGACAACCAAAACAACAGAACCACTCAGATGCTAATACAGAGTCTAGCACCAATCAAATACCCCAATCAGGGGTGGCCACGTAGGCCGTTAGGATTCAATCTGTCCCGAGAAATCTGGACAGGCAGAAACACTAAATTCTATGTGGGGAGGAAAAGTACACAAGCATTAATTTGCCTGAGCTCCACCCCACAATGCCTTAAAACAGGTTATTAGAACATAATGATAAAGGAAGAGAACTCGCCAGGAACAACTTAGCTAAGTCATTTCAGAACCCTTTCACAGTTAAGGAAATAAGAACAGTAGATAAGCACCTCTTTTCTATAACCTCTGTCCGACTGGACCCACAAGAGGAGAATCCTGGCTGGATAAAAACCTCAATACAAAACGAAAAAAAAAAAAAAAACATGGAGTGATACGCTCAAGAGCAGTATAGATAATATGTTCCATGAGGGGGATTACCCATCAATCGGCTCAGGAAACAGTAGTTTAGTAATACAGAAAGAATCCTCCCCCCCAGCTGGGGGGAATTAGAAATACTCTTGTGGTCCCAACCAGGGGTCCTCTCGGAGTCCAAGCCAGACAGAAAACATTGCTAAGCGAACAATGCCTACTATAACACATCTCATTGATTCTAGGTGTATATGAGGGAGTAACAGGAGACACATATGCGTTACGCTAAAACTGCGTAGCAGTCATTTGCAAAAAAAAAAAACAATTAAATAAACAGTTACACAGTAAAGGAAGGAACAACACCTGTTATTGGCAATATTCAGAACATGTAATAAAGCCCCGTCCAAGGATGTAATAATGGCCATCACAGTTTATGGAACGTATAGGTGGTGAAGCAGTCCAGGGCTAAGGCCGCTGCTTTCAACCTCGTAACCAATACTGAGTGGAAACGTAACCCCTATCTCTGAACGATGTATGACAGCATGGGACGTTGAGGGTTCCCTATGAGGCCAAGCAGTGAGGTTGTGACTAAGCCTGTCTGTTCTTTAACTATGGTAGAGCCCGTATATATCCCACTGAAGCTGTAATCCATCGTACAGTCTGTCGTACCGTGTTGGGCAACGCATCGTAGATTCTATGGTAAAGGCAGTGTCTCCACCCTTTGAAGAACAGAGCAGCAAGGCGGTATGTTCTTTTATCGAGGTGGTTTCTAAATGCAGGTAGAGAAGGCAATAAGGGCGAATCACATGAGTCAGTTTGTCACAGCATATTAGACAGGTCACATCTCCCTAGAATGTGGGCCAGGAGGTGGTGACCTTGGAGTGTTCCTGTTGGAAGGCCCCGCACGTCTGCGTTGCAGGATCGATTTATCGTCGGGAACAGCATCCATTGCTAACCAGTCAGGTACGTCAATGGGATCGGTGTCCAGAAATCGGAAAACATCCGGGAGTTGTCTGTGGTCATTCACAAAGATGCTGTCGTTGCGTAGGTGGACAGTAAGGCCAAAAGGGTAGTTCCATACATAGGTGCCACCGCAATCCCTAATTTTATCCAATAAAGGTTTCATTTGACGTCTCATGTACAAAGTTCTGCGGGACAGATCAGGAAGGAGGTGGATCGTAGCCCCATCTAAGTGATATGGGCCCCTGTTCCAGGCACGGCGCATTATTTCCTCTTTCATGAGAAAAAAATGCACTCTGCAGAGCACATCTCTGGGTTGGGTGCGTTCCCCCCCACCAGGGGTGTTCACTCTGTGTATCCTATCCAGTTCAATGGGTGCAGAGGTAGACCTGCCCAGGATGTCATTAAATATGCCACTAGCAGTGACCCGTAAGTCTGCCGCTCTAATGGACTCCGGGATGCCACGTAGTTTTATATTATTTCGCCTATGGCGATTTTCCAAATCGTCATGTTGCAGTCGCAAATGGGTCATAGCGGCCTGATGTTGTTTGTGCATACCTTCCAGAGTATCTAGCCTGAACAATATTGCGTCTCTGTCCGTGGATAGAATTTCAACAGAGTTTTCAAGCTTCTGCACATTCTGCGATATATTAGTTATGTCTTGACGCAGGGACGATACCATCCTGGTCGCAATAGTTTCCATGTCTTGTCGCGTGGGTAGGGATAGTAGGATAGCCGACATCTCTGCAGGGGACAATACAGCATGAGAGGATGGGGCAGATGGAGCGCCCTGATCTGTGGAACCAAAAGACATACTAGGCTGATCAGGGCTGGTAGTTAAATCTTCTCTCAACAACAAAGGTATGCCAGAGAGGCTAGAACTCGGACCAGAGGGTCCTTTGGTGGTATGAGGGGGATGCGGAGGCACAGTGACTACCTGTGGAGCATTTGTAGAAGATGCCGCGTTGTCCTTCTTAGCGGGTTCTGGTGCCATCTTGTCCCGGGAGGCAGACCTAGTTCTCGGTGTTTCTGGAGTGAAGTAGTGCTGGATGTCAGCAGGATGTGTTCCGCGGAGGTCTCTGTGTTTATAAGCCCTTTCTGGACGTGGACATCTCAGGCAAGGTTGGGAGAGAAGCTGTTCCTTGTAGGCATAAGGCGTGGAGCTCAGACAGTGCAGGTTCACGCTGTCATAGTGATCTTATTTCCCCAGATACTGAAGTTATTGGGGGGGCAGTTCGTTGGCAGGCTAGGTTTTTGCGGTGACCAAGAGGGGCTCACATCGAGTAGGGGTCAGGCTGGGAAAACAGGAAAACCTGTCTGAGCATGGCAAGATGGCCACCACTTATGTGGGGTCATTCACTGGCAGGTGTCCGCTCAAATATGTCTCTTTAGCGGGTATGAGGAGTAGTATGCAGGCAAGCCATCTGTAATGGTTGTGGGAGAAGGCAGCTGTGAGTCCAGGAGGCCCGGATTCTAAGGACGCCTAGAGCCTGGGTTAGGAGTACCAAGATGGCCGCCGTTCCATGAGTAGGCCGAAGCCACGGACTTGCTTACCAGACACTGCCGTGCGGAGGAGCGCCACTCTGTTCAGGCCTCGATCAGGCGAGTCGTCGAGGAGCCGGATCGGGAGGTGCAGAGGGTCCCAGGGGGCCACACAGACCGTGGATCGGCGACAGGAGTCCAAAGATGGCCGCCGCTCCACGAGTAGGCCGGAGCCGCGGACTTTCCTGATTGCCGCCGCCGTGCGGAGGCACGCCGCTCCGATTAGACCAGATCGAAGTGGGGCCAGCTCGGGAGGTGCAGAGGGTCCCCCGGGGGTCACACACACCGCGGATCGAAGCGGGGAAGCCCACAATTCAGGGCTTTGGATGGAGCTGAGGAGAAACACGTCCTGCTCCCTGATGCGTCAGGCCACGCCCCCCTTTGTGGATAATTTTGATCTCCCTCCCTCCGAGAGATTGAGATTTTCTCTATTACATGACTATGCCCAAAATCTTTGGTCTGATAATCTTATTTCTGGTTCCCTATCTCCATTTGAACATAGATGCGACCAAGCCTCGGCGAGACGGGGTAATATCTCAATTATTTATAAATCTCTCGCAACAAATGATACTAAATTACCCCACATGCTCGCTTGGGAAAGAGAACTTGGAGATGAATGGGATTTAGAGGATTGGTACGGAAATTTTGCTAGATCTATCAAGGGTTTGTTAAGTGTGTCTCTGGTGGAAGCCAACGCGAAAATCTTTACTAGATGGTACTTGGTCCCTCTTAAATTGGCCTCGATGTATCCTTCATCCTCACCCTTATGCTTTAGAGGCTGCCAAGGAATAGGGTCCATGTTTCACACTTGGTGGGAATGTCCAAAGATTCGGGGTTATTGGAATAAGGTGTTTCACATTGTCAGACGAGTAACAGGGTGTAATGTGCATCAGTCTCCAGCAATTGCTCTATTGAATGGTCTAATCCCACAAATTTCGAAGGTTACCAGAAAACTGATTCTATTTATCCTGACAGGCGCCAGAATTACTATTGCAGCAGCATGGAAGAAACAGACAGTCTCTATTCTACACATGAAGAGAAAAGTCACGTGGATCATGGAGCAGGAAAAGAGAATTAGTTTAATGTTAGATAAAACTATTCTGTTTACTGAAACTTGGGAACCTTGGCTTAAGTACATGGGAATCCCCTATACTCCGGGGATACTGTAGTGGCTGTTGCTCCGGACTGATGCATAATCTTGGCAGGTGGGCTTACTCTTTTCTTTGAACTCTTTACTCTTCTCATCTCTATTCCCCCCCCCCTTTTTTTTTTTTTCTCTTTTTTTTTCCTCCCTCTTAGATACGAGAAGACTATACATAGTATATTACTTCTCATAATGTGATATTCTCACTTTGGGGATAATGGGTTCGGAAATACTAATTATATCCCTGGTTTTTCTCTTATAGTTAACTCTGGGTGGGATGTTGTCTTGGTCCTTTAGACAAATGTTAGATCAAATTTGATTTTGGGGAGGTTGGGTGGAGGGGACGGGTCCACCTCTAGGATACAGAGTGATCCCATTAGGGGTATCAGGGAGGGAGGGAGGGATTGTCCTGGATACCCACCTTCTTAGCATCTACGAAAGATTGGTCTACAATGTTCCTCATCGCTTTAATATTTTGGACCAGACCATAGGATATATGAGATCCTGGGGGATTAGGGAGATGATTTGGGACAAACTATATTACCTATAGGGTCCTGATTTACCCTAATAGTTCTCATTTCTCTTTTCTGTTTAATAAGTACTACCCTCTGGGGTTAAATGGGTTGGAAACGATAAACACTGAATGTACCTCTTCATTTTCAAATGTATGTCCAGCTATAATATTTACTGTGTTATTTGGCGCATTGTTGTATACTTTTTTTTTATTTGAAAATAAACTTACATTTGAATGAAAAAAAATAAATAAAAACGGTTCTTTCTGCCTGTAAACTGTAGATTGTCCATAGCAACCAAAAGTGTCCCTTTATGTCAAAAATGGTTTTAGAGCAGCTAAAAAACAGCGATAATAAATTATAATCACTTGCAGAATTGAGCGATAGGGATTTGTGGGGAAATTCGTCATAAAAAAAAAAAAAGTAATGACAGCGACAATTCTGCAACTGAGGAAATTTCAGTGATTTTGAGTTGATTACATATAATCAATACAATATTGAATATTTTTTATTATAATTATATTATCATTTGTTATAATTATTTATAATTATTTATTATATTATAATTTATAATTTTATTTAAAAAAAAATGTCATACCCGGGATGCCTATTAGACTCTTGTTTGGTCAAATTTAAGTGAGTTATTCTTAAGAATTACAAGCCTACAGTATAAAACGCTAAATTTCCTTGCAAATAATGGTATCGCTTTCAGCACCTAAAATCTGAAAGAATCATACCGCCAGGGAGGTTAAATTCCTTCATCTATATCACCTCCGGCGTTCTAGTTTCTGTTCTCTCATTCACTTCCTGGTTTGCGGCGCTCGTTCATGTAAGAACTACATTTAGCAGTATGCATTGCGGCATGCCCATTAATTCACTACTCCTTGAAGTCTCTAACATGTAGAGAGCGTCCTACCGCAGAGATGTAGTTCCCAGGAGGGGGCGAGCACGTCACTGACCACCGCAGTAAAGCCTCCCTTCACGGTGGTGAGTAAAATCAGACAAGCAGAAAGTGAACAGAACAGAGAAAAAATAGAGCAACTTCTGAGCAAAAATGAACAATGAGGAAGTGAAAAGAGGAATGTCTGCAGGTAAAGGATGCTTATTATGAAACAACATTTTTTCCTTTACAACCCCTTTAAATTTTGATAATTTTTTTCCCCCCACAAATAGAGCTTTCTTTTGGTGGTATTTGATCACATTTGTGTTTTTTATTTTTTGCGCTATAAAAAAAAAAGTGCGTCAATTTTGAAAAAAACACAATGGGGGTTATTTACGAAAGGCAACTCCACTTTGCACTACAGGTGCAAAGTGCACTTGAAATTACACTGAAAGTGCACTCGGAAGTGCAGTCGCTGTAGATCCGAGGGGGACATGCAAGGAAAATAAAAAACAGCATTTTAGCTTGCACATGATTGGATAATAAAATCAGTGCTTCCCCTCATTTCAGATCTACTCCTCAGATTTACAGCGACTGCACTTCCAAGAGCACTTGTAGTGTAAAGTAGATTTGCCTTTCGTAAATAACCGCCAATATTTTTAACTTTTTGCTATAATAAATATCCCAATTTTTTGTTAACAAAAATATATTTTTCCTCAGTTTAGGCAAATATGTATTCTTCTACATATTTTTGGTAAAAAAAATCACACTAAGCATATATTGATTGGTTTGCGCAAAAAAAAGTTATAGGCCCAGATTCACAGAGCGATTACGCCTGCGCAACTGCTGTTGCGCGTGCGTAAGTCTAAATGTGCGCGTGCGTATAGTTGGACGCGATTCACAAAACAATATACGCCAGAAATCTACGTTTTTTGGTCCGGCGTAATTGAATTAGACATTCGCTTCCCTTCGTGCAAAACTGCGCTAGACACACCATTGATTTGCTAGTCAAATATGCTAATGAGGGAGTTACGGGGATCCACAAAAAAACGCAGTTGCTGCGCAGGCTACGCGATGTGCGCAACAGCAAAATGTTCTGTCTAAAGTTAGAGGACCTAAAAGCTGGTCTAAATTTTGAAAAAAAGTCTAATTGTCAGATAAAGCAACACTGTTAGTGAGGAGTTCAGCAGTCACACGTGTTGCCCAACAATCTGTATGCCAACATGCCAGGGGCATCGTCGCGCATAGCTATACTACTGACTTTAGATGAACAAAGAAGGAGGAGGGCACGGAGGATGGCACTAAGGAGGGCACGGGAGATGTTTTTTTTAATTTTTTTATTTGCTTATATAAAATTTACAATTTAAATTAATCTAATACAATATTCTTATCTGATACAAGCCCCTCACTCTTCACTTGATATATCACACACGCATAGACATCTATGGCATGAGTGATTCTGAGGTGTCTCGCATCTTCAGATTCACCCCTCATGCCATCATGGAATTACCACAACCCTGCAGGAGGACATCACCAGCCCAACACATGGCACCACCCATGACACCCATGACAGCTACATATACAATCAGAGCCCCATCCCCACAGATTTCCAACAGAACATGTATGGGGACAGCTGGCTGGTTGGTGAGTGACATGGGTGGCAGGCATGACTATCCCCTCCCGTGATGCACACCTCACAAGTGGCACATGCATGACTAACATCCTCCTGTCTTTTCCCTTCAAGGTGACTCTGCATATGCACTGGTACCCCATCTCATGACCCCATCTCATGCCAGCTCACATTATGCATCTTTGCACGTTAAACACACACATTAATCATGGCACAATGAGAATGCATGCATGCACACCACTGTGGTCCCTAGCACACACACCCCACATCCTCATCACATTGGATTGGCACCAGTCCACCATGCAGGACTTGTGAGCTGCAACGCCATGCCACGGCTCCAATTATGTCACTGTACATTCATACACCATTCACACAGACCTGGCGATCACTTCTCCACCACAAATGAGGGTGACACCCCTTTTCCCGCAGGAATATCACCCCCACATTCCAAAATCATACACAAACAGAACCAAAAAAATTAAATAAATGACGAGCAAAAATAAAAAATGCCCAGCAAAAATATAATTTAAACAAAATAACAACAAAGACATAAAAGACAAAAATCACTCTGCAAAACAGTCCCCAAATATCTCAAAGACACGTCACAAACAAACAAAAGCACCTTGCTGTATAGGGAGGGATACAAAGGGATGTACTTTTGCAAAGGAAGTGCATTTGTGTCTGTCTATTTATGCTGTCTGCGTAGTTCATAAAGTTGCCCTAGTCCATTTCCAATTTCACTGATTGCGCCGCTCCCGAGTTGTGAGCATGCGCACAACGGAGCTGACATGGTTTCCTTCACGCGCGCATGCGCGAGTCGGCCGGCCCTTCATTTGCATGGGGTCACGGCTCATTTCAATGTAACACGCCCACGTCCTTCCCAATTTGTATTACTCCTCCTTACGCCTCAGGAAAAAACCTTACGTTTGCGCAAGCTCTTGCGTAAAAGCTACGTGAATCGCCGGATTACGCGGCTAGATTGCGCAAGTCTAACGGAAAAGTGGTGCGCTACGCCGGAATGATAATGCGCCGATCTACGTGAATCTGCCCCATAGTGTCTACAAAATAGGGGATAGATTTATGTCATTTTTATTCCAATTTTTTTTTTACTACTATTGACGGTTATCTGCGATTTTTATCGTGCCTGAGACATTGCAGTTGACACATTGGAAACTTTTGATACTATTTTGCGATCATTCACATTCATTCAGCGATCAGTGCTATAAAATGCATTGATTACTGTATAAATGTGACTGGCAGGAAAGGGGTTAACACTAGGGGGCGATCAAGGGGTTAAATGTGTATACTAGGGAGTGATTCTAACTGTGGGGGGAGGGGACTAATGAGAGGAGGAGACCAATCAGTGTTCCTATATACAAGGAACATACGATCAGTTCTCCTCTCCCCTGACAGGACATCGATCTGTGTGTTTACCTTGGCATTAAACTGAGTGAAAAAATTAGGGTAATGGTGCTGGAGGAGACAGACTCCTGTAAACTTTAGAATGACTTACATTTTTAATGAAAATTAAGCAATAACTTAGACAAGAGGTATATTACCCTTTTACATATATAGGCCCATGCACAGAAGGAGCCCCAATAGTTCAAAATACACTGTACCTTTTTGTAAAAATATTGCTTAATGCAAATGCCATACCTGTAGGCTTTTCTGCCACCCATAATACACAGTTGAAATACTCCAAATGTTTATGTTTCTATGTCCTGGCTTATTTCCAGGACATGACTGTCATTGGCAGTTACACAAGGAAGAATGTTTCCTGATAAAAAAAGCCACACATGCGCAGCCAAGTCACTCCACACAATACTAATTGCTTCTCAATTACTAGCAACATTGTCGGCCTGCCATGTGCACTCCTTTAGTTGGCAGTTGGGCTACCAATCATGTTTATAAAATACCGTATTTGCTGGCGTATAAGTCGACTGGGCGTATAAGACGACCCCCTAATTTTCCAGGAAAAATGTTGGTTTTGGGATATACTCGCCGTATAAGACGACCCCCTTCCTAATATTTTTTATGGAAGCTGAGGGGTAGCCGAAACAACCACTGACAGGAACAACTGCTGACAGAAACATGCTTTTTTCAAATCTCACTGTGCCATTACATGTCTCACTGTGCTATTACATACCTCACTGTGCCATTACATGCCTCACTGTGCCATTACATTACATGCCTTACTGTGCCATTACATTACATACCTCACTGTGCCTATACATTACATGCCCCCACTGTGCCATCACTTGCCCCCACTGTGCCATCACTTGCCTCCACTGTGCTATCACTTGCCTCCACTTTGCCATCACTTGCCCCCACTGTGCCATCACTTGCCCCCACTGTGCCATCACTTGCCATCACTTGCCCCCACTCTGCCGGCCAAGACGATCTCCCTACCTTATGTTTATGTAGGATCCGTCTTCCAGGCTGCGGGCTTCCATGATTCAAAAGCCGCACCTTGTCCTCAGACTGTTCCGTGATAGGCGGAACACAAATTTTCCCAGTGTTCCGCCTATCACGGATGTCCTCTCATCCGAGGCCAAGGCTGAGGATGAGAAGGCATCCGTGATAGGCGGAACACCAAACAGAGGCCCCGCTGGGAAAATTTGTTTTTTTCCGCCTATCACAGGTCACGCGGCTTTTAAATCATGGATGCCCGCAGCCTGGAAGACGGATCCTGCAAAAACATAAGGTAGGGAGATCGGACGGAAACTGTCCTCGGCGTATAAGACGACCACCGACTTTGGATGCATTTTTTTGCATCCAAAAAGTCGTCTTATATCATGGAAAATACGGTAAGCAGCCCAATGTTCAAATGCTTGCATAGCAGCCTGACAAAGCGGCTACTACCCAGATAGCAAAGATAACTTGCCACAAATTTGAGGCAGTGTTAAATTGTAAGTCTGTTAACTTGCTGTACATTTTGACACTTTTCCAATTTCTAGCAAATTTGCATGGCAAGTCTCTAGCAAGAGCAACGTTGCAGTGGTGAGTCTACAGCAAGAGCACTGCAAGTCTACACTACAGCTTGAAAATTCAGCCACAGTGACCCTTGTGGTGGGATGACTTGTACAACGTAACTGAACCAGAACTTGCAGAATGTTTGCACAGAAAGTTGATCTGGAGTCATATTATGCAACAAACTTGTGAAGCCTGGCAAGTCTAGCAATAGCTTAGCAAATCATTGTCAAATCTGCAGCACAATTACTTGCTATCTGGGTAATTGTGAGGCAGTGGCTTAGGCCTCGTACACACGATCAGTCCATCTGATGACAACGTTCCAAAGGACCGTTGTCATCATTTAACCGATGAAGCTGACTGATGGTCTGATATGCCTACACACCATCGGTTAAAAAAAACATTGTGTTAGAACGCAGTGATGTAAAACACAACAACGTGCTGAATTTTTTTCCCCAAAAAGTTCAATGTTTTCAAGAATGCGTCGACTTGATTCTGAGCATGCGTGGATTTTAAAGCAAGTTGGTTACATTTTAAAGCAAGTTGGCTTTTTTTAAACCTAAGGTTAAATGACCTATGGGGCCCACACACGATCAGTTTTGACTGAGGAAAACGGTCCATCAGACCGTTGTCCTCTGGTTAACCTATCGTGTGTACGCGGCCTTAGTGTTGTCAGCCTGCAACAGGAAGTGCTGTTACTGCCAGAAATACCAGGAGAGAAACATTGCAACAGACTCAACTCATAATAAAACAAAGGAAACTGTATACAGTGAGACATATTACAAAATATACTGAAAAAAAAAAGATTACACTTATTCCTGGGAGCTTAAAAAATGGCAGTTCTTTTGGCAGAAAAAAAAAACGCTCATATAGAGCATATTTGTACTGGCATTTGGGAGCGTTAGGATTTTCATCTGGCAAAAACGCAAGCCAGAAGGGTTTTTTGTGCCCTTAAATGCTGAACTTAAAACATGACTCTAAACATCCTAATGTGCATGGACACATAGGATAACATTGAGCTGCTTCTACAGACATTATTTTAAGCCCAGTGTGCATGGACCCTTAACATGCATGTAAACCCTAGAAATAAACTTCTCCTATTTACTTCCCTTTGGTCTGCTAAGTAAAGAACTGAATGTGTTTAGTTATATCTGTTTTGTAAATTCAAACATTAAAGTTGATTTTGCCAGAAATCTTGTGAGCTGATAACTTCCTGTGTTCTCTGCCAGTGTTATGGAGACGAGGAGGGAGGTGGTCTGTGTTCTATCGGATCTATCAGAATTGAAGTAGGCAGGGCTGACAACACATGCTTTTGGAATTCAGTGCCAAGAACATGGTGGGGGGGAAATTTACTAAAACTGAAGCAGCCAGGATCTAAAGCAGCTGTGCATAGTAACCAATCAGCTTCCATATTCAGCTTATTCAGTTAAACTTTGAAAGTGAAAGATAGAAGCTGATTGGTTGCCATGCTGCTCTGCTCCAGACTCTGGTCGCTCCAGTCTTATTAAATTCACCATGCTGTGTTGTAAGATCAAAAGGAAAGTAGAAGCGCACTATATTTTTGGAGCATCAACGTTTATCATCATCAACAATTATTTTTCTGTACCTGCAGCATGTTTAAAGGGATAAAACAAGAATTATGCATGTGTAGAGGACAAAACATGTTTTTTATTTCATTTTGGCATACATTTTAAATGAAAATGTATTCTTGCTTAGTCATGCACATGTTCTCATATGTGTGTACATTTACAATTATCTAGGATTACTTCAACTGGAGATCCCACCATGATTTTCAGCTTAGAAGATTCCTGAATGGAAAATGTGCTTCACACAACTATTGGGAGATTCCCACACACAAAACCTACAGTACTAAAAAGGGGCCCCTGGTTCTTTATTCTGAGGATTTGGCATTGCCGGCATGGAATTTATCCCAAGACAAACATGGTCATAGAAGTCATCGATACAAGAGAAAAAAGTTCAAGATTGAGCTCAGCACTCTTCTGGATTTATCTGGAGCTATTCTATCGTATGGCCGAAAACAGGTAAAGTAGAAATTTAAGGTAATAAAAATTATCGGCATTGATATTTCAGTCCAAAAGTGTTATACAGTATTGGGTTCAAGCGGATTATGGTGGGTTGTGTCAACCCCTGGGTTCCTATATGTTTTGGTTGCTCCAACAATAACATTTCTTTGCCTGATTTCCTACTTTGCTCCAGTCTACCTGGAAAGTAGGGTGTTCCTACCCATGTATGCATCTCCTAGCCAGGCCTCAAGAGTTACTCGCCACCAGTTGCCCCACCTAATTCATACACTGCCCTGCACCTAATTGCATCTGTAAACACGCCCTCGTAGAGTATCTCATGGAATGACAATGTTTTATGCAAAATCAAGTTACAAAATTAAATATTACCAGCAACAACTTTAACAAAATGGGACAGGGCACTGGGGGCAAACCAGAGGGACAGGGCACAAGGAGAAGAAAACTGCACAAACTGGAAGGCTGCCGCTCTCATGTCAGGGCAACTTTTAGTGAGCGCTGCACCGGAGTGGTAATTTTCGCAATCCTCCACCTCACTCATTACTTTCTGCTCTCCAGCTACATTGGTCGGGCCCGGGGGGAGGGGGCAGGCTCAGAGAGGTCATACTGTTAGGTCCCATGGCTTAATGAGAATTGTAAGGAGAGCACCTGTGTATTGCTCTGCCTGTGCGCTGCTCACCAGACCACTTTTCCCGATGCACCTTTCCTCTTCGGCCGCCAATCGCATCCGGACTCTAAGTGTAGGCACAGATTGCAGGGAGATTGGTCATGCAGCCCTGTCATCACTCGCCCCCAGCTTAAATCCACTCGCCAAATGCTAGTAGGCGAGTGGAAATATTCTCTATAATATGCTTTGAATTTAAGATCCAAAAAAGAGTGTGAGCCCCTTGTAATGGCCACAGGAGGTATAAGAACACAGAAAATTAAGCACAGTGAAATAACTAGCAGAGATATAAGACGCTGGCTGTTGATTTATCTCCAGCATCTAATGCCCCTTACACACGATCGGAATTTCTGATGGAAAAAGTCTAACTGACTTTTTCCAACCGGAAATTCCGACCGTGTGTATGCCCCAATCAGAGTAATTCTATCAGAGTTTACATAGAGAACATGTTCTCTTTTCCTCCGACGGAATTCCGATGTGAATTTGGTCGGACAAAGGTCCGAACGTGTGTACGGGGCATAACAAAACGTATATATTGTAGTATTATTATTCCCAGCTGTGTAAAGTCTTATGATAGTTTGTACCACTTTTATGCTACTGACGCTACCAAGTTAATTTCCCAAATACAAGTGTGCACATAAATAGTACAGCTAATTTTGTCAGAAGCCAATTAGCATGTTTTTCTGGTTATACCCAGCCCTGCTGTTTTTAGAAACATGGAGACATTAGGTTACATTTGGCAAGTTAAAGACACTTTCATAACACTGGAAAGGAGATAAAATTTGAGCTGCACATTTTGATCTGCATAGTATGAAATTAAAGCAGAACTCCAGGTTTAGCGAATAATGTCTAAATACAAGAGGTGTGTGTATTCTTACTTGAATCTTGGCATGCTTCTTGTATTTCTTCCAGATCTGTGCAGTAAACCAGTGTGAAAATGTTCCTCTATGCAGGAGCTTCCTGTAATAAAGACCAGACACTGCTGCTCTCTCTCCTTGTGCAGGATGACTGGTTTTGTCTCCACCCACACCTGTCATTTTTTGCAGGCAGCCTGTAGTAAATGGAGCCTGCTGGGCCCCTCCAGCAGCTCTGCTTTTGACACAGGCTATGCAGAGAACAGTGATGATGTCATTACCAGGGATAGATATTTACTAAGGCTGTGGTGGACATTTTCCAAAGTACAGACCTTAGTGAATAACACGGTAAATTTCAAATTAAAACTATCACAAAACACTCTGTCTACTCTCTGGCCATGGATCCCCCTTTAGAGCAGGGTCCCAATAGATCCCCTTTTAGAGCAGGGTCTCCATAGATCCCTCTTTAGAACAGGCCATGGTACCCATAGATCCCCGCTTAGAGCAGGGTCACCATAGATCCCCCTTTAGAGCAAGGTCTCCGTATATTCCCCTTTAGAGCAGGCCATGGTCCCCATAGATCCCCCTTAGATGATGATCCGATTCTTTTAGTGGAGCTATAGGAAGAGGACACATACACTACTCACAAGGAAGCTGGGGGCCGGGGCACTGACACCGGGCACATGCAGGTTTAGAGGAGGAATTTCCATTCTCCTCCTCTGAAGGCCAGGGCCTGGGGCGGGACAAGTTCCTGCTTGGTTGATAGGACAACCGCACGCCTACCAGCAGCTACAGCGGTGAGGGAGGTGGATCAGTGGATGCTGTGACTGTCAGATAGCATATTCATCTGTCCTACTCCTCTAACCAACTCCCCACGGCCCAACGCAAAACTGGCAGAACGGGCAGCCACGGACTATGCAAGGATCGCTTACGGACACTTTGCCGATCCCTGGGTGTTTTACTACTTGCCGATCCCTTGGTGTTTTACTACATATCTGAATAAAAATGTCTATGCTTGCAGCTTAGCTTGGAACATATATTCATCAAAGTCATGTGCACATAAAGTTTTATTTTAAACCATGTTGTTTCCAGAATCCTTTTATTGGAAACACATTGCAAGACATGGGTTATCTGAAGCAGGTTTCCCTCCTCTACATCTGCCTCCTATACTCACACTGCTGATATCTCCATACCCCTTGTCTTGTGCATATTATTCTAAATGGTAGCTGGACAGAACTGGTCATAGACAAAGTGAATACTGATCAGTTCCCAATAAACTGAACTCCATAGGTTTCCCTGCCGGTGCCCTCCTGCCCAAAATCCTTTGATTGAAAACTTGAAGAAGCCAGATGGAAAATTGACAGATGAATAGCACCTGCATCCAATCAGAGGCAGGCACTGTTTGGGTATTTTGACAGTTGGCAGAATCAGAATAAAGTAGCCCCAGTGGTAGAATCATCGATGGAGGAATGTTAAAGGGGTTGTAAAGGTTCATGTTTTTTCACCTTAATGCATCCTATGCACTAAGGTAAAAAAACATCTGACAGTTTAAGAATAGCTGACTGCATAATATCCATGTGCAACATTTCATATTTAACTGACAAAGTCCAGCATTTGTCCCTTCTAGGAGTGTTGGATGTTGGTGTCACCCACTGTGCTCTGTGGTTTCCTCAGCTGGCCCCTACATTACTTCAGTACACAGTAGTGTGGAAGGAGCCAATAAAAAAGAAACACAGAGCAGGAGGACCAGGCATCTTAGACATCCGGAATTGTGCTAGATGCTGAAGATGTAGCAGCTTAGAACTTACATCGACTTTTGTTAAAGGAGCCTGTTGGGAAATTGCCAGCTGAACAGTGCCTGCATCTGATCAGGTTACAGGTTTAGCCCTGGTTCACACTGGGCTGCGGGAGTGAAATCGCGCGATTTCAGCTGAACTCGCGCGATTTCACTCCCTCTGGCAGTCCCGATTTCGGCGCGATTTAGGAGACATCTGTGCAGGGTTCTCCCCATCCAGCCATTTTATTATCTGCTTACTTTACAGTTCAGTAGTCCATTTTCTAGCAGTGGCACAGGTTCCAGCTAGAGCCAGGTAGGCTCCTCGAGACTAGTCCTCGTCCGCGGCTCCTCCTCTCTAGCTCCCAGGCTGTGAGTCACATCACAGGCAGCAACGACACAGCTTCCTGGGCAGCCCTCAGAGTCCTCGATCTCCCCCCTCGCCTCCGGCCGTGAGTGGAGTGACGTCACGTCGCTGGCAGGGAGGGACTAAAAGACTCCTCCGTAGGGTGAGTAATCAGACAGGGAAGGGAGCAGGGGCGGGAGGTGACGGTCTGGATGCAGGAGTGGCGAACGCACTCGGCAGTGGGCACACTGGCTATGACACACAGGTCACTTTACTGGCGGCCGTGGCAGAACTTCACCTGCGGCTGCACCCCCCCTCCTATACAAAATGGTACTGCCCAGGGCACTTGTCCCTTCCGCCCCTGCCTTGTACTGGCCCTGCATCAGAGGGCTCCGCGGGCCACATGTGGCCCCCGGGCCACTGGTTGGGCACCTCTGGCCTACAGCATCAGTTGTCACAACATAATAGCATGTCAGAGGACTTTATTTTTATACGCAGTTAGCTTGGATGGCTGAATCTGTTAGATTACTTTCATTCTGCCCACAGTCTGAAGAAAATAAATATATATGGAGCAGACCTTACAAATTTATCGCTAAATTTCTGGAATTCAGCCACATTGTAAAAAGAGAATACACACTGAGTTAACCTCCCTGGCGGTATGATTCTTTCAGATTTTAGGTGCTAAAAGCGGTACCATTATTTGCAAGGGAATTTGGCGTTTTATACTGTAGGCTTGTAATTCTTAGGAATAACTCACTGAAATCTATCCAAACAAGAGTCTAATAGGCATCCTGGGTATGATTTTTTTTTTTTTTTCTTATTAAAAATTATAATATAATAAATAATTATAAAAAATTATAACAAATAATAATATAATTATAGTAAAAATTATTCAATAATGTAATCAAATCAAAATCACTGAAATTTGCTCAGTTGCAGAATTTTTGCTGTCATTATTTTTTTTTTTTTATGACGAATTTCCCCATAAATCGCTATCGCTAAATTCTGCAAGTGATTCTGATTTATTATCGCTGTTTTTTAGCTGCTCTAAAACAATTTTTGCCATAAAGGGACACTTTTGGTTGCTATGGGCAATCTACAGTTTGCAGGGAGAAAGAACAGTTTTTATTATATAAAAGGACATGTAGTGTACAGGGCAGACCACTAGGGACATGGGGGGTGTGTATTTTTTACATACAGTACTGTAATCTATAAGATTACAATGTACTGTATGTATAGTGTTTGTTTACTTTTTTAAATTTGGCGCCGTTCCCCCCCCTACGTCGCGACGCTCGCAGGGAAGGGAATCGGCGGAACACACAGCATCAGGCGGACATCCGCCCGCCGTGCACTGCGGGGATTCATCGCTGGATCGCAGAGAAAAGGTAAGTAAACTTTTTTCTGCATCCAGCGAGGCAAGCCCGTGTGTGGCACGGGGTTACCGATCGTAGCTTTAAAATCTCACCCCGTGCCACACACGGGAAGACCGCCAGGGAGGTTAAGTCCAATAGGTTTATTGCTATGCTGGAGAGGCACTCCGGGATCTAAGAAAAGAGAAGCACACCACAGAGAAAATATGCCCGCCTCTCTCCTCTGCTGCACAGTCACAAAAGCCTTTGTATTTTGTAAATGTGATCACATAATACTAAGACTTCTGTGATTGGGCAGGAGGAGGAGAGGGGCAGGCATAACAGATGCAGAGACTCTACTGTTGAAGAAGTAGAGATAGAAGGATCAGCGTTTGGCTCCTAAAAAGACAGTAAAAGGTGTCTTCTGGTGAGTACTTTAAACCTGTCCAATATAAATAATAGAGATAAATCCAGGGGATGTCATGCTCCTTCTTCGACTTAACTCGTAGTGTGCCTTCACCTTTTTAAAAGGAGCTGAATTCCTGCAATTCAGCTTAAAGGAGTGCTCTGCAATGCTTTGAAAACCTTCTGTCATGAAGGCAAGATCCAGCTGCTCTCTAATGTCAACACATAATCCAACCTACAAATTAAATAAACACAAACTGTATTAAATTATCGTAAAAGACAGCTTTTGTCTGTGCAAGAATAATTGACTACAGCAATCTTTTTTGACTGGGCAAGTCCACAGTGCAAATGAGGTGAGATAAATAACAACATTATTCATGAAATGGAACTGTTAACACAAAACAAATGAACTTGAATACAAAGTTGAAATCCTCATGGAGGTCGTCGATTATGTGCAGCTTCTGAGATGAGTGTGAACAATGGCACTGAGTAATAGTAGAAAGAGTAGAAAGATAGATCTGGGTATCGTTGGCATAGCAATGGCATTGGAAGCCATGGGAGGTGATCAACTGGCCCAGAGAGATAATAGAAGGGGACCAAGGACAGAGCCTTGGCATACCCCAACAGAAAGATGACAAGAAGCAGAGGAGATAGAGTTTTATGTAACACTGCATGCACACTGAGGTAGGTAGGAGGAAAACCAGGAAAGAGTAGAGTCACAGAGGCCAAGAGAGTTAATTTTATTGAGGAGGAATGGTGTAAAGGCAGCGAAAGGGTCTAAGAGTATGAGTATGGATTAAAGGCAGTTGGTTTTAGCAGTTTGTAGGTCAGCTTTAGTGGAATGTTGTCGGCATAAACCAGACTGTAGGGGATTGAGATGGTTGTTATCCGTGAAGTAGCCACTCATATAGGGAGTGCAGAATTATTAGGCAAATTAGTATTTTGACCACATCATCCTCTTTATGCATGTTGTCTTACTCCAAGCTGTATAGGCTCGAAAGCCTACTACCAATTAAGCATATTAGGTGATGTGCATCTCTGTAATGAGAAGGGGTGTGGTCTAATGACATCAACACCCTATATCAGGTGTGCATAATTATTAGGCAACTTCCTTTCCTTTGGCAAAATGGGTCAAAAGAAGGACTTAACAGGCTCAGAAAAGTCAAAAATAGTGAGATATCTTGCAGAGGGATGCAGCACTCTTAAAATTGCAAAGCTTCTGAAGCGAGATCATCGAACAATCAAGCGTTTCATTCAAAATAGTCAACAGGGTCGCAAGAAGCGTGTGGAAAAACCAAGGCGCAAAATAACTGCCCATGAACTGAGAAAAGTCAAGCGTGCAGCTGCCAAGATGCCACTTGCCACCAGTTTGGCCATATTTCAGAGCTGCAACATCACTGGAGTGCCCAAAAGCACAAGGTGTGCAATACTCAGAGACATGGCCAAGGTAAGAAAGGCTGAAAGACGACCACCACTGAACAAGACACACAAGCTGAAACGTCAAGACTGGGCCAAGAAATATCTCAAGACTGATTTTTCTAAGGTTTTATGGACTGATGAAATGAGAGTGAGTCTTGATGGGCCAGATGGATGGGCCCGTGGCTGGATTGGTAAATGGCAGAGAGCTCCAGTCCGACTCAGACGCCAGCAAGGTGGAGGTGGAGTACTGGTTTGGGCTGGTATCATCAAAGATGAGCTTGTGGGGCCTTTTCGGGTTGAGGATGGAGTCAAGCTCAACTCCCAGTCCTACTGCCAGTTTCTGGAAGACATCTTCTTCAAACAGTGGTACAGGAAAAAGTCTGCATCCTTCAAGAAAAACATTGATTTTCATGCAGGACAATGCTCCATCACACGCGTCCAAGTACTCAACAGCGTGGCTGGCAAGAAAGGGTATAAAAGAAGAAAAACGAATGACATGGCCTCCTTGTTCACCTGATCTGAACCCCATTGAGAACCTGTGGTCCATCATCAAATGTGAGATTTACAAGGAGGCAAAACAGTACACCTCTCTGAACAGTGTCTGGGAGGCTGTGGTTGCTGCTGTACGCAATGTTGATGGTGAACAGATCAAAACACTGACAGAATCCATGGATGACAGGCTTTTGAGTGTCCTTGCAAACAAAGGTGGCTATATTGGTCACTGATTTGTTTTTGTTTTGTTTTTGAATGTCAGAAATGTATATTTGTGAATGTTGAGATGTTATATTGGTTTCACTGGTAAAAATAAATAATTGAAATGGGTATATATTTGTTTTTTGTTAAGTTGTCTAATAATTATGCACAGTAATAGTCACCTGCACACACAGATACCCCCCTAAAATAGCTAAAACTAAAAACAAACTAAAAACTACTTCCAAAAATATTCAGCTTTGATATTAATGAGTTTTTTGGGTTCATTGAGAACATGGTTGTTGTTCAATAATAAAATTAATCCTCAAAAATACAACTTGCCTAATAATTCTGCACTCCCTGTATGGTTATAGGCAAGGCACTCAAAAAGCTTGGAGGGAAACTGGAGCAGAGGGATGGGTCTTAAGTTGCTCAAACAGGTGGGGTCCAATGAGGGGTTTTAAGTAAGCCAGTGCATGTTTGAGCAGGGAGGGAAAGGTGATGGTAGAGAGGGAGAGACTAAAGATGTGGGTTAGAGAGTGTAGGATAGAGTAGGAAGGAGGCTGTAACAGGTGAGGAGGTGGGCCTCAGAAAGGAGTATAGCATTTTACTATGTTAACAGGGTCAAAGAAAGAAAGAAAGTGTTGAATGTGGTGTTGGACTTGGTATATCAGTTAGAAAAGAAACCAAGGCACTGGAGATCTCAGTACAAATTGTATCAGTCCTGGGCAGTAAGTAAGTTAGTGAGTGAAGGTCGTGGGAGCAAAGTAGAGAACTAGGGGTAGAAAGGGTGGAGGGTTTTCATGATAGTGGTGTAGTAGGTTTATTTAGCAGTGTGGAGGTAGGAGTTGTATTGGATGAGGGCAGATTTATAGAGGGTGAAGTCTTGCAGGTATTTTGTTTTATGACACAATCTCTCAAGAGCACTTTCTGTTCTGGTGTTGTCTGTTTCCCAGGGCTATAGCAAGGCCTTTCTGCGTGTAGGAAGAGAAAGCAGAATAGCCATGCAGCGAAGTCATTGAGAAAGCGTGACACTGGGTCCAGGTGGGCAATAATTGACCGCAATCTTCTGACAAACTGGGGGAAAAAAAAGATGAATATAGCGCACTTTTAAAAAAAACAGATGAACCGAGAGGGAGGAATAGGAAATACCTGGAAGGGGCTTTATGGGCAAAGGAGAAATCCAACTTCACCTCCTTTTCATCCACTGGGTCTGGGTAAGTGAGTCTAGTGGAATCTGCCATGGGAGAGGGCAGCTGGAGAGGCAGAACTGGATTCCTGGAGTTAGCTTTCAGTAACAACAAGTAGGTTGAGGGAGTTGGAAAGGCAAAGGTAATCGACAGATGCCAGTTTGTAAGATACTGAGTGGGCATTCCAGAGAACACACAGGAGGGGGGAGCTTATATGGGCTCAGAAGGCGCAGGAGTTGATAAGTGCAGTAATACTGATAGGGCAGAAGTGAAGGTGATATGTATAAGCTGTGAGGTGGTGAGCAGGGGTAAATAAATGAGAGTTTGATGAGAGAGGGTAATGGGAGCATGTTGGAGGGTGAAGAGAGGGGAAAAGCAGGCTGAGGAAGAAAGATAAGAGATAAAGTACACACGACAAGTCCATCCGATGAGAGCGGTCCGACGGACCGTTTTCATCAGTTCATCGATGAAGCTGACTGATGGACTGATGTGCCTACACACCATCGGTTCATGAACCGATCGTGTCAGAACACGGTGACGTAAAACCTAACGACGTGATGAAAAAAACAAGTTCAATGCTTCCAAGCATGCGTCGACTTGATTCTGAGCATGCGCGGTCTTTTGACCGATGCTTTTGCATACTAACGTTCGGTTTTGACCTATCGGTTAGCCATCCATCGGTTGAATTTTAAAGCAAGCCATCTGTTTTTTGACCGAAGTATAACGGACCGATGGGGCCTACACACGATCGGTTTGGACCGATGAAAACAAACTTCAGTTTGTTTTCATTGGTTTGAACCGATCGTGTGTACGAGCCTTTACAGATTGTTTGGAGTGGATTGATTGTACTTGCTTATATTGATAAACCTTGGGTAAAGTGCTGTGTTAAAAGTTCCAAAAACGCAACACAGAAAATGTCACTTTACGCAAAAATGACCATGCCAAATTATCATTTCTAAGCTGAATATTTTTATTTAGCAATAACAAGAATAGTAGTTAATGTAATTTTCGAAATGTTTGCAATAAATCCCTGTGACTCAGAGGCTAACCCTTGGGCAATAACCAATAAAGTGCAATAATCTAAACAAATTCACCAATATGGGGGGTTCCCTGAGGTTTGCTTCAGGAATTACAGCTCTTTGGAACGAGAGGAACAAAAAAACAAAACCCAGAGACATTTCAAATCAATTATGCTTTAAATGGAACAAACAAGGGGAAAAAAATCCTTGCTGACTTCCTAACTTATTTAGACCCTGGATCCCACATATACATCTAAACTTCATACTGCTACACAATATGTGGAAATACCACCAACAGGCCTAGTAATCCAATATTGTAGAACCTATTATTTGTTCTTCTTCTAGAATTTTTCATTGGTCTTCAACTCTTCATGTTCTTTTCCAGAGTGCTTCCTTTGTAATCTTCAATTTAGGTATGGTAATACATAAGTGTACTCCTTTGGTGAAATTACACATATTCTGTGATGGACTCCTGCCACTCCTTCCTCCAATTTTTATACCCAACGGTTTCTGATCCAATGAGATATTGGCTGTACAGCTTGTTGGCTCCGCACAGCCTATTGTCAACATCCTGTCATGTGCTGTACACTCTCTATTGAATCCTATGGTGAATTTGTACTATATACAGGAGTACAAATTCTTTGTAGGATTCAATGTAGAGAATAAAGTTCATTGGCCCAGCGAGCAGGATTTTCACAGGAGGCTGTGTAGAGTGGCGGGAAGATAAGAAACACTAAGCAACTAATTAGAGTTTACTTTCTATCAGTTTTGAGCAATTAGAAGGATGAAAGATGACTACTAATTAATTGCTATAGGTTTGAGCACTCTGCTAATTGCGCTTTGAAGTGACAAAATGCTATCTGGACTTGGTTTCTGTTGCCTAACCTGGTGGTGCATGCTGTTTTGGAGCACAAAGGGGATTTAAAAATCTATATTGTTATTTTTCTGTGAGGAAGCTTACTTCTGTTTGGACTTTGGGATTTACGGTATCCTGATTTTCTTCTTATTTTCCCTTTTTCTTTCTTTTCTGTACAATTTTTTGGTTTATTTTTGGATCAACATTGATAATTATCTTGCACTTAAATTTATTTTTGATAACGTTAGATGTTTGTGTTATTAGTCATGTTATTTGCACAGTAACAATTTGATTGCTCTAATGATACATGCCACATCTCCCATTGGCTTTGAACATCTCAGCTAAGACTTCTAGATCCGGCTATAGAACAGAAATCAGAAGCAATCACTCATTTAATACCTCCTTCTTTCAGAATAGGCCTTTCATTTATCTTAATGGATTCAGGGTGTTCTGTGTATAAGGGAGGGGAGACCATAATGTTCGTCCACACTTCCTCCAATTACAAAGTGCCTTGCATTCACTGAATAGAGCCGGAACTATAAGCCTTAGTGCCAAACATTCGTTGCCAACCGAAGACTCGTGCCCAGGGGTGGACTGACAACTCATGGGGCCCCTGGGCAATAGAAGATTATGGGGTCCCCGGGCTTACAGATGGCCACTACGCAAGGAGGCAGTGCAGAGGCAGGGCAACTAAAATCTCTGGATTTTCACATCAAAAGCATGTCAGTTTCAGACATATCAGGTACAGATGTAAAAAAAACACAGATATTTACATACTGTCCCTGGTTTTACTGGGCCTGGCAACCCTGATGGGGCCCTCGGGCAGTGCCCGAGTGACTCAATGGTCAGTCCGCCCCTGCTCGTGCCTAAGAAAAAGCAAGATATTTAACACATGCTGTAGCAGCCAGATAAGGGCCTCATATCATTAGAGCTAACTTATTTTCACTCTGACAACATACATTTTTGGCCATGCTTTACCTTTAATTCGTTTAGTGAATATGGTTAGGCTATAATTTTTGCTTGCACATGATTGGATGATTGAAGTGAATTCAACTTCACCTTATTTACTGATCTATGTGAACATTTTTTAGGTCTTTAGTAAATCAACTCCAGTAAATGAATGCTTAAAATGGAAAGTGTATCCTGGCTCTTCAGATCTATAAAAACACATTTATTTAGAGAACACGGGCTCCTTTCTATACATGTCAACCCTTCATTGGCTCTTATGCACTTTTACTGCGGTTTGTGCTGCTTTCCCTCCACTTGACAGATGGCAGATTTTGCTGTTTAAGCTCAATGCTCCAATATTAACAAGGTACAGAAGGTACAAACCAGAGGTTGAACCTTGTTACTTCATTTACCAAATATTGCTCAATGAAATGTTGTTTTCTATGCCATTTTTAACGATAATAAAAACATATGCAGCAGGATTACTTACAGTAAATTGGATAGTTGCTTATTATACGCGTTCTTCCGATAGCTGAACAGCAGCAGAAGTTTTTGGCCTCTGCGAGCAATCATAGTTTATGCCAACAATCAAATGGTTTTATGTGGCCATATATGCTTGACTTTTTATCTGTCCAACCTTTTACCGTTTCCTTTCTGTAACTAGGGCCATTTTAAGACACTGGTGGGCCTTAGAGCAAAATCGCATCCTATCGTTTCATTCCCCAAACACAAAAAAGAATGCTATCACCAAGTACTGTATAGAAACAAAGAGTAAAAGATACAGAGTTTGTGGGTAAGGTTTCATACACACGGGAGGTTTGGCCCATCAGCATCAAATAATGGCAATTTTGGACACCTAGGAGTTACGGATGGAGTGTATATCTTTATTGCTAGCTGCCTGTTAACATATTTGACAGGCTACAGATGGGAATGGTCACTGTACTGAACAATACTCATGTTTAGGGCTGTATGCATTCAAGGATGTAAACCCCGAAAGTAGAATTCCTACATTCATTAGCGCATGTGGCCCCAAATGCTCCGTTCATCATTGAACCCTAAGAAGCTGCCACATATTTCAGTTTGACATAGACTTTAACAGACTGCTGGATGTTGCATCTGTGCCTCCCAGGTGCTTGACTAATGGCGGCCTTGGATTCCCTGGGATGGGGCTTCTTTTCTCTTTCATAACTCTCTTCTTTTTGGTTTTCTTCTATAATGCGGCTTACACATGATCGGAAATTCCGACAAGAAAACCGTGGATTTTTTCTGACAGAATGTTGGCTCAAACTTGTGTTGCATACACACGGTCACACAAATCCTGCCGGAAATTCTGACCGTCAAGAACGCGGTGACGTACAAGACGTACGACGAACCGAGATCAATGAAGTTCAATAGGTAGTTTGGCTCTTCTGCTTGATTCTGAGCGTGCATGTTTTTTTGCGCGTTGGAATTGCATGCAGACGAGCAGATTTTCTAATAGGAACTTTTTCGGTCTGAAAAATAGAGAACCGGAATTCAATATTTTGTTGGCGGAAATTCCGACAGCAAAAGTCCGATGGAGCATATACACGGTCGGAATTTCCGACCAAAAGCTTATATTGGACTTTTCTTGTCAGAATTTACGATCGTGTGTACATGGCATTACTCTTCTTTTTTGTTCCTCAATTATAGCCATAAGCCCGTGTCTGGAGTTTGTTATTGTTTTCTTGCCACAGTTTAGGGGGGGAAATTTTCTGCCCTTTTTCTCAAAATCATTTTTATACAGATATTTTTTGGATTCTCAGACTTTATTCCAAATACGAACATAGGTCAATCTCAGGTATTGTATGATATTTACTACATAATGATGTCTGGAATATTGTTTGCCTAGCATAACTTCTAGGCTTTGATCATTCAGAGCTATATGGTTTGTTATTACCCCATAGACCAGTGGTTCTCAACCTTCTAGTGCCGTGACCCCTTGATAAAATTCCCCCAGTTGTGGGGACCCCTAACAGTAACATTTTCATAGCGTGGGTTGTCAGCACCCAAGCCAAGTAATTTGTGCCCCTAATTCACAGATATTTAGTGCTCCTTAAGTCCTTTTATTGGCAAATATAATCGCAGGTAGTGTTACTCACTGTGTCTCCAACTTCGTAGTGTCTTGTAGCAGTGACGCCTATGCCGAAATCAGGTCTCCTCCAGCCCCTCCCACTTCACATTCCTTACCAGTCAGCTGACCTCTAGTCTCGCAGGCTCCAGGAACAGCCCAGCTGGGCAGCCACAGCCAATGATTTAGTGACCCCTGGCAAATCTTTATTTGACCCCCGAGGGGGTCCCGACCCCCAGGTTGAGAACCACTGCCATAGACTGTAAAAGTGCTGAGGCATCCTCACCTGGTTACCTTTTGTCTTTGTTTAAAGCTACTAGCTACACCATTTAAGAGATCTACTTGTCTGTGGTATGTATGTTATCCTCCTCAAATTATTGTTAGCCACTGGCTTTGGTGTATGTTCACTGTTTTTTTAGTTTGTTTTTATTCAATAAAAATATTGTGAAAGAAAATGCTGTGATTCGATGTTACCTTGTGTATGCATGTAACCCAACAGCTTTAGGTGCTCCACTCTGGGTGAAGAAATTAGGTAATTTCTCACTCTGAATAGTGCCTGAGAGACCTCCTCTGACTTCCTGTTGTTTCTTGAGACAGGAAGTAAAGGAAAATAAAAGAGACACAGACAGCAAAAACAAAACAAAAAAACAATCTGACAGGGGTTGAGGAGTTTTCCAACTATCCTGTAAAAAGTATCTTCTAAAGGTGCCTCTTTTTTTTTTTTTTTTTGACAAGGAGCTGCGGTGGCTCAACGCGATTGGCACTGCGCTGACAAGCCGTTCACCTCTGCAGCTAAGGGTTTGGATCCCGTTCTCGGCGGCATGTGAATTGAGTTTGGTGGTCTCAGCCTGGCTCCCGGTGGGTGTGCTATGCGAGGTAAGCCTGCGCTTAGTACGCCCACCCCCCCTCCCACAAAACCACCACACTTACACGCACTCGAAATTGGATTAACATGCACGCACTTTGGCCACGCGGTCTCTAAAAAAAGAGAGGCGAAGGACTAACAGGGCTGGCTGAGCGGTCTATATTCTCTCACTCCCTCATAGGGGAGTCCCTCTGCCCCGTTGGGCTTCAAAGCGGAGCAGGTAGGGCGGGCTGTGTGGGAGAACCCCCTCACACCCGCCATTGCCACCAGGGCATGAGAGAAAGATGGCAGATTGCCTCTAGGGGAGGCCTGCCTACTCCCAACTCCTGCAGTCCGGCTCCTCTCTCGAGTACACGCACAAAAAATACACTTCTTTTTAGATGGAAAATGTGCAAATAGTTTTCTGATTTATAAACTGAAGACACTAGGGCACACTCAAACCCTTTACCGCCCCTACAGGTTAACTCCTTTACTGTCATTTTCACAGTAATCAGTGCATTTTTATAGCACTGATCTCTATAAAAATGACAATGGTCCCAAAATGGTGTCAAAAGTGTCCGATGTGTCTGCGATAATGTCACAGTCATGATAAAAATCACTGATCCCTGCCACGAATAGTAAAACATTTTATTATTAATAAAAATGGCATAAAAATATCCCCGATTTTGTAGACACTATAACTTTTGCGCAAACCAGGCAATAAACGCTTTTTTACCAAAAATATGTAGAAGAATTCAGCCTAAACTGAGGAAAAAATGTGTTTTTTTTATATATTTTTGGGGGATATTTATTAAAGCAAAAACCGCGGAGGTGATCAAATACCACCAAAAGAAAGCTCCATTTGTGGGGGAAAAAAGAACATCAATTTTGTTTGGGAGAACGTCGCACGACTGCGCAATTGTCAGTTATTAAAGCGACGCAGTGCCGAATCGCAAAAATGGCCTGAGCAACAAAATGGTTCGGGGCTTAAGTGATTAAGCCACAGATTGAGGCAAAGCCAGGCAGCATGTGAATACCATTTGAGCAAGGGAGATATTGCTGAATTGCATTCCACAGACATATTTGTTTTTACTAATAAAATGTGAGTTTAATTCTTAAAGTTTTGGCTAATGTAATCTGTGCTTAATAGTATTATACACTGTTGGAGAATTTTTCCTTTGAGCACTTTGCAAAGTTGTCCTTATTGGCGCTGGTATGCTAATTAAGGAGGACCATGATCAATGTGTTGTGTGAGACATTATCTTCTCAAAAGCTGGTTGATGGATATGGCTTTGCAATAGGAGCGTGACATCAGGTGGCGGCGCGCCACTGCATGCAATGTGGAGATCGGGGAAGGGGGATTATCCATATTGTCTAATCTTGAAGACACTAACTGAGACTTTTGCTTGGACTTTGTTTTTATCACCTTTTTTTATTTACTTTTTCTTTTCTCTACAATTACATATTGTTTTTTCCTGATCATTATTGATAATTACTTCGCTTACATTTATTTTTTAGGCTTCATTTCCATGGAAGTTTTTACAGACACTTTTTTTTAGCCTTTTTTACAGCTTAAAAACGCCTGTCCATGTTTTTTTTTTTATTATTATTATTTTTTTATTTTTTTTTTTGAGCTGGAGCTCAAAAACGCTGCGGTAGAGTTTTTTTCAAGTTTTTGCACGTTTTTGAACGTTTTTGAACGTCTGGCGCTTCAGAACGCACTGGTCCTGTTTTTTTTTTTTGCAGCTTAAAAACGGCTCAGCCATCTACAGCTCAAAAACACATCATGGTGGGCATGAGGCCATAGACTAACATGGAGAGTCCGTTTTTGAGCTGCAAAAACGCTCAGAAAAGTGGCTGTAAAAACGTCCATGGAAATTAAGCCTTATAACGTTAGATGGTATTTTTTGTGTTATTAGTCATGTTATTTGGGCAGCGCAATTACCTTCATGCTTATTGATATTATTTATTGTATGTGGGAACAGATATTGTGATAGCAGCAGCCAACAGATAGACAATTGGGTTTAGTAGCAGCACACTAACACCTTTTACACTTTTTACATCTATACATACATTTTACTGATAGAGGCATAACCCCTCTCTAGGACTTCATTTCACTGTATCTTTATTTAAACCAAAAATAAATGGCATACTATGTTTAACATGATTGCTCTTATTTGAAAGCTTGATTATTCCAACTGCATTATTAATGGCATAACGCATATGTCTATTTAGAGAGAAGCTCTAAGCAAACAGCTAAACACACTTTTGAAATAGATCTGTTTACTATTTTATCTGCCAAAGGATTTGTACTTCCGTACAGCTAGTCTTTTCATTTACACACATTTGTCACATTGGTCACATTGCAAAACTATACAGATAATATATGTAGTTCCTAATCAAGCAATTTACATGCCTGGTTCAGCAAATCAGCTTCCTATGTCACATCTCGACCTCCAGCTTCTTACTTGACAGTAAATAAGCATAAACACGTCTGTCCAATGAGCAGAGGGTACGCCCAAATTTACAAATACTTTGGCAGGTAAAACATATATATGTATTTTGAACAAATAGTTGTTTGCCATAGAGCAGTGATGGTGAACCTTGGCACCCCAGATGTTATGGAACTACATTTCCCATGATGCTCAACTACATTGCAGAGTGTAGGAGCATCATGGGAAATATAGTTCCAAAACATCTGGGGTGCCAAGTTCCCCATCACTGCCCTAGAGTTTCACATTTTATTGACTGTAACTTTTTAAATACAGTTGAACCTCGGATTACGAGCATAATCCGTTCCAGGAGTATGCTCGTAATCCAAAGTACTCGCATATCAAAGCAAGTTTTCCCATTGAAGTCGATGGAAACAAAAATAATTCATTCCGCATTGACTTCAATGGGATGCAATACCAATTGGCCATAGGTGGGGGGGCGCAAGAGAGTGCCGAAAATGGCCAAAAAGGCCAGAGGACACTTCGGTCTCATTTCCTGCATCCCCCAGAACTCATTCCAAATGAGGTTCTGCAGGCCTATTTATTGGCC